>JASXTE010000011.1:6207500-7407500 GCA_030280995.1 Hemileia vastatrix
TTTTTCCATTACATAAGCCTGCAGATGAGTCAAGATTACAAAGTAACATGATTGAAGAACCCTTCTTCAGCAACAAAGGGTGTAGTGAAAAACCTGATGGATTGATGGTGTTTAAGTAATCTATTGGAAATAGATTGTTTGGTGATCCATAATTAGCTATGGCTTGATCAGCACTATAAAAAGTTGATTTTTTTCCAGGCAGAATTTTCAGAACCATTTTATTAACTTCATCTACATCCACATTTATTGCTGCCAGCATGACCCTACTTTTTAAGTACCCTTGGAGTGAGAGTTCATCACATTTTTTCAAAGAGTTTATAGCAGGGTATACCACATTAACCAATTCTTTTAACCCTTCCAGTCCAGTGGATACACAGTGTTTAGATGGAATCTAAACCAAATCTGGATTTGGTGTTTTAATTTCCCCAATTTGAAGGATCCTCTCAGCAAAACAGGCAGAATATTACACTTGGTTCTCATTCATTCCCATCTTCCAACACCACATATTGATGGTCAGGTGGAGTTTCTTAACTTGTGGCCAGAACGTGCTGTGAATTAGAGTAGAAGCTAAAATCTGTCCTCTTGAGCCTTTTGGTATGATTGAAAGGCATTGTCCAAAGTCGCCTGAAGTATGCAAGAAAATTATGGGAAAGATTAATTTTATGGAAATATATAGTTATCAATATAATGAAAAAGATATATTAATAGATAGATAAAATTAATTTGAAAATGCATTCCAGCAAAAAGCTTGAATATCCACCCAAAAGCAACATTGTCTTTCAGGATATCCAGTAAACTTCTATCTACAGCCTCAGCACCATTGGGATGTTGTTCTGGAGATTCATCCCATATGATTAACTTTTTCATCCTCAAAAGCTTAGCCAGGTTTCTCTATGCTTTGATATGACAATAAGAATCATGATTTATATCAAGTAGTAGCTTAAGCCTTGAATGAGCACTCATTCCCCCTTCTAAAAGTATAGATGCTATCCCAGAAGATGCAACTGCAACAGAAATATGAACTTCACTTCAGAGCCATGACATAATCATGTTCTCCACATATGTTTTACCATTCCCCTCAGGTCTGTCTAAGAAAAATATTCCACCCTTTGCAGAAGCATGGGCTTGCCTAACAGTATCAAAAGAATTTTTATGGTCACCATTCGATGAGTGAAACTGAATATGTCAGTATGTCTAGTATATAAGTATGATATAATAGTATTTATTTATGGTCCTACTACTTATTAATAAATTATTTAGTGATTAAACCTCAGAGGAACACTAATAAAATAGTTATACTCAAATAAAACTCACAATACTTGGATTTAAATGCGTGCCTAGTGGTGGAAAATAGCTAAATAGAATATAATTATAGCTTATATAATGATAATATCAACTTATAAAAGGCTTTATAATATATTTCTAAATGTTAATAATTTTATTGAAGTGTTTTATTGAATTTTAGTAAGTAATTGATGATAAATAACCGTCAAAATCCCTCCTTACTTATACCCAAATCCCCTGGAGTGCACAGACATTCAATCCAGATGATGTCACTGCTATCCCTGGCAATTACAGCACTGTGAGGGCCCATAACCTCCCCATGGCGTCCACTTCAAGCAGATTCAACACCCAGACCTCCAGTAAGGACCCTCCATCACAATTAATGATAACACAGACCCAAAACATAATTAGAAAATCCAGATAAAAGCGGATACCATAAAGAAACAGGTAAAATAAGTAATCCAAAAGAGATTTATGAAACCCAAAGCATATAAAGAAACAAATGAAATATCCAAGCCCCCAATAACATCCCCAAGCATCCACATTAACCCAGAAATGACCTCCCAACCCATGAATCTGTGAATATCCATCCAAGGAAGCAGATTAAGTTGTCCAAACTGAGTGTATGCGCCTGATATAGATGTCTATGCTTCTGTAGGCGTTGTGAATCCACTGATTACGTCAATATGACCTAAAATAAGCAGAAAAACAAAGGTTATAGGCTATTAAGAGGCTAAAACCCACTTATATACCTAAATATACATAATATACTGCATATTTCACTGAATATGAGCTTTATGTATACATTTAAGCTTATGTATGTCAATATTTACTTCATATCACTTAAGATAAGAATATTATGACTCCATTAACACCTTAATAAGTATTATTAGGCTATGGATAAGCTATTTAAACTACTATAATTTATATAATAGTGTAATAATTATATATATATGTATTATAATCATATAATTTATTGTTTTAACCTTCTTTTTAAGATATAAGCTTAATGTACTTAAAGTTATCTTATTTTAAGCATAAGAAATACTCAGTCCTAGGGATATCTAGGCTGAAAGAATATTCCATTGTTCAGAGAGCTCCTTCCTCTCATATGAATGTTCTTCCAAAATGTGCTAACATTATTATGGATGAAAGTGCTCTGTTAGCTCTGGAAGTCCGTATTTGTATAAAGAGTTACCTTCTTTATTAAGAAGGAGGCTAATAATATTCAAATTATAATATCTTATTTTCTGATTGAAAGGGTGCAATATGTGAAAATTTGTTTTCAGGATATGTTGGAAGTCACCCCTAAGTGCCAAAATGTTTAATTCAAGAAGACCCACTGAATCAGAAGGATGGTTCCAGATTAGAATAGAAAAAAAAAGTTGTATGATTTGATATCCAGTCTTCTTTAATTTTTCTTTTTCCAAGAATTTCTTGTATTCAGAATCATCTTGAAAAAGTCCATATGCCAAGCAAGTTTCCTTAAGGTTGGGTGTTGGACACCCTTCACAGTTTTCAGAGATTTTTAGATTACTGGTCCAGCCACATTGTAGAGTAGGATGCATAAGTAAAACCTTTCTTGAGCAATTGGTCCACAGAAGGCAACCCTGCCAATAGCTGTGTCTCTTTTCCAAATTTTCCACTTTTTTCCACTTCTGCACATCCAAATTGAATTAGTATGGAATAAAAATATAAAAGAGCATCCTAAAGACTCACACATTCTAAAAAAACTTGATAGGAGCATCAGGATAGTTGACACCCCTGGACACCTCATAAGTTGTGGAATAAAAGCATGCTGTAAACCACTCTGTTAGGATGGTTCTCCTGCCTCATAAAACAGTAATTTCAGTTGATATTTCCTCACTAGCATTAAATGTAACTTTCTTTTGGCATGAAAAATGAAGCCATAATTTTATAACTGCTAATTGATGACCATGAAGTGGAAAAGCAAAAAACCACAAAAAGTCATCAGCTTCTGATACATACCTATCATCCAGATATGTCTTGGCCTCATTTATTAATCCATATGTCTCCAGGATCATTGAGGAAAAAAAATGACCCTTATACACATATTTATAGATAGACTTTCTCAAAGAAATGATTGTTATCACTTCTACATTTATATATGACAATTAAATATTTGGGAGAGATAAGGATTATAGGGTACCACATTTTGATTGTGTAGTTGAAGCTTCCTTCAAATTCTTGATATTTTTGGCCATTATTTCTCCTATGATATAAATGATATCCATCTTCATCAATCTTTGCTGTGTTGTTATATTTTAAAGTGTATCTTTTATAAAATTTCCCATATTTCATGCATGAAGCATGTGGGTTCACAGAGCCACGGGGTCCATGGAGCATAGAGGTTTTCATGGTTTGAAAACATACAGGATCACTCTCTGGGTCTGGTAACAATTCCAAAAAAATTGAGTCAATGTCATCAGCTGTATGTGGTTTATCATCTGAATCTAAGCATAAGAGTATATGTGCATCTGGTAGGCATCTCTTCTGGAACTCAATGAAATACAAATTTGCCAAAACAGCACCAAAAATAACACTTTTTCTTGGTTCCCAGCTTCCACCCAACCCCCCTTTTTACAATTCTTTCATAACAGCATCAAGTTTCACTTTTAACACCCTGTAAATCAAGTCTAGCCTATCTTGAGTAGTTTTAACATCAAGAAGAATTTCAGTTATCTCATTCCAGTTTGTATTTCAAGTTATTTTTATAAAAAGATCTGGCTTTCCAAATTTTTGTACAATTTCCATAGCATCATAATATAGCTGATTCATTTTATGTGCCCCCCCATATAAAAGATGAAGGAAGAATAAGTTTCTTTCCAACTTACTTGAGATAATTCTCATTATTTATTGCATCTTACACACCACTATAAAAATATTCACAGAGTTCATTTTGATGGGTAGAAATGTAGCACAGCTGATTTTTTTCCACTTGAGCATAAAAATAAACCAAGCACTCCTGAAATAACAATCCAGATAAATGAATATAAGGAAACTCATTTTAATTGTAGTGCATTCTATATGTAATATACTGCATTTTTGAGAGATATGTATTGATCTTCTCCTACTATGTAAAGATCTATATACATGTACATGTAAAAATTTGAAATTAAAAAAATATAAGATTTATATGTGAAGTACAAAAATATATATAATTAGAGACACCTGGTTCCTCTCCATCATTCACATTACCATCTAGTTATTGCCTTGAAGTGAAGGGAGTTACTAATTGACAACCAATTTCATCATATGGGAAAAGAAGTGTGAATTGCAGTGGGAAATAGCTAGGATGTGTTTCAGATATCCTTTTAAGGAGGCAATCTCTTTTCTCCAGAATGATATCATTAAAGCCATGAAATTCCTTCCAACTTCCTTGCATGATCAATCTATCACCAGAAAACCTATGCACAGGGTTGAGGATGATCCCAAAGTAAGTGAGATAAAAGTAAGAATGGAATTACAACTTTGAAGCAAAGAGGATTAATTTGAGGAAGTGGTTTGAAGATAGATCTAATTAATAACACTAGTTTGACCTAATTTTCAAGTAATAATTAATGTAGATAATAAGGACACTAACTATTGTGGTAATCTCACAAATGGTTGTAACTTAATAATCAAAAGGAAGATTTAAGTATTTTACAATTTAAATGAATTTGATTATTAATAAAAGAAAAAGACAAATATAATAATAGCCTAATATAAGTTTGACTACTATCACAAATATTCTTTATAATTGAATTCTAAGGAATTGTTGAAGGAAGTAACACCCTTTAAATATCCTATTCCTCCTTGCACTGACCCGTTAATCAACTAGTCACCATATTACTCACAGACCCATTTTATCCACCAGAGCTCCCAATTACTTATTAATCTAACCTTATAATCCTTATTTCCTTTTCCTACTTCCCAGACCTCCTAGTTACCCTCAGACCCACAATTACCCCTTTTGAATATTGCCTTGACTTTAGTGATATAGAGCGCATAGATTGCTTATGTTTGAAAAGTATAAGCGTATTTAAATGAAGGATACTTTATAGTTTGAATAGGGCAGCTAATTCAAGAACACAATCAAATTTAATCTTACCACAGTCCCTTTTTGTGCATCACTAGTGGAGTTTAAGTTTGAATAGTGGGGTAATTGAGGTACTTTTACTTCAAATGTCATGTAGCGCCTGACAGATTTCCAGGTATAAAAGGTGAGCTGTGTTGAGTGTGAGAACACTTCATTATTCACCTTTTACTATCATCTCCCTCTTGTATATTTTTAAATTTTTTTCTTTATTCATTTTAACTATAATGCCTGAATATACCAACCCAACCCCTACACCTCCTCACCCTTGAGCTGATGGGGGTCTCCCCACTAGGAAATTCAAGACTCCTTGCACAGCCTGTGTGGCCATGGACCTATTCTGTGTGGAAAGTACGACGTCTCCAGGTCCTTGAAAGAAGTGTGAGTTTTGTCAATGGCATTGAGTGACTTGTAATGCATTGGCCCTCAATGATAATGCTAAGCCATTTACCTCCACTAAATTTTTGTCGATTTACGACTCAAAGGCCATTGTCAAAGACATAGGGGAAATGCCTACAACTAGTGATTTGGCAGTAGATGAGTTGGAGGGGCTTATTCAGGAGGAGAGGTTGGAGATAGCTGACTGGGCTATGGATGTAGACTTGGGGAAGTGAAAGATAATAGAGGACAAAGTGGAAAAGGGTATCGCAGGTGCTGCAGAGCAAGAAAAAGAGGAGGATTCCACATCAAAGAGACGTCAACTAATCATCAAGGACAATGATGAAGAAGAGGTAGAGGTGGTGGAGAAGAAGCCCTTGTTCCTTGAAGTTGATCCTGAATTGGGGGTCAGCGTGTTTTAATTTAATTCTTATCACTTTGATGGTAACTGATTATCTCTTTCTTTTTTCTTTTCTTTTCTTTTTTTTTGTTGTTGGTTAAGGGGTGGAGATCATGGAGGAGAATCCCATAGCGTTGACCAGCAGGCCAGTCCCTGAAATTTCTGCTGAGGTCAAATGGCCAGTTGAAAATGATCCATTGAGTGCTAAGGATGCCAACTTGATGGTCGAAGCCTTGGATCAACTATGGTCCAAGAAACCATTCCACACTTTTCAAAAGTCATTCTTCAAGGGTTTATGTGATGAGGTCAGGAAAGTTGTAGATTCGGCATCATATGATATAGCCAAAGAGTTGTTGGATATTGGGGAGGTGGTGTTTGCAAATGGCATTGAAGTTTTTGAGAAAAGTCAAAAGGGAGTTTGAAAAGTCATAAAAAAGATTAAGGAATTGATTCAAAGAAATTTGGAAGAAAAGATAATATAAAAAAAGAAGAAATTAAAATAGAAAAGGAAAAGAATATTTTATTTTTTTGTATATAGGTTTTATTCTTGAATATCGTTTTATTTTGTTGTTTATTTTAACTTTTTGATTTATTATACAAAGAAAAGAAAATAAAAAGAAGAAGAAAAAGAAAAGTTTGTGTTTTTAAGATAGAAAATTTTGAGAGGCAAAAAGAAAAGAAATATTTTAAGGAAGAAAATTTAGAGAGAAGAAAATAAAGGAGATTTAGATTTTTTTTTATTTTTAAAAGAAGTTTGATTGGAGGTTTATTGTTGAGAAAAATTGTGTTGATTGTTTGAGTGTTTTTGATGGTTTGATTTTGAGGAAAACAGAAGAAAAATGAAAACATAAAAGAATTTGAATGTTGAAAGAAAAATAAAGCAAAAGAATTTTTTTTTTAGAAAAGAATATGATAACATAATATGAAATTAAATTTTAGAAAAGAAGAAAATGATTTTATTTTGATATATGTTTTAATTAGTTTGTAATTTTAATTTATTATTTTATTTTATTTTCTTTTTATTTTATTTTAATTTATTCAAAGTTTTTTTTTAAATTAGTTCAAAGAAATATACAGAAATTGGAAATTGAAAAAGAATAGATAAAAGAATTTAAGATTTAAATGATTATGAAGTTTTAAGTTTTAAAATTGAAAGATATGTTGAGGATGATAAGATTCAAGTTTTTTAGAAAAGGAAAGAAAAGAGACAAGAAAAGATAGAAAAGAAACAGAAAAGAGAAAGAAAGAACAAAAGAATTTAAGGTTCAGTTTTTAAAGTATATTTTGAGTGAAAAGATTTGATAAATTCAGGAGCATTAGAAATGTTAATGGCTTATTCCCAGGATGTTTTATAAGTATCATCAAGGTAGCCTTCCCATTTCACAAGGTATTGAAGTTTCCCTTTGTGCCTTCTTGAATCAAGAATCCGGCTTACTTCCCACTCTAGATGATCTTCTACTTCAACTGGTTCTGGAGGAGGATGGTTCTTGCCTGGGTATATTTCTCAAGCCAGTTCCAAGTGAGATATGTGAAAAACAGGATGAATTGATTGCCACTTTGGAGGTAGCTTGAATCAAAATGCATTTTTTGAGATTCCAGAATCAATTTCAAATGGACCCAAGAACTTCTCAGATAGTCTCGTAGATGGTTGAGTTGTTCAAATACTTTTTGCATTGAGCCATACTTTTTCATCTAGTTTAAAGAGTGGAGCAGATTGTCAATGTTTGTTGGCCTGTTCCTTATACCTTCAATTATCTGCTTCCAAGTTAGATTGAAGTTTGCCTTGAAGTTGTGAAATTGTTTTAAGATAATTTTCAGCAGGATAATTTATTCCTATATGGATAAGGTTGAATTGAGGATGTCCTCCATAGATAGTTTTTAAGGGAGATTGTTTTGTTGAAGAATGTGACGAGTTATTATAAGCAAATTTGGCCAATGGTAACCATGTGGTTCAATTGTCCTGTTGATGATTAACATACATTTGAAGATATTATTTGAGGATTTGATTGACTCTTTCTGTTTGTCCATTGGTTTCAGGGTGATAAGAAGTAGAAAGATTCCTCGTAATATTTAATTGTTGACATAATTGAGTCCAGAAAGTAGAAACAAAAAAAGAACCCCTATCTGAAATAATATCATTGGGTAATCCATTTTTAGAAAATAGGTGTTCTAGAAATAATTTGGCTAAATCCTCTTCTGTTGCAGTAGTAACAGTTTTTATAAAAATAGACATTTTAGAAAATCTATCAGCTATAACTAATATACTATCAAAATTATTTGATGGAGGTAATTGAGAAAGGAAATCCATCAAAATTGATTCCCAAGTTTTAGAGGGAATCTGAAGTGGTTGAAGCAACCCATACTTCCTATGTCAAGTTACTTTGTTCCTATTACATTCATAACAGGCTTTAATATAGGTCTTGATTTCTCTAGTCATTAATGGCCAGATGAAATCCCTTGCTATTAGCTGGTAGTTTTTATTAAAACCAAAATGACCAGCCAACGGAGAATCATGTCTACTATAAAAATCCATAGTTTTATGTCCTTATCATTTAGGATGACTATTCTACCTTTTAAGACTACTAGACCTGATTCAATACTGAATCTTTTGGCCCCTTTCCTCAATAGTATTTTTTCTTTTATCTGTACACAGTAATCATCTTTTGATTGAGCTTCTTGAATGCTGGATAGTGGATTTTGAATTGTTTGAGTTGTCATTGTATTGAGCTGATGAGTCATTAACATTGATTTGTTGAAAATTGATTCAACATTTTCTGGGTTCTTGTTAGCAAATGCCTCCCCCCACTCTGGGTAAATGTCGTCCCAACGTGACAATATGTCTGGATATGCACAATTTTTCCCAGGACAATAGGTAATAGTAAAAGAAAATTCAGGTAAGAATTCTGTCAGCCTGGATATCTCCAAGACTGAGTAAAAGGTACTTATAAGTTATCTTAAACACATGGACTACACATGGGAGCAATAAATTAGAGTACACAAATAGTATACATAAGTAAATTTATGATAATATAAGAAATATGCCATTAAAACACCTTAAATACATGCATATATCTACCTTTTATAAGTCTTATGTACTTAATAAGGGGTATCAATGTTAAAAAACTGAAAATATTTAAAATTTATTTTGAAGCACAAAAATAAAGTAACAAACTTGAGTTTAATAATACATATAAAGGTGTTTTGGGAGATAGATATGACATATATGAGGAAATAGTAATTACTGATTTGGTAGAAAAAAGAGGTATTTTGAAATGGCATATTTCTATCATTGATACACCCTAATATTAAGTTGGAATATTTTAGGGTAATCTTAAGAACCTTAAATATAAGGCTACATAATTTTTAAGTAGACTTAAAGTTGTTGTTTTTATTGTTTTATGTAAAAAATAAGAAATGCACTTTAAATCACTTAAAAGTTGATTATATGCGCTATGAATTTAATAATATTAAAAATGCGCCTTGACAGATCAATTTTTCTTAATTATGAATATTTATTTGGCTGCTCAAATGCATAAGTATAGCACTTTTCAAATTTGGTGTTTTTTATTCCAGAAATGGCTTCTGTGTACTAGCCACATACTGCCTGCATTTTTACCATGTGAATAGCTTCATTTTTAGCAAAGTTAGCTTTTTCACACTATAATTACCCCACATTCTACGCCCACTGTGGGGAAACATGCCAAAATAGGCGACAGGTGCTTATTTAGTGTTCTAGCTTAATTACAAATGCATTGACCCTCTTTATATGCACTAATTTCATTAATAGCCTCAATCTTGGTGCTTTAATTCACTACCACACTTAAATTTGCCTAAATTAGTCAAGGATTTACCTGTGCAAGCACCTTCCAAGGACTGCATGTAGTTACCCCACATCTCACACCCTTTTTTAGGTTTCTAAGTGGTTTCTCAGTCAATATTGGGTATTTTTGAATGGGGATTTCACATAGTATAATGTCAGAATTAGCCCGAAAATTTCTACTCTTAATCACCCTTATTATGGTATTGCTCTCTGTTGCACTACTCCTGGTTCTTCTAACGTTTGTTCTTTGATATTCCAATTCATATCATAATCCATCTTTATCCAAGATTCATCTTCGATTTCTACATCTTCAAGAGATACTGGTGTATTCTCCCTTGTAGTATATCCTACTTCTTCAATATCCTCAGGATTTGTGTACTTAGTGCCCACCCTCCTTGGCCTACTAACAGTTGGTGGATCCATATTCTTATGCTTGGCTGCAAACATCTCCAACCCTGCTGTAGTGAGTGATGCTGAAACTGCTCCTTCTTTAACCTTAAAGTCCAATACAGCACAAGTTACTGCAAAATTGCCTGATTTCAAATTTTTATCTATGGACTCCTTATACTTACTAGTCTTTACTTACATAACCTTTTTATTAATATTATCAATGACTTTGGCTCACATCCCTCAATTCATATCCATCACAAGTTTTGTACTGTCTTCTAACATTAGAGCTGCACCCTCTTCAAAAACAACTTTGTCTTCTTTATCCTTCTGAAGCGCATTGCACCTCATTCTTGTATGTCCTTCCTTATTACAATAATAACATACCATAGAAGAAAATTGTGATGACTGAGGCATGAATCTATTCTTGGGTTTAGCCACTTCCCTTATTTCTTCTCCAATTCTTTGATCCTATCCATTACTGAGCTTGCATCCTGTGATGTTTTCTTGGCTTTGGGTTTGGCATTGAAGAAGGTGATCCATTATTAGGCAAAACCTCTACCTCCTCTTCATCCTCCAAGGAAACCCTAGCTGCTTTGCACTCTACCTGAAGCAACTTCATTTCAGCTTTGACTTCTGTCTCTACTTCTTCTAGTCCTGGCACTGTACCATACAGGGGGAAGACATGTTAGCAAGTCCGCAATCTTGGACTCAAATTCACCACAGATTGAACACACATTGAGCTATTGACAAAGGAACCATACAATCAGGGATGAACACCACTCAGCAGAACAGTTTTAGGTGGGTATTCAAGTAGAGTTCAGTATGAGTTCAGTCTCAGTTCCATATGAGTTCTGTCTGAGTTCAGGTTGGGGACTTGCTAGCAAGTCCACCCCCTATATTGCGTAGTGAGGGTACTTGTAATTCCTGTCCCTCTTCTTAACTAGCTTTCATTCATTATCTAAGTGCCTCTTTTCTAGTCCTCAACTTCTGGTGCTAATTCCTCACAAAACCAAAGTAAAGATGCATTATTATCACTAAATTCTTCACTAATGACCAAATACTCAACCATTGGATCAAACTTGTCTCTGAATCTTTTAAATTCCTTAGGGTCTCAAACACCCCCTTTAGCTTCAACCTTCCTCACCAAGACATCTAGATCCTTAATCATGTACCTAGTTTCTTCAGTAATCTTTGGCCATCTCTTAAGCATCTGTTCCTTTAGTACTGACCAATTACACTCTTTGTGACCTTTCAGATTCTCTAGATCATCCTTGAACTTGTTTTTTCCGAAGAAATATACTTGGCACACCATATCAAATTCAGTTGCACCATGAACTTCTGCCGCCTGTTCAAACCTACATAAGAGCTTCTTGGTATTAATTCTTGAAAATTACACACTCTTGTCTTTAAATCTAATGATTGTGTTTAACCTCAGTGGTAACAACACTGTCAAATAGGGGAATTTAACCTTCTCCTGACATCCCTTAGATGTAGTTGCAGTAGGTTCCATTTTTTGAAATAAAAGATTGAAATAGAATTCACAAGAAAATAAAACACACTTGATAATTAAATCCAACTATATATTAACAATATGGCCCTAGGCTACCCTCTGATAATGGCTCTTGATTCATATGTTTTAGACCCTATGACTCTTACTCTGAAGTTCCGGCTTGATTATGTCCTCTTCAGCAAAACCAAGAAAAAAATAATGATAATGGTACTTACAATCTGGCTGCCACTTTTGGGAAAATAATTGTAGAAAGAAAAAGTTCCAAAGTACTAAGCAGTAGACACAGTCCCAGATGTGTTGGTTCTTCTTTCCAAACAGGAAAAAAACTTTTTAAAAAAAAGCACCTGCCACTCTAGTTTTAAAGACACTGAAAGCATGTATTATTAGAAAGGTTGTTTGACTTTGTTGGAGCTGAGAGTAGAGTAACTTATAGAGATGATTGTTAAGAAAAAGGGAAATATATATTTTAATATAAGTAATCAAACTTTTGGCTAGATCTATTCTCAGTAAGTGCTAGTATTCTCAGTAAATCCCTCTTGAAGCCCTCTATTCAATACTATCCTTACTGTAGCAATAAAATAACTCTATTGCACTACTTCTGTTGTGCACACCATTATGTACAAAAAATAAATAAATCTGTTTTTACTATTCATCTAATATACTCTATATTGTAGTATATACACATGTCTACTCTGCTGTATCCCTCTATACTTCTACCTACTCACTGCTACTACCACCACACAATATTTTGGGGGGACTTGCTAGCGAGTCCTCAACTTGAACTTAGATGGAACTAATATGGAACTCAGACTGAACTTATAATGAACTGATACTGAACTTTACTTTGAACCCATCATGAGCTCTTAACCAATAATGGATGAGTCTGTTCTGGAATAATAGTAAGTGTTTAATGAATAATTTATAGAAAGATTTACAAGGGCAGATTAAGAATCTGATCCATTCACAGAATTTGTTTCATAAAACACAATTTAACTTTCATTTTGAATTTCACTTGATCATTAAAAAGACTGAAAATTATACTATTTATTTAAAAAGCATCACTTTTAACCTCTCTAATTATTTTATTAGTCTTTTTTTGAAAAAATATATAATAAGATCAGTGGGTCTTTTTATTGATATTCCTTTTAACCAAGAATTTAAAGCTTTCATTTTTTAATTTAAAACAAATTACCTGATTTTTTTTGTATTTTTATTATTTCTGATTATGAAATATAAATATTTTCAGTTCAATGGATTTATTTAACAAACATATTGAACCATCAAAATTATCAATTATTTTATTCTATAATACTGTGAAAAGACTCATAATTAAAAAAATAAACGACAGCAATATGTTTTCCTAATTTTGGTTTCAAAGAAGTCCTCTCATAGCTTCTTTACACTAAGCACTAATAAGTAATAAATTGTTTTATTATAAGTTTAGAAAGAAGTATAATTCTGATACCAGTGGATTTTAATCAATTTTTTTTTACATTTTTATATACAAGAAGATGATTAAAATTAGAAGAAAAAATATTTTTGCTCTTTTTTTTGCTCTTTTGAAAATTCAACAACTAATATTTTTTGAAATATAAATTTATTCAATGTAATACACATATGATATTCTGGAGCTGTTCATGATTTATTTCATCAAAATTTCATGTAAATATGGTTATTTGGTAGAGTAATCTCATGAGTTGAAATAATAAATTAATACTCAGTAAATTTTCTGTATGATAACTTTAATTCAAGCTAGATGTAAAAATTTAAAGATAATAAAAAAAAAGTAGTATAAATTTATTTAAACTTTAATTTTAGTTCTTGATTTTGCTTCAATGCTGTATTGTGGGATAATTTCAGTGTCAACTTGGGAATAAGCACCATAAATTTTGCAAAGTGTTACCATGTTAAAAAATGTGCTTCAGATATAAATTTTGATTGCATTATTGTTAAAGAACTGAATTAGATAGGTAGAAGTGGTACTTCTTCATAATTCTTTCAGTTTCAAATTGAAAAACTATTATATGAAATTTATTTTGTAAAAAAGACAAAATAGGTACTTTAGATTATGCCCTTTAAGCAAAGCAGCTGTAAAGGCAACTATATTTTTATTAAAAATAATATTATTCAATATTTAATAAGAATAGAAAAAATATTTCGATTCTATGGTGGTGAAAAAAAAAATTAAGTGAAATTTTTCAGGTACACTTTTTTAGTATTTAGAATAAAATTTTTGATAGGAGTAATTCACAACTAAACACTTACACACAATTCTAAAGTTGAATATATGGGTTCAGGATCTATCAATGATTTATTGGAATAATGATATTCATTCTGATTGGTAGATCTGTAATGATGTTTCTATTCAATTTCTAAGTGTATGAAAAATAATCCCTTTGATATTTTATTTAAACAGAAGAATTTATTAATCTTCTTGAAATTGGCCTTATCACAAAGCATTATTGGAATGATTATATTTTTATAAAAGTTAATTTAAATAGAATTATTTCAAATCTTCATTAAATATTAAAAACAGAAAACAAATATTAAAATTTGACTTTTTATAGAAATATATATTGATTTAAAAGATATATACTTATTTTTTTTATAAAACAACCAATTTTATCCTGTGAGGCTTCCCTTCAACTTAAAAATATAAGTATAAAAAATTAATATGATTCTCTGAAGACTCTATATGATGTTTACCTAAAGCAAATTTTTTTTTTGAAGTACTTCAAATCTAAGCTAAAGAGCTGATACCTTTTTTATACAATATAGTTTTATAAAACTAATTTTAAGTTATTTTCTTAATCTGCCATATGGAAAGAACTCATATCATAATAATATATGATCAACTTAAAACTATTTTTAATATAATATTTTATCAAAATGATTCTTAATTTGTACTTATTTTCACAACTTCAAAGTATTTAATAAAAATATTTTGATATAAAAATATAATTATTTGTATACTTAAAAATACTTAATAAAAATTCTAAAAAAGTATAAATTTTTTTCATTGCTTAACTTAGCTTGAACTACACTTGGAACCAGGATTGCATTGAGAGTTCAATCTAAGTTCCACCAAAAACATGATAAATATTTTTTTTGAAAACATATATAGTCATTGCAATGAATAAAACTAGTAAAAGAAAGGACTCAGATATTTTTTAATGTTACTGAATAGGTTATTGTAAATATATTGAGGCAGATAAATGATTAAATTTTCTTAAATTTTCAGTTAGTACAGTCAATTATCCAGTTATATATATTAACCACAAAATAAGAATTGAAGCTAAATGGTTAAATATGTAGATAGATCTCTTCTTCAAACTTTAATTGAACTATTTAATTTAATTCAAAGATATTTTTAATCTAACTAAAATATTTTACTATTACAATTAAAAATAAATACAATAAACTCATAAAATACATAGGTTCAATTGTTTAAAATTTCTTTAAATGTTTTGTTTTAGTTTTCATTTTTTCACTACAATTTTACTATTATATTATTTATTTATATCATTTATACTTATCAGAAGCATATTGTCAATTCTTGTGTAAGAAAGCAAAATAGTATTTCGTTACCAATTATTTTATTATATTACTTTCTTAGTCTTAAAGTGCATTTTAAATAAAAAATATTAAATAAAGATGTATAAACTATAGGTTTAAGTTCAAAAATATCAATAAAAGATAATTATCAATCATTTTTCATATTTTCAGAATAGAGCTGTAGATTGAGGGGGTGGACTCTGATGTTTGCCTGAAGAATAGAGTAAACTCTTCATTTTGTGCTACCTCTATTGACAACCTCTCAATATCTCCACACAACTTTTTCTAACTTTGAATTTCTGTTAATTCTATTACCATCTTCACCCTTTTATTGCCCTCCTGAAACATTTACTACAACCTCTAAGCTTCAAAATCCAAGTTTAAGCCCTCCTCACTATTCCCCTCCACTCTATTTTAACTTTTAACACAACTCCACCCCTTTTGCTACCATCCTCATACCTCACCACTCCTTTCTTGCCTCTCCCTACCCTACCTTACCCCTTTCAATCTTGCCCCTATTTATTTTTGCCTCAACTCCACCCCACTCCTTTTATAACTAATTAAAATGCTTTTTCTTTCAACCCCCATTTTTTCACTCTTCACCCCACCCACATCCACCCTTTCAATTTTCATCCAACCCCTATGGCTTTCCAAATCACCCCCTTTTCTGCCTATAGAGTAAAAGTGGTTAGAAGGGGAGAAAAAGAGCAATATCAAGAAACTTGGGGTGGAAATTGGTGAAGAGGGGAATAAATAGGGTGTTAAGGGGAGCAAAATAAGTGAGGAGGGGTGGAGAAGGGGGAATAAGGGTTTGGGATGGGACAATTCTTGGTAGAATTAAATAAAATGTAAGAGGGAGAAAACTTTAGATGGGAGAAGAATGAGATTTGAAGTTTGAGGGAGAAAATTACTTGTAGGGAACATTTTGAAATAATGTAAGCACAAAAATTATATAATATATTTTGAGACTTTAAAATCATAATGGCATGAAAAATACCAAAAAAAACTCAAAAATATTTTTCAATATTTATTAACCATAGATTTTTTTCTCATAAAAATTGGATTTTTAATTCTTTTGATATAATTAAGATCATGATAAGCTATATTTTGAATAGAATTGGCCCATTTCCTGTTTTAACTTATATAGATATGGGATGTAAATCAATCTTACAAATTGTTCTATTGACTAAATTAAATGTTAAATTATTTTAAAGTGTGTTCTAACTTCCACAAATGTATTAAAAAACAATAAATAAATAATGATACTGATTGATATAATGAGAAAATGTACTCATTTCTCAATTTTTTACTGATAAAAATTTAATGAAATATAGAAATTTAACAAATATTTCTTAATGAATCATTTCTTAAAATAATGGATGTTTTATCTATATATTCATAGGGTGAATACCCTATAAAGTTTTGTGAAATATCTTAAAATTCAAAGTATCTGAGAGTTTCATTAGATTTACAAAATGAAAAAATTTATTATTTTTCAAAATCTTATGAAGCCACAAGGCTAGATTGATAGTGGGGCTCATTAATTTTTTTATCCCTTAAACAAATCCTCTAATTCAAGTATAAATATTTTTTGAACTATTAATAAACTGTGGTACAATGAAGGATCAAATTAGTTTCAAATTGTTTTCAAGGTAAATTCACTATTTCTTCATGATTGTTTCATCACTGCCTCAATTTGTGCTCAATTAGATATAAATTAGGGTTCAAATTTGTGGACTTTCTAGCAAGTCCACCTTCCATATTGTGTGGTGCACTCTTTTCACCAAAAGATGTGTGCTGTTTATATACACCTGTTTGTTCAGTGCTCTACCCCTATGCTCTTTTTCCCCACTTGGTTTCCTACATAAGTTTAGCACTGTACAATAGTGTCAAAAGGTATCTAAATGTCTCATTATTCTATTTTCAATTGGTAGGGTAAGTCATGGTTCTAATATTGCCTGATACATCTAGAAAAGAACTACTATTAGCACCTGAAACTCAAATCTCTTGTACATATCCTACGTTTCCTGAGATTCATGACTTAATAATAGGTACAGTACCGCCTTCATACCTATTTTATAACCTATTCTCACCACATAAGTCCCTTCTAGCAGTAAAACCGTCCACGCTGAGCAAATAACTTCCTTGTTTCAGATCTTACTTTCTACTCCTTTCTTTAAGCTTTAATTACAACCTACTTGTTTTCCTTTTTCTACCTTTTTTTTTCTTGACACATTTTTCATCTTGACAGGTGAACACAGCTTTATTCAAAAGGTATCATCTTTAGCATAATTTTTTAAGCAATTGCTTGTTGCTGTTCCTTAACTCCTTTGTATGCGTCTAGTGCTAACTATAGTTTTCACAAGTACATACCATATCCTCTTGTTGTATAGATCAGTACACATTTCCTTCATTTCTTTACTTACTGGGGCTAGTATAGCCATATTACACAAAAAAACTGCTCTCATGGAGTTTACTTTTTCTGCGCTCTTGAAGACCCCCTTGATGTGCTTTGGTTTAAATCCTTCTTGGAAACACCTTTTTTGCACATCTGCTATCTGAGACATTTGCTGTGTCACTGCGAGATGTGAAAAACAATGGTCAGGAAATGCAAGAGTAGGTCTAAAGGTGCATGGATACTAAATTCAGGAGTCTCAAGAACCTTTGGAAATTTTTATGGATTTTTCACTATTTTTCTGCTATTTTTAATAATTTAATAAAGAATTTTTGATGATATACTTAACTTTGATAATTTTTACTAGATGAATAGGGCTTCACAGACTACAAAAATTGAAAGGGATTATAAAGGAGAAGTAGCTCTATCATGTATAATTTTGCTAGATATTTTAGTGGTATTTGAAGGTTCTAATTGAGTTTGGAAGTCCTGACAAGCTCTGGTATTCTCCAGAAAAGCTCTGTACAACCTCCGGTGATCTCCAGACAAGCTCTGGGATGCTCCTGCTGAGTAAAATAAGGCACATGACATACTATGCATATAAATCCTGTAGACTCAAAATTAGAGGAAATCTTATCTAAAAACAGAAAACTTAATTATTAACCATTAATAATATCATACATTGACTTTCATTTTTAATTTACATAACAAATTATAAAATTATTAATACCCTTATAAATATAATACTTTCACATAAAATTATATAAAACTCATTCATCATCACGTATAAAAACTTATAGGGTACCATTTTAAAGGTCTCATCAGCAGGGATCAAAATTTAATAACTAAATATTACAAAATTAAAGCTTCATAAAAATAAATTATTCAATAATTTAAATAAATTTTCTAAATACAGCTTCACTGTTGTGTTTATTACCCTCATTGTAAAGAACACTGATTCTACATCTTAACACCATTTATAACAAATAGTTTATTGGTAATTTCATAAAAAGTAGAGGTTTTAGCTTAGTTAATTGTGATATTTTTATTTACTTAAAGGAAAACCGTTTTCTTTAGTTTATCCAACTTCCTTAGATACTTCTTACAGAAAGGTGACTGTAAGAGTCTTTCTACATTGGTGGCCCCCAACATGGGGTAAAAAGTCTCTAGCTTTTAATAAATCTTACTTGGTATCTGGACTTGTTTAGCCTGTAAGAGGCTTATTAAACAAATGCTTATATTATTTTTAACAGTTTTATCTTTTCTTTTGGGATGTCTTCTGCTGCTGGATCTGGTGTTTCTCTTCCTGTAAATGTGTTGGTCCGGATTGTATCTTGGGATGGGCACAAGTTAAATGGGGAAGAAGTTAAACAGTTTTTGAATTGTTTTGAATTTGATGCTGATGTTGATGGGGCTTCACATTTGGATATGGTGAAGCAAATTAGGTTCTTTATTGTGGATATAGAGGTGGAAATGGAGTTCATTGCTATGTACGGTTATAAAAGATGGGATTGGTTTAAATTGTCAAAGGAGATGATTGATAGATGGGGAGTCAGGTATACTATGGTGGGCCTAAACAAGATTTTCAGTGATTGGCAAGTAAAGGGTAGTGTTTCAACTATGGTGGACTTCAAAAATTTATTTAGGCAGTTTGATGAAGTGGTGGAATATTTGATTGTGGTGGAGGAGATAGGCCATGAAAATAAGGCAAAGGATTTTTTTTGGTCATCATTTAGCAGGGACATCAGAATGAATGTGTTTAAGGAGCTGTCTAGGAAAAACTTGATGAAGGATTTACCAAATCGAGAAGAGAAACTGCCAGCACTGGAGGTCATCAAAAAGAAAATTTATGCCTATTTAAAACTCATGGCTTTGGAAAAGTATCAGGAGACCTGTACTCAATATGTTAGCAAGGTTAGTGAAGTTTGGGCCATATACAATGATATTTGAGATTTTAGTTTATTCTAATACAAATTTTTGTTACTTGAGTTCAACATCAAATTTATATACATATTTTAAGTCTATTAGTTGAGTACTTAGTTATGTCTCACTACGTGGAAAACAGCATTGCAAACTGTCCTGCAACAACCAGACTAAGGCATGTTGCAGCACAGAGCATGCAACTTTCAAGACTCAAAATGAGCAGAGACATTTGCCTGTGAGCTGCGACACCAAATGATGTTGCTGCACACTTTTTTCCTTTGAATTTTAGCTCCATGATTTGTTTCTTTTGTCTTTTTTTTTGTTTCCTCAGTTTAAGTATTTCAATGTTTTTATGTTTTAAAAACCTGTGGTTCTTTAGATATCCACCCCTGATCCCTCCCCCCGCTTGCCACTGTCACCACCTCCACCACCACTACCTCCTCCTCTTGCCACCACCATCTCCATCTCCACCTCTACCTCTACCTCCACTATCACCACCTCCACTACCACCTCCTCTTACCACCACCATCACCATCACCACCACCATCACTACCTCCTCTCACCACCACCACCTCCATCTCCACCACCACCACCTCCTCTCACCTCCACCACCTCCACCACCTCCTCTTTCCACCACCATCATTACCACCATCACCACCACCTCTCACCACCACCACCTCCATCTCCACCACCACCACCACCTCCTCCTCCTCCTCTTTCCACCACCATCACCATCTCCACTTTCCACCATTACCACCCCCCTCCACCAATTTCCACCATTGCCACCTTCAATCAAAAAGAAAACATGAGTATCAAGGGGGAGCTGAAGAGACAGTAAATAAAACTGTGTTTAAAGATGATTAATTTTTTTTCTGCAAATATTCCTGAGGTTTTGGTGATTTTTTTTAGCTAAAGATTTCAATGGCAATGAGAAAACTGTATTTTTATATGTTTTGTTTGAATAACCTGGTGTTAATGAGGAAAAATGAATTATAAAAAATATCATAAAAAATGAGCAGAACTGAGTGAAAGGGGTGTTCAGTAACACTTAGAATTGTCAAGGGAATTTTTTTGTGGTAGCAGAACAATCAAATCAGTACTGTGTGGATTTTAAGGCCATTTTTTGGCTTGCAATTGGTTGTCGCAGGACTGCATGCAATACCACTTTCCCACATAGTGTCTATGATGTTAACCATCTACACCCCCCTTCTCAACTACATTCCGCCATCCTAAAAAATTGCTGTAAACCTTGATTAATTGTCTAAAATTTTCTATTAAATTAGGGCCTATGTTCTTTGTCAATATATCAGTCTTTTGTTCTTTTTTTCCAATCCATTTTATTATGGCTCTCTTCTTATGTAGTTGTGAGTTGATGTAGAAAAAATTTCTTTCCATATGTTGAATTATCTTGTTTGATGGTTGGTCAGCTCCTAATTTAATAGTAGATTCATTATCACAATATAGTGTTGTTCTAATTTTATTACCTGTAATGTCCTCTTGCATATTCTTAATCCATATTGCTTTTTGTGTTATTGCTTCCAAAGCTGCTAACTCAGACTCACAAGTGAGAGGTCCACTAATTTTTGTCGTTTAGATGACCAGTTCACTGGTACTCCCATGTAGCATATAATTCCTTTATTGGTACATCTTACTAGATCATAATTCCAGTTTGCATTACCATATGTGTCTAGTCCTTTGTTTTTTTCTGGAAAAATATGAAACATATAGTCTTTAGTTCTGAGTACATATTGAATTAAATGCGTTAATGCCTCCCAATGCTGCTAATTTGGATGATTTGCATATCTTTCTAGGTAGTTTACTGCAAAAAAGATGTCAGGTCTAGTTTCTACAGCCGAATAGTTCAATGAGCCAATCAAACTTAAAAATTCAGTACTCTTTAATTTTCACCCAGTACCTTTTGTTAACTTACAATCTTTAGGTCAGACTTTTGATTTCATAATTGGATGTCTCTCAAAACAATCAGCAATCTTGTTAAAATGTAGTCGTTTTGAGAGAATGAAACCACCTTGTTTACATACAACTTTAACCCCCAAAAAGCTATTTAATTCTTCTTCCCATTTTATTGTAACTGATTCTGACAGTTGTTTTTGAAAACTTTTCAATATCTCCTTGCTGCATCCTGTTATCACTCCATGATATACATGAATCCACAAGATTCCATTATTTTGTTTGATCTTGAATTATGTACATGGAACTGTCATAGTAGCTTGGAATAAATTCATTGAACATATTTTAGACTCTAAGTGTTTCCACCAACACCTTTCTTCTTGCTTTGTGCCATACAAAGCTTTTTTTAGTTTAAATACTTTGCCTTCCTCTCTTTAAAAAACTGGTGTGGTTTTCAAACATTGGAAGAGGCCTTTGTTGGTCTGTTTGGCACTATTTGTGTATGTCTTAATTGAAATTGGTCAAATAATTACATGTTATTTTGGGTTTACTCAGTGAATTATGGGACTATGAGTATGTGGGTACTACCACTGGATATCCCCGGTTTTTCTCTATATTTGATGTCATGTTGATATTTATCACATTCCAAGCTTTAACAGGTAATTTCCTCATTTTTCATTTCTAAAGATAGTTATTTAATTTTGTTTTTGTGTTTTACAGGATAACCTTAAGTCTTAGGTTTAAGTGCTTAGTACCATTAAGTAGAGCTAATTTGGCTCTATATTTTATGTCACAATGTTGTCATAGCTTAATTTTGTGTTCTAAGGGTTTTAGTAGTCATCGTGGATTTTTCTAAGTATTTTGGGCTTTATTAGATGTTTTTGGTGGTATTCTGGCTTCTAAGAGGTCCACCCATCTCATTTATAAAAGGCTGGGGAGCGTTTCTAAAGGGTTTTTATGCAATTTGGCTGTCAAAAGCGCCAAATTTGTTGCTGTGCATGGATTTTTAGATAGGTGGTCTGTGTGTACATACTGAATGAGACAGTTTGGGGCAACTTTAATTATCATACTACTATCTGGTAATTATATTGTATTTTCTCACTCAGTTTTCACTGTTTTTTGGCCACAATTGGCTGTGTTTGTTCCAAGGTTAGTTCTTCATTTAACTCAACTTTGACAACTGGTTTCTCTGGTATAGCTTTGCAACCTTCATCAAGTATTATTGCTGTTTCCTGTGCAACTATTGCACAGTGTTTTGGTTTTCTGGTGTGGATTTTTCTACGTTTCAGGTTCTCTTTGGTCTGTTGTCTATCTAGGCTACTTTCTTGACTTGTTAAGCCATCAAGAAGTGTGTTGGAAGGGGTATTTTAACAGTCTCTAATTTTCTGTAGCAAATAAATCTCATCTGGTATTTCTCAAAGAGACAGGGGTTTTTCTCTCCAGTTATACTCCAGCTCCCTTGTTCAAGGCTTATAGCTAGTACTATAGGATTGAATACATTTCTGGTGCCCAAAAGGGGGTGAGGATTTGTTAGCTTTTAAGATTTTCTGTTACTTTTGGACTCTATTCTTTTTTTGGAGGTTGGTTTTCTGGAATATATTGGACCATGGCTTCTGGACCCTCTTTCTCTAGTGATGGTAGTGGTACTGTTGGTGCTGCTGAGGATGGTAATCCTCCTGTTTCTGTTAGGCCTTCAGTCAGGATCAAGTCCTGGAAGGGGCCTATGTTTATGGGGGAGAATGTGAAGTTGTTTCTCAAGCTGTTTGAGGCTGCTGGGAATGTTGATGGTGCTTCTCACTTGGACATGGTGAATCAAGTCATCTTCTACATTGGTGACAGGTCTCTGGTGAAGGAGGTTGCTACTATGGAGGGTTATATGAGGAAAGATTGGAAAAATTTGTGTCTTCAGATGACAGACAGGTGGGGATCCAGATATTCAATGGTGGATCTCAATATGATTGCAAGTGAATGAAAATCTTATGGAGGGGTGGACAACCTCCATAATTATTGGAAGTTTCTAGCTCATTTGGAGCCAGTGGTAGATTATTTGGTGGATATGCAGGAGTTGGAGAGTACTGACTCTGAAAGGGATATTTTCTGGTCTTCTCTTGTCAGGAATGTCAGAATTGATGTGCTGAAGGAGTTGGAAAGGAAGGATAAGATTAAAATTCCTCCTAATGGGAATCAAAAGTTGCCTGCTCTTTCAGTGGTGAAGGAGTTTGAGGAGGGTCATCTGAAACTTTTTGAAGTGGATTCTTTCCAAGAAGCTAGCACTAAGTATGTTAGCAAGGTCAGTGAAGCTTTTGCTGAAGATGTGGAGGAATATAGGAAGAAGGAAAGTGTGAACAATGGAAAGGCTCCTGAGAAGCCTAAAGAGGTTGATTCAGTAGTTGAGCAGCTGGATGATCTGACAAAACAGCTACATATTTTTGTTCAGGAAGCTCAGAAGGCCAAAAAGGCTCCTTCTCAGCCTAGAGATTTTGAAAGGAGGGTTGGTAGGAGTGATCCTTGGGTCTGCTCTTATTGCAGCAGGAAATGCCACAAGTCCAATGATTGTTGGGCACTGAATAGGGATGTGTCTGAAGGGAAGGTAGAATTTGATTTGAAAGTGTTCAAGCTCCCAGATGGTTCTTTTGTGAAGCCTAATGATGGTCAGGCTCCAGTGGACTTGGTGAGGAGGAGGCATAATGTCAACTCAAGGAGGCCAAGATTTGAAGAGTTGCATAATGAGGCTTCTTCTTCTGGTAAAGGTGGAGATGACAGCAAGGGCAAGGTAAAGGAGGCTAATAGAGTCTCATTTACATCTTCCTTTGGTGGTTTGGAGTTGTATTCTTGTGGCGGAAAGTCAAGTGGGGAAGGCTTGGCTGGTGTTTATTATGTGGAAGCAGGAAAGGTGGGAAGGCCTATGAGTATTTCTCAGACCCAAACAAAGGCTAAGGCTTCAAAGGTGGATCCTATGATGAGTGCAGCTAGGAAGAAATACAGCAAAAAGGAGCTGTATAAAATTCAGAAGGGTATAGCTGATATGGGCCCCCTTAGTTTTGGAGAATTGGAAATGAATGGTGAGCCAATGCCTATCGATGTTGATTCTGACTCTAAGGAGGATTTCCCTTTGGCTTCATTACCAAATACTTCTGGAGTTAGAGTTTCTGGTGATGGATCTGGTTTGGTTCCTGTTGATGGTAAATCTGTTGGTGGTTCTGGTCCTCAAGAATCTTCCAGGACCAAGGTAGTGAAGCAAAGGGCTCACTATGAGAGGCCAGTGGTTTCTGTCCAAGTTAATGTTATGGACTCTGTCCTGGAGAGGATGAGTCAGGGTCAGGTTTCCCTAAATTATGGGGAGTTTTATGCTATCAGTCCTGGGTTGGCTGATAGGCAGAAAAAGTTGTTGACCAGGAGAAGGGTTTCTTCTGGGGAGGTAGAATCCATTTGTGATTCTGCTGAAAAATTTGGAGATGGGTTGGAAACTCATTTTTCTGCACCTCTGGGTTATGTCAATGTCACTCTGAATGGCATAGAGGCTAGGGCATCGGTGTATTCAGGTTCTCAGATTAACCTGATTTCTTTGTTTGAGGCAACTCATCTGGGCCTCCCCATCAAAACAGGTATTGGTGGAAATTTGAGAGGGATTGGTGGCAATGTCACTGAATTGGTTGGAAAATCTGAGTTTGTGAGAGTAGACGTTGGTGGAGCCTCAGGGAAGGTTCATTTTTATATTGCCAAAGGAACAGTAAAAGCTGTTTTGGGTGGGCCATACTTGATGTATTTTCAAGCAAGAATTGGCTATCAATTTGATTTGGGAATCAGTTGGGAGTTGACTGGTGAAAATGAAAGGAGGCTTCACATGTGGTTATCATCCTCTGGAGAGAATGGTTGGGAGACTAGGCCTGGTTTGTCTTCAATGTGACAGTAAATGGACTGTTGTGGGAGAAGAAGAGAAGTGGGTTCTGCCTCTGGCTTTTTGGAGTGCGGCTCAGGATCTAGTTGGAGTCTGTCTTTTTTAGAGTGATGAGGGCTGATAAACCTAGTTCTACAACCACTCCCCATGATGAGGAAATCCCAGGTTGTAGTAGGTCAGCTCCCTTGGAGATATACCAAGTGTATTTTCAACTTTCTCTTTTTAATGTTTCTTTTCTCTGCAAGTATTCTTCAAGTTTTTTATCAAGTATCTGTTATCTCTCAAAATTCTCAATTATTTTTAATTAAAGTTAAAATAAGAGGATTGGTTATATATCTTTGTTGTAGATATATGGAAAAGTGGTGGAGTGGTGAGATTGGGGTCTAAAATTAAGTCCTCCAAATTGTGCACTGCTAGGGTTTCTTCTACACCTTTCAAAAACATTACCTTGGCCACATCTGTGAGAATTGGGGAGAACCCTGATTACTTTTGTAGGATAGAAGAAATCTCAAGAAAATAAAATAAAAATTTCAAATAACTGAAGAAAATCATGAAAAAAATCTGAAGACAATCAAGAAAGAAGACAAGAATTATTTTTGTGAAGATGTACAAGATCAATTTTTGGGCCTCCAGCATGAGGTTAAACTGCGCAATTTCAGAAGTTGTGATTCAGAAGAGGAATAAAGATTTGAAGATTTAGAAGATGGAAGTGAGGATGAAGAGGTGGAATTGCAGAAAGGTTTTGGAGTGTTGAGATTGGGGAATAAAAGTAAGTCATCCCAATTGTGCACCTCTAGGGTTTCTTCTACACCTTTCAAGAACATATCCTTTGCCACACATGTGAGAAATGGGGAAATTCTTGGTTTTTGTTTCAGGTCTGGTGGTGAAGATTTCCTGAAGATCCCTCAAGTTAATGGTGGAGCTGCAAAATATAAGAAGGTAGCTCAGAATATTAGGCCTGTCAATGAGCCTATGCCTGTAGGGTTGAATCCTCCTTTGATAAGAGATCTGTACTGTACTCCTCTGGTGAGGAATCCTCCTGATTTTGTGGAAACTGCTAGGGTGACTGTGGAAATGTTGAAATTTGTTAATTTTGGTCCTGATGGGTGGTTTTCTGATGAGGAAAAGAAGTTATTTTTGCATGTCATTATGCTGAGGAGAAAGCTGTGGTGTTTTTTGAAGAGAAAAGGGGTGTTTTGAAATGCTCTTATGAGGAACCTTATTTGATTCCTGTGGTTTTTCATTAACCTTTTCAAATCAAACACATTCCAACTCCAGCTGCTAACAGGGATGATTTTGTAGAGATTTTTAGGGAAAGAGTCAGGACTGGTTTATACAAACAATCAACATCTAGTTACTCAAGTCTGGTTTTCTGTGTGAAGAAGCAGAATGGGAAGCTGAGGGTGGTGCATGATCTTAGAGCCTTGAATAGAGTCACTATCCAGGATGCTTCGATGCCGCCAAGTACACAGGACTTTGTGGAATCTTTTTCTTGAAGGGTGTGTTATGTTTTGCGTGATATTATGGGTGGTTATGATGAAAGGGAAATTCACATGGATTCACAGCCACTTACAACTTTTGAGACTCCTTTGGGAAGGTTTCAGCTCACTAGGTTTCCCCATGGAGAAACTAATTCAGTAGCAGTATATCAAGCACAAATGGCTTGGATTTTACAGGATGAGGTTCCCACTCGTGCTGGTATTTTTATTGATGATGGTGGAATCAAAGGACCCTCCACTGATTATGGGAATGAGGTGCTGAAGAGGAACCCAGGTATAAGGAGGTTTGTTTGGAAATATACAATTACTCTAGATAGAGTATTGTTTAGAATTGAAGAGGCTGGTTTGAACATTTCTGGGTCAAAGTTTTGTTGTTGTGTTCCTGCTCTGGAAATTTTGGGTAATGTGGTATGTAAAGAGGAAAGGATTATCTCAAAGAAAAAAGTTAATTAAATTCAGTCATGGCCAAGGCCTAAAAATACTACTGAAGTCAGGGTATTTTTTGGGGTTTTTGTGTATGTCAGAATTTTTATTAAAGATTTTTCTTTGTTGGTTTCACCCTTAAGGAGGCTGACCAGGAAAGATGCAGAGTGGGTATGGACTGAAAAGTGTGAAGAGGCTTTTCAGAAGTTGAAGAAGGTGGTAGGTGAAGATATTATTCTTCACAAGTTGGATTATGGTGTGGGAGCTGGAAAAATTTATCTGGCAGTGGACTCAAGTTATATTTCTGCTGGTGCTTTTTAGTCTCAGGAAGATAAAACTGGGAGGGTCAGGCCAGTAAGGCATGAGTCTATGGTATTTAATGAGGTTGAATCTAGATATTCTCAACCTAGGGTTGAATTGTGTGGTGTGGCAAAACTTTTGAAGAAGCTTCAAACTGTTTTGTGGGGCAGCATTTTGAGCTGCAGGTGGATGCAAAATCTCTGGTTCAAATTATCAACACAACTAGTCTTCCAAATGCTTCAATGACTAGGTGGGTGGCATTTATTCAGCATTTTTCTTTTGACCTGGTACACAAACCTGGAAAAACTTTTACGTTGCCTGATGGATTATCAAGGAGACCACCCACAGATGAAGATTTTGATTCTGAAGAAATTGATGAAGATGTCCCAGTGGTAAGGGCCAGCACAAAGGGTGCTGAAGATTTTTCTTACCTCCCCCATGAGGCTAAACTTGAAGATTGTTTTCTCCTCCCCCAAGAGGTTAAACTGGCTGGTTCAGATCTTAATTCTGGTGATCAGGATGTCTTTGTTGATAAAGATGGGGCTGTTGTTTGGGATGGTTCATTTTTAGAAAATGGGTTTTTTGTTAGTGAATTGCATTCTCTTAAGATTCAGTGGAAGGAAAAGGATGTACCAAAGTTTAGGGATTGGTGTCCTGGTTTGGCTGGTCAAGTGGCTCATGTTCAAACTGGAGATTTTGATGACAGGGCTGTACCCTTGGATGTTTTGTTGTTGGATTTTGAAGATAAGACTTGGAGCCAGTCTGGGTTTCATTTTACTATGGTTCAATATCTGTTAACCTTGAAGAGGCAAGATAGCTGTGATGATGATACTTGGGTGGCAATAAAAAAGAAGAATCCTGTATTCTATGTGTCAGGAAGGAGGTTGATGAGGAGAAGACATCCAAATCCTCAGATGTTTGTGACTCAGAAGAAGGTTCAAGAGGTTTTGATGAAGTCTTTGCATGAAGATCTTGGTCATAGAGGCTTTGGGGAGACATATAGGAGAGTAGCAGACAGATTTTGGTGGCCAGGTATGAAGTTGGCTGTTCAGGGCTGGGTTCAGTCTTGTGAAGAATTTCAAATTAAAATTCACTTGAAGCCTAAAGAGATTGGCCATGCTACTTTTGAATTAACTTTTTTAGAAGATTCAGTCTGGATGCTGTCCATATCAAAGAGGGCAGGTATAAATTCTTGATGGTTTCCAGGCATGATTTGTCTGGTTGGGTTGAGGCAGTGCCTCTGGTTAATTTGACTGCCAAAAATGGGGCAGAGTTTTTGAAGAAGGAATGGGTTTTTAGATATGGGTTGATGAAGTCGGTGATTGTCGATTGTGGGCCAGAGTTTGGAGCTGAATTCAAAGAAGCTGTTTCAAGTATTGGTTCTAAAGTCAGGGTGGCTACACCTCATTATCCTGAAGCTGAAGGTATGGTTGAAAGAGTCCATCAAGTTATCAAGAATGCTTTGGTGAAGATGTGTGGAGATAGTGCTGAAAAGTGGAGGCAATTTTTACCCTTGGTGTTATTTGTTGATAGGGTCACTGTGAAAAGGACAACTGGCTAGTCTCCTTATGAATTAATGTTTGGGCAGAAAGCTGTTCTACCAGTGGATTTGGAAGCCGTCTCTTATCTTGGAATTGAATAGGATGATGTTTTCCCAACAGAAGAATTTCTCTGTGCCAGGATGCAACAGTTGAAATGTAGAGAAGAATGTCAAGAGAAGGTATACTCTAGAATGATGAAGATAAGAAATTAATCAGTCAGATACTGGGACAAGAAGTTGGCTCATAGACTCAGTAATTCCTTAAAACATGGTTGTTTGGTTTTGGTGTATAATAGAAGTTTTGAGAGTCAGTGGGTAAAAATGTTTTCTGACAGATGGAATGGGCTTACAGAGTCAGATCTCAGGTGTCTGGATGTTCTTATGTTTTGGAAGAGTTAGATGGTGCAGTCTTAAAGAAGAGAGTGGCTTCTGATCAGGTAAAGATATTTTACCCAAGTGGCACTAAAAGTGAAGAAGATTGACTCCGCAATGAGGATAAACTATGGAACATTCTTTAATTTTAGATTTTGGTGATTCTGTGCATCTGTTTTGTTGGAAACTCGTTTTTTAGAAGGTACCCATGGGTGGGGCTTCTAGATTTGGTCTTGGCATGTGTGGGGGTACCTGATGGGCTGGCTGCTCTATCAACAGCTACCCCAGATTGTCTGCTTCCAATTCCTTCTCTTAATTTGATTGAACCCTAGTATTGGTTTATCTTTGCAGGTATTAGTCCTCTATGACTTTAAACTGGAAATTATTTTGGTCTTCAAGTGCTGTACCCTTCCTGCTTATTGGTTTTAGTTTATTGTGTTGGATGTTGTGTTTTGTTAGAAGCTACCCAGGGGGGGCTTCTAGATTTTATTTTGGCAAGTGTGGGGGCAACTGATGAGCTGGCTGCTCTGTAGAACAGTTACCCAATAATGTATGTTTCAAGTATTTTGTTTGTCTTAGTTGAATCCTACTTCTGGTTTTTGTTATTCAGGTTTCAAGTCCACTATGACTTTGAACTGGCTTACTGGCTTGGGACTGAATTCTTTGGTCTTTTTGGATTGGTGGTAGATCACTGGTGGTCTCCTATCATTTTTGCTTATTGGAGGGAGCCCACCCAGTGATCATTTCTTTGGACTGGACTCTCTATGGAGCCAGATTTTTTTTCTTTATTTGATTTTTGTGTCTATGGTTGTGTTAGATAGTAGTTTTAGATTATTTTCTTTTTTCTCTTTTTTTCTTTTAATTTTTTTATGGGGGTAATTAGGATATAAAGAGGGAAAAATCACAAAATTATATTATATGGTGTCAACACATCATGGTCACCTAAATGTGGGCAAGCATTGGTGGGGAAATGCTCATCAATTGGCAGGGAAATGCTATTTTCTTTTTTTATTCCATTTTTATAATTTTCATTAATTTCTATATTTTTCATTTCAAATCATTTAAAAATTATTTAAAGGTGTATCCACATCAAGGTGCACTTAGATGCGGGTAAGTTATTAGGGGATCAGCTCATCAATTGGCTGGGGGATACCATTTGTAATTATTTTATATTTCATCTTATTATTATTCATTTCATTTTAATTTCTCAGCTCTCATATTTTGTTGGGCAATTTTGTTTAATTATTTTCAAGTTTTTTTTAGTATGTTAGTAGTTTAAGTAATAATCAGTAAAAATAAAAATAAAAATATAAATAATAATAATAATAAAAGTAAAAATAAAAATAAAAATAAAAATAAAAATAAAAATAAAAATAAAAATAAAAATAAAAATAAAAATAAAAATAAAAATAAAAATAAAAATAAAAATAAAAATAAAAATAAAAATAAAAATAAAAATATAAATAAAAATAAAAAAATAAAAAAAATAAAATAAAAATAAAAATAATAATAAAAATAAAAATAAAAATAAAAATAAAAATAAAAATAAAAATAAAAATAAAAATAAAAATAAAAATAAAAATAAAAATAAAAATAAAAATAAAAATAAAAATAAAAATAAAAATAAAAATAAAAATAAAAATAAAAATAAAAATAAAAATAAAAATAAAAATAAAAATAAAAATAAAAATAAAAATAAAAATAAAAATAAAAATAAAAATAAAAATATAAATATAAATATAAATAAAAATAAAAATAAAAAAATAAAAAAAATAAAATAAAAATAAAAATAAAAATAAAAATAAAAATAAAAATAAAAATAAAAATAAAAATAAAAATAAAAATAAAAATAAAAATAAAAATAAAAACAAAAACAAAAATAAAAATAAAAATAAAAATAAAAATAAAAATAAAAATAAAAATAAAAATAAAAATAAAAATAAAAATAAAAATAAAAATAAAAATAAAAATAAAAATAAAAATAAAAATAAAAATAAAAATAAAAATAAAAATAAAAATAAAAATAAAAATAAAAATAAAAATAAAAATAAAAATAAAAATAAAAATAAAAATAAAAATAAAAATAAAAATAAAAATAAAAATAAAAATAAAAATAAAAATAAAAATAAAAATAAAAATAAAAATAAAAATAAAAATAAAAATAAAAATAAAAATAAAAATAAAAATAAAAATAAAATAAAATAAAAAAATAAAAAATAAAAAAACTTTTATATTTATATATCTGTTAGTTATTATTGTTCTCTCTATTTAGTGAATTGTTAATTTCTTTTTTTTTTAATGTCAGGAAGAATAAGCCTCCGGTGGTTGGTCCTGATTATGTTGTCGATTTAGCTTTTTGTTAGGATTAAAGGAAGAACTGTGTTCTTTGTGGTGTAGGCAGCTGGAAATAGTACGTGGATTGTAATGGTCAGGAACTGGATTAGAAGTTAATTTTTGGGAAGAAGTAGAAGAGGCGGGGATAGAGTGTTGGAAGGTGTGCTTGATTATTCTAGACATCTTCCAGTGGTCATCAAGGAGCTATTTCCTCAGATTATTTTCAAATTTATTCAAAGGACCATGAATAGAAAAGGCCTTAAGCATGTTTGAACACATCATACTTAGATGTTGTTTCATATTGGCGTAATCCAGGGTCAAGGTAGTTTCTTGAGGTTGGCCAATCCCAATTGCAGTTTCAGGAGGAGGGGTTCCAGCTAAACTGAAGAATTGGATCAGTAATTGTTTTCTGTTGAATAATTTGGATTTATTAATTTGGTACTTACAGATTGGGAGCTCATCAAATTTTTAAGCAGCCTGAATCTGGACTGTTGAAGAATTTTGAATGGAGGTATTAAGAGGATCAACCAGATAGAGGTATGGATTTTAATGGTCATCCTCTAAACAGTTTTGAGAATATGAACTAGAAGAAGGATTTTCCTGTGGCCTGGTTGGAGCAGCAGGGCTGTTGTTGTTGTTGTTGATATTGTTGCTTTGTTCAGTTTGGTTGGATACTGGTGGTGGAGTACCAGGTTGGTTGTAGGAAGGACCAGGAAAAGGTGACCTGGAAGCTGATTGACATCTGCTAGATGAAAATCTGGAAGAAATGTAACTTTCAGATGAGTTATTGGCTTCCAGAGGAGAGGTGTAGTTAATTCTCCTTGTTTGAGAGGGAGATTTTTTTCTGGGAGCAGTGTTTGGTGCTCTGGTGTTTTCTTGAGGTCCTCTGGCAGGTCTTCTAGAAGTTTTGGAATTTTTGGCATTTTCTGATGAAGAAATTGTTGTGCGCATTGCTCTGGGAGCACTAGGAGGTTTTTGCGTGGAGTTATTGGTGTTTACTGGTGGATTTTCACTGTTTTCTGGCTGAATTTGGAGTTTTTGAGCCTGATTTTTGCTTTCTAGAATGGCAGGCGGGCCGCCTGGATACGGTCTAGCAGCCTGGGAGCTGATTTTGAAGCTGTTTTAGCTGAATTCGCTGAGATAAAGGCAGTTTCCTGAGAGGATAAAGCAGGTCTTTTGGAGAGTGTTTTGGAAATGGAGTGGTGTGATCTTCTGGATGGAGCTGAAGATAAAGAAAAGGAAGCAGGACCAAGTTCTGGGGACCTGGTAGGAGATCTAGCAATGTATTTGTGTGAAGGTGAAGGTGGTGGTATAGAATAATTGGGTACTCTGTCACACTTTTTCTATTTGGAGTTGCAAGAATCACAGGCCCTGTTGTAGAATTTGGCTTTAGGAGTTGGAAGAGTGAAAGTGCAAGGTCTGCACATGTGGATACACTGTTTGCAAGTATAGTCTTTAAGAGCAGTGAAACAAGGAAAGTCTTATGGGTCAAAATCTGGGGATCCAGCCATGATCTGTGATGAGACAAAAATTAAGAGAAAAGTGATAAAAGAAAAATTTTCTTTATCAGTGATGGGTAGATGATGAAGAGAAAGTGGAAGTTCAGTAGGTTGGCTGTGGAGCATTGTGCATGGATATGGCTCTGTCTCTTATGCAAAGTGTGGAAAGTCCATCAAAACTTTAAACTGAACACTTTGGTCAGTCCATCAAGACTTTAAACTGAAAAATGGTATAGTCCCCCAAGACTATAAACTGAGGATGGTTTAATGGTTGAGTCCTTCAGGACTATAAACTGATAATGTGATGTTGGTGTAATTCTGGAAGAGGGCATCCAAAGGGGGAGTCTCTGAATTTAGTTAAGGCAAGTGTGGGGGTAACTGATGAGATGGCTGCTCTGTAGAACAATAACCCCAGAATGTTAGTTTATTTCTTTGGTCTTTAATGTTTTGATATCTTGTTCTGTCTTTATGATTTAGGTTTTGAGTCCCCCAAAACTGTAAACTGAGGAATTTCTTATGATTGGCTACATTCAAGAAGTCTGGAGAGTGGTCAAGAATTTCATTTTTAAGTCAAAAAAGTTTAATCAAGAGTCAAGTGGCAGAAGAGAATCAAGAAATGAAACAAAGTGTTCAGCATTAGTCTTGAACTGGTGGATGAGGTGTTTCATTTTCTCAAATTTGTGTGGATCTCTAGCAGGAGTGGATTGGAAGTAGATTAGTAGAATGTGTTTTTTTTCAGAGGAGTGTTGTTGGAACTTGGCCTTAATGGTGGGAAAGTGGTTTGGTGTTGGTGGTTCAATGGAACCTACATTGTCATCATCACTGTCAGAAGATGATGGAACTGAGAATTCATCAGTTTAAAAGTAGAAAGAAGGAATAAAAGTTTTTTCTACCATCATATGGACCAAGCATGGTGGAGGTTGTTGCTGTAATGGTGTTGGCACTCTTCTTTGAAGGGTGTAGTTTGTTGACTAATCTGGGTATCAGAATGGATGGTCTAGATCTTTTGGTACTGGTGGAAGATGGACCAGGTTGAGGTGGAGGTGAAGCTGTTGAAGATTATAATGGACCAGGTCTGAAAAAAGTCTTCTTTCTGGATTGGAAGACATCACAGGAGGTTCTGTATGGATGAGCTGGTAGTGTGATGGTGCAGATTAGATTGTTGTCAATACAGTATTGGCAAGGGCCCATGTCAGAGGCAGATTTTGAAAGAAAGCTGAACATGGTAGATGTGATGAAGTAGAATGTGGAAATTCTCAATTGAAGGGAGGATGTGGTCTTCCAACATTGGCAGAGGCCTTTTTTGGTCTGTTTGGTGTTGTTTTGGTATGTCTTAATTAGCATTGGTCATATAATTACATGTTATTTTTGTTTTATTAAGTGAATATTGGGACTATGAGTATGTGGGTACTACCATTGGATAGCCCCGGATTTTCTCTATATTTTATGTCATGTTGAAATTTTTCATATTCTAAGTTTTAAGGGGTCATTTCCTCATTTTTCATTTCTAAAAGATAGCTGTTTAATTTTTTTTTGTGTTTTATGGGCTAACCTTAAGTATTAGGGTAAGTTCTTAGTACCATTAGGTAGAACTAATTTGGCTCTATATCTTATTACACAATGTTGTCATAGCTTAAATTTGTGTTTTAAGGGTTTTAGTAGTCGTGGTGGATTTTTCTAAGTATTTTGGGCTTTTTTGGAGGTTTTTGGTGGTTTTATGGCTTCAGGGTGGTCCTGCCGCCTCTAGGCGGGCCTCCTGACGTCGGGCAGACCACCCACCTCAGTTATAGAAGGCTAAGAAGCATTTCTAAAGGGTTTTTATACAATTTGGCTGTCAAAAGCGCCATATTTGTTGCTGTGCATGGGCTTTTTAGATGGTGGTCTGTGTGTACATACTGAATAAGACAGATTGGGGGAAATTTAATTATCATACAACCATCTGGTAATTATATCATTGTTTCTCACTCAGTTTTCACTGTTTTTTTTGGCCACAATTGGCTGTGTTTGTTTCTAGGTTAGTTCATCATTTAACTCAACTTTGGCAACTGGTTTCTCTGGTGTAACTTTGCAGCCTGCATCAAGTATTATTGCTGTTTTCTGTGCAACTAGTGCACAGTGTTTTGATTTTCTGGTGTGGATCTTTCTGCATTTCAGGTTTCTGGTTCTTTGGTTCTCAGTGGTCTGCTATTGGAGACTGTCTTTAGTTGTTAAGCAGTCAAGAAGTGTGTTGGAAGGGGTATAGTAACAGTCTCTAATTTGCTGTAGCAAATAAATCTCACCTGGTATTTCTCAAAGGGACAGGGGTTTTTCTCTCCAGTTTTACTCCAACTCCCTTGGTCAAGGCCTATAGCTGGTACTATAGAATCGTCTAAACCTACATGACAATATGTCTGGAACTACACAATTTTTCCCAGGACAATAGGTTACAGTTAAAGAAAATTCAGATAAGAATTTAGCCCATCTGGCTTAATGTCGCGTCAAGACTTTAGAAGACATAAAGTATTTTAAAGAATTATGATCCATAAAAATTTGAAAAGGACTATTTATGCTGAGAAGAAAACAATGACATTTTTTAAGACAATGAATAATAGCAAGTAACTCTTTATTCTAAATTTTGTAATTTAACTCTGCTGTGAGAGATTTGTGTGATTCAAACACAACAGGATGAAACAGTTTTGTTTCAGGATTTAATTGGGATATAACCCCTGCAATAGCATAATCACTAGGATCTGTCTCTAAGATTTTCATGGCAGAAGGATAGAAATGTCAATGAATGGGAGCGGTGGTAAATGCAGACTTCAATTCTTTGAACTCTTTTTGCACTATATCAGTGAAAAAAAGGGAATATTTTTTCTAAGAAGAGAAGTGAGATTTGTAATAGTTTTAGAGTAATCTTTAATAAATCTTCTATAGAAATTTTCAAAACCTAAAAACCCTTGTAAGGATTTTAAAGATTTTGGCTCCAGCCATTCCAATATTTTATTAAATTTTCTATCATCCATGACAAGTCTGTCAGTGGATAAAGTAAAACATTTAAAGTCAATAGAATTTAGGTGGAATTTCTACTTAATGTGCTTGGTGTAGAGACCATGCTCTCAAAGACAATTGTGAACCTGTCCGACTTGTTCAATATGTTTGTTGAGGGTCTTCTAAAAAACTAAAATATCATCAAAATAGACAACAACAAATTGTTCATCAACATCATGAAAGATATCATTGAAAAAAGTTTGAAAAAATGAGGGTGCATTACATAACGCAAAAGGCATAACTAAATATTCAAAACTACAAAGCCTAGTGCACATTTCTGTTAAAGGTTCATGACCTTTAGAAATATGTATAAGGTTGTAAGCGCCTATTTAATCAATTTTAGAAAATAAATTAGCACAACTAAACAAATTATGGAGTAAAGACATAGGAGGAACTGGGTATGCATTCTTCTTAGTCACTGCATTGAGTTTTCTATAATCAACACACAACCTAAGACTTCCAAACTTTTTCTTGACAAAAAGAACTGGAGAGAGGGTTGGGGATTTACTGGCTTGAATGAAATCTTTTGTCAGGCTGAAGAACTAGTAAGTTCTCAGAAAGATTTTTGTCTAGAAGTATGTATGGTCCATTATGAATATTAGTTATCCACCAATCCAATTTAAAGTAAATTATTATATCAACTCAAATATTAATAACCTGTATATCAAATAATCTCACTAATATAAATATAAAAGGCACTTAAAATTGACAGAGAAATAGAATAGAAATTATATTTAAAAGGCAAATGATTGTAACCAGATAGCTATATTATATACCATAAGATTGTGTTGTGTATTGTATAAAATAATTGAATTGAATGACTAAATATCCACCGAAATTACCCTCTATATATTCCAAAAATCCCTGGAGTACATTCCCCTGATTCCCAGACCCAATAAACTGCTATCCCCGGACATTACAGAACTTTTAGGGCGCTCATATCCCCATGGCATCCACTTCAAGCAGTTTCACAGGCCCAGTTACCAAACAAACTTTCTCCTCACAAAAGAAGATACCAGTACATGTCATTATAACCCAAAATAAAAATTTCTGGTGCCCGAAGCACTGATTGTGCATGACTACAAGTAAAAGAATGAATTAAAAATAACCCATAAAGGAACCAAATTAAAGCCTCATTAAAGGATAACCATAAAAATTAATAATGGAACCAATATAACTAATTTCCCACACAAAGAATACCATTCCCATGCCCAACCATTGACCCAATACCCAGATCCAGAGACCAGAAGAGGCATGGTAAGTGGAGGGGGTTTTACCATAGCTTTTACAGGTGGTTGAAAGTGTGAATTCTTGATCTTTAAGGTGTATATATACATTTGAGGCTTTATTGAGACCTTCTGGGGGCATATCTTGAGTTTATTGATACTGTCTGTGCATATAATAATGTTTTATGATGTCACCATGTAATTAATACACTCATTAAGTGCAATCAACTAAATTCTTCAGTTATCACATAAGGGATAATCACACAAAAGATAATCATTTAGGCCAAAATGACTAATTATGTTAATGATGCATATTAAAATATGGGACTTATGCAGGCAGCATACACCACAGAAATTTGGGGGGGTATTGCTAGCAATAACCCTCATTTAAAAATGTTGGGAAGTGGTTGGAAAGCTGTTGGAAGGCTGTTGGGAGTTCATTGTGAAACCAGATTTAAATTAATTGGACAAAGATTTGGTAATCAGTTAGACCTAGGTTCAACCGAACTCAATCACAGGTTTCTTGGAGCTTGGTGATTACTTTGGTTTTGAGCTGAGCACAGATTGAGCAAAGTTTGAACATATCACTTAACATATCATAATATTCACTTTCCCATCTTGTGGAAAGAAAAATTTGATATTCGTTCTAAGAATATCTACATATATTTTCATGCCAAGTTGGTAACAGAAGGTTAAACTGTAGTATCTCAATTATTACACTAGACTACATAGATATTTGATAAAACATACAATTCAAATCAATTTTAATATTATTGAGATCACCATAAGTGTCTGTCCAAAGACTTACAAAAAGTATGTTAGTATCAAGACATCGTTCTAGGTAGTAGTTTCAATTTGGATTTTGAACTGACATCTAAAGTATTTGACTATTAGACAGAAACATAAATAAGTGTAATAAGAGTGAAATTATTCTATTTTGTGATTATAATGTAACAATAAAGAACATTTTTATTGAGAAAATTTTTCTTCCTCCACAAACCAAAATTTTCTCTATAGGCTCAAGATTTATTTTTAAACCATATTATTCATTTCAGTTATCATTGATTTACTTCCAATATTTTTTAAAAAGATAATAATAATACATGTGAAAGAATTATGAGCTTAGCATAGCATATGCTAAAAAGTTATTTTGTCGTTTTATTCAAAACTGATTATTCATTTTTTGCTTCAATTCATCTTTTAACAACCACTATCTTCAGATACTATTCTTACTTAATATGTCAAGTCTCAGATGTGTTGGGCAGTTCTCAATAACGATTGATCAAATTTATATGAATGTAATTTCAAGATTTCAATACTCACCAACCCCCACGATTTTACAGCGAGGCCATTTGAATGTTCATATTTTTGGACTATTTGAAGAAAGAAAACCAACCCTTGTCAGTAATCTTTCTCAAGTTCAGAGTCAGCACATTGGACCACTATTAGGTGACATTGGGTCTGGATCTCACCATTTAAACCAAAGAAGTGCCTTGAATCCTATGAAGCCTTTCTATTTTCATGCTTACTTGGTTCCAGTTTTTGGTAATCAGTATCAACTTTGGGGATGCCTCTTTTCTTCAAGTACACTAATCAGTCTTGCTAAAGAAGCATTTTCTTCCGCTCAAATTGATTTATGTCTGATCCTGAACTACGACTCCACTATCTTTTTTAATATACCGCATGTAATTTTTGAAGGCTCTTTCCAAATATCTCAGAGTACTCAAGATTGGAAAGCTGATCAACTTATCTGAGGAATAAAAACAGTTCTCAAAACACATCAACTTCAAGCAATAAATTTTATGATTGACAATGATTGAATGTTAAAGGAAAAGTTGTATATCATGTGGAGGCACCAGGACAACCATTGGCTTAGAACTGGATTCAATGACTATAAAGTTCAGTTTCCTAACAATCAATTAACCCCTGAAGGAAAAGGGTCAATACTTGCTGATGATATGGGTTTGGGAAAGACGCTTTCAACTCTTTCTCTTATAAGTGCAACTCAAAGTGAAGCAAGACAATTCCAGGTATCAGAAAATCAAGAAGGTATTAATCGGAGTTCAGCCACACTGATTATATGCCCCCTGGCAACACTATCAAATTGGATCAATGAAATAAGTGTGCACTTTGAAGATAATGCGCTTCCTTTCAAGGTTCTTTATGTGAAGGATTGTCAAAATACTAACGTCAATGAGCTACAGGACACTGCTATTGTTTTAACGACCTATGAAACAGCTAGCCTAACGATGTCAAAAAATCAAAGCCAAAAAAAGTTACCAGTGACTCAAAAGCTCTTTTGGTATAGATTTGTTTTAGATGAAGCTCAGTTAGTGCCCATTTCTATATCTAAAACTTAAAACTTAATTTTTATAATCAATTTTTATAAATATTCTTTTAGTTACATTAAAAATCCTTACTCACAGAGGGCTCAAACAATATTTGACTTGGAATCCCAACACCAACTATTCTTGACTGGAACTCCACTTCAGAACAGGCCCACTGACCTTCAAAGTCTCATATTTTTTCTTAGAATCAAAAAGTGGCAAGAAGACTGGTTATGGAAGAATTTCCTTTTTCCAGGTTTGCAAAAAGGAAAGGCTGATTCTATTAAATCAATCAATCACTTAATGAAAGTCATAAGCCTACGTAGAACAAAGGATGCAATTTTGTCTCTTCCAAAAAAGATTCAAAGAGAGATATCAGTTCAATTAGCAGATCCATGGAGTTCTAAACTTGATGTGCTTCAAGAAGAATTCACTGAGCGATATGGGCCCTCCAGAAGCACTGACATCCCTTGGGACTCATCTGAGTTTCTAAGAGAGCTGATGATTTTAAGAAAATTCTGCAACCATCCAATCTACAAAAATCTGGATGAAACTCCAACTTTTTATTTCACCTGGCAGCATTCCGCAAAGATTTGTCATCTTATAGGCCACTTAAAAAAATTTTTGTCTGGTGAAAGGGGTATAAATTTTCCAAAAGCTGTTATATTCTCCAACTTTGCAGACTTTTTGCAGATGTAAGTGATTCTATAATGAATTGTTTTACAAAATTGTGTTGGCTTATTAAAAACAATTTTCTAATATTTCAAAATAGAATAAAAATGGCTTTAGATGACCACAATATTAGGTATACCCAGCTTATGGGTGAACTCAGCAGGACAAAGCAAGACAAAAATATGCATGAATTCCATTTTAATAAAAATTGCCAAGTTTTGGTTGGAACGATTCAGGTTGCAGGAGTGGGTATAGATCTCAGGTGTGCTCAAAATGTATATATAATGGTGTGCTCAATGTCTTTTATTTCATATTAAGAACAAAAATATTAAATTTTTTATATGTTCAATGTTGAAATAGGAGCCAAATTGGAATCCAGCAGTTGAGCATCAGGCTGTTAATCGGCTGTATAGAATGGGGCAGCAAAATGAAGTAAATGTTTTGAATTATTTTGTACAAGGAAGTATAGAATTCAGCATGTATAAGATTCAAAGGAAAAAAATGGAGCTAACAATGTAAGCCAAATCTCATTTCTATAAATTTTAATGATAATAGTAATCATTAAAATTATGTTTTTGTTTTCAAGGCTAAGTGTCCCAAACAGTGGAAATGAGGAGTATGAGTGTGCAAACCTATTATTAAGGGAGTTTGTCAAGCACTCACATTAGAGGAAGAAAAAATTTCAAGGAGAGAAGGTAAATTTATGGGATTTTGAGGATTTAAAAGTCTGAGTTGTTGAGGATTTAAAGATGCAAGATATAAGGGAGAATAACAGTCATTCGGCAAACCCCGGGGGACATGAGAAGGATTAAGGTTAGGGGATAATGTTGAAACCAAACTGATTCTTTTGTACAAAGCCAAGTCCTTTAGCACACTTCCAGAGTAGGTTGAAGTATCTTGAATATCAAAGTGTTGTTGGTCAAGATATTGTGCAACTTTAGAAAAATCTTCAGACCTGCATTGCATTAAGATACGTCTTAACAATCTATCATTATCAATTTCGGTGTCTGAACAACACTTGATGTTTGTGAAAAGGTTTTGATAAGTTTCACAATGTGGAAGTTGTTTAAGAGGTTTAGTTTGGTTAACTGAATTCTAAGAATCTTTGTTATTTGAAATAAAGGTCATAAATAAAAACAGTTGAAAAAAGGGGATTTTCATACTTTTTTTTTATTCTATATTTATGCTTTCCCATTTTGATTATTTCTTGAGAGCTATGAGAATCCTTCCCAAGTCTTAATTTATCGGCATGACCTAAAAACCAACGGTGAAGAACTCCCATTTAATTTGAGAAGCTTATTTGAGTTGAGCCAATTGGATATGCAATCAAATTATTGGTTTTTAAGGCATTGTCCCAGTGTTTAATGAGAATATTTGACAAGACCTGGTTCCATTTGTCAAACCAATCTAGGTTCCAAGCAAAAGTTGACCCTGGGAAACCGCACATGCAAAGGTGGTCAATAAAAGATTCACGGAAAATTGGTGGAAACTTTTTCAAAACTGCTGAATTTGATTCTGGATGAGGTAGTTCAAAGGCGATGTTGCATGAATTCATGTCGAATGATGAAAATCTGTCTAATTGCTCTTCAGTAGGGTTTTGTTTCCATCCATTTGATTCTGGAGATATATCCAAAAGTGAAAGACAAAAATTGTGTATAGATCTACAAAAGTGAGAATTGAATGGAGGCAAACTCTCATTAAAAATTCTATTAAGTGTTAGTGTGTTTGTGGGCAGGTTTCCATGAGGAAAGTAAGAGCTACTAGGGTTCATAAAGAATTAGATTAAGAACGTGTTCAATTAAATTAAACAAAGAGGAAGGATAAATTGTTGAGCTCCAAAGCTTTATGATCAAAGTTGATTTAAGGAGAAATATCACAAAAATTAAGAATAAGAAATATTTCAACTTTATGGCATTATAATATGCATAAATTATATTTTTATATGCAATTTGAACTCAAAAGGAATGGTATAAAATTAAGAGAATGATTATTTGATAAAAGCAGACTCATTTGAGAAACAGAGTTTTTTTTCTTTTCAAAAAATTCTTCCACAAAAATAATTTGATAAATGTGAGGCTATGTTCATTTTTTGATTACCAAAAAATTATTTTTGGTCCAATATGATAGTAATACACATTCCATTGAGTAATTTTTGTTCAACCTGAATAAATAGACTAGAGTGTCACTTCATCACATTAATGTATAAAAATTTATACAAGGCTTCAGATTTTTGTAATGCTTTAAGGTTTACACTTTTGTAGCATCTATTATTTGAGTATTTTTGATTTTTTCTTTATGGAAAATTCTACCTAGTACAGACCAATTTTCAAAGTGAAAGAAATATGTTTGTGATTGTTTTTTACAAAATATTAACCTTATTTTTGGGTTTAACTTTGATTTTTGGGGTAATTTTTAAAATAATAATGTTAAAAATATGGATTAATTTTCTTATAGTCCATAACTAAGAATTTTTATCAAAATCAAATAATTATAGGGTAGTTAGATATAACTCGGAAGGCATTTGATAGAAAAATAATTAAGATGCTTGTGCGTACAATAGAATTTTTTCTATGATAGAAAATATTCTGATAAACATGCAAGCATTGTTGTACAAATGCAGAGAGTATACAGAATACAAATAAAGTAGACTGCATAACTTTTAATTAATATATAATTTATCTGATTAAAAATTAAACATTTAAACTTAAATAATTTCAACACATATTCAATCATATTTTTTTGATAAAAAAATGTAGCTTATATTAGCTAGTGCTTTTCAAAAAAAGGAATACCTTCAATCGGTAACTTCCAATAGCTAACTTATTCCTACAATTATCACAATTACAATGCCTCCATTTTTTCATGTATGTCAATTTCAAGATCTTGGATGTGTCAATAAAAAGTATCAAACTTTTTCTGGGTCCTTTAAAATTGGTATGGCTTTCAAAAGCTCTAATTCTTACGCAAAACATCAAGAGGAAAGAAATAGGAAGGCCCAGATGGTAATTTCTTCCAACAATCCACTTAACATTGGAAGTTCCAGCTCCACAGAAACAGTAAGCTGTATATCTATAGTTCAATGTGAGAATAAAAGTCTTTATGATGTTTCAATGATTTAATACATAGGGGCAGTTGTTATTGGGGGCAGAAGTATCTTCAACAGTCTCTAGAAACTCAAATCTTGGGGAACGGTATAGCCAAATAATTATGTGGCAGGCAGCAAAGCTTTCTCTGATTCATCATTTGAGCAAAGAAGGTTGTACTCAATTTTTGGATGAAGAAAGTATAAGCTCAAACTTCTAGGTGATAGTGGAATACTGGATTCTGATAGCATTGTCCGCCTGATCCCACGCTCGATAGATACAGTTTTTAGTTGATTAAAGCTCAATCAATCATTTTTCACTAAAACATGCTGTCCTAAATGCTTTTCTCTTTATGAGTATAACTCTGAATCTCAACCATCTATACTATGTTGCAGTCAACCGTTTCTTTCATCATCAAAGCGCTATTTAAAAATGTTTGGAGCAGGACAAATTGCAGTTAAATGTGATGAAAGGCTGTATTTGATGGAGGAACATCAAGAATATGTGAAATACATATCTCTTAAAACATTTCATCACCATTCTTTTATTGAATGGCTTAAGGAAAAGATCAAACTGTTCAAATTTGAGCTTCTGATTGAGAAGAAAACCCCTGTGGCAGAACATGTAAAGTGTGATTTGATGAAGGATGTTTGCGATGGTTCAATTTGGAAAAACTTTCCCATTACCACTCCAGCTCTGGATAGCAATGATGATGAATATACGATAACTTCAGACAACTTAATGTTTACTTTATATGTTGACTGGTTTAGGCCTGGTGGAAATAGGATTGGAGGTCATCAGAAGTCTGTAGGAAATATTATGATGGTGTGTATTAACCTACCTCAAGAAGATAGATACAAAATGGAAAATCTTTTTTTATGCTATTATATCTGGACCAACAGAACCCACAAGTGAACAGCTTAATCACCTTCTAAAACTACTTGTTAATGATCTACAAACTCTATGGGATAGTATAATGATTGAAAAGACGCATCTTTATCCATGAGGCCGGAAAGTAAGAGTTGCATTGTTCTCTTTGATAGGTGACATTCCTGCAATACAAAAATTGGCTGTCTTTTCGAGTCACTCTGCAAAAATGTTCTGCTCTTTCTGTAATATCTCTAAAGATGAAATTAGTGAAAAGAATGTGGGAAATTTTTCATTACAGAATCATGAGGATCATATGTGCTGGGCAACAAAGTGGAAAAATTCTAAGTCACATTGGGAGCGTGTATCAATTGTTCAGAATCATGGGGTACAATGGAGTGAGCTTAATAACCTTGAATATTGGCATCCAACTGAATATTGCTCAATTGATGTTATGCATTCACATATGCTTGGCAACCTAAAAGATCACAGTCTAAGCTATTTTCAAATCCAAAATTCAGCAAAAGATCTAGAAAGAAAGCTGGAAAAGGATAAAAATTGGCATGTAAGAGAAGAAGATGACGATTTATTTTCTGATACTTCAGTGCACAAACATTCGAAAAAATGTAGAAGTAGCTTAAGCACCACGAATAATGATGATGATGATACAGGACACACGAGACAGCACAAGCGGCAAAGACATACGAGTTCAAGACAGTCATCAAGTCATCATGGACTAGATAATGAAGAATTGGGAACAAATCGATCAAGAAGCCAGAGTAGGTCATCCAGCTTGAAATTTATTCCTCCATATAGCGATTTGGCCTCAATACAGTCTCACAGAAGTGACAGTAGGAATTCATTGTATAACTTAAGGCAAAGAGCATTAGCATATCACAGAGTGAAGGATCTCACTCATCAAATGAGACAGCTAGAGATGAAGAAAATAAAAGGAAAGGTAAGGAGAAAGAAAATGAAGGTAGTAGTAATCCACGAATCATGGCAGAAGAGCTACAGGTTGTATGGAAGATGATTGATCAAGTAAGAAGACCTTCCTGGCTAACACGAGTTCCAAAATCAGTAGGATCTAAAAAGGCAGGATCCCTCAAGGCAGCAGAATGGCACATGATGTATACTCTCTACTTCCCTTTGTCACTTATACCCCTTTGGTTTGAAAAATTTAAAGAATCTGAATCTTCAGCTTCCTCAGCTGAAAAACCAAGAGAATATTATCTTCTCAAGTCACTTGTAACATTATGCTTGATCACCAATTTTTTGACATTAAAAAAATATACAAACTAATGAGCTTAAAGATCTAGATCAATTTCTGTTAGAGTATCTTGAGTGCCTGGAAGAGGGTTGGAAGAATATTAATGCAAAGCCAAATCTGCATATCACTCAACATTATCCTGAAATGATAAAGCATCTTGGTCCACCATCAGGTACAGCTACTTGGTCTGGAGAGAGGGTGAATCATATATTATCTGAAATTCCAAACAATCACCATCCACGTATGTAATGTTTGTAAGCAATGATTTAAAAACTCAGCTGTGCTAATTTATTAATATTTACCACAGGAGAGATACCGCTAACAATGCTCAAACATTGGTATCGGAAGTCTAGGGTATTAGGTCTTGATGAAGCTGAAGATAATGATCAATGTGAGACTAGAAAAATCCATATTGATCTCGATAAACAAAACAAGTGGATCCATCTAAGTATGGCATTATTTACTAAATGGGTAAGGGCACGAATGGGAAAAGAAACTTCAAGACGGGCTTTGACACCATCGGAGAAAAGTGGGGATTGGGTAGTTGAAAATGTAGCAAGCATATTGATACATGGAAAGAGGTTTACTAGTTACCATCGACACATTGCTAATTCAACAATTGAATTCTACTATGGAAAAGATAGCCAGTTTGGGCAAATTGATGATCTTTTCAGGTCAAAGAAAGAGAATGATCAAATATATTTAATAGTAAGTCCTTTCAAGGAGCTCCATCCAGAAGAAACATCAAAGGATACCTATGAGCTTTTCCCACAAGTGAATTGTCGGTTAGTAAGAGTAGCCAAAGCAACTCAAATTGTGATTAAGAAAGATGCAATAATTGGACATGCAGCTACTGTCGAGCACAAAAAAAGAATGTTTGGAATCAAAGACAAGGTTGTCACTGCCATTGGACTGCAGACAGTAGTGAGTGAAAAAATTAATCAAATTTATTTTCTGTTGACTAACATCTTTGTGTTAATTTGGGATTCGGGAAGTTTGTAGGATTGGTGATGTTTTTAAATGGTGAAAGAAATAGTTCAATCCTCAATTAAAAAATGCAATGCATCCAACTTACCTTATCATAAATCAGTGAAAAATTACTTTGGTTGCTTTTATTGAAAGAGAACCCATGCTTTCAATGAGTCATTTTTATCTTAAATGTAAGAATGAAAGAAAGAAAATCATGATAATGAGAAATATGATAAAATTGTTACTTAATGAATAATCTTCTTGCTCATTTGTCTACTATAAATAGTTTGACCTTCCCACTTTAGCTGATAGCTATATATAATTCACTTTATTTTTCACCAAGGTAACATACACGTTAACAAGACTATAAACATAGTATCTTTTTTTACTTTAACTTTTATAGGTATAAATTTTAAAGACTGATTATTTTCCTTTCTTTTATTACAGTTCATTATGGATGATAATTTTGAAGGGATGTCTGTTTACCCAACTGATTCCAATTTTTTTCCACCTCAACATACTAATACTGGAAATACTCCTCCACCACTTGCTGCTGATCCACCTCCAGATGCATCTCAATCTGTACTGCCTAATCCTAACCCACCACCTAATCCCAATACAGGCCAAGAGTCTCATGCAGAACTGAGAAATTTTAATCCCAATCATCCTTCTGCTCCTGAAAGTGCTGATCAGCATGCAGATAAGCTAGGAAGAGATTGGGCTAGTGAAGTATTGAGGGAATTTTTGGAGACCAATCATCATCTGCTCAGCCTAAAGAAGGAGCAAGCACAAGTGGAGCTGGTAAGTCAAATTTTTAGTGTATTCTTTTATTGAAAAATAACCAATTTAATTAACTTATTTGAATTGTTAGTGAATCCCTCAATCATTATGGGTATCAGTGATTACCACAGACTCAATTCAGCAGAGTCTCATGAACCAGAACGGGGGTTAAGGGCTGTAAGAGGCTTAGTTAGAAGGAATGATGTTCCCAGGAGCTCAGACAGTCTAAATAGAAATATTTACCACTTTCTGAAGTATTGTCTTGGGGGACAAACACAAATAACAAAATATCCTGCAAGCCCAACACCTTTGGAGATTGAAAATTGGAAAGCTTGGAACCAATTCAAACTGTCCTACACCAAATCCAATCTTCTAACCGTGCCAATTCTTCAGCTGATTGACAATTTCTGATAACCAATTCTATAGCCTTCTTGCGATCCAAAATTCGACTACCCGAATTTTTTCCAGCACCTGAGCCTCAAGGACTAAAAGGAGGAGCACCGATCCCACTTTCTGTCAAAAGAAACATAGAGCGTGAATTGCAAGAAAAAGGTTTTCGGAAATTTGCCTTTGATTGGACTTGCCGTGATTTTTCGGAATCAACTTGGAATCAAGTCATGGAAAGCATAAAATGCGACCACTGTACCAGATGGCTCACCACCTTGAATACAATCGATCAGTCAAAGCTTCAGTTCACTCAATGTGTTATTGAGAAATGGGTAGTTAATAAGGGGAAGGACATGATAAGGTTATTTAGGCAAGAAGAGGAAAGGGTAGCAAGAGAAAAGATTGAAAAGAGGGCAAGGGCACAAGTAAAACATTATCGGTCCAAGGTAAGTTTTTTATTTTACTTTGCTTTTTGTTATTATGAAGCTGATTTAGTTGGAATTCAGATTGCTAGTGCACGCTACAAGTTAGCAAGAGATCTCTGCAGTGATGTGCCAGGTTTTGTTGTGCTTTTTCATGATACTAGGTGCATCTCTGATATCAAGGAAGGCCCAGCACCAGCCCCAACTGCACCTATCCGAGCTATTCCTGGATGGCAAAATACTGAACTCAATTATTTGTTCAAAAAAATGGATAAGATGACAAAGGACTTAGCCCATACACCAGCTCCAAGAAAATCAGCATTAAAAACATATTCACGGTCATCAGAAAGGACAGTTGCACAAAATGGTGTATTCAATGTTCCCAAATACCTCCCCAAGAATTGCTATTCAGCAACATTTTTGCAAGGATTATCTGTGAATGAACGTGAGTCACTTGGGGTTGGAGCTGATATTGATCTGGTAAAGATTCGGGAAGCAATTAATAGAGCATAAACATCATCATAACTTAGGTATAACGGTGATCTTCTGTGTAATATAGCTATCTTATATTGAATTTTATGTATTCTGTTTTTTTTTCAAAGCAGCTTGGTAAATGTTATAAGGTGATATTGAGAGAGAGTAACATTTTTTTTAAGAAAAAAAATAATGTATGAGATATAAAAATGTATTTTCAACAAATTGATGGTCCATACCTCTTTATGTCACATTTATGTATCCAAATTAATTTCAATCGAATTTAATGTTGACCAATACATAGTGAATACACGCTATGCCACTTACACTTGCCAGGCATAGCTACCATTAAATATGCCAGTATCAAAATTATTTTTGATCAAAATCAATGAGCATGTTAATCATGAGTTACAGGAGTCAACTGCATATTTTAATGCATGGTTCCCTTCCAACATTAATTTTGATCAAAATTTATTTTGATATTGGCATATTTCATGGTGTCTATTCCTGGAAAGTGTAAGTGGCATAGTTTGTATTCATTATGTATTGGTCAACATTAATTTCAATAGAATTTAATATTGACATTTGCATATTGAACCCAAACCAGCAAACAACCCAAAAAATTCTTCATAAAACTGCTCATTAATTTCGATCAAAATTAGGGTTGACCATATACATATTGAATGGTAGTTATATCTGGTGTGTGTAAGCTGTAAAGCTTGTGTTCAATGTGTATTGGTCAACATTAATTTTGATTGAAATTAATATTAATGTGTAAATGATATATACATGCTCAATATGCATTGTAATGTGTTTACTTAAGAATAGAGGGCCCTACTTTTCATCTTACAGAAAAATGCTTGGTGGCATGTCAAATTCAATTTTTATTAAAATTAATGTTGACATGTTACCATTCATAACAGTAAGCAACTGACTGCATAAATTGATGATAATCATGAACCTTAATTTCGATAGAAATTAATGTTGCCAAGTGCAGATTGAAAAAAAGCTATGCCACTTACACTAACCAGGCATATTTACTATTTATTATGTATTGGTCAACATTAATTTTTATAGAAATTAATATGGATATGTAAATTTTATATTTACCCTTAACATGTATAGTAAATTTCAATACTTAAAAATACTTGCTGTCCTTTACATGTCATGCAAAAAAGCATTATATCATTTCAACATTAATTTTGATCAAAATTAATGTTGGCATGCCATTATGCATTGAAACAACTAACAGAATAAAAAAGTTCATGATCAAAATGCTCATTAATTTTAATCAAAATTAATGTTGACCAATACATATTGAATATAAGTAATCTCTCCTTACTCAGACCAGATATAACTACCATTCAATATGTATATGGTCAGCCTTAATTTCGATCGAAATTAATGGGCAGTTTTATGAAGAATCTTTTGGGTTGTTTGCTGGCTTGGGTTCAATATGAAAATGTCAATATTAAATTCAATTGAAATTAATGTTGAGCAATACATAATGAATACACACTATGCCACTTACACTTTCCAGGCATAGCTACATGCAATATGCCAGTATCAAAAGGAATTTTGATTGAAATTAATGTTGGCAAGGCACCATGCATAAAAATAAGCAGTTGACTCCAGAAATTCATGATTATCATGCTAATTAATTTCAATCGAAATTAATTTTTGATACTGGCATATTTAATGGTAGCTATGCCTGGCAAGTGTAAGTGGCATAGCATGTATTCATTATGTATTAGTCAACATTAATTTTGATTGAAATTAATATGGACATGGACTATGCATAAAATTCCAATAAGTATAGGTAAGCTAAGTAGTTAGATTAACTGGTTTGATCAAGTACACCATATAAAAATTGATGTTTTAATGCCTTGGTTAATTTCAATCGAAATTAATTTTAAGCCATGCGTTTTGAATTTTATCTATGTCTGTGTAGTCCATGTGAAATGGCTTGTATTCAATATTCAGGGGTCTACATTTATTTCGATCGAAATTATGAGGTTCATTGCCTCATAAATTTGGTGGTTTCTGTCAGGGTTTCATGCATGGTTCCATATGATACTTTTTAATTCCTATCAAAATTAATTTCAACACCAATATATTGAATACAAACCATGGCACTTACAGTACTTGGTCATAGCTAAAATTCAATATGCCAGTCTCAAAATTAATTTTGATAGAAATTAATCAGGATCCATGAAGTTTATCAATAGTGTATGAGTTAAGTTTCAAGTCATATGTTTCATCATTTTCTTGCACCCATTTCTAGGTTATCTCAACAATTTTTTTCAAGTTTTATTATATTAATCAAAACTGTGATAAGTTGTGAAAAATTAGCTAATCCTAATCTCAAATTGAATATTAATATTTTAATAATTTTGAATGTTTCTTAAGGTATTTCATTGAGTGATTCATAATAGTATTTTATCAACTTAGTAGTCCTATAACTTTTGAAATGTAACAATATTGGTATAGTTAGGGACAACAATGCAATATCTTGTGCAGATTAAGATATATTGTTAAATAAAGCTATTCAATTTTTTTCCCTTAGTTGTATCCAAGTTTATCAATGGTTTGGTCACGGTGCCCACACCCTAGCCTGACACTCCTCCTGTCACTTAAAAAATAAATTCTTATCTTAAATTCTAATGTTACCAATTTTATATTTATAATTCATTTCTTGTTTGATGAGGCATATCAGTATATTTGTGAATCTCGCATTGTCATCTGAAAGTAAATTTAGCAAATATTTATAAAGCATTATCCTTTTTTTTCATGTAATATACTAATTAAGTGTATCTCCATTGTTTAGGAGTAAATTCTAATTTAAAAAATTTTGCATTTACCCGTGGCAATTTGCATATGGGATATACATTTGTTATTATTTGTTTTTCACACTAAAAGTGTCAAGGTATACTTTTTGTCTAGAAGATTTGGTACGTAGTTCTACGAGGATTTAAAAGGCTATAATGGGTTCTCAACAGATTTGTACGTATTTCTTAATTCAAGTTGAATTTTTTACTCAATAAAAGAGGTAGGTTTTAAAATATTAATATAAATTATACTTTAGAATTACGCTATTGTAAATACTAATAATATAGAATATAAGAATAAGTGTTTAGTTGGTTATTGTTGTAATAAAATGAGTTGGTAAAATAGAATGATCAAAAGACAACAAAAGGAGAGGCCTTTTATAGGCAAAGGAGAGACAAAGCACGGAAAACAAATTCTAAAAACAGTAGGAAAAGAGAGAGAAAAAGAACATTCCAGAAAAGTATTTCAAATAATAAAGTTATTCTAAAAAGAAGGCGTCAAAAAAGATGTATTTACAGAGTATGTCAGAAATACATCAATATTTTTAATATTTACTGTAAATGTCAGTCCCAAATAAGAAATTTGATTTGTTTGTATATATTTAATATTATTTGAATATTTAAATCTTATTTTATCTTTATAGTTTATTTTCTTTAAATATAAAGTTTGATTTTTCCCAACCTGTCAATTGAGCACGGTGTTAGAGAAAAATATAAGGGACAAAATTATAATTTTAATTTTACTTATTTATTTAATTAATTAATTTAATTTTTACATTCTGTAACTAGTTAATTTATAACTAATTTTAATGTAACTAAATGATAATTAAATAATAATTAAAGATGATAAGGTGCGGCTTCATCCAGTAAATAATTGCTTATTTCACTGGGTAAGTCTGGTAGCCTGGCTGACACTCCCTCACTCTAAAAAAAACAATAAAAAAAATGCTATGATTTTTTCTTTTTATACTTTTTTAGTAGAGTAGGAAGATTAGATATCTCCTTCCCAGGTATCCAAGAATCATATTCAGATGATTTATTCTTGAATCTCAATAAGTATTCTGTACCTTTCTCAGCGGTGACTATTCTGTCATTTAAAATTTTTTCAATTTCTGCTGTCTCAGTGATTTCATTTGGGGTTTTCTTTGGTCTACCCCTCCTTTTTGGAAATAAATCACTATTGGATGTGTAAGGTTTCAAAAGAGATATTGGAAAAACAGGATGTTTTCTGTCATATGGGGAATACAGAATAACTTCAACTGCATTATCTCCAATCATTCTTCTGACAACAAAAGGACCAACAAATGGATCTTTTAATTTGTTATTACCTTGTAAGTTGAAGTGGACTGTAGAAATCAACACTTCATCACCCTTTTTAAAAGTGTATTCTTTATGGGATTTGTCCCATCTTTTCTTCTCATATTCAAATGATTTTTCAATACATTTTTGAGCATGATTTCTGCATAGTTGTTGCATTTGAAGAAAAGATTTTACACCAGGATGTATATCCAATTTAGGTATTTTGTTATTGAGAATTTGGGCAGGAGTATTAGGAACATATCCAAGCCAGAGCTCAAAAGGCTTTCTTTGAGTAACAGAATGAACAGTGCTATTATAAGCAAATTCTAACCCAGGAAGTAAGGTAACCCAATCATGAGTGAATCTGTCATTATCTTTATACTCAAGGCCAAAGGCACAATATCTTCTTATCATGTCCTCTAAAGTCTGAATCATTCTTTCAGCTAAACCATCAGTCTGAGGGTGATGGGCAGTAGAAAGTTTCAGATCACAACCACAAACATCCATCAGAGACATCCAGAATTCAGAAGTAAATTTAGGGTCTCTGTCAGAGATTATGGCTTTAGGAAAACCAGCAGTATTAAACATATGAGACCACCATAAGAAAGCTAATTCTTTAGTGGAAACATCCTTGTGGGTAGGGATAAATTTACACATTTTTGTGAATCTGTCCACAATAACCCAACAAGAGTTATAACTGTCTTTACCAGCAATAGGTAATCCTGTTACAAAATCCATGTTTATTATTTGCCATGGGGCATCAGGAGGTTCAATGTGTTGCATTAATCCTGCTCTTTTACCAGTTAATCTTTTTGATTTTTGGCATGAATCACAGGATTCAACATATAATATTGTGTCTTCAGACATATTAGCCCACCAAGCAGTGTTCTTAATTCTGATCATTGTTTTGTCAAGATCAAAATGTCCAGCTAATATGTCATCATGACAAATTTTCAAGATGATTTCTTTCATAGAAGGAGGAATAACAATAACATTACTCAACTTTCTTCTATAATATAGATATGCTTCATCAATTGAAAATTTACCTTTTTCCAAACCTTTTTGGTACTTTGGTGGAAGGGTTTTAATTAATGCTTGTATTGAAGCATTCTTTGGATCATTTAATATGGTGCATAACTTTTTCAAGTCAGTGTCCTTATCATATGATTCCAGAATAAGCTGTAATAGCTCTTCCTCCATATCAACCACATATATCCCATGGATATGGATAATTTCATCCTCAGGATCATATGCAGGATTTGAGTCATCATTTGGTAAGGGTAACCTTGATAACATATCCACATTTGAGTGACCAATACCAGCTCTGTGAATAATTGTCATTCTCCCTCTGTACTCTTGAACAGCCAGCTGCCATCTAAACATATGTCTATTAGGTGTTTTCAAGTTTAAAAGGGATTTAACTGCACTGCAGTCAGTGACAAGTTCAAATTTCTGGTCATCTAGGTAGTAATGAAGCTTTTCTAGAGCCCATACTACAGCTAAACACTCTAATTGAGTAGCACCATATTTCAATTCACTATTTCTCAAGGTTCTTGAAATATAACAAATTACTACTTCTGAAACTTTATCATTTATCACTTGTTTTTGATGGAGGGCAGCACCAAGACCAATGAAACTGGCATCAGTGTACAAAACAAATGGTTGATCAAAGTCAGGTAAAGCAAGAATTGGTGCTGACATCAAACAGTGTTTCATAGTGTCAAAGGCTCTTTGTCTTTCACTATTCCAGACAAAAGCAACATTCTTTCTAGTTAATTGGGTAAGGGGTAAAGCTATGACTTGGTAATTTTTAATATACTGTCTATAGTATCCACACATTCCCAAAAAACTTTGGAGCTCTCTTACTGTTGTAGGAGCTTTCACCTGTTGTATGGCTGCCACTTTGTTCTGGTCAACACATATCTGTAAGCCTGAAACAACATGACCAAGAACTTTTAAAGAATGGAAACCAAATTTACATTTCTTCAAAGCAAGTGTCATATTTATTTCGTCCATTTTCTGGAATACTTTTCACAGGTGTTTAAGATTGTCCTCAAATGTTTTTGAGAAAATAATGATATCATCAATATAAACCATCAGCCAACCTTCAATTATCTCTTGATGGAATGTGTCATCCATTACTTTTTGGAAAACTGAAGGGGCATTTTTAGGGCCAAAAGGCATCCTAATATACTTATAAATACCCATATGAGTGGCAATCATCAGAAAGTTGTGAGAATTTTTCTCAACAGGTACCTGGTGATATCCCTTATTACCATCCAAACAGCTGATATATTTAGCACCCTGTAAAGTAGCATGTATAGAGCTGATTCTAGGTAAAGGATAGATATCATCAACAGTATAAGTATTTAGTGCTCTATAATCACCACATAACCTGGCTTTATCTTTCTCATAAGAAATTAGGACAGGTGAGATAACACAATATTTAGGTGTTTCAACTACCTTTTCAATAATATTCATTTTTAAAAGGGTAGAGATATTATCTTCAATATCTTTTCTCTTTGTGGGAGAAGCAGGATAAGGCTTCTTCTTTAAACTAGGTGGTATATCAGTTAATGGGCAAGACAATGAAAGTTTCATTTCCTCTTTAACTAATCCCAGTTCATGTGACCCATGAGCAAAGGCCATAGGAAAATATTTTATCAAGTTAATGATGGAATCTTTATCCTCACCAGAAAGTTGTTCTCCAAAAGAGGCATTGTCAATTTCAGACATAAGGGCATGCATTTCCTTTGTAGATCTTCCTTTATATTGAACCACAGAATTACATGTGTTCAATTCTGGTTTTAATAATTTTTTAGGGGAGGAAATTTTAAATTTTCTCTTCCCATTCAACCCCATTGTGAAACATTGGTTTGAAGGATCCAATTTTATGCCATACTTGGTTAAAATATCATTCCCTACAATAAACCAATTGCTCAAGTTATCATTTTTCATGACAACAAAATCACAAATAGCTCTTACAAAACCATGGTTATATTTAAAAAACACTGTGGCTTTGTATTTACCAATGGGGGACAAAACAGAGCCATACCCTCTCCAATTTTCAGAAATGATAGGCAACAGTTTAGATTTATAGTCTTGATCTACTGAGGCAAGTGCTCTTTCAGATACTACACTTCCTCCAGCTCCAGAATCCAGAACAACTTCAATGCTGGTTCCATTAATCAAGACTGGTGCCTTAAGAGGGGCAATAACAATTGAGTTATCCTCAATGTTCTTTATGATCTCAGCATCCTCAACTGTAGATAAATCATTATTATCAACGTCAATAGTATTTAAATAATGAATATCTTCTTCCAGCATCAAGATTTCTTGTTGAGATTCATATGAAATATTGCTGGAACAATCACTTGATGTATCATCCAGTGCCACTGTGTCATCAGCATGCTCCTCTGTTTGTTCCACAAGATTTATCTTCTTGTCACAAACATGGCCTTTCTACCAAGGCTTGTTGCACTTGAAGCAAGTGTTTGTTGCATACTTCTTTGGTGCAACAGGGGCAGAAGGTTTACCAACCTTTTCCAGAGGTTTTTGTTGGTAAGTGGAGGGTTTCTCCAAAGGGGTCCTAGGAATGAATCTTCTTGCATCATACTTATTGTTTAGAAGTATCTCATTGCAAGTATTAATGAAAGAAGAGGGTTCTTTGGAGAACTCAGTCCTAGCCACAATCAAGTCTCTCAGAGACATTGGTAATTTATAGAGGATCCTGTCCTTCCATAAATCAAACTCCATATTTGGGTCCATTGCCCTTAAGATTTTTACAAGTTTCATTAAAAACTCAATAGGTTTATCAGTAGAAGAGCTATATCTAGTTTCCTCATACTGCCTTTGTTGAGCCATTCTGAACTTGGAGCCACCAAATTGTGCTTTAATTAATTTCTTCCAATCCTCCCATGAGTAGTCATTCCCATCCAGGAGAACAGATTCATACCACATCAGGGCAACATTAGTGAACAAAGAAATTAATTTGGACACAATTTCCTCATCTGGGAGTTTGTAAGAATTTTTTAAATTATCAATTCTGCAAATAAATTGTTGCCAATCAGAGGAAGAATCACCATCAAATGTTGGGTACTGGTCAAGTTTTGGCCAATTCTTTTGATTTGGAGGAGTCTCCTTAGTACTAGCTTGTTTCTGAGTAAGAAGCAGCTGTAATTTCTCTAATTGTGCTGAAATCTCATTGTTTAATCCTTCTGTTGCAGATCCTGGTGCATCATCAGTTTTTGATGGAAACTCAGTGTTATCAACAGGTATTTCTGGATCAATTTTTATTTTAGATGAACTAGCCACAGGTACTGGTTGAGAATCCTGCAATATATGTTCCTTCAAAGAATTGTCAGAATATTTTTGGTCATTTAACAATGAGTTCAATGTTTCTTCAATGGTTGTTAGTCTTGTTTTCATTCTTGGAAGACTAGATAAACTTTCATTGACAGTTGCAAAAGATAATTGATTTTTATGTTGAAAAGATGACAACTGGTCACTCAATCTTTTCAGATTTATCTTATCTATCTCTACCTCCTGGCAACAGGCAGATACAGTATCTTTTAGTTTAGACAAATCATTTTTTATATTTTGCCATAAAGCAATTTTCTTTTCATGGGTTGCTTTGTAATGAGACAATTCATCAGAGACTCTCTGTGCTTCACTTTTTAATGCTTGATAACCCTGATCAGTTAACAAACTATTATATCTCTGAGTCAATTGCATATTGTTCATTATATGATTTTTCTTGGCAATAATATCTCTCAAGTGCTCATCATTAATTCTTGCTACATCCGGAGTGTTTCTCAATAAGGAAACTGAGTAACTTTCCAGACTCTCATAGAACTCAGGGTCAAGAGTTTCATCAATCACAGCCATATCAGGATTAATCATTGAGGTAGCAATTAAAAGTAATGGATTGGATACATGAGATAACTGTCTACTATTCCCAGCCTCTATAGGTCTCAAGGTTTCATCTTGCCTTCCAGATTTACCTGAAGGAACAGAGTCAGCCACAAGAAAAGGCACTTGAGAATCAATAGAGGGACGTACCAGGGTTTGCTGGGTATCACCATATTGGGCTTCCTTCTTCTTTTGCCTCCTTGATAAGGGTGGGGAGGAGTGGGATTGGTCTGGGTGGGCCTTGATGGACCTACCTGAGGTAACTGATGCTGGTTTTGAGCCAAGTAGTCCCACTGAGTGTTGAGCCAGTCCCACTGCCACTTGGACAGTTCTACCATCTCTTGGGATTGGGGAGCCAATTGTTGTTGATCCCTGGGAGGAAGAGGTTTCCTTTTCTCTTGGAGAGAAGTATTTTTTCTTTTCTCCCATTCTTCCAAGGCATCTACCCTTACCTTTAGTTTTAAGCTGTCTGTCTTTAACTCCTTTATGTGGGTTGACAGATTCTTTATCTGCTGGGACAACGGCATCTTTTTTATCTTGAAGCCTCTTGGAAGCTCTTCTGGTGGGTTTGTCTTGGGTTTCAGATCCTGAGTATTGTCCACTAGGATTTCTACTTCTTCCATTTCCACATCCTGTTTGGGGCAAGGATTTATTAGTTTGAGAAATTCTTCTTGTTAAAGGAGAACTTACAGAAGTAGGCTCATCATAATCAATTAAGTCTAGTTCTTCTTCACATGCAGTAAAACCACTTTGATCAGTCATTTTAAGATTCTACTGAAATGAAGAAAAATAGACAAAATTAATTAGTCTTTTATTTTTAATTTTTATTTAACAGAAATAAAATAAAAATAAATAAAAAAAAAAAAATCTTTTTAGGATAAAAATCAACTTAAATAAAATTAATAAAAACAAATTTAAAACCAGGATAATGCAATCAACTGTAGAAATAAATTAGAATTTCTATTAATTTTTATTTTCAGGATTTAAATCAACTAATTTATTACCAGGATTTATTGTCAACTGAAATAATCAAATATGAATCTTTATCAATAAAAATTATTTTAACTGATTAATTAACTACCAGGACTTAATGTCAACTGAAGTAATTTAAATATGAATTTTATTACTTAAAAAGATTTATTGGATTACCAGGACTCAAAGTCAACTGAAGTAATGAAATGTTAATTATTTATTAAAAAAAATATAATTGTCAGGACAATTTGTCAACTGGAACAATTAATTAATCAGGACAAATGTCAACTGAAAAATTATAATAATTATTTTATTTAATAAAATATTTTATTGTCAGGACAGTTTGTCAACTGGAACAATTAAAATTCAAATTAATCAGGACAATTGTCAACTGAAAAATGATAATAATTAATACTAATATATAATTATTTTATTACCTCTGGGACTAAGAACAGTTATTGCTCTATTATGGTCAACCAGGAAAAATAAAAAAAAATATAATAATAAAATTAAATTCCAATTACCAGACACCTCCCCCTGCAAAATGAGCAAATTAATGCCACTTACAGAGTGCTGAGTAAAAGGAAATACGTAGCCAATGAAGAGTGAAGAGTAACCCACAAATAGTAATCACAATAATTACCACGATATATACGATCTTTAGTCAGTATATGAACTTAAGTTTTGGAGCGCGGTTCGATTCCCATTCGCAGCAAAAACTTTTATCACGTGACGTATGACGTTCGTCGTTTTCTTGCCTCCACTCGTCCTTTACAGGTGCTTCTACGCCAATGGTCCTCTCGATTACGCCTCAAGTAACGTTGCGCCGTTGATATTTCGGAAAGGTTCCCAATTGTCAAGGTATACTTTTTGTCTAGAAGATTTGGTACGTAGTTCTACGAGGATTTAAAAGGCTATAATGGGTTCTCAACAGATTTGTACGTATTTCTTAATTCAAGTTGAATTTTTTACTCAATAAAAGAGGTAGGTTTTAAAATATTAATATAAATTATACTTTAGAATTACGCTATTGTAAATACTAATAATATAGAATATAAGAATAAGTGTTTAGTTGGTTATTGTTGTAATAAAATGAGTTGGTAAAATAGAATGATCAAAAGACAACAAAAGGAGAGGCCTTTTATAGGCAAAGGAGAGACAAAGCACGGAAAACAAATTCTAAAAACAGTAGGAAAAGAGAGAGAAAAAGAACATTCCAGAAAAGTATTTCAAATAATAAAGTTATTCTAAAAAGAAGGCGTCAAAAAAGATGTATTTACAGAGTATGTCAGAAATACATCAATATTTTTAATATTTACTGTAAATGTCAGTCCCAAATAAGAAATTTGATTTGTTTGTATATATTTAATATTATTTGAATATTTAAATCTTATTTTATCTTTATAGTTTATTTTCTTTAAATATAAAGTTTGATTTTTCCCAACCTGTCAATTGAGCACGGTGTTAGAGAAAAATATAAGGGACAAAATTATAATTTTAATTTTACTTATTTATTTAATTAATTAATTTAATTTTTACATTCTGTAACTAGTTAATTTATAACTAATTTTAATGTAACTAAATGATAATTAAATAATAATTAAAGATGATAAGGTGCGGCTTCATCCAGTAAATAATTGCTTATTTCACTGGGTAAGTCTGGTAGCCTGGCTGACAAAAAGTCCCCAAAGAATTCCTAGTATTTTCTGTTAGCTACATCAAATTTCGCTTCAATATAAACAGATTGTGATTTAGCATGTTACTCAGTTTACCCCAATATGAATAATACATGTTAAAAAAAGCTCAAATAATATTAAATCACCCTCTTTATGTTTTCTGTTTCTTTCCTCCTCACTTTAATCTTAATCTTATTCAATTTTTTATCCTATTAAATTATCAACTTCAATTTTCTAGAATAGAGTTTCTTATAATTATTCATCATATTACATCATAATTTTTTGATATCAAATACTTTTTTTTAATATTCATTAATCAATATGTCTAGTATTCAAAACCCTACACCTCCACTTTGTATTTATATCATGTTCCTCTCTCTTAATTTATATATTTCACTTATGTTCTATATCTTTTTTTTTCAAAAAATTGATTTTCCAGCGCCCAAATGTGTTTCATCCCACTCTCTGATTGATACTCTCTTTGAAGCTTTTGAGCTTGCACCATGTCTGCCACATGGCATGGCACCTAACCCTCCTGTACTTAGCAATGAGAGGCAGGAAATAACGAGAGTTCAGTATTGCAATTTACTTGAATTGGCTAGAGATAAAACAGAAGAACTTGTCAAGATCCTTAACAATAATCCTTCTCCTTCATATTTATCTAACCCTTGTAATGACTTACTCCAATATGTGAAAAGCCTTGAAAAATGTATGTTCTTCACTTTTTTTTTCTCCTTTTAAATTAGTAGATAAGATTATTAATATTTTTTTTTCTTCATATATATTTGTAGCTTATGAGGAGGGTATGATTCCTCCTGATGAAATCATTGTCATTAGGGATGATGATGAGACAGATGAACCATCAGCTTCAACTCATACTCCAACTTCTAAGGAAAATCTTGAAACACCTGTTATCCGCTCCAAGAAAAAGAAATTATCCCAAGTCTCCTCTTTTGTTCGACGTATTAAACTGGCTTCTGCTAATGAATTTTCTGATGTATCAAATAATAAATCTCAAAAAAAAAGCAAAGGCTTTGATAATGAGTATATTCTTGTTTCCTTTTTTTTATTGTTATTCTTTTATCTTTAAAATTCTATCATATAACTCTTTTATTGCTTACATATTGTACTTTTTATCTTTCTTTTGATATTTTAAACCAGAAACTCACCTACTGTAGATTGTTACATCCATAAACGCCCTCTCCCTGATGAAGATGATGAAAATAGCGATGAAAATAGTGATGATGAACTGTCAGAATATGAAGCTATGCTTGCTCATCAAAACAAGCAAACTTTAAAATCTTCTTCAAGACATGACAATATGTTTGATAAAGATGATGATTCAAACCACTCATCACCAAATTCCTTCATTTCTAAGAAGCAATACCCATCACCTCCTAAATTACATACTTTGTCCACTTTGGACGCTTCTCTACCAATGAAATCAACTCCAATCAAGATATCAAAAAAACCTCTAACTTATTCACCCTCAGTTCTAAAAGACTCTGATTTTCAGGAGGAATTCTTTAGAATTCATAATTTTTATAAAGGTAGAATCAGCACGGCAAAGGTCCTCAGGTCGTGGTTGGAAATTGTTACTCTCCTCGAATTACGCTCTTCTACTTCTTCCCAAGAACCCATGTTAAATATTCCAATGTTTACTTTTCATTGGGAAAAATCTTGTGGAGAAGATTGGCTTTCAAAACTTACTAAGTTATGTAAGTTACCTTAATTTTTAGTCTTGACTTTGTTCTTTTACTTATTTTTTTTTCCTTTTGTAGCAAATATTTTTTTAGAGATTGATAGCTCACAGCTATGGGTACTCGATAATATTGATTTCAAAAAAATTGAAGATTTATGTGATCCTGATGGTTTAAATACTGAAATTCTTTCCTCAACAAAGAAAAAAGATCACCCTGAATCCAATCTTATCTGAATGCTCATGAGATTAATGATCCCAAGTGACCACTTCCGTTCTTCATGGGTATCTCTTATATCATCTTCACTTTATCTGACCGCACATGAATTCAGCCAGCTTCCATCACATCAAAACATTAACTCATATTGTCCAATTGAACGTGGTCTTCAGCTTCTAGCTCACCTTTCAAATCTGAAGAGTCCAATTCCTGATGGCTTAGAAGTTGGTCCCACTGCACTTCAAACCCGTGATATATCAATGTCAACTCTTCTTCAAATCAGAAATATTATCATTGATATAATTATGTCAATTATAATTCTTAAATCAAAATATTGTGCTGCAACAATATCAAGTGGCAAGACTAGCAAAGCTCAATAATCAAGTCAGAAAAACGAAAATACTGAACTGACTATAATGAGACAGAAACAAAAGGCTGCACTAAACAAGATAAATTCTGAATACTCCCACCACCAATATCAATCTTTCACATTCTATATAATTGATGATGTCTGTGGTTTATTTCTGAGCTCTCAAGATCATAGATTGGCTTCAGAAACTGATTGCTTGGAGGTAATATCAGAAATTAAGTTTCTTAATTTACATGAAAAAAAAAAATCATTTGATAGAAGAAATAATTTGGAAAAATTTAAATAACTATATTTTAACATTAATAAAACCTTTTATAGGCAAGTGTGATCCATTTCCTTTAAAACTTGATACCCCAAGTCCTCTGGGAGTTGCTAGGGCTATTTCTGCAGATTTTCTTAATCACTGGAGCTACATTCAGCCAGTATCACCTTTTTTTACTAAACATAGCCTTTCAATAAATTAATATTCCAACATGTAAATAGATAAAGTTCTGTGTATATGATTTATTTTGTATAATTCAAGTTATTTTCCTTCAAATACGTCAAACATGTGACCATCTTTGAAATTTATTAAGAAACCTTTGACATGATTTTCTAAATTAATTATTAAAAAAAATTATTGTAAGTCCAGCAATAACAAAGATTTTAAAATCTACTTATATGATTTCAAATACTTGTATTAAATTCTTAAATATTTTATTGTTTATACAAAAATATGATAACTGCTCTAGCTTTGTTACTTTACCGTTAATATTAAATAATCTATTAATTATTACAAATTTTTTCATTGATTGTAACATTTTTAATCAGAAGTAGAACAACTTAAATAATTAAACGTGTGTATTCTTAAAAAAATACAATTTAATCTATTTTTGATTCAAAATTCTTTCATCAACTCTTTATTATTAACTTTTTTATTGATAAGCTTGTTTGAACTAAAATACTATACAGTTAATTTGGTAGCATTGAAAGCACATTTTTATGGCTAATATATTTCAAATTCTTAATTATGGTTTTTGTATTTTAGAACCTTTGCTACCAATTTAATAAAAATGACATTTAAATGTTTCACAACTTATATATTTCCTCAAAAGTAAATCAAATTTTCTTATAATATTATGAAAAAAATTATTCTATTTCACAAATAAAAAAAATAGATAATACTTTTATCATCACAACTGAAAATGTTACAGCTAATCCCAGTATTTATCATGTTTAATTTCACACTAAGTTGTATAAATATGATATAAATTTTTAATATTTAATTATCAAAATTTTTTAGATTTGTCTTAACATTAGATAAATAATACTTTGCTGAATTTATTTCTTCCTCTATTAAGTCATCTCTTTTCAAAAAAACTCTCAAAGCACTAATCAAATATTTATACATATCTTTTTCTTCTTTAATTTCCAAGTACTCTGAAATATCAATATCAAAAACATTAAGCTTTTCTATAGCATGAAAAATTCAAGTGCTGATTTGAATAGAAGAACCTATCCTTGTGAAGCCATGAATTTCGTGACATCTTGAGGTAAAATGCCTCAGTTGATTGGCAGGCCATAACGTCACTGTTATTCCATTAGTTTCTTCAAAGTTAATTTTACTTCGAATTTCGGGAAACATAAGTTCTCCACCTGTTTGTCGTGGTTGGGTCTTATTGTACTTCATATGAATGGTATTGTTTTCTGTATCTTTAGGAAAAAATATTCCTAAAGTATACTCACTTGCATCCTTATCACAATGAACCTCATTGGAGAACCCATTACCATTTGCTGCAGATGTCCAAGTTAAATTACTAGCAAATGGTACACCCTCTTCTTCACTATAAACTTTTGAAAATCCAGGAATACAAAGTTTTGCACAAAGATTAGTTGCCTCGTTGTACTTTACATATGATATTTTTTAAAAAAAATATTCAAAGTACATTGCAATCCTCTTCATTTGTTTTTTATATTCATCTGTGTGTACAATCTTATCAGTGTATTCATCTGCAATTAAAAGCATTCAAAAATTCAGTATTTAAATTACTTACGAATATATAAAGATTTCTTCCTATCTAAAATAAAGCCACCACCAAACATTTTTCCAAAACCACCAGCTCTTTGATGATAACCATTATTTGTAATTTCATGTTCGCAGTAAGAAAGATCCTTAATGCATTTCACCGTAGCTTCTAACATATCTAGTTCTTTGAGCTCATGAATTTCAAAAGTCTGCAAAAGAACATTAGGTATTAAGACACCTTTTGGTTTATAAATACTACAACCAGGAAAAAAATTGTAATAATTATTGCAATCTGTCATATTATTTGCATAAGATCGTGTGTAGAAATGTGGCTTCTTCCCATTTGTATCCATTCCAAGAGCATTTACAAGTTTCATCCCGGTAGCAATGTCTTTTGCCCACCTATTGTTAGAATTCTTCCCTGGCCGTTTTTTTTTTCAAATTGTTACTCATTGATGGTTCAATCCTAAGAGAATTCAATTTTGATTTAAAATAGAAAAAAATCAAAAATTAGAAAATAGTAACAGAATTTCAATTATCAGTCAATGATACCTTTAACTTTATCATATCTTAAATATTAGAAATACAAAAGTTAGCATATCTACATATTAGTAAATTTATATACTTTTTCTTTATTTCAAATATTAAGAAAGTGTTTCAAAGGTATACTTTATTAAATTATAAATATAAAGAGTATAGCTTTATCCTGTATGCATTCAGCAAGTACAAGATTTGGCTCTACACTTAATATTAATAATATAATGAAAGTATAACTCCAATACACTAGTAATATTAAAAAATTTACAGAATTATCATATCCACACATATAAAATAAAAAATCTTTCTCTGACCAATATATTGACTTAGAAAGTTATACTTCAATAAATTATTAATTTTTAAATTGTAGCATTGTCCTGTATGCTTTCAGCAAGTACGAGACTTTGAAACAACTTAAAAATCAATAAATTAAAGTTAAAGTACAAACAATCTAATTACTATTATGAAAAGCAAAACATTATCCTGTATTCTTTCAGCAAGTACGAGATGATGTTTTACTTTTCATATTAATAATATAATTGTTGAGAAAGTATTAAAGAAATATAGAAAAATGATAAGCAAAACATGAACTTAAGTGTCCATAAAATCTTCCATTTGTAGCTGATTGATCAAAATTGATTATAAAGTTTATTTTATAATTACTGTTTTAAAAAATAAATGGTTAGATAAATAAATTGAACATTTTTGATAAGGAATAAAGAAAAGTATATTGACAAACAAATAAAAAAACTTGAAGTTAACTGAAAAAGAATTTTTTTATAATGAATTGAACAGGTACAGTAAAAGATACCATAAAAAAAATTCAGAATTAGAATCATTAGATTAACTTGTCAAAAGTGTAAAAAAGAGTAACAACCCAAAATGATATGAAATGCAATAGACAGAAAAATTTGCTTACCGGTAATCAGATAAGGTCAAGAAAATAGTACCAATAATTCAAAATGATAAAGCAAAAATATGATTGATAGTTTTTGAAAAAAAGTAAGTGAGAAAGAGAAAGGAAAAATAAATTGGGTGGCAAACAGATGTAGATATCATGAATTTTCACTGATCTCATTTTCAAAAAAATGCAGCTCTCCAAGTCATATGATAAACTTCATCTAAATTCCAAGAATAATTTTGCCAAGGCACTGTACACAGCATGATCATTTTTTCCTATGCATATACTAATTCCAGCTAGAATTTACTTGGCTGCATGTTGTACAGATGAACGTTTGTAGAACGCTAAATTTCACATCTAAAAAAAATTGACGCCACATAATTCTAGCTACCATGTTTCACGTAGCTAAAAAACATACACTCATCACATTTAAATTTACATTGTGTCAAAATTAATTCATTTTCAAATTTTTTTAAAGGGAACTATAATGTGCACCACCTATTTCTAAAATATGAACCTCCCCACCATATTAAATTGGTAGATTTTTAATTGTGCAATTTTTATGCCTTGGCCTTTTTCCTGATCTTACCCTGCTCAAAATATCAAAACATGGCCAATGTTGCTGAAAGCAAAATTTGATTTTTTTTCTATGTGTGTCAATGGAAGGCCGTTTATAACCGGCTGCAGAGCGTTGTATATCTTTTTGAACAAATTTTTATTTATTTATGTATTTTAATTAGATAAATTACTTTTTAATGCAGCCAGATTTATACTGGCTGCTTTTTGGAAAGCTTAATTTATGACCCAAGCCTTTGAAATTGGCTTGGGTCCCTTACATTGCAATTTAGTACTTCCAGCCAGGTTTCCCCTGGCTGGAAGTGCCTCTTTCAGGCAATCAAAGTTGCTAAAAGCGACTTTGATTGCTTGCTGTAACATTTGCCACCCTCCCAGCCAATTTACTAGGCTGGGAGGTGGCCAAAGCTGCGTGCAACGCGTGTTGCTGCTGCAAGTAATGCATGTTGCACAATCGCTTCCATATCTCCTGCAGCTGATATCAAGTCAGCTGCATGAGATATGGGCAGCACATGCAATGCGCGCTGCATGCAACGCACATTACTTGCAGCAGAAATGCACATTGCATGTGCTGCATGCAGTGCATTGCACAGCCAGTTTTTTTCTGGCTGTGCAATGCACACAGAGAAACCAAAGTCCCTGCAAGGGACTTTGGTCTCTAAAATGGAAGCGACTTTCCCTACCAGGTGCAAACTGGTGGGAAAGTGAGAGACAAGTTAAACTGAAGTTGTTTGAAAGCAACTTCAGTCTTAAAAACATTAAAAATCATAAAAAAAAATGAGAAAGCTAGAAAAAAAAATTAAAAAAAAAATTAAAATGTGAGTATAAGAAAAAAGATAAGTGCTAGTGATACCAAAAACCCAAGCCAATTTCATTTGGCTTGGTTATATAATAATTATTTTTTAATACATTAAATTTAAAATTCAAACACCATGAAATATATGAAATTTTTTTATATGAATATAATAAATTTAATTTACCTCTTTCTCATAATTATATTTATAATTTTGTTTTTTTAATTTTTGAGTTTTTAGTTAATTTTTTGGAAATACAAAATTTTATATTCAACTAAATTTTTTAGTAAGGTAAAAATAATTATAAATTTGACATTTTGTAATTGAATAATGGAAAAAATTTTAAATTTATTTAAAAAATATTTTTGTTAGAAGAATACCAATATTTTAAGGGTAGAAATATGGTGTGAATTGTAAGTAAAAAAAATTATATTTTTTTGTGAGCGGTTATTTCTATTTTTGTAAATATTTTTCAAAAACATTCATTAAATACTGAATTTAATTACTTTGTAACTCAAATTTTTTGTAAAATAATTAAAATTGAAATAATAATATTGATATATTTGATATAAAATTTGAATTGGTAATATTAATGTCTCTTTAAGTAAATTTGAAAATCATTAAAAAAGACCATGTTGATAAGTACTTCATTTTTGATATACAATGGTTATATGTATATCTTATATATATTTCTTGAGTGTTATTTTTATATACATTCAATAAAATTTGTAATATATAATGCCATTTAATCATTAATTATTGTTCAACTTAGTTATAACAATTTCATATTTAATACCAGCCACTAGTATTTACTTTTTAATTTAAAACTCCAATATAATATGAGAGTATCCTTATTTTGTCTGTATGTAATTAAAAACAATAACAGACCATAAATGAGTGGGTAATTAATTACAATAAATAGTTGAAGAACAACTTATAAGAAATGATAAGTTTATCAAAAAGAGTACATTAAAAAAATATACTTTGAATTTTTTTTGATATAATTTGGGTAGTTAAATGGAAATTTAAATTATCAGAATTCAAGATGGAAAAAATCTAAAAGTGGTGTTTATATAATAAGCCTCATATAAAAAAAGGGTAAAAAATCTACTATTTAACTAAATTATTAAATATTAAGGTATTATTAAAATTATTGAAAAACTTATTTTACAGTTATAATGAAATATAAATGTGAAAATTATGGTGGGATAATAGTAAGACTATGTGGAAACACTTTAATTTATACATACTTTCAACTATGTTCAGATAAAAAAATTGGTAAAATTGTATAATAACATCTAGTTAATAGTGATGCAATTTTATTTAGATCAAGAATAAATTTTTCTGAGGAAAAACTAATTAAATTGAGATATGGCCATCTCCTTTCAAGAGATAGAATAATAATAAAAATTTAAAAAAATTATAATAAGTATTCTTAATCACCATTTTTAAAAAGTCTCTAGTAAAATTCATTATAATATATCATTCATTTATTACATTATATGGAGTTTCATCTTGAAGTAGTGATGGGCAGCTTTGAACTTATGTTATGAAAAACAAAAAAGTTAAAAAATATATAGTTATACTAATGAAAAAGCCAAAAATAAAATACTATTATAAATTAATAAAATAAAACTACATAAATTTTTATCTGCTCTAATGATGGAAGGGTACTATGTATGAATTTCTACATGTTAAATCTAAACCCACTTTAAGGCTAGTTTACAGGTAGAGCTATTAAGTTTCCTTAAATTCTAAAAATAAATTATGCATTTTACTAAATATTTTTTTCTTGTTTTCTTTCCAAAGTTGTTAGAGTTGCTTAATTAATACTGTTATCTTGATTGTAAGATATATAACTTTTTTTGAATACATGATTTATTGTTTCAAAAATTATATTATAAATTTAAATCATTTATTTCATTTTCTAAAGCTTCATTGTCAAAGACACCACTCAATTTTCTATTACTTAACAAATATATAAAATTTGATAGTAAAATTTTTAGAATTTTCTTTTTGAGAGGGTCAAACTATATTGTGAAGATTTTTATCTAGAAATTCTTGTACTCTAAAACCAAATAATTTTCTCCCTTAAGTAAGCCATTTCAAAAATATGAAAATATAAACAAGAATATTAACTTATCTTATTTTTATTTTCTTTACTGAAATTTTTAGTTCAATTCCTTTTTTTATATTACATTAGTATAAAACCATGGTTAAATGCTACTATATAATTAATTTTTATTATATATATATATATATATATATATATGAAGTATTTAGAAGGTCATATTTTTTTATTTACTTGAATAAATGGCTCAATTATAATTCCCAACACTTATTAATCTTTCCCAAACTCAATAACAAATTTCTGATATGAAATATTAGCTTCTAATATAAGAAGTTTATCTATAGATGATATTAAACATGTGATTTTACTTTTTAGATTCAGCTAAAATTGAACAAAAGGAGAGATCATGCATATGTGTATAAATGGTAACCATATGTTACTTAGAGGATTGTGAAATTCACTCATCAGAATTGTTTAAGTATTAAAATAAATTGAGGTCATTATTTTCTAGTATTTGAAACTAATTAGGAAATTATTCTAAAAATATATTTTAATGTGTATCATGTTTAAAAAGTTGGAAATATGATTTTTGAAAATTGTGAGTTTCTTATGAGATACCAAGCTTTAGTTTACATTGTTTCAAGTAGAATAGAATTTTAGTAGTAGAAATTGAAAGCAATTAACCATTTTCAGATTTTAACTGTGTTCTACTTATAGAATGATTACATAACATTAAACATTATTTAAATCAAAAAGGTTTAAAATATATTTAGAATTTTACAAAATTTCACCATTTATTAATCTTTGATTTGAAAACCAACTATGATGTACACTCACTAGAAATAAGCAATCTCAATTTTAACATAATTTATCAATCCAAAAATAATGAGTCAATTAACATGAAAATATATATTATTTCAAAACCAAATCTCTAGATTTAAAATATGATGCTTTAATGAAAAATTTATACAAAACTTTAATGCAATGAACTCTTTTAAAAAATTCAAAAATAGAATATCAAAACAAGTAATTTCTGCAAAAAAAACTACTAACTATTGTAGATAAAGCATAAAATTAAGTCATATTTTTTAAAAAAATGATCTAAAAATATTTATTTTTGTTAAAAAAATCAAAAACATTGTTATGTTTGCTTGTTATAATAATGTTAAAATCCACTAAACATTATCTAAAGGTGGCAAAATATGTCAAAAATATGTTGAATTTTGTGAGCCGAAAATCAACAATTTTGTATCATTTCCTGTTGTGCTATGACTTTATTCCACCCTTTTTATCTGATTCTTCCAGTATTACTTTGCTATGATCACTAGTTTTCAAGTTAAAATTTACAAATGTTCATTATACTTGATAATATGAAAATTAACTCAAAATTTTTTAACTACAAAATAAGATTTTGAAACTCCTTCTTTCAATCAATATTTGAAGAAATTTTTAGTTTATTTGAGTAATGATTTTGAGAATAACAAAAAATTTGAAATTCACAAGGACTTATTTCCAGAGACTATAATTATTTACTTGTGTAATGCATGAGCTACTTATCAATAATGTAAAACATCAGAAAAGTAAGTTATAATTATAAATCTACAGATTATACTGTGTCTGGTATATATATCTTCAATAAATCTTTTAAACATATCTTAACGTACATACCACACAATAGAAAATCATTATATTAAAAAAGGAAAAAATTCTATGATAATATCATAAAGAATGATAACCATGGATTGATATTCCATAAAAATGGTTAATAAAATTTTAAGATAACCAAAATCAGTATTCTTTCATCAAAATATATCCTTTTTGTCTTTGTAATTTATTCCAAACAAATTTTTTGAAAGTTGAATCTATATATCTAATGCCAAAACCACTATTAAGTTCCCTCTTAGACTTTTTAAGAAATTATATATATATATTATTTATCAAAAATTGAAATAAAGAATAAAAACATAATTTTATTTACCTTTAATTATTTAAATATAGAGTATTTTCAGAATGCATTGTGGTTACTTGTGAAGGTTAGAAGATTTGAAGTTGGATTTATGAGTTTTTAGAAGGGCAAATATTGTAAAATTCTTTCATAAATATTTATTTCATAGTTTCAAATGTTGAAATCTACAAACTAATGGGATTTAAAATTATATTGAGATTTAAAATAGGTTTTCTACTCAAGTAAAATAATATAAAATGATGATATCAAAATTGAAATTAAGTTTAAACTTTTGATATGCTCTATCTTCAATTTTATTGATAGTGCATCAAAAATTTAATAATATTTTTTTCCTTCATCACTTTTTACATAAAAGATAGTTTTATCATTTTATGCATTAAAGATTGCTTATATAAAGTTAACATCTATGTCAACTGTTTATGACTATTAATGTCAGCCAGGCTACTAGACTTACCCAGTGAAATAATTAATTATTTACTGGATGAAGCCGCACCTTATCATTTTTAATTATTATTTAATTATCATTTAGTTACATTAAAATTAGTTATAATAAATTAACTAGTTACAGAATGTTAAAATTAAATTAATTAATTAAATAAATAAGTAAAATTAAAATTATAATTTTGTCCCTTATATTTTTCTCTAACACCGTGCTCATTTGACAGGTTGGGAAAAAATAAAACTTTATATTTAAAAAATAAATACAAAGATAAAATAAGATTTAAATATTCAAATAATATTAAATATATACAAAAAAATCAAATTTCTTATTTAGGATTGACATTTACAGTAAATATTAAAAATATTGATGTATTTCTGACATACTCTGTAAATACATCTTTTTGACGCCTTCTTTTTGGAATAACTTTATTATTTGAAATACACTTTCTGGAATGTTCTTTTTCTCTCTCTCTTCCTACTGTTTTTAGAATTTGATTTCCGTGCTTTGTCTCTCCTTTGCCTATACAAGGCCTCTCTTTTTGTTGTCTTTTGATCATTCTATTTTACCAACTCATTTATTACAATAACTACAACACTTAAACTTATTTCTTATATTTTATATCTTTAGTACTTACAACAAACGTAATTCTAATCTATAACTTATATAAAATATTTAAATATATCTCTTATTTTGAGTAAAAGAAATCATACTTGATTGAGAAATACGTACCTAACTTTTGAGAGTCAAATAATCCTTAAAATCTTCATATTACACCGTACTAAAGCTTCTAGACCAAAAGTGACCCTTGACAATTGGGATCCTTTCCGAAATATCTACGGCGCAACGTTACTTGAGGCGTAATCGAGGGGACCATCGGCGTGCAAGTACCTGTAAAGGACGAGTGGAGGCGAGAAAACGACAAACGTCATACGTCACGTGATAAAAGTTTTTGCTGCGAACGGGAATTGAACCGCGCTCCAAAACTTAAGTTCATATACTGACTAAAGATTTTATATATCGTGGTAATTATTGTTATTACTATTTGTGGGTTACTCTTCACTCTTCATTTGCTACGTATTTCCTTTTACTCAGCACTCTGTAAGTGGCATGAATTTGCTCATTTTGCAGGGGGAGGTGTCTGGTAATTGGAATTTATTTTTATTATTATATTTTTTTTTATTTTTCCTGGTTGACCATAATAGAGCAATAACTGTTCTTAGTCCCAGAGGTAATAAAATAATTATATATTAATATTAATTATTATCATTTTTCAGTTGACAATTGTCCTGATTAATTTGAGTTTTAATTGTTCCAGTTGACAAACTGTCCTGACAATAATACTTTTTTATTAAATAAAATAATTGTTATAATTTTTCAGTTGACATTTGTCCTGATTAATTAAATTTTTTAATTGTTCCAGTTGACAAATTGTCCTGGCAATTATATTTTTTTATTAATAAATAATTAACATTTCATTACTTCAGTTGACTTTGAGTCCTGGTAATCCAATAAATCTTTTTAAGTAATAAAATTCATATTTAAATTACTTCAGTTGACATTAAGTCCTGGTAGTTAAGTAATCAGTTAAAATAATTTTTATTAATAAAGATTCATATTTGATTATTTCAGTTGACAATAAATCCTGGTAATAAATTAATTGATTTAAATCCTGAAAATAAAAATTAATAGAAATTCTAATTTATTTCTACAGTTGATTGCATTATCCTGGTTTTAAATTTTTTTTCTTTTATTAATTTTATTTAAGTTGATTATTATCCTAAAAAGATTTTTATTATTATTTTTATTTTATTTCTGTTAAATAAAAATTAAAAATAAAGACTAATTAATTTTTTGTCTCTTTTCCTTCATTTCAGTAGAATCTTAAAATGACTTATCAAAGTGGTTTTGCTGCACGTGAAGAAGAACTAGACTTAATTGATTATGATGAGCCTACTTCTGTAAGTTCTTGTCAGTATAGTCTAGTATATAAGTATGATATAATAGTGTTATTTTATGGTCCTACTACTTATTAATACATGATTTAGTGATTAAACCTTAGGGGAAGACTAATAGAATAGTTATACTCAAATAAAACTCACAATACTTGGATTTAAATGCGTGCTAGTGGTGGAAAATAGAAGAATAAAATATAGTTATAGCTATTATAAAGATAATATCAATTTATAAGGGCTTTATAATATATTTATGAATGTTAATAATTGTAGTGTAGTGTTTGTTTGAAGTGTAGTAATTGAATGATTATAATAAACCGTCAAAATCCCTTCTTACTTATACCCAAATCCACTGGAGTGTACAGACCTTCAATCCAGATGATGTCACTGCTATTCCCGGCAATTACAGCACTGTGAGGGCCCATCACATCCCCATGGCGTCCACTTCAAGCAGTTTCAACACCCAGACCTCCAGTAAGGACCCTCCATCACTATTAATAATAACACAGAGTCATACCATAAATAGAAAACCCAGATAAAAGCGGATACCATAAAGAAACAGGTAAAATAAATGATCAAAAAGAGATTTAATTAAACTAAAAGCATATAAAGGAAACAAATAAAATGTCCAAGCCCCCAATAACATCCCCAAGCATCCACATTAACCCAAAAACATCTTTCCAACCCATAAATCCGTGAATAACCATCCAAGGAAGTAATTTTAGTTGTCCAAACTGGGTGTATGCGCCTGATATAGGTGTCTATGCTTCTGTAGGCGTTGTGAGTCCACTGATTTCGTCCATATGACCTAAAATAAGCAGAAAAACAAAGGTTATAGGCTATTAAGGGGCTAAAACCCACTTATATACCTAAATATACATAATATACTGCATATTTCACTGAATATGAGATTTATGTATACATATAAGCTTATGTATGTCAATAATTACTTCATATCACTTAAGATAAGTATATTATGACTCCATTAACACCTTAATAAGTATTATTAGGCCATGGATAAGCTATTTAAACTATTATAAATTATATAATAGAATAATAATTATATATATATATAATAAAATAATATATATTATTATTTTAACCTTATTTTTAAGATATAAGCTTAATCTAGTTAAGGTTATCTTATTTTAAGCATAAGAAATACTCAGTCCTAAGGATATTTAGGCTGACACTCCCTCACCCCAAAAAAACAATAAAAAAAATGTTAAGACATTTTAATTAATCTTAAGGAATGAAATAATAACATAAAAAAATAATTTTTATAATACATATACTGAATGAACAGTATTATTTAGATTTAAATTTTTTCAAGAGATTTTTAAGATCAGAGATTTCATTTTCTGGAATCCACTGGTCATATTCACTTGATTTATTTTTAAATCTTAATAGATACTCAACTCCCTTTTCTTTAGTAAAGTGTCTCTTTTTAAGTATCTTTTCAATTTCTGCTTTTTCCACTATTTCTTCAGGTTGTTGTTTATGCCTTCCTGATCTTCTTGGAAAGAGAGCAGTATCATTAGAATGGTATGGCTTTATAAGAGAAATAGGAAATACTGGATGTTTTCTATCATAAGGTGCATATAGAATAACCTCAACAGCATTATTACCAACCATCTTTTTAACTACAAATGGTCCAATGAATGGATCCTTCAATTTAACATTACCATTTAAATTGAAATGTAGCGTTGAAATAAGGACTTCATCACCCTCTTTGAACATTTGTTCTTTATGGGCTTTATCCCATCTTTTCTTTTCATACTCAAAAGCCTTATTTATACATTCTTGAGCATGTTTTCTGCATGATTCCTGCATCTGAAGAAAAGATTTAGTACCTGGATGAATATCCAATCTAGGTAACTTATTAAGAGTTTTAGCAGGGGTATTAGGTACATAACCCAACCATAACTCAAATGGCTTTTTGCCAGTGACAGAATGTACTGTACTATTATATGCAAATTCTAAACCTGGGATAAGGGTTACCCAATCATGCGTGAATTTGTCATTGTCTTTAAAATTAAGACCAAAAGCACAATATCTTCTTATATATCCTTAATGATCTTAACATCCTCAAAATTCATTAAAGATTCATTTGAGTCTATATTTAATATTGGATTGTAAAAGATGGACAAATCATCTTCCAACATACAGACTTCATTTTCATCACTATATGAGATATTACTGTCATAATCACTTGATTCTTTACTTTTTTCAGTTTCAGTTTCAGATTCACGTTGATTTTCAACAATATTTATGTTTTTCTCACATTTGTGACCTTTGACCCAAGGTTTGTTACACTTATAACAAGTATTTGTTTCATACTTTTTAGGTACTACAGGTGCAGTAGGTTTTTTCTGCTTCTCCTGAAGTGTTTTTGAATTCTGAGTTTTTACAGGTTCAACATTTTGCTTATAAGTGGAATACCTTGATTCATACTTATGTTTTAATAATATTTCATTGCAAATATTAATAAAGTCAGAATATTCAGTAAAATTTAATGTTCTAGCTACAACAATGTCTCTGACAGATATAGGTAATTTGTATATTATCTTATCTTTCCATAAGTTAAAATCCATATGAGGCTCAATGGCTTTTAATATTTTGTTTAAATTCATTAAAAATACCATAGGTTTTTCACCATTCAACGGATTATACCTAGTCTTCTCATACAGTCTCTGCTGAGTAAGCCTGAATTTAGAACCTCCAAATTTTTTTTCAATAAGTTGTTTCCATTCAGCCCAAGAGTAGTCTCTACCCTCACTTAAGACAGCTTCAAACCATAATAAAGCAACATCCTTAAATAAAGAAATTAATTTTGATGTTATCTCTTCATCTGGTAACTTATATGAGAATTTCAAGTTGTCAATTCTTTGAATAAAATGTTGCCAATCAGAGCTGGCTTCCCCATCATAAGTTGAGTACTGATCTATTTTAGGCCAGTTCTTCTGATTGGATTTTATCTCACTAATATTAGGTAAATTCAACAACTCATTCACTTTTGATAAATGGTCTTGTATTTCTTCCTGCACGGATTTGTGACTTACATTTTCAGATTTGACACTACCACCAGATGGTTTTAATTGTGGTGGTACAGGGAAGGAATGAGATTCACTTTTGCCAATGAAAGGATTATTATTATATTGATTATACTTATGATTATCCTGGTTCATCAGTAGATTGGCAGTTTCAATCTCAACTTTAGTTAATCTTTGTAGCAGCTCAGAGACACTTTGATTTGTCTGTGAAAAAGATAACTTTGTTCTTGATTCAGTCTTTAATAAATGTGTTTCATATAATTTTTCTAACTCACAAAATTTGTTTGAAAGGTCATTATATTTATTACTCAATGAATCATATTTAAGAGTTAGAGACAAATGTTCTTTCTCTAATTCTTTATTACGTGTTGCTAATTGAGAAATGTTCAATGTCAAGGATGAAATTGTATCACTAGTGAGCTTAACTGTCTGTTCCTCACAATCAGTCATTCTATTCCACAATGCTCAAACAATTCTATGGACAGTTGGATTATTGTTAAAATATTCCATGTCCTCCTTTTCAATTCTCTCACTCTCCTGTGAACTTCTCATCTCACTAGTAGGTTGTTGCAACTGAGGATTAACTGTATTATCATTGTATATAGTACTGTTATTATGGACAAAAGACAAGTCAGGTGTATCTACTCTAAAACCTAAATTTCTTAAATACTCCTCTATTTGTTGTACAGATTTAACATCAATAGAATTACCTATATTGTAATTATCAGTATTATGTCTAATCTGAGAGGGTAAGTTACTTACCAAGGGATGGTTGCCAGTCCTGATTTTTGGCGCTTTTTTCCCTTGTAAGGGTGAGCTGAGGAAGTCAGATGAGGGGGTGGATCCCTGTTGCAACTGTGGCTTGTCCACTGTTGGTGAAACCATTCCCATTTCCATTTGTCTACCAGGATTTTCTCCTGGGAGTGAGTGGACCCTCCTTGGGTAGGGGGTTGCTGATTTGATTGACTGGGCTGGCCTCCCTTTAATTCTGCCATTTCCTGATTCATCTGCTGAAATCCTACCTTGCAATTGTTTTGCAACTGCTCTACTTCTTTGAACATGAGAGATTTTGATTCCTCCAACTTCAGAACCTGTTTGGCCAGGTGGGACAGTTGATCCTGAAGAGGAGGAGACGTCTTTTTTATAGTTATCTTTTTTAAGAGGGCGTCCTTTTCCTCTATACTCATGCTTTCTGGCTGGGGGTACTGTTGTCCCTCCATGGTGATGTCCTGGAAAGTTTTTGTTAGCTTTAGACCTGGTATTATAAGCAGGCTGTTCACTTACACTATCCTGGGGAGCACTCATATTGTTCAGAATAACAATATTTTACGTCTACAAAAGGAAAAAACTCTGTGGAATTAGTAGACAAATAATATTAGCAATTATATTACTAATAAAAAAGCAATGGAGCTTACCCTGAATTTATATCTTTATTTATTTAAATAAAATATAAGAAAAATTCGAAAAAATCTGTTAAAAATATAATAATAAGTTTAACTAGACCTCTATAAGGGTGAATAATTAGCTTACCAAGCTTTAGCCAAATACCAATTTAATTGGGTGTTATATTGGTGTCCAAATACCAAGTGAAATTGGGTTTATATTGGGTACAGTTACTACTGTAAATATCTAATTTTTATGGTAAAAAATTAGTACAATTATTATAAGGGTTCTTTTCCGCAATCAATGAGTTATGATGACCCACTAATATGCAGCAGACCCAAATATTTGGTTAATTTTGAGCTGTACTAAGGTAAAAGTCACATCCCAAGGCTTATACTAAATAATAAGTAAAATATAAGGAAAGACCCCCAATTGTCAGTATAGTCTAGTATATAAGTATGATATAATAGTGTTATTTTATGGTCCTACTACTTATTAATACATGATTTAGTGATTAAACCTTAGGGGAAGACTAATAGAATAGTTATACTCAAATAAAACTCACAATACTTGGATTTAAATGCGTGCTAGTGGTGGAAAATAGAAGAATAAAATATAGTTATAGCTATTATAAAGATAATATCAATTTATAAGGGCTTTATAATATATTTCTGAATGTTAATAATTGTAGTGTAGTGTTTGTTTGAAGTGTAGTAATTGAATGATTATAATAAACCGTCAAAATCCCTTCTTACTTATACCCAAATCCACTGGAGTGCACAGACCTTCAATCCAGATGATGTCACTGCTATCCCCGGCAATTACAGCACTGTGAGGGCCCATCACCTCCCCATGGCGTCCACTTCAAGCAGTTTCAACACCCAGACCTCCAGTAAGGACCCTCCATCACTATTAATAATAACACAGAGTCATACCATAAATAGAAAACCCAGATAAAAGCGGATACCATAAAGAAACAGGTAAAATAAATGATCAAAAAGAGATTTAATGAAACTAAAAGCATATAAAGGAAACAAATAAAATTTCCAAGCCCACAATAACATCCCCAAGCATCCACATTAACCCAAAAACATCTTTCCAACCCATAAATCCGTGAATAACCATCCAAGGAAGTAATTTTAGTTGTCCAAACTGGGTGTATGCGCCTGATATAGGTGTCTATGCTTCTGTAGGCGTTGTGAGTCCACTGATTTCGTCCATATGACCTAAAATAAGCAGAAAAACAAAGGTTATAGGCTATTAAGGGGCTAAAACCCACTTATATACCTAAATATACATAATATACTGCATATTTCACTGAATATGAGATTTATGTATACATATAAGCTTATGTATGTCAATAATTACTTCATATCACTTAAGATAAGTATATTATGACTCCATTAACACCTTAATAAGTATTATTAGGCCATGGATAAGCTATTTAAACTATTATAAATTATATAATAGAATAATAATTATATATATATATAATAAAATAATATATATTATTATTTTAACCTTATTTTTAAGATATAAGCTTAATCTAGTTAAGTTTATCTTATTTTAAGCATAAGAAATACTCAGTCCTAAGGATATTTAGGCTGACAGTTCTCCTTTAACAAGAAGAATTTCTCAAACTAATAAATCCTTGCCCCAAACAGGATGTAGAAATGGAAGAAGTAGAAATCCTAGTGGACAATACTCAGGATCAGAAGCCCAGGACAAACCCACCAGAAGAGCTTCCAAGAGGCTTCAAGATTAAAAAGATGCCGTTGTCCCAGCAGATAAATAATCTGTCAACCCACATAAAGGAGTTAAAGACAGACAGCTTGAAACTAAAGGTAAGGGTAGATGCCTTGGAAGAAAGGGGGAAAAGAACAGATACTTCTCTCCAAGAGAAAAGGAAACCTCTTCCTCCCAGGGATCAACAACAATTGGCTCCCCAATCCCAAGAGATGGTGGAAGTGTCCAAGTGGCAGTGGGACTGGCTCAACACACAGTGGGACTACTTAGCTCAAAATCAGCATCAGTTACCTCAGGTAGGTCCATCAAGGCCCACCCAGGTCAACCCCACTCCTCCCCACCCTTATCAAGGAGGCAAAAGAAGAAGGAAGCCCAATATGGTGATACCCAGCAAACCCTGGTACGTCCCTCTATTGATTCTCAAGTGCCTTTTCTTGTGGCTGACTCTGTTCCTTCAGGTAAATCTGGAAGGCAGGATGAAACCTTGAGACCTATAGAATCTGGGAATAGTAGACAGTTATCTCATATATCCAATCCATTACTTTTAATTGCTACCTCAATGATTAATCCTGATATGGCTGTGATTGATGAAACTCTTGACCCTGAGTTCTATGAGAGTCTGGAAAGTTACTCAGTTTCCTTATTGAGAAACACTCCAGATGTAGCAAGAATTAATGATGAGCACTTGAGAGATATTATTGCCAAGCAAAATCATATAATGAACAATATGCAATTGACTCAGAGATATAATAGTTTGTTAACTGATCAGGGTTATCAAGCATTAAAAAGTGAAGCACAGAGAGTCTCTGATGAATTGTCTCATTACAAAGCAACCCATGAAAAGAAAATTGCTTTATGGCAAAATATAAAAAATGATTTGTCTAAACTAAAAGATACTGTATCTGCCTGTTGCCAGGAGGTAGAAATAGATAAGATAAATCTGAAAAGATTGAGTGAACATTTGTCATCTTTTCAACATAAAAACCAATTATCTTTTGCAACTATCAATGAAATTTTATCTAGTCTTCCAAGAATGAAAACAAGACTAACAACCATTGAAGAAACATTGAACTCATTGTTAAATGACCAAAAATATTCTGACAATTCTGTGAAGGAACATATAGTGCAGGATACTCAACCAGTACCTGTGGCTAGTTCATCTAAAATAAAAATTGATCCAGAAATACCTGTTGATAACACTGAGTTTCCATCAAAAACTGATGATGCACCAGGATCTGCAACAGAAGGATTAAACAATGAGATTTCAGCACAATTAGAGAAATCACAGCTGCTTCTTACTCAGAAACAAGCTAGTACTAAGGAGACTCCTTCAAATCAAAAGAATTGGCCAAAACTTGACCAGTACCCAACATTTGATGGTGATTCTTCCTCTGATTGGCAACAATTTATTTGCAGAATTGATAATTTAAAAAATTCTTACAAACTCCCAGATGAGGAAATTGTGTCCAAATTAATTTCTTTGTTCACTAATGTTGCCCTGATGTGGTATGAATCTGTTCTCCTGGATGGGAATGACTACTCATGGGAGGATTGGAAGAAATTAATTAAAGCACAATTTGGTGGCTCCAAGTTCAGAATGGCTCAACAAAGGCAGTATGAGGAAACTAGATATAGCTCTTCTACTGATAAACCTATTGAGTTTTTAATGAAACTTGTAAAAATCTTAAGGGCAATGGACCCAAATATGGAGTTTGATTTATGGAAGGACAGGATCCTCTATAAATTACCAATGTCTCTGAGAGACTTGATTGTGGCTAGCACTGAGTTCTCCAAAGGACCCTCTTCTTTCATTAATACTTGCAATGAGATACTTCTAAAGAATAAGTATGATGCAAGAAGATTCATTCCTAGGACCCCTTTGGAGAAACCCTCCACTTACCTACAAAAACCTCTGGAAAAGGTTGGTAAACCTTCTGCCCCTGTTGCACCAAAGAAGTATGCAACAAACACTTGCTTCAAGTGCAACAAGCCTTGGCAGAAAGGCCATGTTTGTGACAGGAAGATAAATCTTGTAGAACAAACAGAGGAGCATGCTGATGACACAGTGGCACTGGATGATACATCAAGTGATTGTGCCAGCAATATTTCATATGAATCTCAACAAGAAATCTTGATGCTGGAAGAAGATATTCATTATTTAAATACTATTGACATTGATAATAATGACTTATCTACAGTTGAGGATGCTGAGATCATAGAGAACATTGAGGATAACTCAATTGTTATTGCCCCTCTTAAGGCACCAGTCTTGATTAATGGAACCAGCATTGAAGTTGTTCTGGATTCTGGAGCGGGAGGAAGTGTAGTATCTGAAAGAGCACTTGCCTCAGTAGATCAAGACTATAAATCTAAACTTTTGCCTATCATTTCTGAAAATTGGAGAGGGTATGGCTCTGTTTTGTCCCCCATTGGTAAATACAAAGCCACAGTGTTTTTTAAATATAACCATGGTTTTGTAAGAGCTATTTGTGATTTTGTTGTCATGAAAAATGATAACTTGAGCAATTGGTTTATTGTAGGGAATGATATTTTAACCAAGTATGGCATAAAATTGGATCCTTCAAACCAATGTTTCACAATGGGGTTGAATGGGAAGAGAAAATTTAAAATTTCCTCCCCTAAAAAATTATTAAAACCAGAATTGAACACATGTAATTCTGTGGTTCAATATAAAGGAAGATCTACAAAGGAAATGCATGCCCTTATTTCTGAAATTGACAATGCCTCTTTTGGAGAACAACTTTCTGGTGAGGATAAAGATTCCATCATTAACTTGATAAAATCTTTTCCTATGGCCTTTGCTCATGGGTCACATGAACTGGGATTAGTTAAAGAGGAAATGAAACTTTCATTGTCTTGCCCATTAACTGATATACCACCTAGTTTAAAGAAGAAGCCTTATCCTGCTTCTCCCACAAAGAGAAAAGATATTGAAGATAATATCTCTACCCTTTTAAAAATGAATATTATTGAAAAGGTAGTTGAAACACCTAAATATTGTGTTATCTCACCTGTCCTAATTTCTTATGAGAAAGATAAATCCAGGTTATGTGGTGATTATAGAGCACTAAATACTTATACTGTTGATGATATCTATCCTTTACCTAGAATCAGCTTTATACATGCTACTTTACAGGGTGCTAAATATATCAGCTGTTTGGATGGTAATAAGGGATATCACCAGGTACCTGTTGAGAAAAATTCTCAGAACATTCTGATGATTGCCACTCATATGGGTATTTATAAGTATATTAGGATGCCATTTGGCCCTAAAAATGCCCCTTCTGTTTTCCAAAAAGTAATGGATAACACATTCCATCAAGAGATAATTGATGGTTGGCTGATGGTTTATATTGATGATATCATTATATTCTCAAAAACATTTGAGGACCATCTTAAACACCTGTGTAAAGTATTCCAGAAAATGGATGAAATAAATATGACACTTGCTTTGAAGAAATGTAAATTTGGTTTCCATTATTTAAAAGTTCTTGGTCATGTTGTTTCAGGCTTACAGATATGTGTTGACCAGAACAAAGTGGCAGCCATACAACAGGTGAAAGCTCCTACAACAGTGAGAGAGCTCCAAAGTTTTTTGGGAATGTGTGGATACTATAGACAGTATATTAAAAATTACCAAGTAATAGCTTTACCCCTTACCCAATCAACTATAAAGGATGTTGCTTTTGTCTGGAATAGTGAAAGACAAAGAGCCTTTGACACTATGAAACACTGTTTGATGTCAGCACCAATTCTTGCTTTACCTGACTTTGATCAACCATTTGTTTTGTACACTGATGCCAGTTTTATTGGTCTTGGTGCTGCCCTCCATCAAAAACAAGTGATAAATGATAAAGTTTCAGAAGTAGTAATTTGTTATATTTCAAGAACCTTGAGAAATAGTGAATTGAAATATGGTGCTACTCAATTAGAGTGTTTAGCTGTAGTATGGGCTCTGGAAAAGCTTCATTATTACCTAGATGACCAGAAATTTGAACTTGTCACTGACTGCAGTGCAGTTAAATCCCTTTTAAACTTGAAAACACCTAATAGACATATGTTTAGATGGCAGCTGGCTTTTCAAGAGTACAGAGGGAGAATGACAATTATTCACAGAGCTGGTATTGGTCACTCAAATGTGGATATGTTATCAAGGTTACCCTTACCAAATGATGACTCAAATCCTGCTTATGATCCTGAGGATGAAATTATCCATATCCATGGGATATATGTGGTTGATATGGAGGAAGAGCTATTACAGCTTATTCTGGAATCATATGATAAGGACACTGACTTGAAAAAGTTATGTACCATATTAAATGATCCAAAGAATGCTTCAATACAAGCATTAATTAAAACCCTTACACCAAAGTACCAAAAAGGTTTGGAAAAAGGTAAATTTTCAATTGATGAAGCATATCTATATTATAGAAGAAAGTTGAGTAATGTTATTGTTATTCCTCCTTCTATGAAAGAAATCATCTTGAAAATTTGTGATGATGACATATTAGCTGGACATTTTGATCTTGACAAAACAATGATCAGAATTAAGAACACTGCTTGGTGGGCTAATATGTCTGAGGACACAAAATTATATGTTGAATCCTGTGATTCATGCCAAAAATCAAAAAGATTAACTGGTAAAAGAGCAGGATTAATGCAACATATTGAACCTCCTGATGCTCCATGGCAAATAATAAACATGGATTTTGTAACAGGATTACCTATTGCTGGTAAAGACAGTTATAACTCTTGTTGGGTTATTGTGGACAGATTCACAAAAATGTGTAAATTTATCCCTACCCACAAGGATGTTTCCACTAAAGAATTAGCTTTCTTATGGTGGTCTCATATGTTTAATACTGCTGGTTTTCCTAAAGCCATAATCTCTGACAGAGACTTTAAATTTACATATGAATTTTGGATGTCTCTGATGGATGTTTGTGGTTGTGATCTGAAACTTTCTACTGCCCATCATCCTCAGACTGATGGTTTAGCTGAAAGAATGATTCAGACTTTAGAGGACATGATAAGAAGATATTGTGCCTTTGGCCTTGAGTATAAAGATAATGACAGATTCACTCATGATTGGGTTACCTTACTTCCTGGGTTAGAATTTGCTTATAATAGCACTGTTCATTCTGTTTTTCAAAGAAAGCCTTTTGAGCTCTGGCTTGGATATGTTCCTAATACTGCTGCCCAAATTCTCAATAACAAAATACCTAAATTGGATATACATCCTGGTGTAAAATCTTTTCTTCAAATGCAACAACTATGTAGAAATCATGCTCAAAAATGTATTGAAAAATCATTTGAATATGAGAAGAAAAGATGGGACAAATCCCATAAAGAATACACTTTTAAAAAGGGTGATGAAGTGTTGATTTCTACAGTCCACTTCAACTTACAAGGTAATAACAAATTAAAAGATCCATTTGTTGGTCCTTTTGTTGTCAGAAGAATGATTGGAGATAATGCAGTTGAAGTTATTCTGTATTCCCCATATGACAGAAAACATCCTGTTTTTCCAATATCTCTTTTGAAACCTTACACATCGAATAGTGATTTATTTCCAAAAAGGAGGGGTAGACCCAAGAAAACCCCAAATGAAATCACTGAGACAGCAGAAATTGAAAAAATTTTAAATGACAGAATAGTCACTGCTGAGAAAGGTACAGAATACTTATTGAGATTCAAGAATAAATCATCTGAATATGATTCTTGGATACCTGGGAAGGAGATATCTAATCTTCCTACTCTACTAAAAAAGTATAAGAAGAAAAAATCATAGCATTTTTTTTATATTTTTTTTAGAGTGAGGGAGTGTCAGCCAGGCTACTAGACTTACCCAGTGAAATAATTAATTATTTACTGGATGAAGCTGCACCTTATCATTTTTAATTATTATTTAATTATCATTTAGTTACATTAAAATTAGTTATAATAAATTAACTAGTTACAGAATGTTAAAATTAAATTAATTAATTAAATAAATAAGTAAAATTAAAATTATAATTTTGTCCCTTATATTTTTCTCTAACACCGTGCTCATTTGACAGGTTGGGAAAAAATAAAATTTTATATTTAAAAAATAAATACAAAGATAAAATAAGATTTAAATATTCAAATAATATTAAATATATACAAAAAAATCAAATTTCTTATTTAGGATTGACATTTACAGTAAATATTAAATATATTGATGTATTTCTTACATACTCTGTAGATACATCTTTTTGACGCCTTCTTTTTGGAATAACTTTATTATTTGAAATACTCTTTCTGGAATGTTCTTTTTCTCTCTCTCTTCCTACTGTTTTTAGAATTTGATTTCCGTGCTTTGTCTCTCCTTTGCCTATAAAAGGCCTCTCTTTTTGTTGTCTTTTGATCATTCTATTTTACCAACTCATTTATTACAATAACTACAACACTAAAACTTATTTCTTATATTTTATATCTTTAGTACTTACAACAAACGTGATTCTAATCTATAACTTATATAAAATATTTAAATCTACCTCTTATTTTGAGTAAAAGAAATCATACTTGATTGAGAAATACGTACCTAACTTTTGAGAGTCAAATAATCCTTAAAATCTTCATATTACACTGTACTAAAGCTTCTAGACCAAAAGTGACCCTTGACAATTAATCTATATAATAAATTTTTTAGAAGAAACATCAGTATATACTGACTTTGAAATTATTTAATTTAAAATAGTTTACAGGTAGATAATGAATGGTGATTTCATTTTGAATATGAATTATAGAAGTCTTATTTTGTCAATTTTAATTCTTTTTGAGCTCAAATGTATCCACCGCAACATATTTAAGAATAAAAATTATTTTAATTGAAATTTATATGAGAAAGTATGCCTATTATTCAAAATCAAACTTGCTCTAATGGTGTTTTTCAATCATTATTTCCATTCATAACAATAAAAAACATTTCAATTTGCTGATGTTTTAGTTTTTGATATCCCCAAGTTTATATCTCAGGTGTACTATTCACAAAATTATTAAAAATATAATTTTTGAAATACATGATAAACTTGAAAGTGAGGGGGCATTAAATTTTTAAAAATGAATTCTAAATTGAGGATGGATAGTATTTTTTTGATTTTCACAAATGAACAATTTTTTGTTTCAATTAATCCAGAAAGAAAATTTTGTTGTAAGCATATTATATTATATTTATTTTGATTTTAAATACTATATTTTCAAGATTTGTGTTTAATATTTCCTGTGAAAGTTAATGTTAATGTGAATTTTAAGTAAGCTTGAAGAAATTTAATCAATAGGCATATTGGATATTTAAAATAATATTTTACTCCAATCTTGAATCATCCTGGGCTAAAAAATATCCCAAATAAGGTTTTTGTGGGTCAATTTGGATTTAAGTAGGATTAAGTGAGGTTTAATAAAGGACAGATAAAAGGCTAAATTCATTACTAGTGACTTTTTTCTCAAAATAGTTATAAAATATGTATCATTCTGGAATCAAGCTTTAATAAAGTTGAATTGAAACAAAGATAATTTCTAGCAGCACATCACCATATTTACAAAGGTGTAAAATACCTCAAATATTACTCATAATATAGGAAGGCAAGGAATCTACAAAATTCACATTTGAAACAAGGATTTATATTTTGAATTTGAAATTGAGAAATGGAATATTATATTCCAATTTAAATATCTATTAGTCATTTTACCAAAAGTTTTCAGTAATCAGATTGAATTTTGATGGTATTTTGTTGTAGATTAATCATTTTGATGAGCCATTTACTCAAAATTACTGGTTTCGGTTCTAATATTCCATGTGAAATTCATTACGAATCTTTTTGAAAGTGAATAGTTGACATATTGGATATGCAAAAGCTTATGTTAGATCAAAGTGAGATCAAAGGGAGTTCAACTCATGATCAAATTAGGATTCTTCAAGATCAAACAGTGATCAATGTAGGTTCATCTTGAGCTCAATTTGTGACAAATCTCTGACCAGATGTAAGGCCAAAAAATTTCCTACTTGGTGATGATGTGTGCATAATTCAGGCATAGATTTGTGGCTCAACGGAGTTCAAGCAAGGGGTATTGCTAGCAATACCCCCCCATTTTTTCTGTGGTGTATATAAGGTTTCAGAAGTTATTGCTATTTAGCGAGAGGTAAAAAAACAGCGGAATAAAATCAAAGTTTTTAAAATACGAGATGCAATAGGATTAAAAAGGAAAATGGGGGATATTTAAGCTATCAGGTCTCAGAGTTTGCGGAACTTTACGTCAACAGACTGGATTATTACTCAGCAGAATAAATTATAAAGGATCTTTTATATCCTGATGTGTTATTTTTAAATTAGAAAAATAGGCGCTTTACTCCAATCCACTTCAAAAAGTCGAATTTAAAAAAAACTCTTTAAGATTAAATATAAAATTATATCCGCCAAATCTCCGCCCTTAAATATCCTCTTGCTTGGAACATCCAAGACGTACTTTTTTCAATGCATCACTACGAGAAGAAAATAAGGATTAGCGTATATTTCTGGAAAAATAAGTATACACAGATAACCAACAGAGCGTCCTGATTCAATAAATAATCGTATATTTTCACTTTTTCTTCATCTCCTTTTTTTACCATTATGTCTACCTCGCCAAATGTTCGGGGAGGAACACAAAAACTTATTGGTTTACCCAATGCGGGCCCGGCCTCTAACTCAATTATCCTTATTAAGCCTCTGTCGTTATTGAAGACTTCAAGGGTGCATGTGCTGACATCTTCTTTACTTTGTGTCACGTGGTAGAATAAGGGACCATTTGTTAACTTCATCTCTTGATTTAACTTAAGAACCGTGAGCGGTGACTCAAGAGTAGCTGAAGTAGGAACGACGATAAAGGATAAGCATGATATAAATATTTTTAACTTAAAAGCGATCATGTTTGATGATTTGGTTTAAATTAGATATTGCTGGTTTGTAAAGTTGCCTGGATCCACCAAATTTCAACCGAGTATTTATTGCTGATTTTAAGCTAATATAAAATAGTAAGCTATTAAAGAAGTTAAAGAATGATCGGTAATCTTTTTTAATCAAAATCTTCAAATTTACCTTAGGGTTGACCAGTAATTTCAAAATATTGAGAAACAATAGACACTTATTGGTTTAAAAATTGATAAAATCGGTGTATTCTGGGCAGGAAAGACCATCATTAAGTGAAATTTATATACTGAGAATAGTGTTTGGGTATGGATCAATAGTTATTGCTGAGATGTGTTTAACCGGCAGGGTGATATATCACCCTGCCGGTTCAAACCAAAAATATAACTTTGATGTTAGGCACGTTTCATAATAAATCTACTTCTGTTATTGGCGGAATTGCACCACTTCTTAACACCAAGAAGAATTAATGAATATCGGAGTTGCTCTTCATATTTAAATACTGATACAGTCAAGTCACAAAAGCTTGCGGAAATTTGCACTAAAAATTAAAACTTCACTCACAAAAAAATTATTTGCCTATTCAAAAGGGGGAAAGCCCGACCTATCTCCGACCATTTTGAATAAGCAAATGATTTTTTGGTACAGTCAAACCCGTAAACATTGAGACAAAAATGAAAATTTTCGGAAATTTTTTGACAGCCCAAAAGTTGGGCTGCAGTATTTTTCGATAGCATCAGTTTATTTTGTGACAATTAGGTTGACCTTCTTTCAACTCAGATGATGAAAGGCGGTGAAACAACAGAGAAATAGACCCGATTGTAACAAAATGAATGGGTTCTACTTTTGGGCTGTCAATAAATTTTCGAAAATTTCCATTTTTGTCTCAATCATAAGAGGTTTTACTGTAAGAACAACTTTAATTTTTTCGTCGAAAATTCCGCAAGCATTTGTAACTTAGCTGTAGTCATCTTCTGAAGGTTTCAAGTAAATAACGCTATCCAAATTCATTTGATGAGCTTGTCACGCAACCCTAATGTACAGTTTTTGGATAGGATATTAAGCCTTAATTAATCGACAATGAAATATTAGGGGGTATCAAAGTTAGAAATTTTTAATTATTTAAAAGGCATTTCACAACATAATAAGAAAGCCACAAACTTGACATTAACTCTCAATAAAAAGGTGTTTTGGGGGCACAATATGTCATATTTTAAAAAATAGTCATGGTTGATTTGGTGGAAAAAAGAGGTATTTTGAAATGGAAGATTTCTAACTTTGATACCCCCTATTGATAGAGCCGTACTGGAAAGGGTCAGGCAGGTTTTGTAAAAAAAAGAAAAAAAAATCAGATAAAAAGATTAACTATTTTTTTAAAAAAATATTCTTACAGCTATATCAGAAATGGTTTGTGAAAAGTCAGGATTTTCCAAAAAAAAATCTGACTAGGTTTAGGTTGAATCCGTCATTAGCTGCAAATCCTGTGACCCAGCCGATGATTGGCCAAGCAGTATCGGTGCATCAGCCGAGAATCTACTCAAGTAATGTATCAGGCCTCTAATCAAAACTCCCCCCCCCCCCCCCCCCCCACTCTCCATCTCCCCACCTTTCCCTGTTTTCTCACTTCATTCTCCAGTTCCTTATTTATTTATCTATTTCCTTATCTTTTTTTTATTTTTTTTATTTATTGGTCAGTTTTTTTTATTGTCATCAGTTTTTAATTATTTTTTATTTTTTACAGTTTCAAATCTATCAACCATTGATATCCCTCCACTTCCACTCTCTGTTTTGTTGCCTGGTGATCTGTAACAAAAGTAAGGTTTTTCTATTTTTTTTAAAAAAACCTTCGATTAATCATGCTTAATTTATTTTTATATTTTGTTTCATCCAAATAATATTTTGAATGCTGTAAACTCCCAACATCCTTGTCCCAGAAATTTACTCTCTCATTGCTCAACTTTGCTAAACACATCCTCAACAACAATGCATAATAATTCAAATATGCATCTTCTCCCCAAAACAAATTTCTTCTCTCATCTTCATCATCTCCTATTTTTAAAAATCAAAATCTCAATCAGTAAGTTATTTTTTCATATTTTTGAGCTTGAACTTATTTATTCTTATCCTTTTTTTATGATCTTCCTTTTAAGTCTTATGCTTCTACAACCAATAGAGTTAAAGCATATTAATTTCTCCCTGTTGCATAAATCCACAGCTTCTCTGATTGCACCATTTTATATGGCTTCATCTCCTACACATTCAAATAGTTTTTATCAAAACATACATGTCTTGATCTCTTCTTTTCAAGACATCACAGATTATTTAAACTTCCATGTGTCCACAGAATTGATTGATGATATTTTTCAAGCTGAAGTAACCATACATAATGTGTTTAAAATAGATATATATCAGGAAAGGAAAATTATAACCATTTGAAATTAAAATCATCAAGCAGTATTGGACCTATTGTCTCAGAACCTATTAAGCTTTCTTTTCTTTGGAAAGTCAACAAAAATAATCTTGTATTTTTCAAGGACACTGTCATTAATTCTATATATCAAGAGGAAAGTCTTAGGATGGTAAACTTTGTGGAAGCTGAAAATATGAATGGGAATGTTACTTGGAATGTATTGACACCTCATGGTGGTAAGTTTTTAGTAAGTGCAGGCAGGAAATTGGACACAAATTCAGCTTTAAAATAGTTTTGGGAGGTAGCTAAATAAATTTATGATGATCAAAAAATACAGGTCATATTGAATCAAAAAAATCATAGAAATTCTAAGAAGGTAAGGTTTTTCTTCATTTATTTCTGTTTATTGATTCTTCATTTTTTTATTTTTCTTCAGTGACATTCAGCATATAAATAACTCAACTATTCTAGTTCACCAACTGTTTCAGATCCAGGAACAGGTCCAGAATATCCTTCTGTCTTATGAAACCAAGAAACCTGTCAGTGTATGCTAGTATCTAAGTATGATTAAATTGTAAATATTAATGGTCCAACAACTTATTGATGAATGATTTAGTGATTAAACCTTAGGGGAAGACTAATAAAATAGTTAGGCTCAGTTTCAACTCACAATATTTGGATTGGTGCATGCTAGTGGTGGAAAATAGGTTATTAAAATATAGTTATAGCTAATATAAAGATAATATAAATTTATAAATGCTTTAAAATTTATTTATATATGATAATAATTGTTTTTTAATGTTTATTTGAATTTTAGTAAGTAAGTGATGTGCAATAACCCATCTAATCCTTCCTTTCTTATACCAAAATCCACTGGAGTGCACAGACATTCAATCCAGATGATGTCACTGCTCTTCCTGGCAATTACTGCACTGTGAGGGCCCATCACCTCCCCATGGATTCCACTTCAAGCGATTTCAACACCTAGACCTCCAGTAAGTACTCTCCATCACAATTAATGATATCATAAACTCAAACCATAAATAGAGAAAACAGATTAAAGCAGATACCATAAAAAAAGGTAAAGTAACTCATCCAAAGAGTATATAATGAACCCCAAAGCATATAAAGGAACCAAATAAACTTTCCAAGCCCCCAATAACATCCTCAAGCATCCATATTAAACAAGTAATTATTTCCCAATCCATAAATCTGTGAAAATTCATCAAAGGAAGCAGATTAAGTTGCCAAACTGGATATATGCACCGGAAAAGGTGCATATGTTTGTGTAAGCGTTTTAAGTCCATTAAATACATCCATATGACCTAAAATAAGCAGAAAAATAATGATTATAGGCTATTTAGAGGTTAAAACTCACTTATAGACCCATATATACATAATATAACTAAATATTTCACTGAATATGAGATTTATGTATATATATAAGCTTATGTATGTCTGTAATTACTTAATATCACTTAAGATAAGAAATTATGACTCCATTAGCACCTAAATATGTATTATTAGGCTATGGATAAGCTATTTAAACTAATATAAGTCATATAATAGTGTAATAATTATCTATATATGTATTATAGCCATATATATAAGTATTTTAACTTTATTTTTAAGTTATTACCTTAATATAATTAAGGTTATCTTATTTCAATCATAAGAGTTACTCAGTCTTGGAGATACCTAGGCTGACACTCCCTTACCCAAAAAGATAATAAAAAAAATGTTAAGACATTTTAATTAATAAGTAAGGAGTGAATAGAAAAAAAATTTTAAAATTTCTATGATACATATACTGAATTAAACAGTATTATTTGGATTTAAATTTTTTCAAGAAATTTTTAAGATCAAATATTTCATTTTTTGGAATCCACTGGTCATATTCACTTGATTTATTTTTATAACCTTAATTGATACTCAACTCCCTATTGTTTTGTAAGGTGTCTCTTTTTAAGTATCTTTTCAATTTCTGCCTTTTCAACTATTTCTTCAGGTTGCTGTTTATGCCTTCCTGATCTTCTTGGAAATAGAGCAGTATCATTTGAATTTTATGGTTTTATAAGAGAAAAAGGGAATACTGGATGTTTTATATCTTATGGTGCATATTGTTGAAGGGTCCTGATGGTCTAGAAGATTTTTAAAGGAGGTCTAACGGTGGTGATAGGTGGGTTTTGGGTTTCAGAGTCAAAGGTACATAAAATTTATCTTTTATTTATTGTAATCAATTAAAAAGAGGTATAAATGTTTTTAAAATTTATATTATATTCTAAAATATTAGAATTACGGAGATGTACATACAAAAAAAAAGTTATTAATATAATAATTATTATAATAAATGCTTTAATGGTAAAATAAGTAAGTAAATTGATCATGCAAACAACCAGACAAGGGAAGGCCTTATATAGGAAAAAGAGAAACAAAGAACAGAATAAAAAATCCTATATACAGGTGTATAAAAGAAGAAAAAAATATTTCAGAAGATATTTTCAAATAATAAGTTTGTTCTATCAAGAATGTGTTAAAAATGTGTATTTACTGTATATGTTGGAAATAAATGGATTTATTTAAAAATTACTGTAATTGTCATTATTAAATAAGTAATTTAGATTTCTTGTATATACTTATTTTTGTTTTAATATTAGTTTTTATTTTAATATTAAGGTGTCTTTTTAATATTAATATTTATTTCTCTTAACCTGTTATTTAGCACAGTGTTAGAAAATGAAATTATAAGGGACATTTAATATTAATTTGAATTATTTACTAATTTTACTGTTTTATAACTTGTTAAATTATTACAAGTAAATTTAGAGTAAATACATTATAATTAATAATAATATATGAGAATAAAAAAGGCTTGGCTTCATTCCAGTAAATAATTAATTATTTTACTGGGTAAGTCTAGCAGCCTGGCTGACAGTCCCTTACTCTAAAAAAATAATAAAAAAAATGCTATGATTTTCTCTTTTTATATTTCTTTAGAAGAGTAGGAAGATTTGATATCTCCTTCCCAAGTATCCAAGAATCATATTCTGAAGATTTATTCTTGAATCTCAATAAGTACTCAGTACATTTTTCAGCAGTAACAGTTTGGTCATTTAGAATCTTATCAATTTCTGCTGTCTTAGTGATTTCATTAGCTTTATTTTTTGGTCTTTCCCTTTTTTTGGGAAATAAATCACTGTTGGATGTGTAAGGTTTCAAAAGAGATGTTGGAAAAACAGGATTCTTTTTGTCATATGGAGAATGCAAAACGACTTCTACTGCATTATCACCAACCATTCTTCTGACAACAAATGGACCTAAAAATGTGTCTTTTAGTTTTCTATTACCTTTTAAATTGAAGTGGAATGTAAAAATAAGTACTTCATCATCCCTCTTAAAGGTGTTTTCTTTATGGGATTTGTTCCATCTCTTCTTCTCATATTCAAAGGATTTTTCAATACATTTTTGAGCATGAATTCTGAAAAGTTGTTGCATTTGAAGAAAAGATTTTACACCAGGATGTAAATCCGACTTGGGTATTTTAATATTGAGAATATGGGCTGGTGTATTTGGAACATATCCAAGCCAGATCTCAAAAGGCTTTTTCTGAGTAACAGAATGAACAGTGCTATTATAAGCAAATTCCAAACCAGGAAGTAAGGTGACCCAATCATGAGTAAATCTGTCATTGTCATTGTACTCAAGGCCAAAGGCACAATACCTTCTTATCATGTCTTCTAAGGTCTGAATCATCCTTTCAGCTAATCCATTGTTTTGTAGGTTATGGGAAGTAGAAAGTTTCAGATCACAACCACAAACATCCATCAGAGACATCCAAAATTCAGAAGTAAATTTAGGGTCCCTGTCAAAGATTATGGCCTTTGAAAAACCAGATTTATTAAAAATATCAAACCACCACAAAAAGGCTAACTCTTTGGTGGAAACATCCTTGTTGGTGGCAATAAATTTACACTTTTTTGTAATTCTTTCCTCAATAATCTAACAATATTTATAACTGTCTTTCCCAGCAATGGGTAATTCTGTTACAAATTCCATGTTTATTATCTTCCATGGTGCATCAGGAGGTTCAATATGTTGCATTAATCCAGATCTTTTACCAGTCAATCTTTTTGATTTTTGGCAAGAATCACAAGATTCAACATATAGTTTGGTGTCTTCAGACATATTTACCCACCAAGCAGTGTTTTTAATTCTGATCATTGTTTTTTCAAGATCAAAATGTCCAGCCATTATGTCATCATGACAAATTTTGAAGAATATCACTTTCATCAAAGTAGAAATAACAATAACATTACTTAACTTTCTTCTATAATATAGATATCCTTCATCAATTGAAAATTTACTTCTTCCAAAGCCTTCTGGTACTTTGGTGGAAGGGTTTTAATTAATTCTTGTATTGAAGCATTCTTTGGATCATTTAATATGGTACATAACTTTTTTAAGTCAGTTTCCTTATCATATGAATACAGAATAAGCTTTAATATCTTTTCCTCCATATCAACACATATATCCCATGAATATGAATAATTTTATCTTCAGGATATTATGCAGTATTTGAGTCATCATTTGGGGAAGGTAAACTCAATAGCATATCTACATTTGAGTGAACAATACCAGCCCTATGAATTATTGTAATTATCCCTTTGAATTCTTGAACAGCCATCTTCCATCTAAACATATGTATGTTAGGAGTTTTCAAGTTTAATAGGGATTTAACTGCACTGAAATCAGTAACAAGTTCTAATTTCTGGTCATCCAGGCAACAATGTTGCTTCTCTAGAGCCCACACCACTGCTAAACATTCCAGTTGAGTGACACCATATTTCAATTCACTATTACTCAAGGTTCTTGAAATATAACAAATTACTACTTCTAATACTTTATCATTCATCACTTGTTTCTGATGGAGGGAAGCACCAAGACCAAAAAAACTGGCATCAGTGTGTGAAACAAATGGTTGATAAAAGTCAGGTAAAGCAAGAATTGGTGCTGACATTAAACAATGTTTCATAGTGTCAAAAGCTCTTTGTATTTCACTATTCCAGACAAAAGCAACATCTTTCCTAGTCAGCTGGGTAAGGGGTAATTCTATGACTTTGTAATTTTTAATATACTGTCAATAGTATCCACAAATTCCCAAAAAACGACGTAGCTCTTTTACTGTGGTAGGAGCCTTCATCTGTTGTATGGCTCCCACTTTGCTTTGGTCAACACATATCTGTAAACCTGAGACAACAAGAACAAGCACTTTTAAGGAATGAAAAGAAAATTTGCATTTCTTCAAAGAAAAGTGTCATATTTATCTCATCCATCTTATGGAACACTGTACACAGGTAGTTAAGATGGTCTTCAAATGTTTTTAAGAATATAATGATATCATCAATATAAACCATAAGACATCATTCATATATTTCTTGATGGAATGTGTTATCCATAACTTTTTGAAAAACTGAAGGAGCATTTTTAGGGCCAAATGGCATCCTAATATACTTATAAATACCCATATGAGTAGCAATCATCAGAAAATTCTGGGTATTCTTCTCAACAGGTACCCTATGTTATCCCTTGTTACCATCCAAACAGCTGATATATTTGGCAACTAGTAGGGTAGCATGTATAGAGCTAATTCTGGGTAAATGATAGATATCATCAACAGTATAAGTTTTCAATGCTCTATAATCACCACATAACCTGGCTTTATCTTTCTCATAAGAAATCAGGACAGGTGAGATAACACAATGTTTAGGTGTTTGAACTACCTTTTCAATAATATATATTTACAAAAGGGTAGAGATATTGTCTTCAATATCTGTTATCTTTGTGGGAGAAGCAGGATAAGGCTTCTTCTTTAAACTAGGTGATATTTCAGTTAATGTGAAAGATAATGAAAGCTTCATTTTTTCTTTTAGCAATCCTAATTCATGTGACCCATGAGCAAAGGCAATAGGAAAAGATTATATCAATTTAATGATGGAATCTTTATCCCCACCAGAAAATTGTTCTCCAAAAGAACAAATTTCAATTTCAGACACACAGGCAGGCATTTCTTTTGTAGATCTTCCTTTATATTGAACTACAGAATGACATGTGTTCTATCCTGGTGTTAACAATTTCTTAAGGGAGGAAAATTTAAATTTTTTCTTCCCATTCATCCCCATTGTGAAGCATTGGTTTTCAGAATCTAACTTTATGCAATATTTGGTTAAAATTTCGTTTCCCACAATGAACCAACTACTCAAATTATCATTTTTCATGACAATAAAATCACATATAGCTCTTAAAAAACTATGTTTACATTTGAAAAAAACTGTGGCTTTGTATTTACAAATGGGGGAGAAAACAGAGTCATACCCTCTCTGATTCTCAGAGATTATAGGCACAATTTTTGATTTATAATCTTGGTCCACTGAATCAAGTGCTTTTTCAGATACTACACTTCCTCCAGCTCCAGAATCTAAGACAACCTCAATGTCATTTCCATTGATCAAGACTGGTGCCTTGAGAGGGGAAATACAAATTGAGCTATCCTCAACATTTCTTATGATCTCAGAATCTTCCACTGTATATAAGTCATTATTCTCAATATCAATATTTTTTAAATAATGAATATCCTCTTCCAGAATTGAACTTTCCTGGAGAGATTCATATGAAATATTGCTGGCACAATCTCTTGAAGTATCATCTAGTGCAACTGTGTCATCAACATTTTCCTCTGTCTGTTCAAAAAGATATATTTTTTGTCACAAAAATGGCCTTTCTGCCAAGGCTTGCTACATTTGAAGCAAGTATATGTTGCATACTTTTTGGGTTCAACAGGGCCAGAAGGTTTACCAACCCTTTCCAGAGGTTTCTATTGGTAATTGGAGTTTTCTCTAATGAAGTTCTAGGAATGAATCTTCTAGAATCATACTTTTTACTTAGAAGGATCTCATAAAAAGTATCAATTAAAGAAGAATGTTCTCTTGAGAACTCAGTCCTAGAAACTATTAAGTCTCTCAGAGACATAGGTAGTTTATAGAGGAGCCTTTCCTTTCATAACTCAAACTCAATATCTGGGTCCATTGCCCTCAAGATTTTCACAAGTTTCATCAGGAACTCAATAGGTTTTTCCATAGAAGAGCCATATCTGGTTTCTTCATATTTCCTTTGTTGAGCTAACCTAAACTTGGAGCCACTAAATTGTGCTTTAATTATTTTTTTACAATCTTCCCATGAGTAGTCATTTTAATCCAAGAGAAGAGATTCATACCACATAAGGGCTATATTGGTAAATAAAGAAATTAATTTTTACACAATTTCCTCATCTGGGAGTTTGTAAGAATTTTTTAGATTATCAATCTTGAAAATGAACTTCTGCAAATCAGAGGAAGAGTCACCATCAAATATTGGATACTGGTAAATTTTCTGGCTGATTCTTTTTATTTGAAGTAGTCTCCTTATTACAAGCTTGTTTCTGAGTGAGAAGGAGCTGTAACTTCTCCAATTGGGAAGTAATCTTTCTGTTTAATCCTTCTGTGGATGATCCATTTCAGCCTAGATATCCCTAGAACTGAGTAGTTCTTATACTTAAAATAAGATAACCTTAAGTACATTAAGCTTATATCTTAAAAATAAGGTTAAAATAACAATATAAATATTTATATTACATATATATATAATTATTACACTGTTATATAGATTAGAGTAGTTTAAATAGCTTATCCATAGCCTAATAATACTTATTAAGATGTTAATGGAGTCATAATATACTTATATTAAGTGATATTAAGTAATTATTTACATACATAAGCTTATATGTATACATAAATGTAATATTCAGTGAAATATGCAGTATATTATGTATATTTAGGTATATAAGTGGGTTTTAGCCTCTTAATAGCCTATAAACTTTGTTTTTATGCTTATTTTAGGTCATATAGACGTATCCAATTAGCTCACAACGCCTTAAGAAGCATAAATATCTATTTCAGGTGCATACACTCAGTATGGACAACTTAATCTGCTTCCTTGGATGGATATTCACGGATTTATGAGTTGGGAGGTCATTTCTAGGTTAATATGGATGCTTATGGATGTTATTGGGGGCTTGGAAATTTCATTTTTCTCCTTTATATGCTTTGGGTTTAATTATATTCTCTTTGGATGAGTTATTTTACCTGTTCCTTTATGGTATCTGCTTTTATCTGGATTTTCTATTTATGGTATGGGTCTGTGTTATCATTAATTGTGATGGAAGGTCCTTACTTGAGGTCTGAGTGTTGAATTACTTGAAGTGGACACCATGGGGAGGTGATGGGCCCTCACAGTGCTGTAATTTCTGGGGATAGCAGTGACATCATCTGGATTGAAGGTCTGTGCACTCCTGTGGATTTTGGTATAAGTAAGGGAGGATTTTGACGGTTATTAGACATCACTTACTTACTAAAATTCAAATAAACATTATAACACAATTATTATCATTTAGAAATATATTATAAAGCCTTTATAAATTGATATTATCTTTATATAAGCTATAACTATATTATATTCATCTATTTTCCACCACTAGCATGCATTTAAATCCAAGTATTGTGAGTTTTTTTTGAGTATAACGATTTTATTACTCTTCCCCTGAGGTTTAATCACTAAATCATTTATTAATAAGTAGTAGTAACATTAATAAACACTATTAAATCATACTTATATACTAGATACACTGACAATCCATGTACATCATCAAGTTTTTATGGAAATTCAGTGGTATCAACAGGCATTTCTGGCACTAATTCTACTTTGGATGAACTAGGAACAGGTAAAATTTGGGTATCTTGCACAACACGTTCTTTCAAAGAAATGCTAGAAAACATTTCATCATGTAAAAATGAATTCAATTTCTCTTCAATAGTTTTTAACCTAGTTTTCACTCTTGGAATGCTAGATAAATTCTCATTGATGGTTGCAAAAGATAACTGGTTCTTATTTTGTAAGGATGAATAATGGTCACTCAATCTGTTTAAGTTAAACTTATGTCCCTCTAGCTCCTGGAAAGAGGTGGACACCATATTTTTTAATTTAGACAAATCATTCTTGATATTTTTCCATAAAGCAACTTTCTTTTCATGAGTTACTTTGTAATGAAACAAATCATCAGAAACTCTCTTTAACTCACTCCTCAATGCTTGATAGCCCTGTTCAGTTAACAAACTATTATATTTCTGAGTCAATTGCATGTTTTTGATTATATGATTTTGTTTAGAATTAATATCCTTCAATTATTCATCATTAATATTAGTTACATCTGGGGTATTTTTCAATATGGAAACAGAATAACTTTCCAGATTCTCATAAAAATCAGTATCAAGTGTCTCATCAATAAAAGCCAAATTAGGATTTATCATTGAAGTAGCAATCAAAACAAAAGGATTAGATACATTAGAATATTGTGCAATTTGTCTACTGTTTCCAGCCTCTACTGGCCTCACAGTCTCATCTCCTCTTCCAGAATTACCTGAAGGAACTCAATGTGTAACAAGAAATGGTACTTGAGATTCAATAGAGGGGCATACCATGGCTTGGGAAATAATAGGAGGTGATTTATTTTTCTCTTTCTTCCTGCTTAATAGGGGTGAGGAGGTGTGGGGTTGAACTGATTGGTTCTTGAAGACCTGCAAGAGGTACTTGTTGCTTTTGTTGTTGGGACAGATAATCCCACTGGGTGTTCAGCCAATTCCATTGCCACTTGGAGACTTCCACCTTTTATTGTTGCTGGGGGGCTAATTGTTGAAGGGCTTTTGGAGGAGAAGGTTTCCTCTTCTCTTGAAGAAAGGACTCTATTTTTCTTACCTTGTCCTCTAGAGAGTCTGTTTTTGACCTCAGCTTGAGGTTTTCTGACCTCATCTCCTTGATATGAGTGGAGAGATATTTGACTTGCTGTATCAAGGGCATCTTTTTTATTTTGAAGCCTTTTAGAAGCTCTTCTAGGGTGTTGATAGAATGCTTTTGATCTTGAGCAGTTGTATCCACTAATATCTCCATCTCCTGCATTTCTAAATTCTGATTGGTCCAGTAATTGATTAATTCGAGCTAGTTTTTTGGTCAAAGGAGAATTCACAGAAGAAGCTTCATCATAATCAATTAAATCCAGTTCCTCATCACGACCAGCAGAAGCACCTTGATCAGTCATAGTTGTAATTAACTTGAACTGAGAGAAAGAAACATTAAAAAATAATCAGTATTATTTTTACTTTATTTAAAGAAAAATAAGGAAAAAAATTTATTATATAAGTAATTATCAGGACTTTGTAATCAACAGGAATAATTAAAATTTAATGTTTATCAGGACAAAATATCAACTGAAATAATAAAATAATTTAATAATTAGTAATATTTTGATAATTATAAGGACTAGAAGTCAACTGAAGAATTTAATTACCAGGACTTAATGTCAACTGAAAATAATTTTAATTATCAAGACCTAATGTCAACTGAAATAATTTAATTAACAGGACTTATTGTCAACTAAAATAACTTAATATAATTAATATATTTAATTTTTAATATTACCAATTTACTGTCAGGACTATTTGTCAACTGAAATAATAATATAAAATTTCAATTATTAGGACATAGGTCAACTGAAATAATTAAAAAAAAATAATATAAAATAATTAATTTAAAATTTAGTCTTATTCTAGGACTAAGAACAATATAGTTCTATCTTGGTCAACTAGGAAAAAAATTATTTTATTTCCAGGCACTTCCCCTGTAAAATGAGCAAGTTAATGCCACTTACAGAGTGCTTATTAATAAAGATATACATGGACAATGAAATGTGCAAAATGACCCACAAATAGTAATCAATATAATTACCACAAATATATATGAGTATGTTCAATATATGAACCTAAATTTTGGAGCACAATTTGATACCCAGTTGCAGAAAAAAAATAAGTCACCAGGTCAATGATGTTCTTCATTGTTCTTGTCTACTTGTCCTACCAGTACCTTGTTGTAAATAGTCCCTTGGTCATTGGCTTCAAGATTTTGATGCGCTGTCAACAATTTGGAAAGGGCCTCAATTTTCAAAGGGTCTTTATGTTCTAGAAGATTTTTAATAGAGGTTCAACAGCAGTGATAGGTGGGTTTTGGGTTTCAGAGTCAAAGGTACATATAATTTATCTTATATTTATTTTACTCAATTGGAAAGAGGTATAAATGTCTTAATAATTATTATTATATTCTAGAATCTTATAATTACAGAGATATACATACTAAAATTATAAATATTAATAAAATAATTAATATAATAGGTGTTTTAATGGTATAATAAGTAAGTAAATTTATCATGCAAACAACCAGACAAGGGGAGGCCTTATATAGGCAAAAGAGAGATAAAGCATGGTATAAAAAATCATATATACAGGTTTATAAAAGAAGAAAAATAATATTACAGAAGATATTTTCAAATAATAAGGTTTTTCTATAAAGAATGTGTTAAAATTGTGTATTTACTGTATATGTCAGAAATAAATGGATTTATTTAAAAATTACTATAATTGTCATTTTTAAATAAGTAATTTGAATTTCTTGTATATACTTATTTTTGTTTTTAACTTAGTTTTTATTTTAATATTAAAGTGTATTTTTAATATTAATATTTATCTCTCTTAACCTGTCATTGAGCACAGTGTTAGAAAATAAAATTATAAGAGACATTTATTATTAATTTGAATTATTTACTAATTTTACTGTTTTATAACTTGTTAAATTAATACAAGTAATTTTAGTGTAAATACATTATAATTAATAATAATATATGAGAATTAAAAATGCATGTCTTATTCCTAGTAAATAATTAATTATTTACTGGGAAAGTATAGCAGCCTGCCTGACACATATAGAATAACTTCAAAAGCCTTGTTACCAACCATCTTTTTTACTAAAAATGTTCCAATGAATGTATCCTTCAATTTAACATTACCATTTTAATTTAAATGTAGTGTTGAAATGAGGACTTCATCAACCTCTTTGAACATTTGTTCTTTATGTGCTTTATCCCACCTTTTCTTCTTATACTCAAATGCCTTATTTATAAACTCTTGAGCATGCTTTCTGAATAATTCTTGCATCTGAAGAAAAGATTTTATACCAGGATGGATATCCAATCTAGTTTTTTTATTAAGAGTTTTAGCAGGGGTATAAGGTGCATAACCCAACCATAACTCAAATGGCTTTGTGCCAAAGACAGAATGTACTGTACTATCGTATGCAAATTCTAAACCTGGGATAAGGGTCACCCAATCATGTGTGAGTTCTTCATTTTCTTTAAAGCCAAGACCAAAAGCACAATATCATCTTATCATATCTTGTTAATTTTGTATCATTCTTTCTGCTAGCCCTTCAGTTTGTGGATTGTGTGCTGTAGAAAGTTTTAATTGACACCCTGAAACATCCATAAGTGATGTCCAGAACTCAGAAATAAATTTTGAATCTCTGTCTAAAACTATTGCTTTGGGAAAACCTCCTATATTTAACATTTGTGTCCACCATAAAAAAGCTAAGTCCTTTACAGAAACCTCTTTGTGGGTAGGAGTAAATTTACACATTTTTGTAAATCAATCTACAATTACCTAGCAGGAGTTATAACTCTTATGCCCTGCTATTCGAAAGCCTGTTACAAAGTCCATGTTAACTATTTCCCATGGAGCTTTTGGTTGCTCAAGCTGTTGTAATAAACCAGCTCTTTTGCCCATTAATCTTTGAGATTTTTGACAAGAATCACATGTCTCAACATATTTTTGTAAATCATAAGACATGTTAATCCACCAAGCTGTATTTTTTACTCTGGTTAATGTTTTATGGAAGTCAAAATGACCTGCTAATATATCATCATGATATATGCTTAACATTAACTCCTTCATTGAAGGGGAAACTACAATTACATTGCTTAATTTCTTCCTGTAATATATAAAACCATCCTCAATGGAAAATTTTCCTTTTTCTAATGCTTCTTTATACTTATGTGATAATGTTTTTATTAAAAAACTCATTTAAGAATTAGATGGATCATTTAATATTGTAGTAACATTAATCAAGTCAGGATATGAAACATAATTATCAAGAATTGATTGTAAAAATTCATCCACAATATCTACAATTTAAATGCCATAAAAGTTAATAATCACTGCTTCAGGAAAATAAGCAGGATTATCATCATTATTGGGTAGAGGTACTCTAGATAAAAGATCTACATTAGAGCGTAAGGTTCTTGCTCTATGTGTAATAATAATCCTGCCTCTGTATTCTTGTACAGCTAATTGCCATCTAAACATATGTCTATTAATTTAGCTTCTCAAGAGCCCATACTACTTCCCAACATTCAAGTTGAGTAGCACCATATTTCAATTCACTACTTCTTAGAGTACGTGAAATATAGTAAATTACTACTTCTGACATTTTCCCTTCAATAAGTTATTTTTGATGCAAAGCAGCACCCAAAACAATAAAACTTGCATTTGTATACAGTAAAAAAGGTAATTGGAAATCTGGTAATCCCAAGATAGGAGCTTTCATAAAACATTCTTTCAACTTATCAAAAGCCTCTTGTCTTTCATTATTCCAAATGAAAGCTACTGATTTCTTTATCAGTGTGGTCAATGGTGCAGCAATTAATTGGTAGTTCTTTATATATTGTCTATAATAACCACACATACCAAGAAAAGATTGTACATCCTTTACATTTTGAGGAATGCCAATATTCTTTATTGCAGCCACTTTATTTTGGTCTACACATATTTGTAAGCCAGATACAATATGACCAAGCACTTTTGAAGACTCAAACCCAACTTAACATTTTTTCAATGCAAGGGTCATTTTTATTTCATCCATTTTCTGAAATAACTTCTTTAAATGAATTAAGTGTTCATTATATTTCTTAGAGAATACTATGATGTCATCAATGTAAACCATTAACCATCTCTTAAACATTTCATTATGGAATGTTATATTCATTAGCTTCTGGAATACTGATGTAGCAATTTTTGGTCCAAATTGCATCCTGACATATTTATATATTCCCATATGTGTTGTTATCAACAAAAAGTTCTGTGAATTATTTTCTACAGGAATTTGATGGTACCCTTTATTTCCATCTAGGCAACTTATATACTTAGCACCTTTAAAGGTGCATGTAAAGAGGAAATCCTTGGAAAAGGATAAATATCATCTACTGTAGATGTATTTAATTCTCTATAATCACCACACAGTCTTGCTTTATCTTGTTCATAAGAAATTAGAACTGGTGATATTACACAATATTTTGGTGTAGTTTCAACCTTTTCAAGAATGTTCATTTTTAATAACATCTTAATATTTTCCTCTATGTCTTTCCTCTTCATTGGTAAAGCAGGGTATGGTTTCTTTTTAAGACTAGCAGAAATATTATCCATATCACAGGTTAAACTAGTTTTCATCTCATGATCTTTTACAAGGCCAAGTTCATTGGTTCCATGTGCAAAATCCATTGGAAATTCTTGAAATAAGTCCAAAATATTTGTTTTCTCAGCTTCACTTATCTGAATGCCAAATTATGCTTTCCAAATTTCTGTTTCCAGAAGTTGCATCTCATTGGATTCTCTTCCTTTGAAAGGAATATTTATCACTGACTCAATGTGTAAGACTGTGTTAAAATAAATTATTTTAAATTTCCTTTTACTATTCATGCCAATTGTAAAATTATTATTAGAAGGGTCTAATTTCACTCCAAACTTATTCAGAATGACATTTCCAATGATAAAACAGTTACTTCAATTAGTATTATTCATTACTAAAAATTCACAAGTTACTCTAATATAACCATGTTGATGTTTAAAGAAAACAGCAGTTTTGTGTCTACCAATGGGGTGTAGTACTGATCCAAAACCTCTCCAATTTTTACTTTGAAGGGGTTCAAGATTTTACTTATAATCACTATCGAGTTTCTGTAATTTATTTGTAGAAACAATAAAACCAGCAGCTCCCACCACACAATATGGGGGGCAAACTTGCTAGCAAGTCCCCAACCTTGAACCCTAATTCATATCTTTTTCAGAACACATTGAGGTGGTGATGAAACAATCATGAAGAAATATTGAATTTACTTTGAAAACTCCTTAAAACAGATTTTAACCTTCATTGAACCACAGTTCATTAATATTTCAAAAAATATTCACAGCAGGAAAAAAGTGTGCACTAGAGGTCAAGTGCTTTTTTTGCTTCCTGAAATAATTCCTGGTAGAATTCCAAGTGGGACTTCCATCTGATACCTTCCTCCCCTAATTCTCCCCTATCTTCAATCTGCCTTCCTATCCTACCCCCCCTATCTTGTTGCTAACATTGCCATCTACTTACCCTTTCTACCCTATCCCTTCCATTCACAGTGAGAAAACGACTCTCATCTCCTTCCACCCCTCTCCCTTCTCTTCTCTTTATTTCTCACCTCTCCCCCAGAACCCCACTCACCTTTCCTAGCCCACTTTCATCATTTAGTTTTATTTTACTTTGTATTTTTTTACTTTTTTCATGTTTCTTCCCTACAAATATCTTCCTTTCTCAACACTTGGCCACTTTTTTTTTGGTAAACACAGGCAACTCAAATTCTGAAATATGTATTTAGTTACTTTATTTACCACTTGGAATGGTTTATAATTCCTCAAGATTTTATTTCTTGTTATTTCTAATTTATACATATTAATTATTCTCAAATTTATCAAAAGTTGGCTACTTTCCAACCCCTTGCATGCCTCCCAAGCAATTTTTTCCTCTCTCAAATCTCATTGCTCACCTCACCCAGAAAAATAGAGGGACTGAGGAAGGCTGGAGAAGGTGAGAGAGGGGCTTTACAGGGCTAAGAGAGGTTATAAAAGCCCCTAATTTGCTTTGGGAAGGCTTGAAAAGGTGAGAGATGGTTTTTAAAGGGCTAGGAGAGGTGATAAAAGCCTCTCACCTACTACTCCCAGCCCTAGTTAGTCTTTACAGCATTTTTCTCACATCTCCTTCCAAATTAAGGGTCTGAGGAGGCTGGAGGAGGTGATGAAAGCCTCTCACTCACTTCTCCCAGCCTCCCTTAGTCTATACAGCACCTCTCTCACATTGCAAGCCAAAGTGAGGGACTGGGGGAGGCTGGGAGAGGTTATTGAAGAGCTAAAAAGGTCTTGGGAAGGTGATAAAGGGCTCGAAGAGGTAAGCAAGAGCTGGGGGATGTGGACAATAGACTGGGGAGGTGAGTAATATTTTGAGAATGTGAGAGAAATGCTTGTGAGGGCTAATGAAGGTGATTTGGGTGATTTAGGGGAATGGGAGGTGAGAAAGAGGTTGAAAAAGGGGTGGAGTTGTGTTAAAGATGAAAATAGAGTGGAGGGGTGTAGTGAGGAGGGCTTAAACATAGATTTTGAAGCTTAATGGGTGTGGGAAATGTATTAGGAGGGCAATAAAAGGGTAAGGAATGGTAATAGAATTAACAGAAATGACAAGGCAGAAAAATTTGTGTGGAGAGATTGAGAGGTTGTCCATTGAGGTAGTGAAAAATGAACAGTGAACTTTGTTCTTCAGGCAAACATCAGAGTCCACCCCCTCAATCTACAGCTCTATTCTGCCAACATGGAAAATGATTAATAATTATTTTTTATTGACATTTTTAAACCTAAACCTATAGTTTATATGTCTTTATTGTATATTTTTGATTTACAATGCATTTTAAGACTAAGAAAGTAATATAGTAAAATAATTGGTAATGAAATACTATTTTGCTTTTTTACACAAGAATTCACAGAATGCTTCTGATAAATTTACATGATATAAATAAATAATATAATAAAAAGATTGTAGCAAAAAAATTAGAACTAGAAAAAAACATTTAAAGAAATTTTAAACTATTGAACTTATTTATTTTATGAGTTTATTGTATTTATTTTTAAATGTAATATTAAAAAAATGTTGGTTATATTTCATAATCAGAATTAATAAAAATACAAAAAAAAATCAGGTAATATGGTGTAAATTAAAAAATAAAAGCTTCAAATTATTGGTTAAAAGGAGTTATCATTAAAAAGAACCACTAATCTTATTTTATATTTTTTCAAAAAAAAAAAGGTTAAAATCATTAGAGAGGTTAAAAGTGATGTTTTTGAAATAAATAGTATAATTTTCAGTATTTTTAATGATCAAGTGAAATTCAAAATGAAAATGAGTTTGACAAAAAAAATTCTATGAATGGATCAGATTATTAATCTTCCCTTCTCATTATTTCTATAAATTATTCATTAAGCTTTCACTATTATTCCAGCACAGACTCATCCATTTTTGGTCAAGAGCTCAAGATGACTTCAAAGTTAAGTTTAGCCTGAGTCAAGTCTGAGTTCAGTCTGATTACAGTCTGAGTTCCATTTGACTTCAAGTTGAGGACTTGCTAGAAAGTCCCCCCAAATATTTTGTGGTGTCCTATGTACAATACTATATTTAAATTTTCTCCAGAAATGATACCTGAAACTATGATAGGTGTCATTTTTAAGTTATAAGCTTGTATATTCTTAATGATTTCAGCATCCTCAAAATTTATTAAAGATTGATTTGAGTCCATACTTAATATTGGATTTTCAAAGATAGATAAGTCATCTTCCAACATACAGACTTCATTTTCATCACTATATGAGATATTACTGTCATAATCACTTGAATCTTTACTTTTTTCTGTTTCATTCTCAGATTATTGCTGATTTTAAACAATATTTATATTCTTCTCACATTTGTGACCTTTAACCCAAAGTTTATTACACTTATAACAAGTATTTGTTTCATCCTTTTTAGGTACTACAGGTGCATTAGGTTTTTTCTGCTTCTCCTGAAGTGTTTTGAATTCTGATTTTTCACAGATTCATTATTTTGTTTACAAGTGATTTACCTTGCTTCATACTCTGGTTCAATAATATTTCATTTCAAATATTAATAACTTCAGAGTATTCATTAACCATTATTATTCTAGCTACAACAATGTCTCTTACAGATATAGGTATTTTATATATTATCTTATCATTCCATAAGTTAAAATCCATGTTAGGCTCAATGGCTTTTAATATTTTATTTAAATTTATTAAAAATACTATAGGTTTGTCACCATTAAATGGATTATAACTTGTTTTTTCATATAATATTTACTGAGTTAGTCTGAATTTAGAGCCTCTAAATTGTTTTTCAATTAGTTGTTTCCATTCAGCCCAAGAGTAATCTTTACCCTCACTCAAAACAGCTTCAAACCATAATAAAGCAACATCCTTAAATAAAAAGATAAATTTTGATGTTATTTCTTCATCTAATAACTAATATGAGAATTCAAATTATCAATTCTTTGAATAAAATGCTGCCAATAAGAGCTGGGTACCCCATCATAAGTTGGGTACTGATCAATCTTTGTACAGCTCTTCTGATTGGATTTAGTCTCACTAATCTTAAGTAAATTGAATAACACATTCACTCTGGATAAATGGTCTTGCATTTCCTCTTGCACATATCTTTGACTTACATTTGTCTTCTCAGACATTACACTTCCACCAGATGGTTGTACTTGTGGTGGCATTGGAAATGATTGAGAGTCATTTTTGAAAATAAAAGGATTAATATTATACTGTGTATACTTATGATTATCTTGATTCATTAGTAGATTAGCAGTTTCCATCTCTACTTTAGTTAATATTTGTAAAAGATCAGAGACAATCTTATTTGTTTGTGAAAAAGATAACTTAGTTCTTGATTCAGATTTTAACAAATGTGCTTCATACAATTTTTCTAACTCACAGAATTTTTTTGAAAGTTCACTATATTTATTATTTTTAAGAATCATATTTAAGAGTTAGAGCCAAGTGTTCATTCTCTAATTCTTTATTTCTTTTTTACAGTTAAGAAATTTTCAATTTCAAGACAAAATTGTATCACTTGTGAGCTTAATTGTCTGTTCCTCACACTCAGTCATTCTATTCCATAATGCTGAAACAATTCTATGGACAGTTGGGTTATTATTAATGTCATCTCCACACTAGTCACAGTGGGGACTGACCAGCTCAAGCAATAATATGAATGAACGTTGAGATGTTAATATCAAGATATGTGGATATATCTGTGGCTAGGTCTACCAGTCTCTGGAGACAATAGCCTTCCCACTTATTTATTTTGTGAGTTTTGCGAAGTAAAAGAGAATCAACACTACAGTCTCTGTAATATCACTTTCTCTAAGCACCACACAACAGAAGGAACACTACTCAACTAATCTTACTACCTAGTGTAACTAATAGAACTATTACTATACGACTAATAACTAGCACTTAATAATATAAGGGAGTTAAAAGATGGATGAGAGTGATCTAATAATTATAACAAAAGGTTCTAGAGATTACAATATTGTTAGTGTCATGTATAATGATGATAACAAGTTGTACTACTTAAATATAATTTAATACTACTATTAAACACTTATAGAGAGTGAGAACTCGACCCAATAACACTTTAATAATTATTTTTAAGAGGCAGGAAATGACAAATAAAAGTTCAAACAATAAAACTTACTTTATATCCAAGAGGTAAGGTTATTTTCTACTGCAGTTATTCTGGAAAATGGCAACTTGGCAAATATTTATAAAGGGTTAAAAGATGATCTTTACTTCACAGAAACAACCCTATATATAGTAAAATATACCTTCACCTGCCCCACAGCGCATTAGAGACCTCCGGACCCTCAACTCTACTATCTGGCTTTCAGACCCCCCCTGAATGCAGTATGCCAACAGTTCCTCAAGCTGTGACAACTGCATTCTCCTCAGTCTTACTCAGGATGAGTCGAGTCAAGAGCCTTTTTGGCCTCCCACACCATGTGCTTACAATTTTTCTCAAGCCTGAGACACACACTATACTAAAAAGAGAGAAAATGAGATAAATGAAAGTGAAACAGTAATATAAATGATAAGAAACCAAGATTTAAGATAAGATAAAGTGAAAATAGCCTCAGATAAATGACTGATAAGTAAAGGAGATATGTATAGTTTTTTCTAGACAATAGGTTTTGTAAAAAGGGCTCAGAAGCGCCATAAAAAACATAGTAATAATGAGGTATTAAGTATTTTAAGCTTTAATGTGACTGATAAGGGATCACAGATTTTATAGATATAGTTTAAAAGGAAAATAGATAAAAGGAAATAAAATGAAAGGAATATAAGATCAAAGGAATGGATAAAACTTAAACAAAAGTGATTTTACTAATTATAAGATAGATAATTAAATATATCCAACAAAGTCCTGTAAAAGCGCCATGAGGGGTCCATTTTTGGTCCAGGAGTGAGATCTGAGGGGTCCAAGTAAGGTTGTCCATCATCCTGGGGTGCCCTGTTGTTTGACTAGAGATTGATATCCAGCATGGTTTGGCGCTTTATTGGGTTAAGTTGTCCAAGGATATTTTGTGGATAATTTTTCTTGTATTGAGTTTGGAAATAGTAGATTCTGCCCACACTCTATCCCTTCTAGAAATAATTCTACTATTTTTTATCTTTTTATTTTATATAATAATAATTTTTATTATTATAAATACTATATCAAGATTTTTCTGTTATTTTATTTATCAAGTATTTTTTATCATGATTTATAAAATTGTCAGTGGGTAGTCCAGTGGAATCTGCCAGCTGACAATTAAAATACTACATGTATTCCTTCTCAATGTTTTCACTGTTTTGTAAACTTCTCATCTCACTAATAAGTGGTTTCAACTGAGGATTAACTGTATTATTATTATAGATAGTACTCTTGTTATTTACACAAGATAAATCAGGTGTATCTACATCAAAATCTAATTGTCTTAAGTCCTCCTCAATTTTCTGTACAGATTTTACATAAATAACATTACCTATATTGTAATAATTAGTATTGTGTTCAATCTGAGAAGGTAATCTACCTACCAGGGGATAGGAGAAAACCCTGAATTTTGGCTCTTTTGCTTTCCTTTGTAGGGGAGAGCTGAGGAAGTCTGATGACGGGGTGAATCCCTGTTGCAATTGTGGCTTGACCACTGCTGATGGAACCTATTCCACTTCCATTTCTCTACCAGATTTTTTCCTGGGAATAATGTGACCCTCCTTGAGTAGGGGGTTGTTGGCTTGGCTGAACTACCTTTAAATCCGCTAAGGTTTGATTAATTTGTTGGAACCCCACCTTGAAGTTGTTTTGCAACTGCTCTACCTCCATTAGCATGGTAGATTTTGATTCCTCTAGTTTCAGAACCTGTTTGTCCAGATGGGACAGTTGATACTGCAGAGAAGGTGAAGTCTTTTTGATTTTTATCTTTTTTAGAAGGGCTTCCTTTTCTTCTATGCTCATAAACTCTGGTTTCGGGTAAGATTGGCTCTCCATGGTTATGTTCTGGAGCAATGTTTTTAGCTTTAGGCCTGGTGCTATAAGCAGGTTTTTCACTTAAATTTTCCTGTGGAGCACTCATTGTGTCTTAAATAACAATTCTTCACATCTACAAAAGGTAAAACCTATATGGTAATTAGTAGAAAAAAATTATTAGCAATCCAATTACTAATAAAAGAACTGGAGCTTACCCTGAATTTATATCTTTATTTATTTAAATAAAATATAAGAAAAATTCAAAAAAATCTGTTAAAGATAAAATAATAATTTAACTAGACCTTTATAAGGGTGAATAATTAGATAAACAAGCTTTAACCAAATACCAATTAAATTGGGTGTTATATTGGTGTCCAAATACCAAGTGAAATTTGGTTTATATTTGGTACAGTTACTACTGTAAATACCTAATTTTTATTATAAAAAATTAGTACAATTATTATAAGGGTTCTTTTCCTCAAGCTCTGAGTTATTATCACCCACTAACGCTCTTCAGACATAAATATTTGGTTTTTTTGAGATATACTAGAGTAAAAATCATGTCCTAAGGCTTATACTAAATAATAAGTAATAATTAAGGAAAGACCCTCAATTTTCAGTGTGTGCTAGTATCTAAGTATGATTTAATAGTAAATATTAATGGTCCTACTACTTATTGATAAATTATTTAGTGACTAAATTTCAGGGTAAAATGAATGAAATAGTTATTCTCAATGTAAACTCACAATACTTGGATTTTTATGCATGCTAGTGGTGGAAAATAGATCAATAAAATATAGTTATAGCTTATATAAAGATAATATCAATAGATAAATGCTTTATAAAATATTTATTTATAATAATAATTGTTTTTTAATTTTTTTTAAATGTGTAGTAAGTAAGTGATGTCCAATAACCTGTCCAATCCTCCCTTACTTATACCAAACTCCACTGGAGTGCACAGACCTTCAATCCAGATGATGTCACTGATATACCCAGCAATTACAGCACTTTGGGGGCCCATCAACTCCCCATGGATTCTACTTCAAGCATTCTTAACACCCAGACTTTCAGTAAGGACCCTCCATCACAATTAATGATACCACAGACCCATACCATAAATAGAATAAATAGATAAAAGCAGATACCATCAAGAAACAGATAAAATAACTCATCCAAAGAGGATAAAATGAAACTCAAAGAATATAAAGGAACCAAATTAACGGTCCAAGCCCCCAAAAACATCCCCAAGTATCCATATTAACCCAGTAATGATATCCCAACCCATAAATCCATAAAAATCCATTAAAGGAAGCAGATTAAGTTGTCCAAAATAAATATATATGAATCTGAAAAAGGTGTACATGCATGAGTAGGCATTTTGAGTCCACTGAATATGCCCATATGACCTAAAATAAGCAGAAAAAAAAGGTTATAGGCTGTTAAGAGGATAAAACCAAATTATAGAATTAAATATACATAATATATCTACATATTTAACTGAATATGAGGTTTATGTATACATATAAGCTTATGTATGTCTATAATTACTTAATAGGGGGTATCAATGTTCAGGGATCCGCAATTAGGGATCAGGAATTTTTTTCCCGGGATCAGACATTATTAATTGCGGAAGATTCTTATCCACTATCCCTAGGGCTAGTGGATAAGAAATCCACGATAATGCATTATCCCGCCTCTTATACCCCGATTTCCATTCCGAATTCCTGATCCCAAACTCATCACATCCATGATGGATTTGCAAGAAAGTCACATGACTCATAGTTGCTGATGCCATCCTTAAGTCTTTCCCCACTCTATGCCATTTAATTTTGGTGGCGAACACTTAAGTTTTTTTCTATCTACACACCTCAACTGCACATTTGGCAGTTAATTTTCACTTCCCACTTCCCTCATCACATATCCCTTCCACCGACAACAATGAAACACCTCTCTACTAGTAAGCTACTTTACTCAACAATGAATGCTATCACTTTTCTTTTAGTTCTTTACTATAAATATGACTCTGATTTGGAAGATGCTTTAGCTTATATGTGTTTTCTTTCCAAAAAGCCTGACATCATCACCAGGGGGCCAAATCTTTATCATGATCCCCAATATGATCTCGACTCCATTCTCAACATTCCTCATTTAAACTTCACACAACTTTTTAGAACTTCTCCCGATTCTTTCTTCAAACTTTATCAACTCATTTCTGAACATCCTATCTTCCATAACAATTCCCATAACAAACAGCGTAATCCTGCCATCAAACTTGCTATTGCTCTATGTTGCTTTGGCTTAAATGGAAATGGTGCTGCCGTAAGACGTTTGGATAATCTCTTTAACATTGGATATAGTACCGTGATATTATACACCAAGCGCTGTATGATTGCTATCCTTTCCCTCAAGTCTCAAACTCTTGCTTGGCCAACTCCAGAACAGCAACTTGAATACTCTCAAGTAATGCAAGCTGAAGGTTTCCCTGGCTGTATAGGTTTTGTTGATGGCACAACCATCCCTTTGAGTCAAAAGCCTGCTCATGATGGAAACCATTATTTTGATCACAAAAAAAGGTTTCTTCAAAATCTTCTCCAAGTTCTCATCTTTCACAATCTAACTTTTTATCTTCTTTCTAGATACTCCATTGCCATTCAACTTGTATGCAATGTCAATAAAAAATTTATTGATTTTCACAGTCGCTGCCCTGGATCATGTAATGACTCTTCCTTCTTCCAAAGAATGAGGATTTCTCAATCCCCTGACTCTTACTTTGACAAATCTCAGTACCACCTTGCAGACTCAGCATATGCAAGTAGAAAGTACATTATACCTGCTTTCTGTGGTGCAACTTCAGAAAATGACCCCAAAACTGCCTTTAATTATCACCTTGCACAATCAAGAGTACGAATTGAACATTCTATAGGTATTTTAAAGGGACAATTTTCTAGTCTTCCGGAGCTCAGAATCCAATTTCAAAAAAAAATTGGAGATCAAAACTGCAAATCATTGGATCTTGACTTGCGTAATACTCCACAATATTCTAGCTGATTTAAAGGATGAGTGGAATGATCTTTATGAAGAAGAGGATCCTGAACCACCACCTGCACTCCCCTCCCTTGATTCACAAATCATTCAATCAACTGGCATACACCTCATTATAATGCCAATTACTCTTCAACATTTCACTTTGCAACGCTTTTAATTTTTAATTTTTATGTTTTCATACTTTCTAAATGTCCTCTTTGTGTACTGTATTCACCTGGTTTTGTATTTTGGTTTGTTGCATATTGATTTTTTTTTTTTGAATTTACGGTGAATATCTTTTTTTTGGATGGCTCATTTGTTTTCTTTCACCAGCTCAACATGAAATCACATATTTTCTGAAATTGCATATTTTGTCAGTGATTTTTTTTTAATTCATCCCTCATATCCTTTTTATATTCTCCTCCAACATCCCTCAAATAATTAGGTTTCATTCATTTTGTCATCTCATCTCTCCAGGTAAGTCATTTTATTCTTTTTTTTTGTTTTTTTGATTACTAATTATAATTTTTTTTGTTTTTTTCTGTTTATTTTATTTTTTTTATCTAAATTTTTTTTGTAAGTGGTTATTTTGGATTTCAATGGTATAATTAACCTTTTTTTTCTCTCCCTCTTTACTTTCTTTTTTAGCTCCATCACCCTACTCTTCATCCCTCCTTGGCATGGTCATTATCCCCCCTTTCCCTTATTTCACTTTTTTTTGGCTCCATTTCATTGAAACACATACATTGCACATTCTTTATGCATTTCACTTACTCCATTTCAATTTCCCCACAATTCCAACATCAATCTTTCTCAATCTATTTTTCCTACTTTTCAATCAAGGTAAGTTTCATCTCCTTTTTTTCATGCCTATATGATATCTCATTCCTTTTATGAAAACTTCATACTTAAATATATGTATGACTCTTATCTGGATAACAGTGAACTTAAAAAACTCCTTTTGATCTCATCTTCATTTTCACTTTTCAAGTTTTTGTAAAATTTTGAAAATCAGACTCGGAATTAGGGTTAGGTTTATCCAAATCTAATGTTCTTTTTACTGAAGATTCTTCTGAAGGCTACCTTTCATTTCCTACAAACAGATTTGAATTTGATTCAGTGGTTGCTGAGATATTGACCGTTAAAGTTGAGCCTTTTTTTTCCCAATTTATATTTTTATTTCATTTTTTATGTAACAAATTAGGGTTAGGTCTATTTAAATCACATGTTCTTTCACTGAAGATTCTACTAAAGCATATCTTTCATTTCCCACAAACAGGTTTGAATTAGGTTCAGTGGTTGCTGAGATTTTGACCTTTGAAGTTGAGCCTTTTTTCCAAATTTCACTTGTCTTATTTCACATTTTTATATTGCATATTTAGAGGATAAGGATTCTGAAACTCTTATATGATTCTTATCTAGGCATTTCAATTAGATAGGCATATATTTGTTGGTCAAGAATATTACTAAAGCTCAAAAAGATGAAGATTTTCGCTTATAGGACACTCTACCTTCCTTTAACTCTTTTCTTGCTTTTTGACTCAAAAAGCTCTGTAATAAAGCATTTGAAGAAAATCATGAACTTGCAACCAAAGTTGGAATACCAAATTGGTGTGACTCCAAATAGGAAGATATCAGCCACGAATATATTTTATTTTCTAATGTTATTATCACTCATTCTGGATTCCACAATAGGATTTATATCAATAGGAATGATGCCAATTTTCTTACTTTTGGTATATTCTCATATATCAATCCAATAACTGGCCACCCATACCATCTCCAGCTAAAATAAAAGGACATGGTTTATATTTTCCAGACCACCGGTGCATCATTGATTTTGGTTTGGGAAATGGTCCATCGAAACTATTTGGAATTCTTCTAAGGATAATCATCAAACAACCAAAGCTCCTCCTGGTTTGGAATCCTGTCAAGATTTAACACATTTTGGTTGCTCATTTCAAATCAGTCATAAGTTGATTCAAAGAATCAATTAGGTAAAGAAAGAAGGTAAAGTTATTTGATTTAAAAAAACTTTACTAGATCCAAAAAGTATGGGGATTAGAGTTGTCATCAAAAATTTTATATTTTTTCATAAATTTTTAATAAATATTTTATATTTATAATTTTCCCAAGTTAAGTGATGAGCCAATGACATTTGGTTGTATAACAGGTAATCATGATAACATTTATTTGTTTCATGGGGTTTCTCTTGCCTATACCTGTGAAAAGTCCCAAACTTTTGTTTCTAGACTTGGTCTGCATTTTGGCTTGAGGAATTGTCATTACTTTAAACTAGGGAAATTGATATATATTAAATATTTATTTAATAATTTATGTAATATTATTAAATTTAGATGACTTCCGCCCCTTACTTCAATAAAATGCAGGGGGGGGGGGTATTGCCAAATTTTCAAATCTGACATGTGAAATTGATGACTTAGAAAAATTTTGGTGATACCCACCCCTTGCTTCAATAAAATGCAGGGGAGAGTATTGCCAATTTTTTAAAACAGATATAGAATTTTTTTGACTTGTAAATATTTTGGTGAAAATTTTTTGGTGATACCCATCCCTTACTTCAATAAAATCCATGGGGGGTTTTTCCAAAATTTCTTATAAGACTTGTGAAATTCTTGACATGTAAGAATTTTTGGGATAACGGTAAAATTCAGGGGGTAGTAAAGCCAAAGTTTCATATAAGACTTTCAAGATTCATGACATGAAAGAATTTTTGTGATACCCACCCCTTACTTCAAAAAAATCCAGGGGTGGGGGATCATCAAATTTTCAAAGGAGACATGAAAATTTTATTTAAAAAAAGAATATTTAAAATTAAAATACAAAAATTCAAGTAATGATAGATAGAGTAATGAAATAAAGGAAGTTATTGGAAATTTTATGTACAAATAAATATGAACAGTTGAAGTGTGAGAGAAATAAAACAAACTAGTCATCCAACAGTTTCTTTAAACATTCAATTTCCTCAACAGATTTATTAGCTTTAACACATTCTATCAAGAAATCTTTCTTTTTGGAATTTTCTTCATGATCAAACTTATATTTCATCTGCTCTAATAGGTTTTGATGTTTGAGTTTCTTCTCCTCTTTTTTTGATTTTTCAATACTTAGAGCTAACTCAAACTTCTTGTCAGCCTAAATATCCTTAGGACTGAGTATTTCTTATGCTTAAAATAAGATAAACTTAAGTAGATTAAGCTTATATCTTAAAAATAAGGTTAAAATAATAATATATATTATTTTATTATATATATATATATAATTATTATTCTATTATATAATTTATAATAGTTTAAATAGCTTATCCATGGCCTAATAATACTTATTAAGGTGTGAATGGAGTCATAATATACTTATCTTAAGTGATATGAAGTAATTATTGACATACATAAGCTTATATGTATACATAAATCTCATATTCAGTGAAATATGCAGTATATTATGTATATTTAGGTATATAAGTGGGTTTTAGCCCCTTAATAGCCTATAACCTTTGTTTTTCTGCTTATTTTAGGTCATATGGACGAAATCAGTGGACTCAAAACGCCTACAGAAGCATAGACACCTATATCAGGCGCATACACCCAGTTTGGACAACTAAAATTACTTCCTTGGATGGTTATTCACGGATTTATGGGTTGGAAGGATGTTTCTGGGTTAATGTGGATTCTTGGGGATGTTATTGGGGGCTTGGACATTTTATTTTTTTCCTTTATATGCTTTTAGTTTCATTAAATCTCTTTTTGATTATTTATTTTACCTGTTTCTTTATGGTATCTGCTTTTATCTGGGTTTTCTATTTATGGTATGACTCTGTGTTATTATTAATAGTGATGGAGGGTCCTTACTGGAGGTCTGGGTGTTGAAACTGCTTGAAGTGGACGCCATGGGAAGGTGATGGGCCCTCACAGTGCTGTAATTGCCGGGGATAGCAGTGACATCATCTGGATTGAAGGTCTGTGCACTCCAGTGGATTTGGGTATAAGTAAGGAGGGATTTTGACGGTTTATTATCATCATTCAATTACTAAAATTCAAACAACCACTACAATACAATTATTAGCATTCAGAAATATATTATAAAGCCCTTATAAATTGATATTATCTTTATATAAGCTATAACTATATTTTATTCTTCTATTTTTCACCACTAGCACGCATTTAAATCCAAGTATTGTGAGTTTTATTTGAGTATAACTATTCTAATAGTCTTCCCCTGAGGTTTAATCACTAAATCATTTATCAATAAGTAGTAGGACCATAAAATAACACTATTATATCATACTTATATACTAGAATATACTGACAATTGGGGGTCTTTCCTTATATTTTACTTATTATTTATTATAAGCCTTGGGATGTGATTTTTACCTTAGTACAACTCAAAATTAACCAAATATTAGGGTCTGCTGCATATTAGTGGGTCATCATAACTCATTGATTGCGGAAAAGAACCCTTATAATAATTGTACTAATTTTTTATCATAAAAATTAGATATTTACAGTAGTAACTGTACCCAATATAAACCCAATTTCACTTGGTATTTGGACACCAATATAACACCCAATTAAATTGGTATTTGGCTAAATCTTGGTAAGCTAATTATTCACCCTTAAAGAGGTCTAGTTAAACTTATTATTATATTTTTAACAGATTTTTTTGAATTTTTCTTACATTTTATTTAAATAAATAAAGATATAAATTCAGGGTAAGCTCCATTGCTTCTTTATTAGTAATATAATTGATAATATCTTTTGTCTACTAATTCCATAGAGTTTTTTCCTTTTTTAGACGTAAAATATTCTCATTCTGAACAATATGAGTGCTCCCCAGGACAGTGTAAGTGAACAGCCTGCTTATAATACCAGGTCTAAAGCTAACAAAAACTTTCCAGGACATCACCATGAAGGGACAACAGTACCCCCAGCCAGAAAGCATGAGTATAGAGGAAAAGGACGCCCTCTTAAAAAAGATAACTATAAAAAAGACGTCTCCTCCTCTTCAGCATCAACTGTCCCACCTGGCCAAACAGGTTCTGAAGTTGGAGGAATCAAAATCTCTCATGTTCAAAGAAGTAGAGCAGTTGCAAAACAATTGCAAGGTAGGGTTTCAGAAGATGAATCAGGCAATGGCAGAATTAAAGGGAGGCCAGCCCAGTCAATCAAATCAGCAACCCCCTACCCAAGGAGGGTCCACTCACTCCCAGGAGAAAATCCTGGTAGACAAATGGAAATGGGACTGGTTTCACCAACAGTGGACAAGCCACAGTTGCAACAGGGATCCACCCCCTCATCTGACTTCCTCAGCTCACCCTTACAAGGGAAAAAAGCGCCAAAAATCAGGACTGGCAACCATCCCTTGGTGAGTAACTTACCCTCTCAGATTATACATAATACTTATAATTACAATATAGGTAATTCTATTGATGTTAAATCTGTACAAAAAAAAGAGGATGATTTAAGAAATTTAGGTTTTAGAGTAGATACACCTGACTTGTCTTTTGTCCATAATAACAGTACTATATACAATGATAATACAGTTAATCCTCAGTTGCAACCACCTACTAGTGAGATGAGAAGTTCACAGGAGAGTGAGAGAATTGAAAAGGAGGACATGGAATATTTTAACAATAATCCAACTGTCCATAGAATTGTTTCAGCATTGTGGAATAGAATGACTGATTGTGAGGAACAGACAGTTAAGCTCACTAGTGATACAATTTCATCCTTGACATTGAACATTTCTAAATTAGCAACACGTAATAAAGAATTAGAGAAAGAACATTTGTCTCTAACTCTTAAATATGATTCATTGAGTAATAAATATAATGACCTTTCAAACAAATTTTGTGAGTTAGAAAAATTATATGAAACACGTTTATTAAAGACTGAATCAAGAACAAAGTTATCTTTTGCCCAGACAAATCAAAGTGTCTCTGAGTTACTACAAAGATTAACTAAAGTTGAGATTGAAACTGCCAATCTACTAATGAACCAGGATTATCATAAGTATAATCAATATAATAATAATCCTTTCATTGGCAAAAGTGAATCTCATTCCTTCCCTGTACCACCACAATTAAAACCATCTGGTGGTAGTGTCAAATCTGAAAATGTAAGTCACAAATCCGTGCAGGAAGAAATACAAGACCATTTATCAAAAGTGAATGAGTTATTGAATTTACCTAAGATTAGTGAGATAAAATCCAATCAGAAGAACTGGCCTAAGATAGATCAGTACCCAACTTATGATGGGGAAGCCGGCTCTGATTGGCAACAATTTATTCAAAGAATTGACAACTTGAAATTCTCATATAAGTTACCAGATGAAGAGATAACATCAAAATAAATTTCTTTATTTAAGGATGTTGCTTTATTATGGTTTGAAGCTGTCTTAAGTGAGGGTAGAGACTACTCTTGGGCTGAATGGAAACAACTTATTGAAAAAAAATTTGGAGGTTCTAAATTCAGGCTTACTCAGCAGAGACTGTATGAGAAGACTAGGTATAATCCGTTGAATGGTGACAAACCTATGGTATTTTTAATGAATTTAAACAAAATATTAAAAGCCATTGAGCCTCATATGGATTTTAACTTATGGAAAGATAAGATAATATACAAATTACCTATATCTGTCAGAGACATTGTTGTAGCTAGAACATTAAATGTTACTGAATATTCTGACTTTATTAATATTTGCAATGAAATATTATTAAACCATAAGTATGAATCAAGGTATTCCACTTATAAGCAACATGTTGAACCTGTAAAAACTCAGAATTCAAAAACTCTTCAAGAGAAGCAGAAAAAACCTACTGCACCTGTAGTACCTAAAAAGTATAAAACAAATACTTGTTATAAGTGTAACAAACCTTGGGTCAAAGGTCACAAATGTGAGAAAAACATAAATATTGTTGAAAATCAACGTGAATCTGAAACTGAAACTGAAAAAAGTAAAGAATCAAGTGATTATGACAGCAATATCTCATATAGTGATGAAAATGAAGTCTGTATGTTGGAAGATGATTTGTCCATCTTTGAAAATCCAATATTAAATATGGACTCAAATGAATCTTTAATGAATTTTGAGGATGCTGAAATCATTAAGGATATACAAGCTGATAACTTTAGAATGACACCTATCACGGTTCCAGCTATCATTTCTGGTGAAAATGTTAATATAGTATTGGACGCAGGAGCTGCTGGTTCAGTTGTTTCCACTAATACATTACAGAAAATTGATAGTGAATATAAGTTTAAGCTTGAACCACTTCAGAATAAAAATTGGAGAGGTTTTGGATCAGTACTACACCCCATTGGTAAATATAAAGCTGCTGTTTTCTTTAAACACCAACATGGTTATGTAAGGGTAACTTGTGACTTTATAGTAATGGATAATACAAATTGTAGTAACTGTTTTATCATTGGAAATGATATTCTGACTAATTTTGGTGTAAAATTAGACCCTGCTAATAACAATTTTACAATTGGCATGAATGTTAAAAGGAAATTTAAAATAAATTCTTTTAACACAGTCTTACACATTGAGTCAGTAACAAATTCCCCGTCTAAAGGAAGAGAATCCATTGAGATGGAACTTCTGGAAACAGAAATTTCAAAAGCATCATTTGGAACTCAGATAAGTGAAACTGAGAAAGATAATATTTTGGAATTAATTAAAGCTTTTCCAATGGCTTTTGCACATGGTACAAATGAACTTTGCCTTGTAAAAGATCATGAAATGAAAATTAGTTTAGCCTGTGATATGGATAATATTCCTGCTAGTCTTAAAAAGAAACCATACCCTGCTTCACCAATGAAGAGGAAAGACATAGAGGATAATATTAAGATGTTATTAAAAATGAACATTCTTGAAAAGGTTGAAACTACACCAAAATATTGTGTAATATCACCAGTGCTAATTTCTTATGAACAAGATAAAGCAAGACTGTGCGGTGATTATAGAGCATTAAATACATTTACAGTAGATGATATTTATCCCTTGCCAAGGATTGCCTCTATACATGCTACCCTTAAAGGTGCTAAATATATAAGTTGCCTAGATGGAAATAAAGGGTACCATCAAATTCCTGTTGAAAAGAATTCACAGAACCTTTTGTTGATAACAATACACATGGGAATTCATAAGTATGTCAGAATGCCATTTGGACCAAAAAATGCTCCATCAGTATTTAAAAAGTTAATGGATATAACACTCCATAATGAAATGATTGAGGGATGGTTAATGGTATACATTGATGACATCATAGTGTTCTCTAAAACTTTTGATGAACACTTAATCAATTTAAGGAAAGTATTTCAGAAAATGGATGAAATAAAAATGACCCTTGCATTGAAAAAATGTAAATTTGGGTTTGAATTTTTAAAAGTGCTTGGTCATATTGTATCTGGCTTACAAATATGTGTAGACCAAAATAAAGTGGCTGCAATAAAGAATATTGGCATTCCTCAAAATGTGAAGGATGTACAATCTTTTCTTGGAATGTGTGGTTATTATAGACAATATATAAAAAACTACCAATCAATTGCTGCACCACTGACCACACTGATAAAGAAATCAGAAGCTTTCATTTGGAATAATGAAAGACAACAAGCTTTTGATAAGTTAAAAGAATGTTTAATGACAGCTCCTATCTTGGGATTACCAGATTTCCAATTACCTTTTGTATTATATACAGATGCAAGTTTAATTGGACTGGGTGCTGCTTTACATCAAAAACAACTTATTGAAGGTAAAATGTCAGAAGTAGTAATCTGCTATATTTCACGTACTCTGAGAAGTGGTGAATTGAAATATGGTGCTACTCAACTTGAATGTTTGGCAGTAGTATGGGCTCTTGAAAAGCTACATTATTACCTTGAAGACCAAAAATTTGAGTTAATCACTGACTGTAGTGCAGTTAAGTCACTCTTAAACATGAAAACTCCTAATAGACACATGTTTAGATGGCAATTAGCTGTACAAGAATTCCAAGGACAGATGACTATTACACATAGAGCAGGAACCTTGCACTCTAATGTAGATCTGTTATCTAGAGTACCTCTGCCTAATAATGATGATAATCCTGCTTATGTTCCTGAGTCAGAGATTATTAACATTTATGGCATTTATATTGTAGATCTTGAGGATGAATTTATGCAATAAATTCTTGATAATTATAATTCAGATCCTGACTTAAGTAAATCAACTACAATATTAAATGATCCATATAATGCTTCAATGAATGTTTTAATAAAAACATTACCAATTAAGTATAAAGAGGCATTAGAAAAAGGAAAATTTTCCATTGAGGATGGTTTTATATATTACAGGAAAAAATTAAGTAATGTAATTGTAATTCCCCCTTCAATGAAGGACTTAATGTTAAGTATATGTCATGATGATATATTAGCAGGTCATTTAGACTACCATAAAACATTAACCAGGGTAAAAAAAACAGCTTGGTGGATTAACATGTCTGAGGATGTTCAGAAATATGTTGAAACATGTGATTCTTGTCAAAAATCTAAAAGATTAACAGGAAAAAGAGCTGGTTTATTACAACAAATTGAGCAACCAAAAGCTCCATGGGAAATCATTAACATGGACTTTGTAACAGGTTTTCCAATAGCAGGGCATAAGAGTTATAACTCCTGCTGGGTAATTGTAGATAGATTTACAAAGATGTGTAAATTTATTCCTACCCACAAAGAGGTTTCTGAAAAGGACTTAGCTTTTTTATGGTGGACACAAATGTTAAATACAGCAGGTTTCCCCAAAGCAATAGTTTCTGACAGAGATCCTAAATTTACTTTTGAGTTCTGGACGTCACTTATGGATGTTTCAGGGTGTCAATTAAAACTTTCTACAGCACACCATCCACAAACTGATGGGCTAGCAGAAAGAATGATACAAACCTTAGAACATATGATAAGAAGATACTGTGCTTTTGGTCTTAATTTTAAAGACAATGACAAATTCACGCATGATTGGGTAACCCTTATCCCAGGTTTAGATTTTGCATATAATAGTACAGTCCATTCTGTCACTGGCAAAAAGCCATTTGAGCTATGGTTGGGTTATGTACCTAATACCCCTGCTAAAACTCATAATAAGTTACCTAGATTGGATATTCATCCAGGTACTAAATATTTTCTTCAGATGCAGGAATTATGCAGAAAACATGCTCAAGAATGTATAAATAAGGCTTTTGAGTATGAAAAGAAAAGATGGGATAAAGCCCATAAAGAACAAATGTTCAAAGAGGGTGATGAAGTCCTTATTTCAACGCTACATTTCAATTTAAATGGTAATGTTAAATTGAAGGATCCATTCATTGGACCATTTGTAGTTAAAAAGATGGTTGGTAATAATGCTGTTGAGTTTATTCTATATGCACCTTATGATAGAAAACATCCAGTATTTCCTATTTCTCTTATAAAACCATACCATTCTAATGATACTTCTCTATTTCCAAGAAGATCAGGAAGGCATAAACAGCAACCTAAAGAAATAGTAGAAAAGGCAGAAATTGAAAAGATACTTAAAAAGAGACACCTTACTAAAGAAAAGGGAGTTGAGTATCTATTAAGATTTAAAAATAAATCAAGTGAATATGACCAGTGGATTCCAGAAAATGAAATCTCTGATCTTATAAATCTCTTGAAGAAATTTAAATCTAAATAATACTGTTCATTCAGTATATGTATTATAAAAATAATTTTTTTTTTATTATTTCACTCCTTAGTCTTAATTAAAATGTCTTAACTTTTTTTTTTTGTTTTTTTTTTTGTTTTTTTTTGGGGTGAGGGAGTGTCAGCCTAAATATCCTTAGGACTGAGTATTTCTTATGCTTAAAATAAGATAACCTTAAGTAGATTAAGCTTATATCTTAAAAATAAGGTTAAAATAATAATATATATTATTTTATTATATATATATATAATTATTATTCTATTATATAATTTATAATAGTTTAAATAGCTTATCCATGGACTAATAATACTTATTAAGGTGTTAATGGAGTCATAATATACTTATCTTAAGTGATATGAAGTAATTATTGACATACATAAGCTTATATGTATACATAAATCTCATATTCAGTGAAATATGCAGTATATTATGTATATTTAGGTATATAAGTGGGTTTTAGCCCCTTAATAGCCTATAAACTTTGTTTTTCTGCTTTTTTTAGGTCATATGGACGAAATCAGTGGACTCACAACACCTACAGAAGCATAGACACCTATATCAGGCGCATACATCCAGTTTGGACAACTAAAATTACTTCCTTGGATGGTTATTCACGGATTTATGGGTTGGAAGGATGTTTCTGGGTTAATGTGGATTCTTGGGGATGTTATTGGGGGCTTGGACATTTTATTTGTTTCCTTTATACGCTTTTAGTTTCATTAAATCTCTTTTTGATTATTTATTTTACCTGTTTCTTTATGGTAGCCGTTTTTATCTGGGTTTTCTATTTATGGTATGACTCTGTGTTATTATTAATAGTGATGGAGGGTCCTTACTGGAGGTCTGGGTGTTGAAAATGCTTGAAGTGGACGCCATGGGGAGGTGATGGGCCCTCACAGTGCTGTAATTGCCGGGGATAGCAGTGACATCATCTGGATTGAAGCTCTGTGCACTCCAGTGGATTTGGGTATAAGTAAGAAGGGATTTTGACGGTTTATTATCATCATTCAATTACTACAATTCAAACAACCACTACAATACAATTATTAGCATTCAAAAATATATTATAAAGCCCTTATAAATTGATATTATCTTTATATAAGCTATAACTATATTTTATTCTTCTATTTTTCACCACTAGCACGCATTTAAATCCAAGTATTGTGAGTTTTATTTGAGTATAACTATTCTAATAGTCTTCCCCTGAGGTTTAATCACTAAATCATTTATCAATAAGTAGTGGGACCATAAAATAACACTATTATATCATACTTATATCCTAGACTATACTGACACTTCTTCTCCTCCAAATCTTGGGCAAGATCATCCTTCTGTAAAGAGATCTGGTACTTCCTCTCCTCCAAATCTTGGGCCCAATCATACTTCCGTAAAGAGAGCTCATACTTCCTCTCTTCCGAATCTTGTAGCCTATCATCCCTCCTTAAAGAGAGCTCATATTTATTCTTTTCAAAGCTTAGAGTCTCTTTAGCAATTTCTACTTGTTCTAGAGTGATAATAAAAGTTAATATAAAGTGGAAGAAAAGTAGAGTAAAGTATTAAGAGGTATGGTATCACTTACCAGCATCACACTTTTCTGAAAATTGTTCAATAGACAAAAAAGGGGTTTGTGATGAAGTATCACTTTTTCGTCTTCTTTGTGAGTAGAAATTTAGACTACTTGAAGCCCTAAGCTTCTTGTTCAAGGTCATATTTTCCTCCTCATGATTGTCACTACCTTCAGACTCAGTTGATTGAGGATCCTGGGTTTGTTCATCAGCCTATTAAGAAATAAGAAAAAGATAAGTAAATAAAAAATAGAAAAGATAAGATAAAAGAAAAAAGAAACAGACCTGAGTTAGATCTGGTTGGGTTAAATCACCTATAGGATCTACAGAAAAGCTATCTAGATATGTCTCATTCAAATGAGGGGAGGCTTGAGTGGAGGAAGAGGATGGGAAAAGATTTGCTTCAACATCATGTTCGGAGATAGGAACTTCACCATCCAACATGTTTACAGGATTAACATCGGCTCGCTCTCCAAAAATTGCATCCATCTCTTTAAAGTAAGGACATAAAGTTTCAAGTTTATTGTCTATGGATTTTATGCCCTTAGTTATATTTTTGTCAGTAACCCCAAGACCAGTGGAAGATGAATGAGCCTTTACCTTCTCGTATTTTTCTTGGTAATGCTTGAATCGTTCAGACATCTGTTTAGGCAAAAGATCAATCCTTCCCTTGGTCTTATTCTGTTATTCATTTGCCATTAGAAGATAGCCATTAACTTTTGATGCAGGGGGCCGTCCTACTTTAGTGGAATAATAAGTACCAAAACAAGAATCATAGTTAGATTTGCTTTTCAGCCAGTTGATAAGAATGAGATGGTCATATTTTTTAATTGAACTGTCTTTAATTTCTTGTCTGAGCAAGGGAATGAGGAAGTAGTGGGAATTGAAGAACAACTGGGTGATGGCTGCCTTTGAGAAGATCTAGGATAACGAGGCATGTTATTATAAATGAAGATGAAAAGGAGCAGAAACAAGCAGATGAGATAGCGAGATGAAAAGGAGCAGAATAAAATAGATGAAATGGGGAGAAATTCTGAGCGGATAGAATGAACAGGATGGGATGAGAATGGAAGTGCACAGCAAGGTAGAAGGCTGGGATATCCAGAAAGTTTTCCAAGATGTGGTTATGAAATATTGAGGATAAAAATGTCAGATAAGAGGTGAACATTGACACTTAAAGTGTCTAATAACCCAATTATTAGCAAAAATAATTGCGGAAGATAATTGGGGTATAAGGATTTTTATCCGCAATTAATTTAATTGCTGATCCCTGAACATTGATACCCCCTAATATAACTTAAGATAAGTATATTATGACTCCATTAACACCATAATATGTACTATTAGGCTATGTATAAGCTATTTAAACTACTATAAGTCATATAATAGTGTAATAATTATATATATATGTATTATAACCATATATAAAAGTAGTTTAACTCTATTTTTAAGTTTTTAGCTTAATATAATTAAGGTTATCTTAGTTTAAACATAAGAACTACTCAGTCCTGGAGATACCTAGGCTTAAAGTTTTGGACAACACATATTTGTAAACCTGAGACAACATGAACAAGCACTTTAAAGGAATGAAAACCAAATTTGCATTTCATCAAAGAAAGTTTCATATTTATCTCATCCATCTTATGGAACACTTTACAAAGGTGGTTAAGATGGTCCTCAAATTTGTTTTAGAATATGATGATATCATCAATATAAATCATCAGCCATCCTTCAATTATTTCTTGATGGAATGGGTTATCCATAACTTTTTAAAATACTGAAGGGGAATTTTTAAGGCCAAATGGCATCCTAATATACTTATAAATACCCATATGAGTAGCAATCATCAGAAAATTCTAAAAATATATCTCAACAGGTACCTGGTAATATCCCTTATTACCATCCAAATAGCTGATATATTTTGCACCTTGTAGGGTAACATGTATAGAGCTAACTCTGGGTAAAGGATATATATCATCAACAGTATAAGTGTTCAGTGCTCTATAATCACCACATAGCCTGGATTTATCTTTCTCATAAGAAATTAGGACAGGTGAGATAACAAAATCTTTAGGTGTTTCAATTACCTTTTCAATAATACTCATTTTAAAAAGGGTAGAGATATTTAACTTCAATATCTTTTCTCTTTGTGGGAGAAGCTGGATAAGGCTTGCAGTCAAAGGAGAACTTACAGAAGAAGTTTCATTATAATCAATTAGATTCAGCTCCTCACTACATCCAGAAGAACAACCTTGAACAGTCATAGTTGTAATTAAGCTTAACTCAGAGAAAGAAATATTAAAATTTAATCAATTATTATTTTTACTTTATTTAAAGGAAAATAAGAAAAAAAATTTATTATATAAGTTATTATCAGGACTTTGTAATCAATTTGAATAATTAAAATAAAATTTATATCAGCACTAAAAATCAACTGAAATAATAATCACAATTTTATTAATTAATTTCAAGATAATTTTATAACCAGGATTTAAAATAAATCAACTGAAATAATAAAATATTTTAATAATGAATAATATTTTGATAATTATCAGGGCTAGAAGTCAACTGAATAATTTAATTACCAGGTCTTAATGTCAACTGAAAATAATTTTAATTACCAGGACTTAATCTCAACAGAAACAATTTGATTACCAGGACTTATTTTCAACTGAAATAATTTAATATAAATAATTAAATTAATTCTTAATATTATTAATCTACTTCCAGGACAATGTGTCAACTGAAACAATAATATAAAATTTTATTTGTCAGGAAAGAAGACAGCTGAAATTATTAAAAAAATTTAATTTAATTAATTTAATTATTTATATCACTTCTAGTACTAAGCAAAATATAGTTCCATCTTGGTCAACTAGGAAAAAAAAATATTTTATTTACCAGGTACCTCCCTTTGCAAAACGAGTAATTTAATGCCACTTACAGAGTGCTGAGTAAAAAAGATATACATGGAAAATGAAATGTGCAAAATGACCCACAAATAGTAATCAATGTAATTACCACAATTATCTATTACTTTTGCAAATGTATGAACCTAAATTTTGGAGCGTGGTTCAATTCTCGGTCGCAGAAATAATTAAGTCACACGGTTAATGAAGTTTGTCGTTTTCTTCATCTACTTGTCCTACTAGTACCTCATCAATGATGGTCCCTTGGTCTCCATCTTCAAGATATTGATGCACTGTCAACAATTTGGAAAGGCCCCCCAGTGTCAAAGGGTCTTGATGCTCTAGAAGATTTTTAAAAGAGGTCCAACAGCGGTTATAGGTGGATTTTTGGATTGTTCAAAGTCAAAAGTATGTATAATTTCTTTCTTTTATTTACTCAATTTAAAAGATGTAAAATTATTATAATTATTATTATAATCTATAATTTAGGACTACTATGTTTTAAGTACTAAAATAATAAATAATTTTAATAATTTTTTTGATTTAATGATTTAATATAATAAGTAAGTAAGTAAGAATGATCAAAAATAAACAGAAAGGGAGGCCTTATATAGGCAAAGGAGAGACAAGTGACGGAGTAAAAAATTCTAAATACAAGTGTATGTGTCAGCCAGGCTATACCAGGAGCCCAGTAAATTGTATGTTAATATGTTGGAGCTTAATGAGGGCAAAAAATTACGCATTTTATGTACATAAATTAATATTATATTGCATAATAAAAATTATATAACAATTGTATTATAATATAACTAAATTAAGGGTTATATTAAATTTATTATTAAATAAATTATAGATACAATTAGAACTCATAAAATACTTTATATTCTATAAAATGTTGGCGCATTTTTCATGTATTTAATACTTATAAATTATTTATTAATTTATTAAATATATTATAGTTAAAAAATCAAAATATTAACTTATGATATAATTAAATAAATAAATAAAATTAAATTATTAAATAAAACTTTTATATCACATGAATTATGAATATTGAGCGCTTTTTTGACTCAAAATTATGTCATTAATGTATTAAATTATTTAAAACATTTTATTTAATCAATTACTAATCTTGGATTGTAAAATTTAGTAATAATATTCAATTAATAAATTGTTTTAACCTAATTTAATTCTTACACTAATAAAATGGGTTATATTAATTAATATCTTATGTTCCAGACTTAATTAATTAATTAAACATATTATTGTATTAAAATAGTTTAATTTTTATGTTTCACTTAAAATGGGCTATTATCAAAAGTGTTATAAATTGAATTAGTTAATACTTCATGTGTCTAAATCTTATTTAATTACTCACTTATTTCAAAGATTTGTTTAGGGATAAATTGGTGGATTTTTTGGGCTCTTACTTATTTTTTAATTAATTTTTATATATTTTTCCCTTACAGATTTGGTACACTTAATTTTAACTATTAATTATTTCTTATCTTTTTTTTATAGAATATAAATTTTGTGGCGCTTCAGAGGGCCCCTTTCCTATATAAGGGCCTTGGGAAACCCCCTGTAGCTCTATCACTTATTATACACTCAATTCAAATACAATTTTAAATAATATCACATTTATTTCATTTCTATTAGCATTATAAGTCTATATTTAAAAGTAAATAAATTATCTATGGTTGCTTTAAGTCTAATAATAATTATTATTGAAAACAGCGCACTTCTATATAACTTACAAGATTTAAATATTATAACTTGAACCTCACTGTCTTGTCACTACTCAAATATTGTTGTAGCATTTCTTTAATTTTCTCTCTTACTTTCTTAAGCTATCAATATTTATGAAAATCTATTTTATTATCTTTCTATTCCTTTTCTCCTTCTCCTAGACAACCATCACATAATTGGGAGCCTTTCCAATTGACAACGACAACTATGATACTTGTGACAAACAACATAGCGCACGGACCACCCAACCAAAAAGTAAACTTTTTGCCACAACCTTGTTTCAAACTTGGGTTCAATCATTTAGGTTTATATTAAATTAAATCATATATTATTTTGAAGTGATTTTATGATCACTATAGTAAGTTAACCTTTTCACCTCTCACTCATATTATTATATTTTTACTGCAATAACAGTGTTCGTGGCTTAATTTCTGATTCATTGAGTGGAAGTGTTCATTATTTTTTAATTTTTTTTCCTAGTTGACCATAATAGAGTAAAACTCTTAGTCCTAGAAGACAATTTATTTTTAATAAATTAATAAATTAATTTTATTATTATATTTGGTTTATTGGTTGACCATAATAATAGTACTCAGTACTTAGTCCCAATATTGCCAATATATTATTTTTGGTATTAATTATTTTGGTTGACTTATAAAACTTTGTTGGGTACTCCCATTTTAATTATTGTTGTTTCTTAATAAAAATAATTGTAATTACATTCATTTGTATTACATTTTTTGGTTAATTAATTGATTTTTGATAAAAATTTAATTTTTTTTTTGTTAAAAATTCAATAATTTATATTTTATTTTGAAATTAACAATTTGAATCATTAAAAAAATTTTGATTCTTTTTTCACAGTTTAAATGTCCAGTAGTTTGGCTAACAGCATGGATAACTTACATGTGGATGAAATTGAAGTGGATGTTGACACTGAATATGTAAGTTCTTCTAAATTAACTTAAAAAAATTATCAGCTGAAAAAAAACTTTCAGGACGTGGAAATGGCAGGAGAAGTGGAAAACCACCCTCACCAAACACCTCTGAGAGAAGTAAAACCTCTAATAAATCCGGAAAATCAACTCAAAGGTATAAAAATAAAAAAGATACCACTGACTCAACAAGTAAACAACCTGTCCAGTCACATCAAAGAACTGAGAGCAGAAAGTAGGAAGTACAAGGCAAGAGTAGACACACTCTGGAAGCAGATGCAGGAATCATTAAATCCCAAACAGGCTCAACCTCCTCATTTCCCAGCCTCCCAGCCTCAGCCTCAACATCAGCCCAAACAGGTACACAGCTCCTTCACGCAAAATCAATGCACTCTGCAAGTGGAGCAGTGGAAATGGGATTACTTGATGAGCCATTACCAACAGAATGTTCAGCAACCAAAAGCTCAACATCCTGGCCCATCATGGACACCAACCTACCATCCATCTCCTCAGCCCCATGATTATCAGGGACGCAGAAGAAAGAAGGCACAGGGGAAGTTTCCTACCTTTCCATGGTGATTAATTTGTTTGATAAACATTTTGGTATGTATAATAACAGATCTTCTTCAGGTAATATTGTGGATCCTGGTGAAAGAACAGTTCAACCCCTAAAAAGACAATTTCCTTTAATGAGTAGCCCCAATGATGTAATTAGCAAATTATCATTTGATGAACCTTTAAATTTGACTTTTACTTCTTTAATAACTCCTTCTCTTACAATTAAGAATGATTCTGTTTCCCCTGAAGTCTATACTTTAATTGAGAAAACTTCTGAAGAAATATTGAAAGATACCCTTGATCTTAATGTTGTGAAAGACAAACATTTAAGAGATGTGTTAATACATGAGAATGATAAATTAAATAATTTGCATTTGCATTGTAAAGTAAGTTCTTCTGTACAAGATACAGCTTATTTTAAAATCAAAGAAACCTTGAATATTTTTCTTAGCCAACAAAAACAAATAAGGAGTGACCATAGATCTATCTCATATAAGAATATGAATCTGCATAAAACCTTGAGTGAATTTAAACCCCTTATTGAAGAAAATTATTCATTAAAAGGTGAAATTAAATCTCTACGAAATGAGTTTAAAAAGCTAAAAAATGATTTACATGCACTAAGTTCAAAACACACAGATTCTGAGGACAGAAATGTTTTATCCCTTGCAAAAGTAAATGACCAGATGTCTGAAATTCCAAGGATAAGAAAGTATGTGTCTGACCTGCAGGAAAAATTTTCAACCTTAATCATCAATAATTATGGTATAAATGAGAATTCTGCCCATAAGTTGCATAAAAATAAGGGAAAAGAACCTGAAAAGAGCCTCTCTTTTCTTCCTCATATTTCAGCCATTAAAAAAACTGACAATGAGTCTTTAAAATCTTTTGTACTAGCAAAAAATCTTGTGATGGTCATGTACCAGCTGTTTCTGTAAATAATGAAATTTCTGAACACCTGGCTATACTTCAGGAATTATTAATGATAAATAATTTAAACCAAAGGATGGACCATTTCAGTAGTCAGAAAAATTGGCCTAAATTGGACCAATATCCTACCTTTGATGGTGATTCTTCATCTGATTGGCAACACTTTATCCAAAGAGTTGATAATTTAAAGAGATCTTATAAACTACCTAATGAGGAAACTGTTTCTAAGCTAATTTCTTTATTTTTAAATGTAGCCTTGTTGTGGTATGAATATGTTCTTTTAGATAACAATCATTATAAATGGAATGATTGGAAATCCTTGATTGAGAATCAGTTTGGTGATTCAAAATTCAGGTTGGCTCAGCAAAGACTGTATGAGAATACTAGATATGTATCCTCCTCTGTTAAAAAACCCTTTGTTTTTCTTATGATAGTAACTAAAATCCTGAGAGCAATTGATCCAAAGATAAATTAGATTTTGGAGAGATAAAATCTTGTATAAATTACCAAATTCTCTTAGAGATTTGATTGTAGCTAGAACTGAGCATGTGAGGAAACATTTTTCTTTTGTTAATATCTGTAATGAGGTACTGCTCAACCATAGATATGAACCAAATAATTACCTTGGAAAATCTTATCATTATCAAAATAAACCCTCTACAAAGCACCAAGAAAAATCTGGTAAACCCTCTTCCCCAGTTGCACCTAAAAAACATGCAACAAATACTTGTTATAAATGTAACAAATCATGGCAAAAAGGGTTATGTTTTTGACAAGAAAATTCATCTTGTTGAACAAAATGAAGACACTGATGAAGTTGCAATTGATATCAATAATTCTTCTAGTGACTGTGAAAGTAATATCTCCTATGACAATGAATCTGTTAAAGATTTTTTAACGTTGGAACAGGATGTCCATTATTTAGATAATATATCTGAAGAATGTGTATTGGATTTATCTTCAGTGGAAAATGCTGAAATAATTAAAGATATTACTGTAAATTCTATATCCATATCTCCTTTGAAAGAACCTGTTATCATTAATGGTAAAAATGTTGATGTAGTTCTTGACTCTGGTGCTGGAGGAAGTGTAGTGTCTGAAAGAGCCTTAGATTCAGTGATAAGGATTATTTGAAAAAAATTTTACCTATGACTTCTGAAAAATGGAGAGGGTATGGTTCTACCTTGTGTCCTATGGGCAAATACAAAACCTCTGTATTCTTCAAATATAATGGTGGTTTTCTCAGAGCTATTTGTGAATTTGTTGTCATGAAAAATGATAATTTAATTAATTGTTTTACTGTGGGTAATGATATTTTAACCATGTTTGGTGTGAAATTTGACCCAGAAAATAATTGCTTCACCTTGGGATTGAATGGCAAAAGAAAATTCAAAATTTCCTCCCCTAGAAAACATTCTGGGAATCTGTTAAAGTCTTGTAATTCACTGATCCAGTGTAAAGGCAGACCAAAAATTGTAATGGATGATTTATTAAATGAAATAAATACTTCTTCTTTTGGTGATCAGCTAACTAGTGAACAAAAAAATTCTATAATTGCCTCAATTACCTCCTTCCCTATGGCTTTTGCTCATGGTTCCATGTCTTAGGAAGTGTTCAGGAAGCAATGAAAATTATCTTATCCTGTAACTTGAGTGATATTTCTCCTGGTCTTAAGAAAAAACCATATCCTTCTTCTCTAACAAAAAGAAAGGATATTGAAGATAATATTGCCACATTATTTAAAATGAATATCAATGAGAAATTGGATGTCACCCCCAAATATTGTGTCATCTCCCCAGTCTTGATTTCTTATGAAAAGGATAAGGCTAGATCATTTGGAGATTACAGAGAATTAAACACTTATACTGTTGATGATATTTATCCTTTACCCAGAATCAATTCAATACATGCTACCTTGCAAGGTGCAAAATTTATTAGTTGTCTGGATGGTAATAAAGGGTATCATCAAGTTCCAGTTGAGAAAAATTCTCAGAATTTTTTGCTTATTGCTACTCATATGGGAACATATAAGTATGTTAGAATGCCATTTGGCCCTAAAAATGCACCTTCAGTTTTTCAAAAAGTCATGGATAACACTTTCCATCAGGAAATAATTGAAGGATGGCTTATGGTGTATATTGATGATATTATAGTTTTTTCTAAAACTTTTGATGAACATATGATTCACTTAAATAGAGTTTTTCAAAGAATGGATGAAATCAATATGAAATTGTCCTTAAAAAAGTGTAAATTTGGCTTTCAATCCTTAAAAAACCTTGGCCATGTTGTGTCAGGCCTACAAATTTGTGTAGACCACAAAAAAGTTGCTGCAATTCAAAATGTAAAGGCACCAACTTCTGTAAAAGAAATCCAAAGTTTTTTGGGTATGTGTGGCTATTAAAGACAATATATCAAAAATTATTAGGTCATATCTTTGCCTCTTACCAAACTAACTAGGAAAGATGTTGCATTCATCTGGAATATTGACTGTCAAAAAGCTTTTGATGCATTAAAATTTTGTTTAATGACAGCTCCTATCTTAGCTCTTCCAAGTTTCAACAAACCTTTTTTCCTGTATACAGATTCTAGCTTTGTTTGTCTGGGTGCTGCCCTCCACTAGAAACAAATCATTAATGATAAATCCTCAGAAATTGTAATTTTTTATATTTCAAGAACCTTGTGAAATAGTGAATTGAAATATGGTGCCACTCAATTAGAGTTCTTAGCAGTTGTTGGGCTCTTGAGAAGCTTTATTACTACCTAGATTACCAAAAGTTTGAATTGGTAACTGACTGTAGTGCTTTGAAGTCCCTCTTAAACCTGAAAACACCTAATAGACATATGTTCAGGTGGCAACTTGCTGTTCAAGAATACAGAGGAAGAATGACAATTATCCATAGGGCTGGGCATGTTCACTCCAATGTTGATATGCTGTCAAGATTACCTCTTCCAAATAATGACTCCAATCCTGCTTATGTACCTGAAGATGATACTGTTCATATCCATGGTATATTTATATTTTATATGGAGGAAGAGTTATTACAATTAATTCTGGATTCATATGATAAAGATTTTGATTTAAATAAATTAGTTACTATCTTAAATGATCCTAAGAATTCTTCAATTCAAGCATTGATTAAAACTCTTCCTGCAAAGTATCAAAATGCTTTGGTTAAAGGAAAGTTTTCTATTGAAGATAGTTATATATATTATAGAAGAAAGCTTACTAATGTAATTGTAATTCTTCCTTCGATGAAAGAAACTATCATCAAACTTTTTCATTATGAAATATTAGCTGATCATTTTGATCTTGAAAAGACATTAATTAGAATCAAAAACTTTGCTTGACGGGATACTATGTCTGAAGATACAAAATTATATGTTGAATCTTGTGATTCCTTCCAGAAATCTAGAAGTTTGACAGGTAAAAGAGCAGGGTTATTACAACATATTGAAGCACCTGATGCTCCTTGTAAAATCATTAACATGAATTTTGTCACTGGAATTCCTGTAGCAGATAAAGACAGTTATAACTCTTGTTGAGTAATAGTGGATAGTTTCACAAAAATGTGCAAGTTTATTCCCACCCACAAAGGAAATAGCTTTCTTATGGTGGACTTACATGTTCAATATTATTGGATTTCCAAAAGCCATTATCTCTGATAGAGATCCAAAATTTACTTCTGAGTTTTGGACCTCTTTGATGGATATTTGTGACTGTGAGTTAAAGTTGTTTACAGCTCACCATCCTCAGAGTGATGGTCTAGCTAAAAGAATGATTCAAACTCTGGAAGATATGATTAGAAGGTATTGTGCCTTTGGATTAGAATATAAAGACAATGACAGATTTACTCATGACTGGGTCACTCTATTGCCTGGTCTTGAATTTGCATATAATAGCACTGTTCATTTTGTCACTGAAAAAAAGCCTTTTGAGCTTTAGTTAGGTTATGTCCCAAATACTACTGCTCAGATGCTCAATAATAAATTACCTAAGTTGGAAATACACCCTGGTGTAAAATAATTTATGCAAATGCAACAGCTATGCAGAAAACATTCTCAAAGCTGTATTGATAAAGAATTTGAATATGAAAAAAAGAGATGGTATAAATCTCATAAAGAATACACATTTAACAAGGGTGATGAAATGTTGATTTCTACTGTCCATTTAAATCTATAAGGTAACAACAAATTAAAAGATCCTTTTGTAGGACCATTTGTTGTTAAAAGAATGGTTGGTGATAATGCAGTAGAAGTTGTATTGTATTCCCCATATGATAGGAAACATCCTGTTTTTCCCATTTCTTTGCTTAAGCCTTATACTTCTAACAGTGACTTATTTCCCAAAATAAGGGAAAGACCTAAGAAAAGACCTCAGGAAGTCACAGAAACTGCAGAAATTGATAAAATTTTCAAGGATATAATTATCACTTCTGAAAGAGGTACAAAATATTTATTGAGATATAAGAACAAATCATCTGAACATGATGCATGGATACCTGGAAAGGAGATTTCAAATCTTCCTACTCTGTTAAAGAAGTGCAAAATGAAATAATCTTAACATTTTTTTATTGTTTTTTTTAGAGTGAGGGAGTGTCAGCCAGGCTATACCAGGAGCCCAAAAAATTGTATGTTAATCTATTGGAGCTTAATTTTGGCAAAAAATTATTCATTTTATTTACATAAATTAATATTATATTGCATAATAAAATTATATAATTAATGTATTATAATATAACTAAAATAAAGGTTATATTAAATTTATTATTAAATAAATTATAGATACAATTAGAACTCAGAAAATCCTTTATATTCTATAAAATGTTGGCGCATTTTTCATGTATTTAATACTTATAAATTATTTATTAATTTATTAAATATATTATAGTTAAAAATTAAAATATTAACTTATGATATAATTAAATAAATAAATATAATTAAATTATTAAAAAAAACTTTTATATCATATGAATTATGAATATTGAGCACTTTTTTGACTGATAATTATGTAATTATGGTATTAAATTATTTAAAACATTTTATTTAATCAATTACTAATGTTGGATTCTAAAATTTAGTAATAATATTCAATTAATAAATTGTTTTAACCTAATTTAATTCTTACACTAATAAAATGGGTTATATTAATTAATATCTTATGTTCCAGACTTAATTAATTAATTAAACTTATTATTATATTAAAATAGTTTAATTTTTATGTTTCACTTAAAATGGGCTATTATCAAAAGTGTTATAAATTGAATTAGTTAATACTTCATGTGTCTAAATCTTATTTAATTACTCACTTATTTCAAAGATTTGTTTAGGGATAAATTGGTGGATTTTTTGGGCTCTTACTTATTTTTTAATTAATTGTTTTATATTTTTCCCTTACAGATTTGGTACACTTAATTATAACTATTAATTATTTCTTACCTTTTTTTTATATAATATAATTTTTTGTGGCGCTTCAGAGGGCACCTTGCCTATAAAAGGGCCTTGGGAAACCCCCTGTAGCTCTATCACTTATCATACACTCAATTCAAATACAATTATAAATAATATTACGTTTATTTCATTTCTATTAGCATTATAAGTCTATATTTAAAAGTAAATAAATTATCTATGGTTGCTTTAAGTCTAATAATAATTATAATTGAGAACAGCCTGCTGCTATATAACTTACAAGATTTAAATATTATAACTTGAACCTCACTGTTTTGTCACTACTCAAATAATGTCATAGCATTTCTTTAATTTTCCCTCTTACTTTTTAAGCTATCAATTTTTATAAAAATCTATTTTATTATCACTCCATTCCTTTCCTCCTTTTTCCTCCTTCTTCTAGGCAACCAGCCAATATTATGAGAGAGGGAAGGAATTTTCCAGAAGAAAGTACATTTCAAATTATAGAATTGTTATATAAAGAATATTCTAGAATATTCTATCTACTGTATATGCCAAAAGAGTTGTATTTATTTAAAAATTCTGGTACTTGTTATTTTTAAATAAGTAAATTGATTCTTTGTACCTAATTTTTTTTATTTTTAATTACATTTCAAATATTAAAAAAAACTTTTCTTATTTTAATTTTTTAATTTTTATTCCCATTAAAATTTCATTTGAGCATGGTGTTAGAAAAATAAAAATAAAATATATAGGACATTAATATTAATTTTTAATTTCTATTAAATTTACTTCTTTGTAACTAGTGAATTTATTACACATAATTTTAAAGTAAATAAAACAAAATTAATAATAAATAGAAAAAAAGGCGTGACTTCATCCCAGGAAATAATTAATTATTTTACTGGGTGAGTCTAGCAGCCTGGCTGGCAATACTTCCCTATTTCAAAGATGATCAGGAAGTCATAAACAGAAACTTGATAAACTAGTTGAAAAAGAAGAAATTGAAAAGATACTTTAAAAGAGACACCTTACTAAATAAAAGGGATTTGAGTATTTATTAAGGTTTAAAAATAAATCAAGCGAATATGAAAAGTGGATTCCTGAAAATGATATATCTGATCTTAAAAATCTCATGTAAAAATTATAACCAAATAATACTGTTAAAAATTCAGTATATGTTTTATAGAAATTTTAAAAATATTTTTCTATCTACTCCTTACATATTAATAAAATTATCTTTACATTTTTTATTGTTTTTTTTGGTGAGGGAGTGTCAGCCTACATATCCCCAGGAATGAGTACTTCTTATGCTTAGAATAAGATAACCTTAATTACATAAATCTTATAATCAAAAAGTATGGTTATAATAATTATATATATGGTTATTAAGTTTATATATATATTTATTACACTATTAAATGACTTATATCAGTTTAATTAGCTTATGCATAGCCTTATTATACTTATTTAGTTGTTAATGGAGTCATAATATATACTTAGATACTAGCATATACTGAAAAATTTGAGTGAGTAAAAGATGAAGCCTACAATAAACTATCTGATCTCCTCTCTATACTATATCAATTGACTTTGGTTTGATTAATGATTAAAAATAAGAATTTGTTGGGTGGTATCATGATTTATTTTGGATGGAAACTAGGATTTATTAATAGTTATTCTCTTGGTAAGTCAAATAATTTTTTTTGTCTCATTCTTAATATTTTTCACTCAATTTTATTTTATAGGCATCTATTTTTTATTTAGAAATTTATCTAAAGTGGAAACAAATAATTATTTTTGACTATGGGACTCCATACCCTCCCTTAATTATTTTCTTTCTCTTTGACTCAATAGACTCTGTAACAAAGCTTTTGAATCCAATCTTGAACTAGCAATCAGATTTGGGATTCCAAATTGGTGTGACGCCAAATGGGAAGAGATTAGCACTGATTATCTTTTTTTTCAATTTGATAATTACTCATTATTTTTTTCATAACAAGATTCATACTTATCACAATGACACCAATTATCTTACTTTGAGGATTTTCTCTGATATCAATCCTTTTACTGGACAACCTATTCCTTCCCCAGCTAAAATATAAGGTCATGAGTTATAATTTCTGGATCACCACTGTATAATCAATTTTTAGTTAGGAACTGGAATCATCAAAACTATTTGAAACTCTTCTAAGAAAAATCACCAAACAACAAAAGCTCCCCCTGTTTTGGAATCTTGTCATTACTTTACTCATTTTGGCTGCTCCTTCGAAATTAATCAAAAACTAATCCAAAAAATCAACAAGGTAAAATAAGAAGGTAAAAGTTATAAATTTAATAATACTATAAGTAGATCTAAAAATTATGGAGATTATTAAAGTCATCAAATATTTATTATTCTTTCAAAAAGTTTTAATAAATAAATCTGATATTTCAAATTACTAAAATAAATTAATGAGCCAAAATCCTTGTGTTGTATAAAATGTAATCATAATAAAATTAATTTTTTTCATGGGCTTATTCTTTTCTATACCTGTGGAAATTCCCAAACTTAGTTTCTAGACTTGCTCCCCATTTTGGCTTGAGGAATTTTCATTACTTTAAAGCTAGTAAATTTGAGATATCTAATTTATTTAATTATGTAATTATATTAAATTTTGTTGATTTTCACTCCTTATTTCAATAAAATTCAGGGGAGGGTATTGCCATTTAAAATCAATGACTTAGGAAAATTTTGGTGATACCCACCCCTTGCTTCAAGAAAATGCAGGGAAGCGTATTGTCAAATTTTTTAAACAGGTATAAGGTTTTATTTACTTATCTGTATTTAAAAAAGAAAATTTACTGATTTTAATGTAAAGAAGAAATAATCTATGAGTTTTTAAATTTTTGCCAAAAAAAAATCATTTAGATTCAAGACCTTTAAAAAGTCAGCATATATGAAATTATCACTAAAAAGAAATAAAACAAAATTAATTTAACTAATCAAAAAATTAATTGATTAATTAAGTCAAGTGATTTTTAATTTCCTCATGAGATGGGCCATTTTTTATTGATTCTTTAAAGAATTCTTTTTTTTTAACTTTCAGGTTTTTCCAATTCACAACTAGACATTTCTCTTTGAAATTCACATTCTTTTTCTTCTCCAAGCAAAGATGAGCTCTTTTCATATCCTCTGCCTTAATTTTAGCCTTTTTAAAGTTTGATTGAAGCAAAAAAGATTTTTCTTAAAATCTAAGGCCCATTGATCTTTCATTAGCATATGATCAAACTTCATCTTCTCAAAGTCAAGGTTATTTTTAATAGAGGATTTTGCTGTGAAATTTGAATAGAAAGGATAAATAAATATGTTATTGAAAAGATATATGGTGAAAAATTCTTACTTATATCTTTTATTCAAATTAACCATCATGGGAGCACAGCCAGAAAGGCTCCCAAGTTTCAATGGGTTCTAATGGCCTAGAAGTATTTAATGGAGGTCAAAAAGCTGTGAAAGGATGATACTCAAGGATTTCAAAGTAAAGGTACACAGATTTTTTCTTTTATAAATTATTAATCAATTTAAAGGTATGCATATATTATTATTTTTACTTAGAGAGATTAGAATTACGCAATTGTAAATACAAAAGCAGTAATAGCAGTAATGGAAATGATTTGTGGTATATAATAAATTTTAAGTTAGTAAAGGATGAGGAAAAACAGCAAAAAATGGAAGTCCTTATACAGGCAGAAAAGAGAGAAACCACAGGGTTAAGAGATCTACATACAGGAGTGTGAGATGATGAAAATTCCAAAATAAGATATTTCAAATAATAAGAGTGTTCTATGTAAAATGTGTCAATTAAATGTATTTAATGTATATATCAAATTATTTGATTTATTTTAAAGTTTTCTGTAAATGTCACTCTAAAAATAAAATAATTTGAATTTAATTTTTAGTATTAATATAATTTTACAATTTTAAATAGAATCATTTGAGTTTAAAATTCAGTGTTAATATTTTTTAATTCACTTCTAACCTGTCATGAGGACAATGCTAGGGAATAAAAATATGAGTGACATTAATTTTAAATATTTACTTAATTTACTTATTTTAATTAGTTAATTCATAAAAAGTAAATTATAAAGTAAATATAATATAATTAATTAAATAAGAATTAATGGTGTAGCTTCATTCCAGTAAATAGTTAATTGTTTTAATGGGTAAGTCTAGTAGCCTGACTGATATTTGGTGTCTTCAGACATATTAGCCCACCAAGCAGTGTTCTGAATTTTAAACATTATTTTTTCAAGATATAAACATTCTGCCAACATGTCATCATGACAAATTTTCAAGATGATTTCTTTCATAGAAGGAGGAATGACAATAACATTACTAAACTTTCTTCTATAATAGAGGTAGCCTTCATCAACTTAAAATTTTTCCATTGTTCAAATCATTTTGGTAATTTGGTGGTAGGTTTTTAATTAATGCTTGTATTAAAGCATTCTTTAGATCATTTAATATAGTACGAATATTTTTCAAGTCAGTGTCTTTCTCATATGAATCCAGAATAAGCTGTAATAGCTCTTCCTCCATATCAACCACATATATCCCATAAATGTGAACTATTTCATTCTCATGAACATATGCAGGATTTGAGTCATCATTTGGCAAAGGTAACCTTGATAAAATATCCACATTTGAGTGAACAATACCAGCCCTACAAATTATTGACTTCTTCCTCTGTATTCCTGAAAAGCCAACTTCCATCTGAAGATGTGTCTGTTAGGTGATTTTAAGCTTGAGAGGGACTTCACTGCACTGCAGTCAGTAGCAAGTTCAAATTTCTGGTCATCCATAAAATAATGTAATTTTTCCAGAGCCCACACAACTTTCAAATACTCAAACTTGGTTTCAATTCACTATTTCTCAAGGTTCTTGAAATATAACAAATTACTAATTCTAATACTTTGTCATTCATTACTTGTTTTTGGTGGAGGGAAGCATCAAGGCCAATAAAACTGGAATCAGTGTATAAAACAAATGGTTGATTAAATTCAGGAAAAGAAAGAATTTGAGCTGACATAAAGCATTTTTTCATGGTGTCAAAAGCTCTTTGTCTTTCACTGTTCCAGAAAGAAGCAAAATTGTTCCTAATTAATTGGGTTAGTGATAATGCTAGTATTTCCACTTCCTGCAATTACACATCTTGATTGGTCCAATAATTGATTAATTTGAGCCAATTTTGTAGTCAAGGGAGAACTTACAGAAGTAGATTCATCATAATCAATTAAATCCAATTGCTCATCACAGCCAGCAGAAGCACCTTGATCAGTCATCTTGTAATTTTAACCTGAACTGAGGGAAGGAAATATTAAGAAATATTAGTTTTGTTTTTGCTTTATTAAAAGAAAAATAATAAAAATAAAAATTTAAAATATAAAAATTTTCAGGACAAAAATCAACTGAAATAATAATCACAATTTTATTAATTCAAAATAATTTTGTAACCAGGATTAAAAGAAATCAACTGAAGTAATAAAATTAATTGTTAATTAAAAATTTAAATTTTGATAATTATCAGGGTTAAAAACAACTTTAGGAATTTAATTACCCTTAATGTCAACTGAAAATAATTTAATTACCAGGACTTATTGTCAACTGAAATAATTTTAATTACCAGGACTTATTTTCAAATGAAATAAATTTAATTACCAGGACTTATTGTCAACTAAAAAAATTTAAATTACCAGGGCTTAATGTCAACTAAAATAATTTTGATTACCAGGACTTAATGTCAACTGAAATAATTTGATATAATTAATTTAATTAATTTATAATATTATTAATTTACTGCCAGGACAATTTGTCAACTGAAACAATAATATAAAATTCTAATTATCAGGACAAAAGTCAACTGAAATAATTAAAAAAAATAATATATTTAATTTAATTTTTATCACTTCTAGGACTAAGAAAAAAATATTTCTATCTTTGTCAACTAGGAAAATAAAAAATTCTAATTTACAAAACACCTCCCCCTGTAAAATGAGAAAATTAATTCCACTTACAGAGTGCTGAGTAAAAAGAAATACCTAAACTATGAAAATTGCAAAGTGACCCACAAATAGTAATCAATATAATTACCACAAATATATATGACTATTGTAAATATATAAATTAATTTTTGGAGTGTGGTTCAATTCCTGTTTGCAGAAAAAAAATAAGTCACGTGACTGATGATGTTTGTGCTTTTTGTCATCCACTTGTCCCTATAGATACCTTTATATCAATGGTCCCTTGGTCTCCCGCCTCAAGTTATCAATTCGCTGTTGAAAATTCTGAGAGGGTCCCAACTGTCAATGGGTCATTTGGTTTAGAAGGTTCAATTGGAGGTCCAACGGGGAGTTCAAGTGGAATATAGGACTTTTAAAGTCAAGGTACATAGTTTTATTTCTTTTGATTAATTTACTCAATATATAAGAGGTAGGGGTTTAGAATAATATTATAATTTAAAATTTAGAATTACGGTAATGTAAATACTAAACTGATAAAATAGAGTAATAAGTATAGTATCTAATAGATATGTTATAAAAATGGTAAGTAAAAAGAATGAATTTAAAAAGTACAAAAGGAGAGGGCCTTTTATAGGCAAAAGGTGAGAGATAACACATGGAGTTAACAACATCCAATGAGAGAGTGTGATAGAAAAAACTTAGTGAAAAGAGAGTATGTGAATATAAAAAAGATATACTAAAATGATGCATCAATAAAAGGTATCATATTTATTTGATATAAATCTTGAGTTCACTTAGATTGTCACACTTAGTATAGAACATTTAATTTAAAATGTTATTTTAACTGAATTTTGATTTTCTTAATAAAGAAATTTGAAATTTTTAGATTTTTAAAATTTTAACAATATTTTCATTCTATTTTCAACTTAATTATTGAGCACAGTGATAGGGAGTAAAAAATATACAGAAAATTTATAAATTTTTATTAATTACTAAATTTATGTATTGTATTTATCTAGTTAATTGTAAGTAATACATATTTAAATAATAGATAATTAATTATTAAGAAGAATTTAAAAAAAAGGTGTGGCTTCAATTCAGTATGATAATTAATTATCTTACTGGATAAGTCTAGTAGCCTGGCTGACACTCCCTAACTCCAAAAAATTAAAAATTAAAAATGCTATGATTTTTTCTTTTTATACTTCTTTAGTAGAGTAGAAATATTAGATATCTCCTTCCCAGATATCCAAGAATCATATTCAGATGATTTTTTCTTGAATCTCAAAAAATATTCTGTACCTTTTTCAGCAGTGACTATTCTGTTATTCATAATCTTATAAATTTCTGATGCCTCAGTGATTTCATTAGGGGTTTTCTTTGGTCTTCCCCTCCTTTTTGGAAATAAATCACTATTGGATGTGTAAGGTTTCAAAAGAGATATTGGAAAAACAGGATGTTTTCTGCCATATGGAGAATACAAAATAACTTCAACTGCATTATCTCCAATCATTCTTCTGACAACAAATGGACCAAAAAACAGGTCTTTCAATTTGTTATTACCTTGTAAATTGAAGGGGACTGTAAAAATTAACACTTCATCACCCTTTTTAAAAGTGTACTCCTTATGGGATTTGTCCCCTATCTTCTTCTCATATTCAAAGGATTTTTCAATACATTTTTGAGAATGACTTCTGCAAAGTTGTTCCATTTTAAGAAAAGATTTTATACCAGGATTTAAATCCAATTTAGTTATTTTATATTGAGAATTTGGGCAGGAGTATTTGTAACATATCCAAGTCAGAGCTCAAAAGGCTTTCTTTGAGTAACAGAATGAGCAGTGCTATTATAAGCAAATTCCAACCCAGGAAGTAAGGTAACCCAATCAAGAGTGAATCTGTAATTGTATTTATACTCAAGGCCAAAGGCACAATACCTTCTTATCATGTCCTTTAAATTCTGAATCATTCTTTCAGCTAATTCATCAGTCTGAGGGTGATTGGCAGTAGAAAGTTTCAGATCACAACCACAAACATCCATCAGAGACATCCAAAATTCAGAAGTAAATTTATGATCTCTGTCAGAGATTATGGCTTTAGGAAAAAAAGCAGTATTTAAAATATGAGACCACAATAAGAAAGCTAATTCTTTAGTGGAAACATCCTTGTGAGTAGGGATAAACTTACACATTTTTTTGAATCTGTCCACAATAACCCAACAAGAGTTATTACTGTCTTTTCCAGAAATGGGTAATCCTATTACAAAATCCATGTTTATTATCTGCTATGGTGCATCAGGAGGTTCAATATGTTGCATTAATTCAGCTCTCTTACCAGTCAATCTTTTTGATTTTTGGCAAGAATCACAAGATTCAACATATAATTTGGTGTCTTCAGAAATATTAACCCACCAAGAAGTGTTTTTAATTCTGATCATTATTTTTTCAAGATCAAAATGTCCAGCTAATATGTCATCATGACAAATTTTTAAGATCATTTCTTTCATAGAAGGAGAAATAACAATGACATTACTCAACATTCTTCTATAATATAGATATCCTTCATCAATTTAAAATTTACCTTTTTCCAAAGCCATTTGGTACTTTGTTCAAAGGGTTTTAATTAATTCTTGAAATGAAGCATTCTTTAGATCATTTAATATGGTGCATAACTTTTTTTAGTCAGTGTCCTTCTTATATGAATCCAGAATAAGCTGTAATAGCTCTTTCTCCATATCAACCACATATATCCCACAAATATGAATAATTTCATCCTCAGGATCATAAGCAGGATTAGAGTCATCATTTGGTAAAGGTAACCTTGATAACATATCCACATTAGAGTGAACAATAGCAGCACTATGAATAATTTTCATTCTCCCTCTCTATTCCTGAACAGCTAACTGCCATCTGAACATATGTCTGTTAGGTGTTTTCAAGTTTAAAAGGTATTTAACTGCACTGCAGTCAGTGAAAAGTTCAAATTTCTGGTCATCCAGGTAATAATGTAGCTTTTCTAGAGCCCACACTACGGCTAAAAAATCAAGCTGAGTGGCACCATATTTCAATTCACTATTTCTCAAGGTTCTTGAAATGTAACAAATTACTACTTCTGATACTTTATTATTCATCACTTGATTTTGATGGATGGCAGCACCAAGACCAATAAAACTGGAATCAGTGTACAAAAAAAATGGTTTATTAAAGTCAGGTAAAGCAAGAATTGGTTCCAACATCAAACAGTGTTTCATAGTGTCAAAAGCTCTCTGTCTTTCACTATTACAGACAAAAGCAACATCCTTTCTAGTCAATTGGGTAAGGGGTAAATCTATGACTTGAAAATTTCTAATATACTTTCTATAGTATCCATACATTCCCAAAAAACTCTGGAGCTCTCTAACTGTGGTAGGAGCCTTCACCTGTTGTATGGCTGCCACTTTGTTTTGGTCAACAAATATCTTTAACCCTGAAACAACATGACCAAATACTTTTAAAGAATGAAAACAAAATTTACATTTCTTCAAAGCAAGTGCCATATTTATTTCACCTATTTTGTGGAACACTTTACACAGGTGGTTAAGATGGTCCTCAAATGTTTTAGAGAATATAATGATATCATCAATATAAACCATCAGCCATCCTTCAATTATCTCTTGATGGAATGTGTTATACATAACTTTTTGAAAAACTGAAGGGTAATTTTTAGGGCCAAATGGCATCCTAACATACTTATAAATACCCATATGAGTAGCAATCATCAGAAAATTCTGGGAATTCTTCTCAACAGGTACCTGGTGGTATCCCTTATTACCATCCAGACAGCTGATATATTCAGCACTTTGTAAGGTAGCATGTATAGAGCTAATTCTAGGTAAAGGATAGATATCATCAACAGTATAAGTATTTAATGCTCTATAGTCACCACATAACCTGGCTTTATCTTTCTCATAAGAAATTAGAACAGGTGAGATAACACAATATTTAGGTGTTTCAACTACCTTTTGAGTAATATTCATTTCTAAAAGGGTAGAGATATTGTCTTCAATATCTTTTCTCTTTGTGGGAGAAGCAGGATAAGGCTTCTTCTTTAAACTAGGTGGTATTTCAGTAAATGGACAAGGTAATGAAAGTTTCATTTCTTCTTTAACTAATCCTAGTTCATTTGACCCATGAGCAAAGGCAATAGGAAAAGATTATCTCAATTTAACAATGGAATCTTTATCCTCACCAGAAATTTGTTCTCCAAAAGAAGTATTTTCAATTTCAGACACACAGGCAGGCATTTCTTTTGTAGATCTTCCTTTATATTGAACCACAGAATAACATATGTTCAATTCTGGTTTTAATAATTTTTTGGGGGAGGAAAACTTAAATTTTCACTTCCCATTCATCCTCATTGTGAAAAATTGGTTTGAAGGAGCCAATTTTATGCCATACTTGGTTAAAATATCATTTCCTATAATAAAACAACTGCTTAAGTTATCATTTTTCATGACAAAAAAATCACAAATAGCTCTTACAAAACCATGGTTATATTTAAAAAACACTGTGGATTTGTATAAACCAATGGGGGACAAAACAGAGCCATAAACTCTCCAATTTTCAGAAATGATAGCCAAAAGTTTTGATTTATAGTCTTGATCCACTGAAGCAAGTGCTTTTTCAGATACTACACTTCCTCAAGCTCCTGAATCCAGAACAAATTTGATGCTAATTCCATTGATCAAGACTGGTGGCTTGAGAGGGGCAAGAACAATTGAGCTATCCTCAATGTTCTTTATGATCTCATCATCCCTAACTGTAGATAAATCATTATTATCAATATCAATAGTATTTCAATAATGAATATCTTCCAGCATCAAGATTTCTTGTTGAGATTTATATAAAATATTGCTGGCACAATCACTTGAAGTATCATCCAGTGCTATTGTGTTATCAGCAAGCTCCTCAGTTTTTTCAACAAGATTTATCTTCTTGTCACAAACATGGCCTTTCTGCCAAGGCTTGTTGCACTTGAAGCAAGTGTTTTTTGCGTACTTTTTAGGTGAAACAGGGGCAGAGGGATTACCAACCTTTTCCAAAGGCTTCTGCTGGTAAGTGGAGGATTTCTCTAAAGGTGTTATAGGAATGAATCTTCTGGCAACATACTTGTTGTTTAGAAGGATCTCATTACAAGTATTAATAAAAGAGAATTTTCTCTGGAGAACTCAGTCCTAGCCACTACAAGTCCCTCAGAGACATTGGAAGTTTTTAAAGAATCCTGTTCTTTCATAACTAAAACTCCATATTTGGGTATATTTCCCTCAAGATTTTAACAAGTTTCATTAAGAACTCGAAAGGTTTATCAGGAGAAGAGCTATATCTAGTTTCCTCATACTGCATTTGTTGAGCCATTCTAAACTTGGAGCCACCAAATTGTTCTTTAATCAATTTCGAGAACAGATTCATACCCCATTAGGGCTATATTGGTTAACAAAGAAATTAACTTAGACACAATTTTTTCATCTGGGAGTTTGTAAGAATTTTTTAGATTATCAATTCTGCAAATGAATTGCTGCCAATCAGAAGAAGAATCACCATCAAATGTTGGATACTGGTCAAGTTTTGGCCAATCCTTTTAATTTGAAGTAGTCTCCTTGTTACAAGCTTATTTCTGAGCAAGGAGGAGCTGTAACTTCTCCAATCGGGAAGTAATTTCATTGTTTAATCCTTCTGTGGATGATCCAGGTACATTATCAATTTTTGATGGAAACTCAGTGATATCAACAGGTATTTCTGGAACTAATTTTTCTTTGGATAAACTGGGAACAGGTAAAATTGGGATATCCTTATCAAAAGGTTCTTTCAAAGAAATTTCAGAAAACATTTGATTATATAACAATGAATTCAATTTCTCCTCAATGGTTGTTAACCTAGTTTTTACTCTTGGAATACTAGATAAATCCTCATTTATGGTTGAAAAAGATAATTGATTCTTATTTTGTAAAGATGAATAATGGCTACTCAATCTTTCTAAGTTCATCTTGTGTTGCTCTAGCCCCTGGAAACAGATGGACACAGTAGCTTTTAATTTAGAAATATCATTCTTGATATTTTGACATAAAGCAACTTTCTTTTCATGAGTTACTTTGTAATTAAACAAATCATCAGAGACTCTCTGTAACTCACTCCTCAATGCTTGATAACCCTTTTCAGTTAACAAACTATTTTATTTCTGAGTCAATTGCATGTTTTTCATTATATTATTTAGCTTAGTAATAATATCTCTCAAATATTCATCATTAATTTTGCTACATCTTGAGTGTTACTCAATAAAGAAACAGAGTAACTTTCCAGATTCTCATAAAACTCAGGATCAAGTGTTTCATCAATAATAGCTATATCAGGATTTATTGTTGAAGTAGCAAATTAAAACTAAAGGATTAGATACATTAGAATATTGAGTGATTTGTCTACTCTTATCAGCCTCTACTGGTCTCACAGTTTCATCTCCTCTTCCAGAATTACCTGAAGGAACTGAATCAGCAACAAGAAATGGTACTTGAGGTTCAATAGACTGGCTTACCAAGGCTTGGGAAAGATCTGAATATTATTTTTTCTTTTTCTGCCTGCTTGATAAGGGTGAGGAGCAGTGGGGTTGAATCGACTGGGTCTTGATCAAACTGCCTGAGGCATTTGAGGCTGCTGATGTTGAGACAGATAATCTTACTGGGTGTTTAACTGATCCCACTTCCACTTTAATACTTCCACCTTTTCTGGTTGCTGGGGAGCAAATTTTGGAAGATCCCTGGGGGGAAGAGGTCTCCTCTTCTCTTTAAAAAGGCATCTACTTTTCTTACCTTTTGTTCTAGTGAGTCTGTTCTTGCTCTCAGTCTTAAGCTCTCTGTCCTCAGCTCCTTTATGTGGGTGGAGAGAATATTTACTTGATGAGGTAGAGGCATCTTTTAAATTTTGAAAAAAATTTGACTTAAAAGGTTATTTTGACTGAATTTTAAATTTCTTAATAAAGAAATTTGAATTTTTTAGATTTTTATTATTTTAACAATATTTTTATTTTCTTTTCAACTTTATTATTGAGCACAGTTTTAGGGATTAAAAAATATACAGGACATTTATTAATTTTTATTAATTACTAAATTTAATTATTGTACTTAGCTATTTAATTGTAAGTAATACATAAGTAAATAATAGATAATTAATTATTAATAAGAATTAAAAAAAAGGTGTGGCTTCATTTCAGTATGATAATCAATTGTTTTACTGGATAAGTCTAGTAGCCTGGCTGACATCCAGTTTGGAAAACTTAATCTACTTCATTCAAAAAATTTTCATAGATTTATTGGTTTTGATATGATTACTGGGTCATTTTGGAGGCCTGGGAATATTATTAAGGGCTTGAAAACTTAATTCATTTTTTTATATTTTTTTAGTTTTCATATTATTTTCTTTGGATTAGTTATTAATTTGTTTCCTTTATGGTATATGCTTTTATCTGTTTCTTCTATCTATGGTATAGTTGTATGTTATCATTGATTATGATTGAGGGCCCGAACTAGAGGTCTGGGTGATGAAACTGCTTGAGTAGACACCATAGGGAGGTGATGAGTGCTCAAAGTGCTGTAATTTCTGGGGATAGCTGTGGAATGACTTGGACTGAGGGTCTGAGAACTCCTGTAGATTTTGGTATAAGTCACTACATAATATAGGGGGTGAAGTTGCTAGAAAGTCCCCAACCTGAACTCAGATGGAACTCAGAGTGAAGCTGCACTGAAACCATACTGAACTCTACTTGAAAACCCACCTAAAACTGTTCTTCTGAGCAGTTTTCTTCCCTTTTTGTATGGTTCATTTGTCAATAGCTCAATGTGTGTTCAATCTGTGGTGAGTTTGGGTCCAAGGCTGCGGACTTTCTAGCAAGTTGGCCCCCCATATTGTATGGCCAGTAAAGGGGGACCTACCTAGTTATTGAACATCAGTTAAACAATCACAAACAGTTATTATCATATATAAATATATTTTAAAACCCCTATAAATTGATTCTAACTTTATACTAGCTATAACTATAATTTATTAGTCTATTTTCAACCACTAGCATGCACCAAATTTAAATATTTTGAGTTAAAAATTGAGTATTACAGTTTTTTTTATCTTTTCCTAAAGTTTATTCCATAAATCTTTTATTATTAAGTTATTTGATCATTAATATTCACTAAAAAATCGTAATTATTAACTAGCAAACATTGAAAATTGGAAGTCTTTCCTAACTTACTACTTATTATTTTAGTATAACCTTAGTTAGGACTTGTTATTTACTCTATTAAAAACCAAGCAATATTTTGTGAAACTTTCCAGAAAGTCCTCAACTTGAATTCAGATGGAAATCAGATGGGAGTCAGACTGAACCCATAATGAACTCATACTGAGCTTTACTTTGAACTCATAGTTCACTCTTTTCCAAGGATGGATTGATCTTTAATGAAAGGATAGTGAAATTTTATAGCACAATTAATGGAAATAAACTAAGGAGAGCTTAAGAATCAGATTATTTTACAGTATTCTTTAATGAAACATAATTCATTGTTAATTTTGAATTGAAATTGATCAATAAAAGGATGGAAAATTGTATTATTCATTACAAACATGAATTTTTTACTTGCTTAATTTTTTCATCAATTTTTTCATCAATTTTTTTGGAAGACATATAAAACACAATCAGTGACTGATTTTGTTGAAAACTCCTGTCAACTCATAATTTGAAATTTTTATTTTTAAGTTTCGACTGTATAAACTGATTTTTTTTGCTTTGAATTTATAATATTTGATTATGCAATATAATTACTGTCAGTTAAATTAAGTTATCTAAAAAACCCATTCAACCATCAAAATTCTTAAATTTTATATCCTAGAATTCAGTTGAAAAAAGGCACAAATAAAGAGTTCAAATATAGGAACTCATTTTTTTCTGATTTCTGACTCAATATAGGAGTCACACACCTTCTTTATACTAAGAAATATTATTTTAAATAATATTTGGATATTTTTCTTGAAGAAGGTCCAATTCTTATGATAGTAGAGTTTAATCCAGTTTTCAAGATTTTCAAATTCAAAAGGATGATTAAAGTAAAATAAAACAAATTTCTGAATTTTACAGTTCTGTATATTCCTCAAATACTTAGAATTTCATATGATAACCTTATTTAAAGAAAAACATAGATGAGATTAAAATTTTTTTGGTGATATATTTTATCACCATTTCATAAGAATATTATGAGTTTGTAGAGTTATTTCATGAATTGAAAAATTAATCACTACACAGTAAATTTTTAATGTGACAAAAAGACATATAAACCAAAATAAAATCTTCAAGATAAAGTAAATATAAAAAAATAAAATTCTTCAAAATGTAACATTAACTCTAAAGTGTGCTTGAATATTATTTTTTGGGATAAGAAAAGTGTTCACAAGTAAATATAACTCACACATTTAAAAAACTTTCTTGTTTGAAATGAGTTTTTAACTTTTAATTTAAGACTTTATTTTTTTCAAGGAGCCTCTGCAGTAGGCAGAAGTGATGTTTTTTATCATCCTATCAGTTTCTTATTGAAGTACTACTATATGATGTTTATTTTGTACAAGTGACACAATAGACATTTTTAAATATCCCTATTGGAAAAGAATAGCATTAAAAAGATTAAATTTTTGTTAATATAAACCTTACTGAATATTCTAAATTAATAGACATAATATGTCATCCAGGTTATACCAGGAGCCCAGTAAATGTTATGTTAATTTACTTGAATCAAAAGAGGGCATAAAAATATGCTTATTATGTATATAAATTAATATTATATTGCATAATGAAATGATATAAGTATTTTATTAAATATATATAAAATAAGTATTATATTAATTTCAATATTATATAAACTCTGTATACATTTAAATTAAGCATAATAAATATTATATTCTATAAATTATGGTGCATTATTATGTATTTAATAAATATGAATAAATAAATAATTAATTATAAACATATATTATAATTATAAGTATAAAATTAACTTATAATTTAATTAAATTAATTAATTAAATTTATATATTAAATAAAACCTTACATCTGTTATTAAAAAATATTATTGGGCAATTTTTTGATCCCTAATTGTGTCATCAAAGTATTAAACCAGTTAAAACACTTATTTAAATATATTATTAACATTTTATTTTAAAAATTGGTAATCTTGTTATAATAAGTATTTGTTTTAAATTAAATTAATTACTACACTAATAAAATAAAATAAAATAATTAATTATTCATGTTTTATACTAAATTAAATCATTACATTATTTTTGACTTTATAAAATAGGTTATTTTTCATGTTTCAGTTAAATTGGTTATTATTTAAAAAAATTATAAGACATGTTTCAAATTAATTAAATTATTTTTATGTGTCTCAAACTTATTTAATTACTCACTAAATTTATGGTAACTGTCTGGGTTTAAATTTGTGGATATTTGGGCTCTAACTCATGTGCTTTAGTTAATGGTGTCATATTTCCCCTTACACTTACTCAAAATCAGCAATTTGTTATTATATTTTTATTATTGTTTGTATATACTTTATTATGACGCTTCAGAGGGCCCCTTTCCTATATATAGGCCTTGGGTAACCCTCTGTAGCCTCACCACTTATTATACACTCACCATTTAACCATATTTTTTAATATAATACATTTATTATTATTTTTATTAGTACTACAATTCTAATCTAAATTTTATATAAATATCTAAGGTTACTATAGGTCTGTTAATAATACTAATTGTGAACTTCACATTGATACATAACTTACAAATTTTAAATATTATATATTGAACCTCCCATTGTGTCACTCCTCAAGCTTTTGTTGTTGCATTTCCTTATTTCTCACTCTAACTTTCTTAGGCCTTTTAAAATCTAAATTTTTATAAATTCTTTATTTTCCCTTTTCTTCCTATTTATCTTTTTACCTCTTCTTCTTCTTCTAGACAACCAGCTTAAATAATACTTCAATTTCAAGTTGTTCAAATATAAATAAATAAAATGGCTCAGGTAAGCACTTATAATTTTTAGAAAAATGAATTATCAGAATCAATTCACAACTCAAAATTTCAAACTTATTCTCAAGTAAAAATATATGGCTTAAGGATTTATCAATCATTTATTAGAAATACAATACTTACACTAATAGGTTAACATTATATTATGGTGCTATCCAATGTAAGAGTATATGATATAAAATCAATATGAAATTTTATTAGAAAAAGAAAATATTTATATTTATAGTAATTTGAATTATGGAAAATATATAGCAGTATTAATTTATATTTATTAAAATTCATTTAAAAAAGAATATTTCATATCTTCAGTAATTATTTTAACAAAAAATTAGTTTAATACATTTCTTGTATAAAAATATCAATTTATGTAACAATATTTCTTCCCTTTTAAAAAAAAATCATGGTTATATTTTTAGGCTTCACTTGAGAGTGTATATATTAATCCAAAAATAGAGGATAATAAGAAGAACCTAAATAATTAGTATTTAAAAAAAATCCATCTTTGAATTTTTTCAAATTAAACACAAGATCTTCTACCTTTTTATAAATCTTATAATTTGTGAGTCTTGATCTTATTAATTTTCTTAACCTATCATACAGAAAGAAAAGTGATATTGTAATAATATAAAATAGAATTACAATCAATTTTTATTTAAAATTTTTTCAAAATTATCAATCACCTCTATTTATTTTTGGAACTGCAAATTATTTAATTTATAACTTTTTGATATAAAAATACTCTTAAGTTTTAAATTAGAAAATCTAATATAAAGTTTTTAAAAGTTAAAATTTTTTCTCATAGTTTAAATTTGATTTGAACAGAGTTTTACAACAGATCTTACTGGTATTTCAATCTAATTTCAATAAAAAATATGTAATATATTGATGCTAAAAATTGTATAGTAATTGGAGTTAAAATAGTGTGGTAAAAAAGAACTTAAGTGCTTTATTTTTTACTGAATTGATAATGTTACATATTTTAAGAAATCTTACTTATTTTATTCTCTCAAATTCATAGTTATTACAGGTTCTTATTTATGTATGTATGGTAATTATAAAAAAAATATCAAGCAAAAAGTTGAAACATTTAAATGTATTTTTTGTTAAATCTTCATTTGGATACAATAATTCAATTCAATGTTTATTTTAGTCTCATTAAATGAGTTAGTAATTAAGTTTAAATTCAAATACATTTATATCATGAAATTAATTGGGGGTATCAAAGTTAGAAATCTTCCATTTCAAAATACCTCTTTTTTCCACCAAATCAACCATGATTATTTTTTTTAAATATGCCATATTGTGCCCCCAAAACACCTCTCTACTGAAATTTAATGTCAAGCTTGTGTTTTTCTTTTTGTGTTGTGAAATGCCTTTTAAATAATTACAAATTTCTAACTTTGATACCCCCTAATAAGAGCATTAATTCAAATTTTTAACATAGGTTATGTTTATTTTTAAAAAAATTTATGAAAATGTTCCAAATTTTGTTTATATCTAATTTTTATTTATCAGAAGCATTTTTTAAAATGATTTCTATGAAAGTAAAGTAGTATTTTATGGCTCATATCTGTATATTAATAAATTTTCTGTCATAAATTGAAGTCTTTGATTCCATCAGCAAATAAAGCTGTATTGTTTGTTGATGGACATGTAGTTATAGCAAGACAGTTGAGGTATTGATTATTTTATAAGATAGAAAAGAAGTGCTGAAAACTGACAGGGTGTACTCTGTTTTTTGGCCAAAGAAAAGAGTCAACCTTCTGTTTTTTGCTGCCTCCTTTGACACAATTTATACCTTTCCTCATCTTTTGCTGCTTTTTCATCCCTCTCAATTTTATTCACATCCCTCCCCTTTCAAAAACAATCCTTATAATCTTGCTTCCCTCTCCACTCCCCCCAAAATATTTTATAATGCTCCTCACCCCCTCCCTTCCCTCCTTTCCCCATTCACTTTTTACCCAACCCAACCCTTTTTTCTTTCCTCCTCATCCTTCCTAACCCCTTTCAAATGACTTCATACTCCAAAGAATCCCTGTTTCATCATTTCTATTCCTTTTATTAACTCTTCAACCACATAATACCCCTTTTGTATCACATTCCAATCCTCTTGCTTGCATATGCACTTTTTTTACTCCATACCCAAACCATTTCTTCACCACCACAATCAAGCCTTTTTTAGTCTTACCCCACCCCTTTTGCTTTTGAAATAACTCTTTTTACTTCCTATAGAGTAAAACAGATGGAAAGGAGAGAAAAAAAAGTGAGTTTAAGTTAGATAGGATAGAGAGGGAGGTAGAGGGTATCAAAATGGGTAGAGTGTAGGTGAGATAGGATAAAGAGGGGTCAAGAAAGGGGAAAATAGGGTAGAAGAGGGGAGAGGAATGGGGAGAAAAAATATGAATTTAAAAGAGGGGGGAGGTTCTGGATGATGGGGGCATGGGATGCATAAGAGCATAAAATAAAGTGATGAGAAGAATAATATCAAAAAACATAAAATAATATAAATATATACTAAATTATAAGGAATGGAAAGTGAAATGGTGTGAAAAAAAAGAAACCTATCATTGTTGCACACTTTTTCATAGCCATATTTATTTTTCCCATAAATATTAGACACTTACTTATTTGATATAATGAAAATAATGGAAAGTTATTTTTTTCAAAAAATAGTACCCATATATTTTTTGTTAGAAGGCCCTTTTGGTCTAGAAGGTTTTAATGGTGGTCCAACAGCAGTGAAAAGTGGAAAAACTCAATATTTCAAGGGAGGTAAATAATTTTTATCTTTTATAGTTTATTACTCAAGTTAAAGGTAAAAAGATATTATTATTATTACTTGTAAGGATTAAAATTATTCAATTATAAATACTAATACATAAATATTAGTAATGGAAAGGGATGATTGTATATAATAAATTGTAATAAAGAAAGGAATGAGGAAAAAACAACATGATTGGGAGGCCTTATATAGGCAAAAAGGGGAGAAACCACAAAGTTAAAAAAATCAATATACAGGAGAATGAGAGAATAGAAAATTTCAAAATAAGATATTGCAAATATAAAGATTTTTTTATATAGAATGTATCAAAATAAAGTATTTACTGTATATATCAAATTATTTGATCTATTTCAAAGTTCCTGTAAATTCCACCTTTAAATAAAATAATTTGGATTTAATACTTAGTATTAATATATTTTTATTTCACCACTAGACTTTAATGAGGAAGTTTTCAGGGGAAAAAGTATAAGGGACATTTAAAATTAAATATTTACTTGATTTTTACTTATTCCAATTAGTTAAATTATTTTAAGTAAGCTATAAAGTAAATATAATTAGTAAAACAAGAAATAAGGTATGGCTTCATCCTAGTAAATAATTAATTATTTTGGGTAAGTCTAGTGGCCTGGCTGACACTCCTTCACTCTAAAAAAACAAAAAATAAATAGTGCTACAATTTTTTCTTTTTATATTTCTTTAGTAGAGCAGGAAGGTTAGATATCTGTTTCGCAGGTATCTAAGAATCATATTCAGAAGATTTATTCTTGAATCTCAATAAGTATTCAGTACATTTTTCAGCAGTGATTATTCTGTCATTTAGAGTCTTATCAATTTCTGCTGTTTCAGTGATTTCATTAGGGGTCTTCTTTGGTCTTCCCCTCCTTTTTAAAAATAAATCACTATTTGATGTGTAAGGTTTCAGAAGATATATTAAAAAACAGGATGTTTCCTGTCATATGAAGAGTTCAGGATAGCTTCAACTGCATTATAACCAAAAATTCTTCTGACAAACAATGGACCTACAAATTTTTCTTTTAATTTGCTATCACCTTTTAAATTGAAGTTGAAGGTTAAAATAAGTACTTCATCATCCCTATTAAAGGTGTATTCTTTATGGGATTTGTCCCATCTCTTCTTCTCATATTCAAAAGATTTTTCAATATATTTTTGAACATGACTTCTGCAAAGATGTTTGTTGAATTTGAAGAAAATATTTTACACCAGGATGTAAATCAAATATAGGTATTTTATTATTGAGAATTTGGGCAGGATTATTTGTAACATTTCCAAGCCAGAGCTAAAAAGGCTTTCTATGAGTAACAGAATAAACAGTGCTATTTTAAGCAAATTCCAACCCAGGATGTAAGGTGACCCAATCATGAGTGAACCTGTCATTATCTTTATACTCAAGGCCAAAGGGACATACCTTCTTATATTGTCCTCTAATGTCTGAATCATTCTCTCAGGTATTTCATCAGTTTGAGGATGATGAGAGGTTGAAAGCTTCAGATAACGACCACAAACATCCATCAGAGACATCTAAAATTCAGAAGTAAATTTAGGATCTCTATCAAAATTATGGCTTTTAGGAAACCAGAAGTGTTAAAAATATGAGACAACTACAAGAAGGCTATTTCCTTAGTGGAAACATCTTTGTGATTTGGAATAAATTTACACATTTTTGTAAATCTATCAACTATAACCAAGCAAGAGTTACAACTGGCTTTCCCAGCTATGGGTAATCTTTTTACACAATCCATGTTTATTATTTGCCATGGTGCATCAGGAGATTCAATATTTTGCATCAATCCAGCTCTTTTTCCAGTTAATCTTTATGATTTCTGGCAAGAATCACAGGATTCACCATATAGTTTAGTGACTTCAGACATGTTAGCCCACCAAGCGGTCTTCTTAATTCTTATCATTGTTTTTTCAGATGATCAAAATGTCCTGCCAATATGTCATCATGATAAATTTTCAAGATTATTTCTTTCATTGAAGGAGGAATAACAATAATGTTACCCAACTTTCTTCTATAATAGAGGTAGCCTTCATCAATTGAAAATCTTCTTTTTCCAAAGCAATTTGGTACTTTGGCGGGAGTGTTTTAATTAATTATTTTATTGAAGCATTCATTGGATCATTTAATATAGTACAAAACTTTTTTAAGTTAGTGTCTTTATCATATGAATCCAGAATAAGCTGTAATAGCTCTTCCTCAATATCAACCACATATATCCCATAAATGTTAACTATTTCATATTTAAGATCATATAAAGTATTAGAGTCATCATTTGGCAAAGGTAACCTTCATAACATATCCACATTTGAAAGAACAATTCCAGACCTATGAATTATTTTCATCCTCACTCTGTATTCCTGAAAAGCTAGCTGCCATCTGAGCATATGTCTGTTAGGTGTCTTCAAGTTCAAGAGGGATTTTGCTGTACTGAAGTCAGTTAAAAGCTTAAATTTTGGGTCATTCAGATAATAATTTAGCTTCTCTAGAACCCACACTACTGCTAAACACTTCAGTTAAGTGGCACCATATTTCACTTCACTATTTCTCAAGCTTCTTGAAATATAACAAACTACTACTTCAGATAGTTTTTCACTCATAACTTGTTTTTGATGGAGATCAGCACCAAGGCCAATAAAAATGGAATCAGTGTATAAAAAAGTGGTTGATGAAAGTCAGGAAAAGAAAGAATTGGTGTTGACATCAAACAATTTTTCATAGTGTCAAAAGATCTTTGTCTTTCACTTTTCTAGAAAAAATACACATCTTTCCTAGTTAATTAAGTTAGGCGTAATGCTATGACCTGATAATTTTTATTATACTGTTTATATTATTCACACATTCCCAAAAAACTTTGGAGCTCTCTAACTGTGGTAGGAGCTTTTACCTGTTGTATGACTGCCACTTTTTTCTGGTCAACACATATCTGTGAGCCTGAGACAGGATGACCAAGCACTTCCAAAGAATTAAAATCAAATTTGAATTTTTTAAAGCAAGTTTCATATTTATATCATCCATCATATGCAACACTTTACACAGGTTGTTAAGATGGTCCTCAAATACCTTATAGAATATGATGATATCATCAATGTAAACTATTAGCCTTCCTTAAATTATTTCTTGATGGAATGTTTTATCCATAACCTTTTGAAAACTTAAGGGGCATTTTTTTAGGACAAATAGCATCCTAACATACTTATAAATACCCATATGAGTAGCAATCATCATAAAATTCCTGTATTTCTTCTAAACAGGTACCTGGTGATATTCTTTATTACAGTTGATATATTTAGCACCTTGTAGGGTAGCATTTATAGAGCTTATTCTGGGTAAAGGATAGATTTTATTGACAGTATAAGTATTTAATACTCTATAATCACCACATATCCTGACTTTATCTTTCTCATAAGAAACTAGGACAGGTGAGATAACACAATGTTTATGGGTTTCAACTACATTTTCAATAATAATCATTTTTAAGAAGGGTAGAGATATTGTCTTCAATATATTTTCTCTTTGTTGGAAAAGCAGGATAAGGCTTCTTCTTTAAACTAGGTGGTATTTCAGTTAATGGGTAAGATAATAAAAACCTCATCTCTTCTTTCACCAACCCTAATTCATGTGACCCATGAGCAAAGGCCATAGGAAGGAATTTTATCAACTGAATGATGGAATCTATTTCCACGCTAGAAAGTTGTTTTCCAAAAGATTCTGTATCAATTTCAGACAGAAGAGCAGGCATTTCTTTTGTAGATCTTACTTTATATTGAAATACAGAATGACATGTGTTCAATCCAGGTGTTAATATTTTTTTGGGGGAGGAAATTTTTATTTTTCTCATCCCATTCAACCCCAATTTGAAAAATTGGTTTGAGGGATCTAATTTAATGCCATATTTGGTTAAAATATTATTTCCCACAATGAACCAGCAACTTAAGTTATCATTTTTCATAACTACAAAGTCACATGTAGCTCTTACAAAGCCATGGTTTTATTTAAAAAATACCATAGCTTTGTATTAACCAATAGGGGAAAAAAAGAGCCATAACCACTCCAATTTTAAGAATTGATAGGCATAAGTTTTGATTTATAATTCTGATCCACTGAAGTAAGTTCTTTTTCAGATACCACACCTCCTCCAGCTCCAGAATCTAAATCAACCTCAATGTTCTTTCCATTAATCAAGACTGGTGTCTTGAGAGGGGTAATTATTATATAGCTGTGTTCGAGATTTCTTATGATCTCAGCATCTTTAACTGTATATAAATCATTATTCTCAATTTCAATATTATTCAGATAATGAATATCTTTTTCCAGTATTAAAATTTCATGGTGAGATTCATGAGAAAGAATGCTGGCACAATCACTTAAAGTATCATTAAGTGAAACTGTGTCATCAGCAGTTTACTTTGTTTTTCAACAATGATAATTTTCTTGTCACAAACATTGCTTTCTGCCAAGGATTTCTGAATTTAAAGCAAGGGTTTTTTGAATACTTTTTAGGAGAAACAGGGGAAAAAGGTTTACAAACTTTTTCAGGAGGTTTCAGTTGGTAATTAGAGGTCTTCTTCAATGAAGGTCTAGGAGTGAACCTTCTAGAATCATACTTTTTACTTAAACCAACCTCATTACAAGTATTGATAAGAAAATAAGGTTCCCTTGAGAGCTTAGTCCTAGAAACTATTAAGTCTCTCAGAGACACAGTCAATTTATAAACAATCCTGTCCTTCCATAATTCAAAGTCCACATTTGGATCCATTGCTCTCAGAATCTTTACTAGTTTCATAAGGAACTCAATAGTTTTTACCATAGAAGAAGAGATATATCTGGCTTCCTCATACTGCCTTTGTTGGGATAACCTAAACTTTGAACCACCAAACGTTTCTTTAATCAATTTCTTCCCATCCTCACAGGATTAGTCATTTTTATCTAAAAGGACAGATTAATACCACATCAGGGAAACATTGGGAAAAAAAGAAATCAATTTATACACAATTTCTTAATCTGGAAGTTTATAAGAATTCTTAAGTTTATCAATTCTTCAAATGAATTTCTTCCAATCAGAGGAAGAATCACCCTAAAATATTTGGCATTGGTCAAGTTTTGTATAATTCTTTTAATTTGAGGCAATTTCCATGTTACAAACTTTTTCATTTTTGAGAAGAAGTTGTAATTTCTCTAACTGAGCAGTAATCTCATTGTTTAACCCTTCTGTAGATGAACAAGGTGCTTCATCATTTTTTGATGAAAACTCAGGAATATCTACAGGCATTTCTTGCACTAATTTTACTTTATATGATCTAGGAACAGGTACAAATGGAGTATCTTGTGCAACAGGTTCTTTCAAAGAAGTGGAAGAATACTTTTGTTAATTTAACAATGAGTTCAAATGCTCTTTTATGTTTCTTATTCCAGTTTTCACTCTTGGAATACTGAATGTTGTCTCATTGATATTTGAAAAAGATAATTGATTCTTGTTTTTCAGCAATGAGCAATGGTCACTTAATCTATTCAATTTCAACTTATGTTTCTCTAGTTCCTGGAAACACATAGACACAGATTCTTTTAATTTAGAAAAATCATTTTTGATATTTTGCCACAAAGCAATTTTCTTCTCATGAGTTACTTGTAATGGTACAAATAATCATAAGCTCTCTGAAATTCACTTCTCACTTCTTGGTAACCTTTTCAATTAACATACTATTGAATTTTTGTGTTAATTGGAGGTTTTTCATTATATGATTTTGTTTGGTAATAATATCTCTCAAATATTAATCATTAATAGTAGCTACATCAGGAGTATTTCTCAATAGGGAAACAGAGTAATTTTCCAGAATTTCATAAACTTCAGGATCAATTTTTTCATCTATAATAGCCATATCAGGATTTATTATTGAAGTATCAATTAATACTAAAGGAATAGTTACATCAGAATATTGAGTAATATGCCTACTAGAGCCAGCCTCTACTGGCCTCAAGGTATCATCTCCCCATCCAGAATTACCTGAAGGAACTGAATCAGTATCAAGAAAGGGCACTTGGGACTTAATAGAGGGGCTTATTATGGTTTTGGAAAAATTTGGAGTTGATTTTTATTCCTTTTTCTTCCTCCTTGGTAGGGATGAGGAGGGGTTGGTTTGAATTTTTTGGGTCTGAAGGGACTTGCCTGAGTTCCTTGTTGCAGTCGTTGAGCTTGGAGGGAGTCCCACTGAGTATTGAGCCAGTCCCACTGCCATTTTGACACTTCTACATTTTCCTGTTGATGAGGAGGCACTTGTGGAGGGGTTTTCGCTGCTGGATGAGGTTTCCTATTCTCTTGGAGAAAAGTATCTACATTTTTTAGCTTTTCTTCTAGCAACTTTAACTTTTTTTTAACCTGAGGTTCTCTGATTTCAACTCCTTGATGTGAGTTGACATGTTGTTTACTTTCTGCTGCAAGGGCATCTTTTTTATTTTGAAACCTTTTGGAAGCTCTTTTGGGGGGATCACTGGGGGCTTTGAGTGCAGGGAAGTCTTCTCTATTTTAATTTCTACTTTCTGCATCTCTATATAGTGTTTGGTCCAAAAATTGATTAATTTTAGCAGTCAAAGAAGAATTTACAGAAGTATCATCATAATCAGTTGAGTCCAATTACTCTTCACAAGCAGAAGCACTTAGATCAATCATTGCTTTTATAGCTTGAACTGAGAGAAATGAAATATTAATATTTCATCAGTTATTATTTAGCTTGTGCAAGAAAAAATAAAAGATAGAAAAATAACTTTGAGTATATGATCAATTTTCAGTATTATTAACCAAATTAAATAATGAAAATATAATGCTTATCAGGAGAAAAATCAACCAAAATAAATATTACAATTTTTTAATTGATCAAGTTAATCAATAGATTGATATTTTATTAGCAGGATGTAAATATATTAATTAAATAATAAAATAATTTATCAATTATAAGGACAAAAGAGTCAACTGGAATAGTTAACACAATTCTTAATTTTTAACTAATTTATATATTGATATATTATTATCAGGACTAAGAGTCAACTGAAAATTCAATTGCAAGGACTTAATGTTAAATGAAATAATTTAATACAATTAATTAATTAATTTATATATTTATTATTTTAATACCAGTACTAATTGTCAACTGAAGCAATAAAATAATATTTTAATTATCAGGACAAAAATTTCAACTGAAATAATTAAAAAAATATACATTATATAATTAATTTGATTTATATTACTTCTAGGACTAAGAACAAAATTGCTCTTTCTTGGTCAACTAGGAAAAAAAATTATATGCCAGACACCTCCCCCTGTAATGTGAGCAATTTGATGCCACTGCAGAGTGCTGAGTAAAAAGATACTCGTGAAATATGAAATATGCAGAGTGAGATCAACAGATAGCAACCGTTATAGTTGCTAAAAGTATATAGGACAATTTCCACTATATAAACCTTAAATTCGGGGAAAGTTTTGATTCCCAGTCACAGAGAAAAAGGTATGTTACATGCCTTTTGAAGTTCATCATTTTTGTTTGTTCACAAAGCCTAATTGGTCCTCATAGTCAATGGTCCTACAGTTGCCAGTGTCAAGGTATTAGTGCATTGGCAAGGATTTGGAAAGTCTCCCAAGTGTTAGAAGGTATTAATGGTGGTTCAACAGTGGTGAAAAGTGGAAAAACTCAAGATTTCAAGGGAGGTACGTAATTTTTATCTTTTATAGTTTATTACTCAGGTTAAAGGTAAAAAGATATTGTTATTATTACTCGTAAGTATTAGAACTATGCAGTTGTAAATACTAAAAAAGTAATAGTAGTACTGGAAAGGTTGATTGTATATAATAAATTGTAATTAAGTAAGGAATGAGGAAAAAACAACCAGATTTGGAGGCCTTATATAGGCAAAAAGGAGAGAAACCATGGAGTTAAAAGAATATATATACAGTAGAATGAGAGAAAAGAAAATTCCAAAATAAGATATTGTAAATATTAAGATTTTTCTATAAAGAATGTATCAATAAAATTTATTTACTGTATATATCAAATTATTTGATTTATTTTAAAGTTACTGTAAATGTCACCTTTAAATAAAATAATTTGGATTTAATACTTAGTATTAATATATTTTTATTTCACCTCTAGACTTCCATGAGGACATTTTAGGGGGATAAAAATATGAGGGACATTTAAAATTAAATATTTACTTGATTTTAACTTATTCCAATTAGTTGAATTATTTTAAGTAAGTTATAAAGCAAATATAATTAATAGAATAAGAAATAAGGTGTTGGTTCATCCTAGTAGATAATCAATTATATACTGTGTAAGTCTATTAGCCTGGATGTAAATTTTATTGATTGTGAATTATTGATTATAATAAATTTTATAACTTATAAATTTAACTGAATCTGTTTTTAATTCATATTAAAAAATTGTGCATCTGCCACAAATACTTTCAATCTTTAAAAATTTTCAAGAATATCTATTTATAAAATAAGAACAAATATGTTTTTTTTAATTTTACTGTTAAAAATGTGATTAACATTATCAATTCAATATTTTTTTCTTGGATAATTTCTATATATAATTTCAGCTAAAAAAAATTATAAGAATATTCAAAATTTTTCTTAGTTCAATTGATATGAGAATCTCATTGTCTTATAAGTATGATTTTTTTTATATTTTGCATATGCCAGCCTGGTTTGGTGGTGGGGTTCAATTTTTTTCAATATTCCTATAAAAATTCCTGTAGTTTAAGCCTCAAGATTATTGTTACCAATGATTTCCTGTGCTTCAATAAATTTCCAAAATATGCTCAAAGTGTTTTCAATGTAAATTCACCATTTCACTATTATTGTTTCCTCACTACCTCAATGTTTACTCAATTTTATATGAATTTGGGTTAAAGGTTGCAGACTTGCTAGAAAGTCTGCCCCCCATGTTGTGTTGTGAAATTTCATATAAACTAAATATTTGGGTCAGCAGAGCATTAGTGGGTCAGAATAACTCACTGATTATGGAAAGGAGCCTTTATAATAATTGTACTAGCTTTTATTTAATAAAAATGAGGTATTTACAGTAGTAAATGTACCCAATATAAATCCAAATTTTACTTGGTATTTGGCTATCAATATAACACCCTTTTAAATTATTATTTGGTAAAATCATGTTAAGCTAATTACTCACTATTTCAAAGTTTTTTTTAAACATATTATATAAATTTTAACCAATTTTTTAAAAAAAATATTATATTTTGTGTAAATAAATAAATATAAAAAAAGGGTTAGCTGAATTGCTTTTATTAGTATTAAAATAACTAATATTTTCTGTCTACTGATTACCATACAAGTTTTCTATTTTGTAGGAATATTTAATATTTATTTCAGAAATTATGAGTACTCAACAGGGAAATGTAAGTGATAAATCTGCTTTTCCTACCAGGTCTAAAGCTAAAAACAAAGTACCAGGACATAAAAATGGAAGGAAAATCCTACCCTTAACCAGAAAAGTTAAGAAATTAGGAATAGGAAGACCTCCTAAGAAAATTAAATATAAAGAAGATATCACCTGCTCTTTAGGATCAACTGTCCCACTTGGCCAAAAAATTCCTGAAGCTGGAGGAATTTAAGTATTCCATAATCAAAGTGGTAGAGATAGTAGAGAGTGATTTCAGGTTAGGACTCCCGCTGTAGTCTTCCAACATTGGCAGAGGCCTTTGTTGGTCTGTTTGACACTGTTTTGGTATGTCTTAATTGACATTGGTTGAATAAATAGGTGTTTTTCTGATTTCATTCAGTGAATATTGGGACTATGCGTATGTGGGTACTCTCATTATATATCCCCGGTTTTTCTCTATATTTTATGTTTTATTGACATTTTTCATATTCTAAGCTTTAAAGGGTAATTTTCTGATTTTTAATTTCTAAAAGATAGATGTTTAATTTTGTTTTTTGTGTTTTACGGGATAACCTTATGTCTTAGGTTTAAGTGCTTAATACCATTAAGCAGAGCTAATTTGGCTCTATATTTTATGTCACAATGTTTTCATAGCTTAATTTTGTGTTTTAAGGGTTTTAGTAGTTGTGGTGGATTTTTCTAAGTATTTTGGGCTTTATTGGAGATTTTTGGTGGTCATCTGGCTTCAGGGAGGTCTGACCGCTTCAAGGCGGGCCACCAGCCTGAGTTATAGAAGGCTAGGAAGGGCTTCTAAAGGGTTTTTATTCAATTTGGCTGCCAAAAGTGCCAAATTTGTTGCTATGCATGGATTTTTTAGATGGTGGTCTGTGTGTACATACTGAATTAGACAGTTTGGGGCAACTTTAATTATCATACAATCATCTGGAGGTGATATCATTCTTCTCCCTCAGTTTTCACTGTTTTTGGCCACAATTGGCTGTGTTTTTTGCAAGGTTAGCTCTTCAGTTATCTCAACTTAAGCAACTGGTTTCTCTGGTGTAGATTTGCAACCTGCATCATGTATTATTGCTGTTTTCTGTTCAACAAGTGCACATTGTTTTGTTTTTCTGGTGTGGATCTTTCTGAATTTAAGTTTTCTGGTTCTTTGGTTCTCAGTGGTCTGCCATTGGCTACTGTCTTGACTTTTTAAACAGTCTAGAAGTGTGTTGGAAGTGGTATAGTAACAGTCTGTCAGCCAGGCTATCTCAGGAGCCCAGTAATTTATATAATAAATTACTGAAATCATGTAAGGGAATAACATTAAGTGGTTACAATAAATTATTTTATTAAATAATAAAATTATAAATGTTTTATTAATAAATAAAATAATTACTATATTTAATTTTATTATTAAATTAGTTTTATTACATAAACAAATATTATATTCTATAAAGACATGGCACACTTGTATGTATTTAATATTTCTAAAAAATTAATTAAATTAAGTATGATATTATAAGCTTAATTATATTTAATGTATGATTTAATTAAAAATAAATTAATAAAAGTTAATTTAAAAAAATTAATATAATTTAGAAATTAATTCCAACTCATAATATAATATTATTTAAAAATATTGTGCGCTTTTTTTGACCCTTAACTGTGTCAGTAAATTTACTAAATAATTTAAAACCCATATTTATTATATTAATATTAAATTATCACTTTGAATAAGTTACAATTAAATTAAGTATTTGCTTAAATTAAATTAATTACTGAAAGTAGTTAAAACAATTAATTAATTTCTCTTTACAACTGAATTAAATTGATTACATAAATTTTGGCATGAAAATAATTCTATTTCTTTTAATTGAAACCTTTACATCTTATTATAATACTTGTTTATGATATTTTTTCTCATAGATCTCATGGTCTCATACTAATTTAGTTATTCATTATATTAATTACTAGTTTGGAGCTTTAAGATGGGAAAGTTGTTTACTTATTTACAGGTTTAACTTGTTGTTGTTTAATTTTTTCCCCTCATGGTTTATGTTTTAATTAAATTCCTTTGATCTTTTGTTTTACATTACTATTAATTTTGTACGTACATTTGAAGCGCCTCAGAAGTTTCCTTTCCTATAAAGGGGGCTTGTAATTCCTCTTTGTGGATCATCACTTACAATACAGACAATTAAATACTTGCAATACTTTATTATTATTTCTATTAGTATTACAATTTTAATCTAAATATCCAATAAATAATCTAAGGTTGCTTTATATTTATTAGTAATACAAGTTGTTAGCTGCTCAGAGAAGTTTCTACTTACTTAAATAATTATTTACAAAAAACCAGAACCTCACTGTTGTGTCATTCTTTAAAATTTGTCATTGCATCTCTCTTAGTTTGATTTAATTATTTAATTATTTTTATTAGTTACATTTTCACTCTATTTAATTACTCTCTCTTTATTATTTCCTTCTCCTACATTCCATTATTCTCTTCTTGTTCACCTTCTTCTAGAAAACCTGCCAACAGTTGAGGACCTTTCCAAATGACCACGACCTTTTTTGACAAACTATATAACACATGGACCACCTAGTGGGAAACAGATAATTTTTGCTGCAACTGTGTTTAGAACTTGGGTTTGATCTTTTTGGTTTATAGTATATTAAATTAAATATACTATAAAGTGATTTCTTGATCAATACAGTAAGTAAACCTTTGCACCTCTCAAATATATTATTAAATTTTTATTGCAATAACAGTGTTTTTGGCTTAATTGCTGAATCACTGAGTGTAAGTGATCATTATTTTTTTTAACTTTTCCTAGTTGACCATAAAAGACTTATACTCTTAGTTCTAAAAGATCATTAGAATTTTTAATAAACTATTATTAATTTTTATTGAATTTTTTTTTGATTTATTGGTTTACCATAATAGTACTCATCGCTTAGTCCCAATATTACCAATATATTTTTTGTATTAATCATTTTTTGGTTGACTTATTAAACCTTTGGGTTGGTCCCTGAATAATTATTGTTATTTTATTACTAATATCATTTTTAATTAAATATTTTTTGTATTACATTTTTATTGTTAATTGATATATTTTTTGAATAAAATTCAAAAAATTTCTTTAAGAAATAATATAATTATTTTTTGATTGATAATATAAATTTAAATCATTAAATACCATTTGATTTTTTATTCACAGTTTCATGTCCAGTAGTTTGGCAAAAAGCAAGGATAATCTTCATGTAGATGAACTTGATGTGAATGTTGATAATGAATCTGTAAGTTTTTCAAAATTAACTTATAAGAATTCTTCAGCTAATAAAAAATATTCATATTCCTCAGGACATAGAAGTGTCAGGAGAAGTGGCAAACCACCCTCACCAAACTACTCTGAAAGAAGTAAAGCCTCATATAAAATAGGAAAATCCTCTAAAGGGTATAAAAATAAGAAAGATCCCTCTGACGCAAAAAATTAAAAATCTTTCCAGCCATATAAAAGAACTGAAGGCAGAAAGCATGAAGTACAAGGCAAGAGAAGACACACTCTGGAAACAGATGCAGAATCTCTTAAATCACAAGCAGGTTCAACCTCCTCCTTTTCCAGCTTCTCAGCCTCAGCCTCAGCCCCATCAGGCACCCAGCTCTTTCACTCAAAGTCAGAACACTCTAAAAGTGGAACAGTGGAAATGGGACTAACTGATGAGCCATTACCAACAGAATGTTCAGAAGCCAGCTTCTCAACAACCTGGCCCATCCAGGACACAAACCTATCATCAATCTCCTCAGGCCCATCCTTATCAGGGAGGTAGAAGAAAGAAGGCACAGGGAAAATTTCCTCCTTTGCCATTGTAAGTAATTTATTTGATAAACATGTTGGTATGTATAATAGAAAATCTTCTCCCACAGGTAATATTGTGGATAATGGGTAAAGAACAGTTAAACCCATAAAGATACAACTTCCTTTAATGAGTAGCCCTAATGATGTAATTAGTAAATTATCATTTGATGAGCCTTTACATTAAACTTCTACTTATTTAATTAATCCTTCTGTTGCAATTAAAAATTATTTTGTTTCCCCAGAAGTCTATACCTTGCTTGAGAAAACTTCTGAGGATATATTGAAAGATACACTTGATTTTAATGTTGTAAAAGACAAAAATTTGAGAGATTTATTAGTACATGAGAGTGATAGATTAAATAATTTGCACTTACATTTTAAAGTAAGCTCTTCTGTGCATTATACAGCCTATTTTAAAATCAAATAAACTTTGAATATTTTTCATAGCCAAAAAAAACAAATAAGAAGCGGTCATAGAGCTATCTCAGATAAAAATATTCATCTGCATAGAACTTTGAGTGAGTTAAAGCCCCTTATTGAATAGAATTATTCATTGAAAGGTGAAATTAAGTCTCTAAACAATGAGTTGAAAAAGCTGAAAAATGATTTCCAAGCTCTGAGTACCAAATACACAGTTTCTGAGGACAGAAATGTTTTATCCCTTGCAAAAATAAATGCCCAGATGTCTGAAATTCTAAGGATACAAAATTCTTTGTCTGACCTACAGGAAAATTTCTCAGCCTTTGCTGTCAACCATTATGGTGTACATGAATATGCTGCTCATAAGTTGGATAAAAATAAAGGAAAGGGGCCTGAAAAAATCAGCTCTTTTCTTCCCCATATTTCAACCACTAAGCAAACTAAAAATCTTTTGCTGCTAGCAAAAATCTTTTAGCGGTCATGAAAAAGGTGTTTCTGTATATAATGAAATTACTGAACACCTGACTATACTTCAAGAATTATTAATGTTAAATAATTCAAATCAAAAGATGGACCATACCAGTAGCCAGAAAAATTGGCCCAAACTGGATCAATATCCCACTTTTTATGGCGACTCTTCATCTGACTGGCAACACTTTGTTCAGAGAATTGATAATCTGAAAAACTCTTATAAATTACCAGATGAAGAAATTGCCTCTAAATTAATTTCTTTCTTTTCCAATGTAGCTTTAATGTTGTATGAATTTTTCTTACTGGAAAATCAACATTATACTTGGAAAGAATGGAAAAAATTGATGGAAAATAAATTTGGTGGTTCCAAATTTAGGCTTGCCCAGCAGAGATTATATGAGAATGCTAAATATGTGTCTTCCTCCTCTGAAAAACTTATTGTTTTCCTCATGAAAATTACAAAAAGTTTTAGAGACATGGATCCTAAAATGGATTATGATGTTTGGAAATATTAAATTCTCTAAAAATTACCAAATTCTCTGAGAGACTTGATTGTGGCAAGGACTGAGAATGTGAGAGAGAATTATTCCTTTATTAATATCTGTAATGAAGTCCTATTAAATCATAGATATGAGCCAAGGAATTATACTGTTAAATCTTATCATGACCAACAAAAGCTTTCCACAAAACTACCAGACAAAACTGGAAAACATTCTGCCCCTGTTGCACCAAAGAACGATGCAACTAACACTTGTTTTAAATTTAACAAACCTTGGAAGAAAAGACATATTTGTGACAAGAAAATTCATCTTGTTGAACATAATGAGGAATCTGAAAATACTCAAGCTGATCTTGATGATTCCTCAAGTGACTGTAATAGAAATATCTCTTATGACCATGATTCTTCTCAAGAATTTCTAGTTTTAGAAAAGGGTATCCGTTATTTAGATAATTGGTCTGATAATTGTAATGTTGACTTATCTTCTGTAGAAGACGCTGAATTGATTAGAGATTATACTGACAGCTCTTTTTTAGTATCACCTTTGAGAGCTCCAGTAATCATACATTTTAAAAATGTTTAGTTTATTCTTGACAATGGTGCTGGAGGGAGTGTAGTTTCTAAAAATGAACTATCTTCTCTGGATAAAGATTATCAAAAAAAATTATTACCTATAAAATCTGAAAAATGGAAAGGTTATGGTTCTGTGTTATATCCCATTGGCAAATACAAAACCACTGTGTTCTTTAAATATAATGGTGGTTTTGTCAGAGCTATTTTTGAATTTTTTGTGATGAAAAATGACAATTTAAGAAATTGGCTTATCATGAGAAATGACATTTTAACCATATTTGGAGTTGATTTTGATCCTGCAAACAATTGTTTTACCTTGGGTTTGAATGCGAAAGAAAATTAAAAATTTCTTCTTCTAAGAAGCATTCTGTACCCTTGTTGAAATATTATCAATCTTTGTTCCAATGTAAAGGCAGACAAACAGAGGAAATAGATGAATTATTGTCTGAGATTGAAACAGCTCCATTTGGTGATCAATTAACATTTGATAAGAAAGATTCAATAATAGCCCTAATTGCATTTTTCCCAATGGCTTTTGCTCATGGTTCTCATGTCTTAGGAAATTTTAATGATGAAATGAAAATTACTTTATCCTGTAATTTGAATGATATTCATCCTAGTCTTAAGAAAAAATCATATCCTGCTTCTACAACAAAGAGAAAGGATATTAAAGATAATATTTCCACCTTATTAAAAATGATTATCATTGAAAAGGTGGGTGTCACCCCAAAATATTGTGTAATCTCCCCAGTTTTGATTTCTTATGAAAAAGATAAAGCTTGATTATGTAGGGATTATAGAGCATTAAACACTTATACTGTTGATGATATTTACCCTTTACCCATAATAAATTCAATACATGCTACCTTTCAAGGACCAAAATTTATTAGTTGTCTGGATGGTAATAAAGATTAACATCAAATAACTGTTGAGAAAAATTCACAAAATTTCTTGCTTATTGCTACTCATGTGGGAATATATAAGTATTTTAGGATGCCATTTGGCCTTAAATATTCTCCTTCAGTTTTTCAGAAAGTAATGGATAAAAATTTCCATCAGGAAATAATTGAAGGATGGCTCATGGTGTATATTGATGACATTATAGTTTTTTCTAAAACATTTGATGACCATGTGATTCACTTAAATAGAGTTTTTCAAAAGTTGGATGACATTAATATGACATTGTCCTTGAAAAAGTGTAAATTTGGTTACCAATCCTTGAAAGTCCTTGGCCATGTTGTGTCAGGCGTAAAAATTTGAGTAGACCAGAATAAATTTTCTGCAATTCATAATATAAAAGCACCAACTACTGTAAGAGAAATCCAAAGTTTTTTGGGTATGTGTGGCTATTATAGACAATATATTAAAAATTATAAGGTCATAGCCTTACCTCTTACCAAACTGACCAGAAAAGATGTTGTCTTTATCTGGAATAATGACTGTCAAAAAGCTTTTAAATCATTGAAAAGTTGTTTAATGAAAGCCCCTATCATGGCTCTTCCAGATTTCATCAAACCTTTTGTCCTTTACACAGATGCTAGCTTTGTTGGACTGGGTTCTTCCCTTCACCAAAAACAAATCATTAATGATAAATCTTCAGAAGTTGTAATTTGTTATATTTTAAGAACCTTGAGAAATAGTGAATTGAAATATGGTGCCACTCAATTAGAGTGTTTATCAGTTGTTTGGGCTCTTGAGAAGCTCTACTATTACTTAGATGACCAAATATTTGAATTGGTAACTGACTGTAGTGATTTCAAACCCATCTTGAACCTAAAGACACTAAATAGACATATTTTTAGGTGGCAACTTGCTTTTCAGGAGTACAGAGGAAGAATGACAATTATTCATAGAGCAGGTAATGTTCACTTCAATGTTGATATGCTTTCAAGGTTTCATTTGCCAAATAATGACTTCAATCCTGCCTATGTGCCTGAAAGTGATACTTTTCATGTACATGGTATATATATAGCTGATATAGAAGAAGAAATGTTACAATAAATACTATATTCATATGAAAAATATTCTAATTTAAATAAGTTGGTTACAATCTTGAAAAATCTAAGAAATGCATCTATTCAAGCATTGATAAAGACTCTTACTCCAAAGTACCCGAGTGCTTTGAGTAAGGGAAAATTTTCCATTGAAGATAGTTATATTTATTAAAGGAGAAAACTGACCAATGTCATTTTTATTCCTCCTTCCATTAAAGAAACCATCTTAAACCTTTTCATGATAACATATTAGCAAGACATTTTAATCTTGAGAAATCCATTATAAGAATTAAAAACACTGCTAGGTGGGCTAATATGTCTGAAGACACTAAATTATATGTTGAATCTTGTGATTCTTGTAAAAAATCTAAAAGACTGACAGGTAAAAGAGCAGTATTGTTACAACATATTGAAGCACCTGATGCTCCTTGGAAAATCATTAACATGGATTTTTCCACTGGTCTTTCTGTAGCAGGTAAAGTTAACTATAACTCTTGTTGGGTAATAGTGGATAGTTTCACCAAAAGGTGCAAATTTATTCCCACCCACAAAGATATATCCACAAAAGAACCAGCCTTCTTATGGTGGACTTACATGTTTAATATTGTTAGATTTCCTAAAGCCATTATCTCTAATAGAGACCCAAAATTTACATCTGAATTTCAGACATCTTTGATGGATATTTGTGGCTGTGAGTTAATACTGTCTACAGCTCACCATCCTCAGACTGATGGTCTAGCTGAAAGAATGATTCAAACTCTAGAAGATATGATTAGAGGGTATTGTGCCTTTGGATTAGAATATAAAGACAATGAAAGATTTACTCATGACTGGGTTATTCTATTACCAGGTCTTGAATTTTATTATAATTGCACTGTTCATTCTGTCACAGAGAAAAAGCCTTTTGAGCTTTGGTTAGGTTATGTCCCAAATACTCCTGCTCAAATTCTCAATAATAAATTATACAAGTTGGAGCTACACCCTGGTGTAAAATCTTTAATGAAAATGCAATAGCTATTAAGAAAACATGCTCAAGGCTTTATTGATAAAGCATTTGAATATGAAAAGAAAAAATGGGATCAATCCCATAAAGAATACACATTGATCAAGGGTGATTAAGTTTTGATATCTACTTTCCATTTCAATTTAAAAGGCAATAAAAAATTAAAAAATCATTTTGTGGGATCATTTGTTTTAAAAGAATGATTGGAGATAATGCAGTAGAAGTTTTATTGTATTCTCCATATGATAGAAAACACCCTGTTCTCCTCATTTCCTTACTTAAACCTTATACTTCCAAAAGTGACTTATTTCCCAAAAGAAGGGGAGGACCTAAGAAAAACCCTCAGGAAGTCAAAGTAACTGCAGAAATTGATAAAATTCTCAATGATAGAAATATCACTTCTGAAAGAGGTATTGAATATTTATTGAGATATAAGAACAAGACATCTGAACATTATGCATGGATACGTGCAAAAGAAATTTCAAATCTTCCTACTCTGTTAAAAAAGTATAAAAGGAAAAAATCCTAGCATTTTTTTTATTGTTTTTTTTAGAGTGAGGTAGTGTCAGCCAGGCTATCTCAGGAGCCCAGTAATTTATACAATAAATTACTGAAATCATGTAAGGGAATAACATTATGTAGTTACAATAAATTATTTTATGAAATAATTAAATTATAAATATTTTATTAATAAACAAAATAATTACTATATTCAATTTTATTATTTAATAAGTTTTATTACATAAACAAATATTATATTCTATAAAAACATGGGACATTTCTATGTATTTAATATTTCTAAAAAATTAATTAAATTAGTTATGATATTATAAGCTTAATTATATTTAACTTATAATTTAATTAAAAATAAATTAATATAACTTAGATATTAAATCCAATTCATCATATAATATTATCCATAAATATTGGGCGCTTTTTTGACCCTTAACTGTGTCAGTAGAATTACTAAATAACATAAAACACATATTTAATATATTAATATTAAATTCTCACTTTTAATAAGGTACAATTAAATGAATTAGTTATTTCAATTAAATTAATTACTGAAAGTAATTAAAAAACTAATTTATTTCTCTTTATCACTGAATTAAATTGATTACATAAATTTTGGTGTGAAAATAATTCTAGTTGTCTTAAGTAAAACTTTTACAACTTATTATAATACTTGTTTAGGATACTTTTTCTCACATTTCTAATGGTCACATACTTATTTAGTTATTCATTATATTAATTACTTGTTTGGGGCTTTAAGATGGGAAATTTATTACTTATTCACGGGTTTAATTTTTTGTTTCATTTTTTTTCCTCAAAGTGTATGTTTTAATTAAATTCCTTCAATCTTTTTTCTTCACATACTATTACTTTTGTATATTAATTGGAAGGACCTCAGAAGTATCCTTGCCTACAAAAGGATCTTGTAATTTCTCTTTGTTTATTATCACTTACATTACACAATTTTTTAAAAAACTTACAATACAATATTTTTTTATTCTTATTAGTATTATAATTCTAATTTAAATACTCAAATATAAAATTAAGGTTTCTCTAAGTTTATTAATAATAAATTGTGATTGATGCGCAGAGAAGAAATTTCTTACTTAGAATTAGAGTCTTTTACCAATAATTTAAGAACTCACTGTTTTGTTACTTCTCTTAAACTGTCGTTGTACTAGTCTTATCTTGGTTTAATTATTTTATTATTTTTATTACCTTTGTTACTCCCTTTAGTTTTTTCCCCTTCGTTATTCCTCCTTCTCAATTCACTTTTCTTCTTCTTCCTCTCCTTCTTCATGATGACCAGCCAACACAGTCTCTAATTTGATGTAGAAAATAAATTTCACCTGCTATTTCTCAAAGGGACAGGGGTTTTTCTCTCCAGTTTTACTCCAAATCCCTTGATCAAGGCCTGTAGCAAGCACTATAGGATTGTCTAAATCACAAAATAATCAAATTCTAGAAGAACTAAAAGGAATACAGTAAAACTGTCAGCCAGGCTATACCAAGAGTTGAGTAAATTTTATGATAAATTACTCAGACATAAAAGAGAGACAAAATGAATGTAAATAATATATAAAAATTAATATTATATTGAAAAATAAAATTATATAAAAATATAATTAAAATATATGTTATAATATATTTTTTATTATATAAGTTTTATTTACATTTAAATACACATAAAATGTGTTATCTTCTATAAAAATTGGCACATTTTTAAGCATTTAATTTTTATAAATTAACAGTTAATTAATTACAAAACTAACTCTTAATATTTAACTTATAATGTAATTAATTAATCAATTATATATATATTGTAAGTAATAAGATTCATATCTTACAACCAATAATTATTGGGCACTTTTTTGATCAAAAATTGTATCCTCAAAGAAGTTAAAAATGTAAAAAAGTTTATTCAATAAAATATAAATGTTTTATTTTTAATACTTAGTTATTTCATTAAAATAATTACTTTTTTAACTTCAATAACTATTATACTAATACAATTATTCTAACTTAATTTAATATGTTTTATAATACATTAACTAAGTTTATAAATTCTTCATGTCAAAGACAGTATAATTTTTATGTTTCACTAAATCTAATTTTTTTAACAAAATTATTAATAATTTAGCCTGGTTTAAAAGTTACTATAGTTACATTTTTCTGTTTTATACTAAATAGGTATCTCACTTAATCTATTACATTTTTTTAGGGTTTGAAGGGTGGAGAAACTGGGTTTTTTTTTCTGTTTTAGTAAATTTTTACATTACAACCTTATATTCTTTTTTGCACTTAATTTTCATTTTTTTTATATTTTTTACTCTGTATATACATCTAGTGACGCCTAAGAGGGCCTCTTTTGCCTATATAAAGGATTTGGTTTCTCTACTTGTAGTCTTTATTACTTGCTTTAACATACAATTTTATAAATAACAATTTTTGTTACCTTTATACATTTTTTCCACCAATTTTATTACAGTGTTTTAAATAATACTAAAATTAATAAAGATATCTACATACAAATCTTTCTTTTAGAGCAGATCAATATTAAATATTGTTTTTTTATAAGAATAGAGATAAAAATTACTTAATTTATTAAATAAAAATAACCCTTACATCCAATTGGTATTTATAAACTCTTATTTTCCTTCACAATCATTGTTGTTTCCCTTTTATATGTTTCCACTTTCTTTTTCCCTTCTTCTTCTTTTATTTTCTTTATACTTTTTTTCTCTCTTCTAGAAAACTGACTGACAATTGGGGGCCTTTCCCAATGATGATTTTGACTTTTGGAAAAACAACTGATGCAGGGACCATCCTTGAATGAGAATTTGAACTTTTGCTGTGACTGTGAATCAAACTGGGGTTTTTATTAATTCTTTATATATACTTAAATAAGTATATGTTTCAGAATGATTTTTCAATCACTATTGTAAGTTAAGATTTTCACCTGAAATTTCAATATTGAATTTTTGTTGCAATAATGGTGTCATTGGCTATTTTTTCTGATATGCTGCATGTAAGTAATCAAAAAAAAATTAGTATTTTTTTCGTAGTTTAAAATAATGGAGTAATCCTCTTATTCTTACAAGATCATTATTTTTTTATTAAATTATTAAATTATTAATTTAATTGTAATTAATAATTGATAATATTGGTTAAAAATAGTTACACCTAGAATTTAGTCCCAATTATTACCATATTTTTATATTACTATTATTTTGGTTTACATTAATACTTTTTATTCTATACAAATTTAATTTTAGTGCTTATTCTTTTATTAACTAAATAACATAAAGCAAATTAAAAATTTATTCTTTGTTTTGATTATTGTTTTATAAGAGGGGGTATCAAAGTTAGGAATTTGTTATATTTAAAAAGGTATTTCACAGCACAAAAAGAAAGCCACAAACTTAATATTAACTCTCAGTAAAAAGTTTTTTTGGAGCCCAATATGGCATATTTTAATAAATAATCATGATTTATTTTGTGGAAAAAAGAGGTATTTTAAAATGAAGGATTTAAAAATTTGATACCTCCTAATATAAATAATATTCATTATAAATATAATTAATTTTATTTACTAATTGTTTTTATTAAAAATATTTATTAATATTTATTATTTTATTTCACAATTTTAAGAAAAAGAATTGATTATTCAACTTGATTTTTCATTATTATATCACAGATATTATGTCTAAAAACATGACTGGAAGCATGAAAAATGAAAATGAGGTAAATTTTGAGGTTGAATCTGTAGGTTCTTCAAAATTAACTTAAAAAAATTCCTCAGTTGACAAAAAACCATTAACTTCTTAGGAGATAGAAATTTCAATAGGATTGGTAAACCCCCCACCCTCAAAAACTCTGGAGGAAGTCAAAACTCAAATAAATCTGAAAAATCTTCAAAAATGCATAGAGATAAAAAATATCCCTCTGGCCCAGCATCTAAACAATCTTTCCAGTTACATGAAAGAACTGAAAACAGACAATTTGAAAAAAACATCCAAAGTAGATACTCAATGGGATCAGATGCAGGAGTTGCTAAAGCACAGTCAGGGTCAACATCAACCTTTGCAACAAAACCAATATGATCCCCAGAAGACTTCAAAAACCCTGCAAGTAGAAAAATGTAAATAGGACTACATTATGAACCACTAATATCAGAATATGAAACCTGCTCCAGTTCATCATCCTGGCCAATCCATGACCCCCACTTACTATCCTCAACCTTCCCATACTTACCACCAAAGTAGGAAAAAAAAGTCTCACACCCAGGTGAGGTTTTGTCCTTTAACATGGTGAGTAATCTTTTTTATAAACATGTTTTTTAAATTAAATATGTCTGAAGACACAAAATTGTATTTTGAATCTTGTTATTCTTTCCAAAAATGTAAAAAATGGCCTGGTAAATGAGAAGGATTATTGCAACATATTGAAGCACCTTATGCTCCATAGAAAATCATTAATATCAACCTTCTCACTTGTCTTTCTGTAGCAGGTAAAGACAGTTATAATTTTTGTTGGATAATAGTGTATAGATTCATAAAAATGTGCAAATTTATTTTCACCCAATATGATTTATTGACCAAAGATTTAGCTTTCTTATGGTGGTCATAAATGTTTAATATTTTTGGATTTCCAAAAGCTGTTATCTTTGAATGAGATCCAAAATTTACATCTGAATTTTGGATGTCTTTGATGGATATATGTGGCTATGAGTTAAAATTATCTACTGCTCACCATCCTCAAACTGATGGATTAAGTGAGAGAATGATTCAATCCAGAATATATTATTGTAAGGTATTGTTCCTTTGGATTAGAATATAAAGACAATGATAGATTTACACATGACTGGGTTACTCTATTACCAGGCTTTGTATTTGCTTATAATAGCACTGTACATTCTCTCACTGAAGGAGAACCTTTTGAACTCTTGATAGGTTATGTCCTAAATACTCCTGCTCAAATTCTCAATAATAAATGACCAAAGTTAGAACTTCACCCTGGTGTTACATATTTCATGCAAATTCAACAAATATGTAGAAAACATGCTCAAAGTTATATTGATAAGGAAGTTGAATATGAAAAGAGAAGATGAGATGAATCTCATAAGGAATACACATTTAAAAAATGTGATGGAGTACTGATATCTACAGTCCACTTCAAATTTTCAGGGAAATTACAAACCAAAGGATCCTTTTGTGGGAACATTTGTTTTTAAAAGAATGGTTGGTGATAATGCAGTAGAAGTAGTATTTTAATCTCTATATTATAGAAAAAGTCCTGTTTTCCCTATTTCCCTGCTTAAGCCTTATACTTTAAACAGTGATTTATTTCCTAATATAAAAGGAATACCTAAGAAAAATTGTCAGCCAGGCTATTCCAGGAGTCCAGTAAATGATATGTAACTTATAAAACCTGAAAGAGTGGGTAAGAATTGTATTTAATGAATATAACTTAATATTTTATTGCATAATAAAATTATATAAGTATTTTATTATATACAAGTGTTACATTAAATTTATTGGTTATATAAATTTTTGTATACAGTTAAATTGAACATAATATAATATATTCTACAAATAATGGCGCATTTTTATGTATTTAATAATTATAAATTTATATTTAATTAATTGAAAAACATATATTATAATTATAAGTGTAAAATTGACTTATAATATATTTAAATTAATTATTTAAATTTATATATTAAATAACACCTTTCATATAATACTAAAAAATAATTAATGACGCTTCTTTTGACCCTTAATTGTGTCAGAAAAAACCAATTAATTAATTTATACTAAATTGAGATTAATTACATGTTTTGTTGCGTCAAAGTATTTTTTTTGTTTCACTTAAAAATATCCTTAAATCAGAATGTACCATCTGTTTGGAATTATTTTTCTCATAGTTCCTATGTTCCAATCTTGTTTAGTTATTCACTATTTTTACTTACTGATTTGGGAATTAATGGCGGGGAAATTGGATTCTTAATTGGGGTTTTAATTATTTGTTTCATGTTTTTCTCTACATTGTTATGTTTCATTTACTCTTTGATATATTTCTTTTATTCTATTCTAACTATTGTATTTACAAACATAGTGGCGCTTCAGAGGACCCATTGCCTATAAAAGGGCCTTGGATAATCCCCTGTAGCATCATCACTTATTATACACTCAACAAATTAAATACTATTTTACTACATTTATATTTTTTTTATTAGTAATACAATTCTAATTGAAAGTCTATATAAAAAAATAAAGGTTGCTTTAAGTCTGATAGTAATTAAAAGTGTTTGTGCGCAGAACCCTTACATTAAATAGTATTAGTATTAATAAATTCTAAGTTTTTGTCATCTCTCAAAGTTGCTCGCCGTTGTTTCCCTCTTAAATAAATTAAATATATTATTGTAATTTATTTCTTTTATTTTCCCTTGTCCTCCTCCTTCTCTCATCCCTTTCTCCTCCTTTTCTTACCTTCTTCTAGACGACTGACCGACAAAAATCCTCAGGAAGTCACAGAAACTGCAAAAATTGATAAAAATCTCAATGATAGACCTATCACTTCTGAATAATGTACTAAATATTTATTGAGATATAAAAATATATCATCTAGAGTGATACATGGATACTTTAGATAGGTCCTGATGGTCTAGAAGATTTTTAATGGAGGTCCAACGGCGGAGACAGGTGGATTGTGGGGTTTTAAGGTCAAAGGTACATATGGATATCTTTTCTTTTATTTACTCAATAAAAAGAGGTAATATATTTTTATAAATATTATTTATAATTGATATGTTAGAAATATGTTTGTTGTAAATACTAAAAAAACAAAAATTAATAAGTAATTGATTTTAATTAATGGTTTGGTAAAGTAATAAGTAATTAATTGATGATCCCAACAACCAGAAAAAGGGGAGGCCTTATATAGGCAAACTAGAGAGAAAACAAAGAATTAAAAATCCTATATACAGGAGTATGAAAGAAGAAAAAGAATATTACAGAAGATATTTTCAAATAATAAGGTTTTTCTATAAAGAATGTGTTAAAAATGTGTATTTACTGTATATGTCAGAAATAAATTGGTTTATTTAAAACTTACTTTAAGTGTCATTTTTAAATAAGTAATTTGAATTTCTTGTATATACTTATTTTTATTTTAATATTTATCTTTATTTTAATATTAAATCTTATTTTAATATTAATATTTATTTCTCTTAACCTGTCATTGAGCACAGTGTTAGGAAATAAAAATATAAGGGACATATAATATTAATTTTAATGATTTACTAATTTACTGTTTTGTAACTATTTAATTTATTACAAGTAAATTTAGAGTAAATAGATTATAACTAATAATAATATATGAGAAATAAAAAGGTGTGGCTTCATCCCAATAAATAATTAATCATTATACTGTGTATGTCGGCCAGTTGTCTAGAAGGAGAAGAAGGAGAAGGAAGATAGAGAGAAGTAAAACAAGATAATATAAAGAGGTAAAGTAATCAAATAAAATATATGTATTTTAAAAGAGAAGGCAATGACATTTCTTGGGGACTTGAGAAAATGGTAAGGGTTTTTAAATTATAATATAATTATTTAACTACTAATTACTTTCAATTCTTGGCAATAAATAATCATTATTATTAGACTTAAAGCAACCTAGGAATATTTATATACTTTTTAATTTAGATTACTAATATTAATAAAGGTGTAATAAATGTAATAAAATAGAATTGAGTTGAGTGTAAAATAATGATGCAGCTACAGGGAATTATCCAAAGCTTTTTATAGGCAAAGAACCCTCTGAAGCGTCACAAATGACTACTTACAAAAGAGTAATAAAATGAAACAAGAAGATAAAGGAATAGAACTAAACATAGAGATTGAGAGAAAAACATGAGACAATAAACTTAACCCATGAGTAAGTAACCAATTTTCCCACCATAACTTCCCAAAGCAATTAATTAAAATAATTAGTAACCAAGTAAGTCTGAAACATGAGAAAAGTGAGTAAAATAATCCAAAACAGACATTATAGTGACATGTAAAGGGTTTAAGAAAAACAAATAGAATTATTTTCACACGAAAAATTCATGTAATCAATTCAATCCAGTTTAAAGCAATTTTAATTAATTGTTTTAAATATGTAATTAACTCAATGATTAGTTTAAATGAAACATATAATTAATTTAATGATATTCGTAATATAAAGTGGGGATTTTAATACTATGTTATTAAATAAGTGTTATAATTTATTTAATAATTTTTCTGACACAATTAAGGGTCAAAAAAGCGCCCAATATTATTGTTTATTAATATATGGAAAATTTTATTTAATATATAAATTTAATTAGTTAATTCAATTACATTATAAGTCAATTTTACACATATAATTATAATATATGTTTGTACTTAATTAAATATTAATTTATAATTATTAAATACATAAAAATGCGCCAATATTTGTAGAATTTAAAATATAATATGCTTAATTTAAATGTATAAATAATTTATATATTAATAAAATTAATATAACACTTATATTTAATAAGATACTTATATAATTTTATTATGCAATAAAATATTAATTTATATACATCAAATGAAATTCTCATGCCCTCTTTCAGGTCCAATAAATAATCATATCATTTACTGGGCTCCTGGTATAGCCTGGCTGACAGGGTAAGTCTAGAAGCCTGGCTGAAACTCCCTCACTCTAAAAAAAAAAAAATTCTATGATTTTTTTTTTATACTTCTTTAGAAGAGTAGGAATATTATATATATCTTTCCCAGGTATCTAATAATCATATTCTGAAGATTTATTCTTGAATGTCAATAAGTATTCAGTACAGTTTTCAGCAGTAACTATTCTGTCATTTAGAATCTTATCAATTACTGTTGTATCAGTGATTTCATTAGGGGTTATTTTTGGTCTTAACCTCCTTTTGGGAAATAAATCACTATTGGATGTGTAAGGTTTCAAAGAGATATTCAAAAAACAGGATGTTTTCTGTAATATGGAGAATACAAAATAACTTCAACTGCATTATTACCAACCATTCTTCTGACAATAAATGGACCTACAAATGCGTCTTTTAATTTGTTATTACCTTGTAAATTGAAGTGGACTGTATAAATCAGTACTTCATCACCCTTTTTAAAAGTGTATTCTTTATGGAATTTGTACCAAATTTTCTTCTCATATTCAAAGGAATTTTAAATACATTTTTGAGCATGACTTCTGCAAAGTTGTTTCATTTTAAGAAAAGATTTTAAAACAGGATGGAAATTCAATTTAGGTATTTTATTATTGAGAATTTGGGCAGGATTAATTGGAACATATCCAAGCCAGAGCTCAAAAGGCTTTCTTTGAGTAACAGAATGAACAATGCTATTATAAGCAAATTCCAAACCTAGAAGTAAGGTAAACCAATCATTAGTAAATCTGTCATTGTATTTTTACTCAAGGCCAAAGGCATAATACCTTCTTATCATGTCCTCTAAGGTCTGAATCATCCTTTCAGCTATTCCATCAGCTTGGTGGTGATGGGCAGTATAAAGTTTCATATCACAAACACAAACATCCATCAGAGACATCCAAAATTCAGAAGTAAATTTAGGGTCCCTGTCAGAGATTATGCCCTTAAGAAAAATAGCAGTATTAAAAGTATGAGACTACCACAAGAAAGCTAATTCCTAAGTGGAAATATCCTTGTGGTTGGGGATAAATTTACACATTTTTGTGAATCTGTCCACAATAACCCAACAAGAGTTATAACTGTATTTCCCAGCAATGGGTAATCCTGTTACAAAGTCCATTTTTATTATCTGCCATGGTGCCTCAGGAGGTTCAATATGTTGCATTAATCCACATCTTTTACCAGTCAATCTTTTTGATTTTTGGAAAGAATCACAGGATTCAACATATAGTTTTGTGTCTTCAGACATTTTAACCCACCAAGCAGTGTTTTTAATTCTGATCATTGTTTTTTCAAGATCGAAATGTCCAGCCAATATTTCATCATGACAAATTTTCAAGATGATCTCATTCATAGAAGGAGGAATAAAAATAAAATTACTCAACTTTCTTCTATAATATAGATAGCCTTCATCAATTGAAAATTTTCCTTTTTCCAAAGTCTTCTGGTACTTTAGTGGAAGGGTTTTAATTAATGCTTGAATTGAAACATTCTTTGTATCATTTAATATGGTAAATAGCTTTTTTTAGTCAGTTTCCTTATCATATGAATCCAGAATAAGCTGTAATAGCTCTTCCTCCTTATAAACTACATATATCCCACAAATATGAATAATTTCATCCTCAGTATCATATGCAGGATTTGAGTGATTATTTGGCAAAGGTGACATTTATAAAATATCCACATTTGAGTGAACAATACCAGCCCTATGAATTATTGTCATTCCCCCTCTGTATTCTTGAACAGCTAGCTGCCATCTAAACATATGTATGTTACGTGTTTTCAAGTTTAGTAGGGATTTAACTGCAATGCAGTCAGTGACAAGTTCAACTTTCTGGTCATCCAGGTAATAATGTATCTTCTCTAGAGCCAATACCACTGCTAAACACTCTAGTTGAGTGGCACCATATTTCAATTCACAATTTCTCAACGTTTTTGAGATCTAAGAAATTACTACTTCTGATACTTTATCATTCATCATTTGGTTCTGATGGAGGGCAGCACCAAGACCAATAAAACTGACATCAGTTTAAAAAACAAATGGTTGATTAAAGTCAGGTAAAGCAGAAATTGATGTTGTCATCAAAAAATGTTTCATAGTGTCACAAGCTCCTTATCTTTCACTATTCCAGACAAAAGCAACATCTTTCCTAGTCAATTGGGTAAGGGGTAATTGTCAGCCTAAATATCCTTAGGACTGAGTATTTCTTATGCTAAAAATAAGATAACCTTAAGTAGTTTAAGCTTATATCTTAAAAATAAGGTTAAAATAATAATACATATTATTTTATTATATATATATATAATTATTATTCTATTATATAACTTATAATAGTTTAAATAGCTTATCCATGGCCTAATAATATCTATTAAGGTGCTAATAGAGTCATAATATACTTATCTTAAGTGATATGAAGTAATTATTGACATACATAAGCTTATATGTATACATAAATCCCATATTCAGTGAAATATGCAGTATATTATGTATATTTAGGTATATAAGTGGGTTTTAGCCCCTTAATAGCGTATAAACTTTGTTTTTTTGCTTATTTTACGTCATATGGACAAAATCAGTGGACTCACAACGCCTACAGAAGCATAGACACCTATATCAGGCGCATACACCCAGTTTGGACAACTAAAATTACTTCCTTGGATGGTTATTCACGGATTTATGGGTTGGAAGGATGTTTTTGGGTTAATGTGGATGCTTGGGGATGTTATTGGGGGCTTGGACATTTTATTTTTTTCCTTTATATGCTTTTAGTTTCATTAAATCTCTTATTGATTGTTTATTTTACCTGTTTCTTTATGGTATCCGCTTTTATCTGGATTTTCTATTTATGGTATGGATCAGTGTTATTATTAATAGTGATGGAGGGTCCTTACTAGAGGTCTGGGTTTTGAAACTGCTTGAAGTGGACGCCATGGTGAGGTGATGGGCCCTCACAGTGCTGTAATTGCCGGGGATAGCAGTGACATCATCTGGATTGAAGGTCTGTTCACTCCAGTGGATTTGGGTATAAGTAAGGAGGGATTTTGACGGTTATTTATCATAATTCAATTACTACAAATCCAACAAACACTACTATACAATTATTAACCTTTAGAAATATATTATAAAGCCACTATAAATTGATTTTATCTTTATATAAAGCTATAACTATATTTTATTCATCTATTTTCCACCACTAGCACGCACTTAAATCCAAGTATTGTGAGTTTGACTTGAGTATAACTATTTTATTAGTCTTCCCCTGAGGTTTAATCACTAAATCATTTATCAATAAGTAGTAGGACCATAAATAAACACTATTATATCATACTTATATACTAGACTATACTGAAAGTAATGCTATGACTTGGTAATTTTTAATGAACTGTCTATAGTATCTGCACATTCCCCAAAGACTCTGGAGCTCTTTAACTGTGGTAGGAGCCTTCACCTGTTGAATGGCTGCTGCTTCTTTTTGTCAACACATACCTTTAAGCCTGAGACAACATGACAAACACTTTTAAGGAATGAAAACCAAATTTTCATTTCTTCAAAGCAAGTGCCATATTTATCTCATCCATCTTATGGAACACTTTACACAGGGGGTTAAGATGGTCCTCAAATGTTTTTGAGAATATTATGATATCATCAATATAGACCATAAGCCATCCTTCAATTATTTCTTGATGGAATGTGTTATCCATAACTTTTTGAAAAACTTAAGGGGCATTTTTAGGGCCAAATTGAATCCTTATATACTTATAAATACCCATATGAGTAGCAATCATCAGAAAATTCTGGGAATTCTTCTTGACAGGTATTTGATGATATCCCTTGTTACTATCCCAAAAGATGATATATTTAGCAACTTTTAGGGTAGCATGTATCACCACACAATATTTGGGGGTGACTTGTTAGCAAGTCCTCAATTTGAAGTCAGATGGAAATCAGATGGAACTCAGACTGAAGTAATACTGAACTTTCACTTGAATTATCACACAAAAAATAATGGATATATATTGAAAACATAGTGAAAGTGTAAGTATAACTCAATTGAAGCCAGAAAAAATCATTCCATGAGTCTACTCAATGTACAGTATTTTTTGAAACAACTTATTTAAATAATTATGTCAACCACGCTGTACCAGGAGCCCAGTAAATGTCATGTAATTTACTGGAACCAAAAGAGGGCGTAAAAATATGCATTTTATGTATATAAATTAATATTTTATTTCATGTTAAAATTATATAAGTATCCTATTAAATATAAACAAAAAGGGTTATATTAATTTTATTGTTATATAATTTATTTATACATTTAAGTTAAGCATTATATATTTTATATTCTAAAAATTATGGCACATTTTTATGTATTTAATAAATATAAATTAATAATTAATTAATTATAAACATATATTATTATTTTAAGTGTAAAATTAACTTATAATGTAATTAAATTAATTAATTAAATTTATATATTAAATAAAGCCTTACATATCTTATTTAACAATAATATTGGGCGCTTTTTACACCCTTAATTGTGTCAAGAAATTATTAATTTAATTAAACTACTTATTTAAGATAATAATATTAAAATCCTCATTTTAAATTAACAGTATGATTAGATTAATTACTTGTTACATATGAATTAGTTATTAAGTTACTAAAATAGATAAAACAATTGATTAATTTTACTTTAAAATTGAATTAAATTAATTACAAAATTTTTTGAATCAAAATATTCTGTTTTTTTAATTAAAATCCTTAACAAAACATTTTAATACCTGTTTTGGATTATTTTACTCCCGGTTATTATGTTTCAGACTTATTTAGTTACTCATTATTTTAATTAACTGGTTTGGGAAACTATGGTGGGAAAATTAGTCTCTTACTGATGGCTTTAATTAGTTGTTTCATGTTTTTCTCTCAATATCTATGTTTTATTTATATCCTTTTATATTCTGGTTTTACCTTATTACTATTTTGTAATTACTCATTTGTGGCGCTTCATTGGACCCCTTGCCTATAAAAAGGCTTTGGATAATCCTCTGTAGCCTCATCACTTACATTACACACATTTTAAATCTTACAATACATTATTATTATTTTTTATTAGTTTCATAAATCTACTATAAATAATCAAAAAATAATCTAAGGTTGCTTTAAGTTTATTAATAGTAATATTTGTTAGCCGCATAGAGAAATTTATACTTACTTAATTAAATATTTATCAATAAATCAGTCATTAATTTTGTGACACTCCTCATAAACTGTTGTTGCATCTCTCTCATTTTTTTTTAATTATTTTATAATTTTTTTTATTTTTCTCTTACTATTGTTGCTCTCTCTTTATTTCTCCCTTCTTCTTCATTCTATTTCATCTTGTTTTCATCCTTCTTCTAGAAAACCTGCCAACAATTGAGGACCTTTCCAAACAACAACTACCTTTTTCAACAAACTTCATAATGCATGGACCATCTAGCGCAAAACAGAAAATTTTTGCTGCAACTGTGTTTTGAGCTTGGGTTCAATCTTTTTTGTTTATAATATATTTAATTATATATATTTTAAAGTGATTTCTCAATCACTATAGTAAGTAAACCTTTGCACCTCTCAAATACATCATTAAATTTTTATTGCATTAACAGTGTTTTTGGCTTAATTCCTGAATCACTGAGTGTAAGTGATCTTTTTTTTATTAATTTTTTCCTAGTTGAAAATAATAGAGTTATACTCTTAGTCCTAGAAGATCATTAAAATTTTTAATAAATTGTTAACATAATTTCTATTGAAATTTTTTTGATTTATTGGTTGACCATAATAGTACTCAGTGCTTAGTCCCAATATTACCAATATATTTTTTGTATTAATCATTTTTTAGTTGACTTATTAAAACTTTTTGGTTGGTCCCATAATAATTATTGTTACTTCTTAATAAAATAATTTGTAATTACATATTTTTTGTATTGCATTTTTTGTTAATTAATTATTTTTTAAAATACAATTTAAATTTTCTATTTTTTTTAAAAAATCATTTGATTTTTTCTTTATTTTGAAAATAATAATTTGAATCATTAAAATCATTTTGATTTTTTATTCACAGTTTTTATGTGCAGTAGTTTGACAAACAGCATGGATTATCTGCATGTGGATGAAATTGAGGTGGATGTTGATAATGAATTGGTAGGTTCTTCAAAATTAACTTAAAAGAATTCTTTAGCTGAAAAACAACCTTCATACACTTCAGGACATAGAAATGTCAGGAGAAGTGGTAAACCCCCCTCACCAAACTACTCTAAAATTAGTAAAACCTCAGATAAATCAGGAAAATCCTCTAAAGGGTATAAGAATAAAAAAGATCCCTCTGACACAACAAAAAAACAACCTGTCCAGCCACATAAAAGAACTGAAGGCAGAAAGCATGAAATACAAGGTAAGAATAGACATACTCTGGAAACAGATGCAGGAGCTATTAAATCATAAGCAGGCTCAACCTCCTCCTTTCCCAGCCTCTCAGTCTCAGCCTCAGCCCCATCAGGCACCCAGTTCTTTCACTCAAAATAAAAGCACTCTGCAAGCGGAACAGTGGATATGGGATTACCTTATGAGCCATTACCAGCAGAATTTTCAGCAGCTAGAAGATCAACACCCTGGCCCATCAAGGACACCAACCTACCATCCATCTCCTCAGGCCCATCCTTATCAGGGGGGCAGAAGAAAGAAGGCACAGGGTAAATTGCCTCCCTTGCAATGGAAAGTAATTTTTTTGATAAAGATGTTGGTATGTATGATAACAAATCTTCTTCCACAGGTAATATTGTGGATAATGGGTAAAGAACAGTTAAACCCATAAATAGACAACTTCCTTTGATGAGTAGCCATTATGATGTAATTAGTAAATGATCATTTGATTAAAATTTACATTTGATTCTACTTCTTTAATTAATCCTTCACTTCCAATTAAAAATGATTCTTCTTCCCCTGAAGTCTATACCTTGCTTGAGAAAACTTCTAAGGATATATTGAAAGATACACTTGATTTTAATGTTGTAAAAGACAAAAATTTGAGAGATGTATTAGTACATGAAAGTGATATATTTAAAAATGTGCACTTACATTGTAAAGTGAGCTCTTCTGTACAAGATACAGCTATTTTTAAAATAAAAGAAACTTTGAATATTGTTCTTAGCCAGTGAAAACAAATAAGAAGTGATCACAGAGCTATCTCAGATAAAAATATTAATCCTCATAAAACCTTGAGTGAATTAAAACCCCTTATTGAGGAGAATTATTCATTGAAGGGTAAAATAAAGTCTCTACACAATGAGTTGAAAAATCAGAAAAATGATTTCCAAGCTTTGAGTACCAAACACACAGTTTTGAGGACAGATATTTTTTTTCCCTTGCAAAAATAAATGACCAGCTGTCGGAAATTCTAAGGATGAGAAATTATTTTTCTGAACTACAGGAAAAATTTTCAGTCTTATCCATCAATCATTATGGTGTGGATGAAGATGCTTCCCATAAGCTGCATAAAAATAAAGGAAAAGAGCCTGCAAAAAGAAGCTCTTTTCTTCCCTATATTTCAGCCATTGAACAAACTGACAATGAGTCTGTAAAATCTTTTGCTACTAGTAAAAAATCTTTTAATGGTCATGAACCAGCTGTTTCTGTAAATAATGAACTTTCTGAACACCTGCCTAAACTTCAAGAATCATTAATGTTAAATAATTCAAATCAAAATTTGGACCTTCCCAGTAGCCGAAAAATTGGCCCAAACTGGATCAGTATCCCACTTTTGATACTGACTCTTCCTCTGACTTACAAAACTTTTTTCAGAGAATTGATAATCTGAAAAACTCTTATAAATTTCCAGATAAAGAAACTGTCTCTAAATTTATTTCTTTATTTTCCAATGTAGCTTTAATGTGGTATGAATCTGTCTTACTGTAAAATCAAAATTATAATTGGAAAGAATGTAAAAATTGATGGAAAATCAATTTGGTGGTTCCAAATTTAGGCTTGCCCAGCAGAGATTATATGAGAATGCTAAATATGTGTCTTCCTCCTCTGAAAAACCTATTGTTTTCCTTATGAAAATTACAAAAATTTTTAGAGACATGGATCCTAAAATGCATTATGATGTTTGGAGAGATTAAATTCTCTACAAATTACCAAATTCTCTGAGAGACTTGATTGTGGCAAGGACTGAGAATGTGAGAGAGAATTATTCCTTTATTATTATCTGTAATGAAGTCCTATTAAAGCATAGATATGAACCAAGGAATTATCCTGTTAAATCTTATCATGACCAACAAAAGCCTTCCACAAAACCACCAGACAAAACTGGAAAACATTCTTCCCCTGTTGCACCAAAGAACGATGCAACTAACACTTGTTTTAAATTTAACAAACCTTGGAAGAAAAGACATATTTGTGACAAGAAAATTCATCTTGTTGAACATAATGAGGAATCTGAAAATACTCAAGCTGATCTTGATGATTCCTCAAGTGACTGTAATAGAAATATCTCTTATGACCATGATTCTTCTCAAGAAGTTCTAGTTTTAGAAAAGGGTATCCGTTATTTAGATAATTGGTCTGACAATTGTAATATTTACTTATCTTCTGTAGAAGATGCTGAAGTAATTAGAGATTATACTGACAGCTCTATTTTAGTATAACCTTTGAGAGCACCAGTTATCATACATTGTAAAAATTTTGAGGTTATTCATGACTCTGGTGCTGTAGGAAGTGTAGTTTCTGAGAAATTACTGGCTTCTGTGGATAAGGATTATCAAAGCAAACTTTAACTTATAACATCTGAAAAATGGAGAGGTTATGGCTCTGTTTTATGTCCAATTGGAAAATACAAAACTACTGTATTTCTTAAATCAAATGGTGGTTTTTTCAGAGCTATTTGTGAATTTTGTGTTGAAAAATGACAATTTAAGCAATTGGTTTATCATAGGAAATGACATTTTAAAAATATTTGCATTAAATTGTATCCTTAAAACATTTGTTTTACCTTGGGCTGGAATGGGAAGAGAAAATTTAAAATTTCTTCTTCTACTAAGCATTCTGCACCCTTATTAAAATCTTGTCATTCTTTAATGCAATGTAAAGGCAGACAAACAGAGGATCTGATGTATTATTGTCTGAAATTGAAACAGCTCTTTTGGTAATCAATTAACTGATACTCAAAAAGATTCAATAGTAATCTTAATCACCTCTTTCCCAATAGATTTTGCTCATGTTTCCTATGTGTTAGGATTGGCTAAAGATGAAATGAAAAACACTTTATCTTTCAATTTGGATAAAATACCTCCTAGCCTAAAGAAAAAACCTTACCCTGCTTCTCCCACAAAGAGAAAAGATATAGAAGATAATATATCAACTTTATTAAGTATGAATATTATTGAAAAAGTGGATGTTACACCCAAATATAATTTCATCTCTCCAGTTTTAATCTCTTATGATAAAGATAAAGCTAGAATTTGTGGAGATTTTAGAGCTTTGAATACTTATAATGTGGATGATATTTACCCCTTACCCAGAATTAGCTCTATATATGCTACCTTTCAAGGTGGGAAATTTGTAAGCTGTCTGGATAGGAATAAGGGTTATCATCAAATACCTTTTGAGAAGACTTCCCAAAATTTTTTACTAGTTGCTACCCATATGGGAATTTATAACTCTTTTAAGATGCCTTTTGGCCCTAAAAATGCCCCTTCAGTATTCCAAAAAGCAATGGATAATACATTTCACCAGGAAATAATTGAAGGATGGTTAATGGTTTATATTGATGACATCATAGTATTTTTTAAAACTTTTGATGAACATATCCAACACTTAACTATAGTCTTCCAGAAAATGGATGAAATTAACATGACTTTATCCTTAAAAAAGTGTAAATTTGGGTTTCAATCCTTAATGTCCTGGGTCATGTAGTTTCTGGCTTACAAATCTGGGTAGACTAAGGAAAAGTTGCTTCTATCCAAAATGTGTTAGCACTAAATTCTGTAAAAGAAATACACTGTTTCTTGGGAATGTGTGGCTACTATAGACAATATATAAAAAATTATCAAGTCATAGCCTTACCACTTACCAAAATAGCAAGAAAAGATGTGGCTTATATATGGAATGAGGATTCTCAGAATGCTTTTTGTACATTAAAAAATTGTTTAATGTCAGCACCAATCCTTGCCCTTCAAAATTTTAATAAGCCTTTTATTCTTTATACAGATGCAAGTTTTATTGGACTTGGAGCTGCTCTAAATCAAAAACAAATTATTAATGATAAAGTTTCAGAAGTAGTAATTTGTTATATTTCAAGAACCTTAAGAAAAATTGAATTGAAGTATGGTGCCACTCAATTAGAGTGCTTAGTGGTGTAGAAAATCCTATAGTACTAGCTATAGGCCTTGACCAAGGGAGTTGGAGAAAAACCAGAGAGAAAATCCCCTGTCTCTTTAGAAAAATATAAGTGAGATTTACCTGCTACAGTAAATTGGTTCCTGTTTCAAAATCCTCTTTTCCAACACACTTGACTTCCTGATCAGCCAAGAAAGTCTTCTCCAGACAGACTACCAACCCAAAGGACTGAAATGTAGACCAATGTACACACCAGAGAAAGCAATGATACTTGATGTAGGTTTCAAATCCACACCAGAGAAAGCAATAATACTTGATATAGCTTGCAAGACTACACCAGATAAAACAGTTTCCAAGTTAAGTTAAATGAAGAACTCACCTTGCAAAAAACACAGCCAATTGTGGCCAGAAAACATTGAAAACTGAGTGAGGAACAAGGATATCACCTCCGGATGGTTGTATGATGATTAAGGTTGCCCCAAACTGTCTTATTCACTATATACACACAGACCACTATCTAAGAGCCCATGCACACCAACAAATTTGGCATTTCTGAGCGCCAAATTGCATAAAACCCCTCAAGAAACGCTTCCAAGCCTTCTAGAACTGAGGCGGTTGGTCTGCCCAACGTCGGGAGGCCCTCCTGAGATGGCCGGACCACCCTGAAGCCAAAAAACCACCAAAAACCTCCAAAAATACCCAAAATACTTAGAAAATCAAGCTACAACTACTAAAACCTTTAAAACACATAATTAAGCTATAACAACGTTGAGACATGAAACGTAGAGAAAAATTAGCCCATTATAATGGTACTAAGAACTTAACCCTAAGACTTAAGGTTAGCGCATATACGCGAAAAACAAAATTAAACAGCTATCTTTTAAAATGAAAAATGAGAAATAATCCCTTAAATACTTAGAATATGAAAAATTTCATCAAGACATAAAATATAGAGAAACACCAGGGAAATCCAATGGTAACATTCACATCCCCGCTGTCCCAATATTTGCTGAATAATTCTAGAAAAACAACCAATTATTTAACAATTCCATTTAAGAATATCAAAACAACGCCAAATAGACCAACAAAGGGCTATGCCAATGTTGGAAGACCACATCCTCCCTCCAATAGAGAATTTCTGCATTCCCCTACATCACAACCACCATGTTAAGCTTTCTTTCCAAATCTGATACTGACATGGGTCCTTGCCAATACTTCATTGATAACAATCTCATCTGTACCATCACACCACCGGCTCATCCCTACAGAATCTCCTGTGATGACTGTCACTCTAGGAAGAAGACTTGTTTCAGACCTGGTCCATTGTCCTCTTTAAAATCTTCTCCTCCTCCACAACCTGATCTGCCTTCCACCAGCACCAAAAGATCCAGACCCTCCATCCTGATCCCCAGACTGGTCAACAATTTACACCCTTCAAAAAAAAGTGCCAACCCCACTAAAAACACTAGCTCTACCATCCCTGGTCCTTCTGATGGTAAGCCCAATACTTCTTCATACTTAATTTCAATCTGAACAATTTCCAGTTCATTTCCATCCAGACAGTGATGATGACAATGTGGGAACCATTAAAGAACCCCCACCTAATCCATTGCCCACCATCAAAGACAACTTCCAACAACATTCTTCTCAACAGAAGCATCTCATCCTAAATTACTTCCAATCCACTCTTTCCAGGAACCCACAGGACCTGGAGAAAAGGAAAAACCTCATTCACAAGCTCAAAGCCAATGCTGAACATTTTGTTACATCTCTTGATTCTTTTCTGTAATTAATTCTTCCCAAAAATCTTGATTTAGAAATAAAATTAAAAAAAACTCCTCATTATAAAGACTTAGGGGACTAATCCTCTGTTTTAAGTCTTGGGGGACTCACAGCCCTCATTTTATAGTCTTGGGGGACTCAAAAACCCTCAGTTTATAGTCTTGGGGGACTCAAAACCTAAATCAAAAGTCAGAACCAGAGATCAAAACATTAAAGACGAAAGAAACAAACTATCATTCTGGGGTAACTGTTCTACAGAGCAGTCAGCTCATCAGTTACCCCCACACTTGCCTTAACAAAATTCAGAGACTTGCCCTTGGATGCCCTCTGCCAGAGTCACACCAACTCCACATTATCAGTTTATAGTCCTGAAGGACTTAACCAACAACCATCCTATACAAGGGACCAAGATTTTAGGATTGGAGGAAGTGTTAAAGTGCCTGGAAAAGGATAATAGGCGATTTGCAATCAAAAAGGAAGAAAACGTAGCCATGATAACCACCACAACTCCAAAGAAAAATATGAAATGCTAAAATTGTGGCATTATGGGTCATTCTGCTCACGACTGCAGAAAACTGTGGAGCAAGTACAAGTTTGCACCTTCTAGTCTTGGGGGACTATCCACAGTGTTCTGTTTAAATTCTTGAAGGACTACAGATCCACAGTATTAATAAAAAAATAAAAATCTTGAAGCAATCTTTAAATAACCAGCCAGTTTAAATTCTTGGAGGACTACCAGTGTTCACTTTAAAGTCTTGACAGACTATCCACATTTTGCATATAAGGTCGGAGCCACCTCCATGCACAGTGCTCCATAGCCAACCTGCTGAACTTCCACTCTTTCTTCATTATCTACACATCACTGATAACATTTTCGTCATCTCTTTTCTCTTCATTATTTTTCCTTCACAGATCATGGCTGAATCCCTAGACTTTGACCCATATGAACTTCCCTGTTTCACTGCTTCAAATGACTATGCTTGTAAACAGTGCATCCACATGAGCAGGTCTTGTACCTTCACTCTTCCAACTCCTCAGACCGAATTCTATAGCAGAGCCTGTGATTCTTGCAACTCTTAAAAGAGAAGATGTGACCAAGACCCTAACTATCCAATACCTCCGCCTTCACATTCACACAAATATATTTACAGATCTCCTACCAGGTCACCAGAACTTGGACCTGCTTCCTCTTCTTTATCTTCTGCTCCTTCCAGAAGATCACACCATTCTTTTCCAAAATCAATCCCTAAAGACCTGATTTATCTTCTCAAGAATCTGCTTTTATCTCAGAAAATGTGGTTAAATCAGCTTCAAAATCAACTCCCAGGCTGCTAGACCGCATCCAGGCGGCCCGCCTGCCTTACAAGAAAGCAAAAATCAGGCTCAAAACTCCAAAATTCAGCCAGATAACAGCCAAAATACACCATTAAAAACCAACAACTCTACGCAAACACCTCCTAGTGCTCCCAGAGAAATGTGTACACACAGAATTGCTTCCTCAGACAGCCCCAAAAGTTCCAACATCTCTAGAAAACCTGCCAGAGGACCTCCTGAAAACACCAGAGAATGCAACACTGGTTCCAAACAGAAATCTTCTGTTACTTCAAGAAGAACTAACTACACCTCTCCTCTGGTTGCAAATTATTTCTCTGATAGTTCCCTTTCTGCTAGATCTTCATCTAGAAAATCACAATCAGCTTCCAGGTCACCTTCTCCTTATCCTTCCTTCAACAACCCTGGTACTCCACCACCAGTGTCCAACCCAACTGGGCCAAGCAATAATGATATCCACAACAAAAACAGCAGCCCTGCTGCTCCAGCCAGGCCACAGGAACGCCCTTCTTCTTCTTCATCTTCTCAACACCATTTGGATAATTATCATGAGAATCCATACCTCTATCTGGTTGATCCTCCTTCAACATCCATTCAGCTTTCTTCAACAGCTCAAATCCCGGCTGCTTAAAAATTTGATGAGCTCCCAATCTGTAAGTACCAAATTAATAAATCCAATTTCTTTAACATAGAACAATTACTGACCTAATTCTTCTGTGTAGTTGGAACCCCGCCTCCTGAAACTACAATTGGGATTGGCCAGCCTCTAGAAACTACCTTAACTCTGGATTATGCCGACATGAAACAACACCAAAGCATGATGTGTTCAAATATGCTTAAGGCCTTTTCCCTCCATGGTCCCTTGAATGACTTTAAAAAGAATCTGAGAAAAAAGCTCCTTGATGACCACTAGAAGATGTCTAGAATAATCAAGCACACCTTCCATCACTCTATCCCCGCTTCTTCTACTTCTTCCCAAAAATTACCTTCCACTCCGGTCCCTGACCATTACAACCCATATATGCTTTCCCGCCTTCTATATCACAAAGAACACAGTTCTTCCACCAATCCTAACAAAAAGAAAAAATGACACCATAATCCAGACCAGCCGCCTGAGGCTTCTTCTTCCAGACATTAAAAAAAACAAGAAAGAATATAATATGTCACTAAATAGAGAATAATAATAATTAACAGAAATATATATATATAATTTTTATTTTATTTTATTTTATTTTTATTTTTATTATTTTTTTTAATTTTTTGAAATGAAAAATAAAGATGAAATAAATAGAAATTGACAAAATAATAAGAAAAAGAAAGAAAATAGCATTTCCCTGCTAATTGATGAGACTTTCTCAACCAATGCTTTCCCACATCCAGGTGACCCTGATGTAATGACACCATATAATATAATTTTGTGATTTTTCACACTTTATATCCTAATAACTCCCATAAAAAATTAAAAGAAAAAAAGAGAAAAAAGAAAACTATCTAAAGCTACTATCTAACACAACCATAGACACAAAAATTAAATAAAAGAAAAAAATTTGGATCCATAGAAAGTCCAGTCCAAGGAAATGATAACTGGGTGGGCTCCCTCCAATAAGTAAAAATGATGGGAGACCACCAGTGATCCACCATCAAAACCAAAGAAGCCCATCTTGAATCAGTAAGCCAGTTTAAAGTCAAAGTGTACTCAAACCCTGAATGACAAAAACCAGAACTAGGATTCAACTAGAACAAACAAAATACTTGAAACAGACATTTTGGGGTAACCAAATTACTTATTTAAAAATAACAAGTACCAGAAATTTTAAATAAATAATTTGCTTTTGACATATACAGTAAATAGAATATTCTAAAAACATTCTTTATAGAACAATATTATAATTTGAAATGTTCTTCTTCTTATGGAAAACTTTTCCCTTTTCTCACACACTTTTATTTAGAATTTTCACTCCGTCATATGTCTCTCCTTTTCTTATATAAGGCTACCCTTTCTGATTGTTTTTGATTCATCCATTACTTACTTATTTTTTTATTAAACCAACTTACTATACTAAAATATTTATCACTATCTATTGATTTTTCTAGTATTTACAACAACGTAGTACTACTCTATTTATTATAATAATAGGGGGTATCAATGTTTAGGGATCCGCAATTAGGGATCAGGAATTTTTTTTCCCGGGATCAGACATTATTAATTGCGGAAGATTCTTATCCACTAGCCCCAGGGCTAGTGGATAAGAAATCCACGATAATGCATTATCCCGCCTCTTATACCCCAATTTCCATTCCTAATTCCTGATCCCAAACTCATCTCATCCATGATGGATTTTTAAGAAAGTCACATGACTTATAATTGCTGATGCCATCCTTAAGTATTTCCTCACTCTATGCTACTTAATTTTGGTGGCGAACACTTAAGTTTTTTTTCTATCTACACACCCCAACTGCACATTTGGCGGTGAATTCCCACTTCCCTCATCACTTAACCCTTCCACCGGCAACAATGAAACACCTCTCTACTAGGAAGCTACTTCACTCAACAATGAATGCTATCACTTTTCTTTTAGTTCTTTACTATAAATCTGACTCTGATTTGGAAGATGCTTTAGCTTATATGTGTTTTCTTTCCAAAAAGCGTTACATCATCACCAGGGGGCCAAATCTTTATCATGATCCCCGATATGATCTGGCCTCCATTCTCAACATTCCTCATTTAAACTTCACACAACTTTTTAGAACTTCTCCCGATTCTTTCTTCAAACTTTATCAACTCATCTCCGATCATCCTATCTTCCATAACAATTCTCATAACAAACAGCGTAATCCTGCCATCCAACTTGCTGTTGCTCTATGTCGCTTTGGCTCAAATGCAAATGGTGCTGCCGTAAGACGTTTGGATAATCTCTTTAACATAGGATATGGTACCGTGATATTATACACCAAGCGCTGTATGATTGCTATCCTTTCCCTCAAGTCTCAAACTCTTGCTTGGCCAACTCCAGAACAGCGACTTGAATCCTCTCAAGTAATGCAAGCTGAAGGTTTCCCTGGCTGTATAGGTTTTGTTGATGGCACAACCATCCCTTTGAGTCAAAAGCTTGCTCATGATGTCAACCATTATTTTGATCGCAAAAAAAGGTTTCTTCAAAATCTTCTCCAAGTTCTCATCTTTCACAATCTAACTTTTAATCTTCTTTCTAGATACTCTATTGCCGTTCAACTTGTATGCAATGTCAATAAAAAATTTATTGCTTTTCACAGTGGCTGCCCTGGATCATGTCATGACTCTTCCCTCTTCCAAAGAATGAGGATTTCTCAATCCCCTGAATCATACTTTGACAAATCTCAGTACCTCCTTGCAGACTCTGCATATGCAAGTGGAAAGTACATTATACCTGCTTTCCGTGGTGCAACTTCAGAAAATGACCCCAAAACTAAATTTAATTATCACCTTGCACAATCAAGAGTACAAATTGAACATGCTATAGGTATTTTAAAGGGACAATTTTCTAGTCTTTGGGAGCTCAGAATCCAATTTCAAAAAAAATTGGAGATCAAAACTGCAAATCATTGGATCTTGACTTGCGTAATACTCCACAATATTCTATCTGATTTAAAGGATGAGTGGAATGATCTTTATGAAGAAGAGGATCCTGAACCACCACTGGCACTCCCCTCCCTTGATTCACAAATCATTCAATCAACCGGCATACGCCCCATTATAATGCCAATTACTCTTCAACATTTCTCTTCACCCTTTTAATTTTTTATTTTTATGTTTTCATACTTTCCAAATGTCCTCTTTGTGTACTTTAATCACTTGGTTTTGTATTTTGGTTTGTTACATATTCATTTTTTTTTTGAATTTACGGTGAATATCTTTTTTTTGGATGGCTCATTGGTTTTCTTTCACTTCCTCAACATGAAATTGCATATTTTCTTATATCGCATATTTTGTCAGTGATTTTTTTTTTCATTCATCACTCATATCCTTTTCCTATTCTCCTCAAACATCCCTCAAATATTTTGGTTGCATTTATTTTCTCAACTCAACTCACCAGGTAGGTCATTTTTTTTCTTTTTTCATGGTTTTTTATTTGCTAATCATGATTTTTTTTTTTTGCTTTTTTTTTGCTTTTTTTTTGCTTTTTTTTTGCTTTTTTTTTGCTTTTTTTTGGTTTTTTTGTTTTTTTTGTAAGTGCTTCTATTATTTTTGTTCTAGGGTAAACTAATTTTTGTTTTGCTTTTTTCTCTTTTTTATCTTTTTATTTTTTTGTTTTTTTTTCTCTCCTTCACCTCTCTTTATGATCCTCAAGGCGCCCCTTTTTCCCTCTCTTTACCTGTCTCTGACCCCCTTTTTACCCCCTTTTTAGCTGCCTCAAATCCCCCCTTTCCCCCCTCTTTAGGTCCCTCATCACCCCCTTTCCCCTCTATTTAGGTGCTTCAATACTCCCCCCTTCCCCTCTCTTTATGTCCCTCAAACCCCCCCCTTCACCTCTCTTTTGGCGCCTCAAACCCCCCCCTTCACCTCTCTTTACCCACATCAAACCCCCCCTTTCCCTCTCTTTAGGCGCCTCAAACACCCCCCCTTCCCCCCCTTCTACTCACTTTACCCCCCTACCTAATCATTATATCCTCCTCTACCCCCCCCCCTGTTTATTAACGAACGATCGTTACAGATCGTTCGTTAATAAACGGGGGGGGTGGGTGTTGGGGAAAGGGTTTGGGAGGGGGTAAGGAGATTGGAAGGGGGGGTTTGAGGTACCTAAGGAGAGGGGAATGGGGGGGGTTTGAGGTGCCTAAGGAGAGGGGAATGAGGGGGGTTTGAGGCGCCTAAGGAGAGGGGAATGGGGGGGGTTTGAGGCGCCTAAGGTGAGGGGAATGGGGGGGTTTGAGGGAGCTAAAGAGGGGGGAATGGGGGGGTTTGAGGCAGCTAATGAGGGGGGGAGGAGGGTGATGAGGGACCTAAAGAGGGGGGAAATGGGGGTATTTCAGGGGGATTTTGAGGCAGGCAAGGAGAGCATTTGAGGGGGAAAAGGGGACTTTAATGGGAGATAAAGATGGGTTACTAACTTTCAAATAAAGATACTAACAAATTTTTGTTTGTAATTTTGATTATTTTTTTTATTTTTTTTGCAGTAATATAGAAAAAAAAATTTTTTTTTGCTGATAAGGACTGTCCCTCTTATTTACAAAACAAAAAAGGTTTATAATTTTATTTTTATTTTTTCTATAATTAATTTTTGTGATATTGATTTTTATTAAATAAATTTTTTAATTTTTTATTTTGATTTTACTGATTTTTTTTTTTCATGATCTTGTGAGAAGGTTTTTAATAACCAATCTTCAGGTTCACTTTTAATTTTAATTTTTTTTTTTTTTGTGTTTTAATTCTTACTGAAATTTTCTTTTTTGAATGAATTTAATTGTTAATTTTTTTTAATACGATTTTGCTTTCATTGTGTTTTTTAAAATAAAACCTCAGGTTTTTTTTTTATAATTTTTTTTTTTGGAAAATTTTTTACTGATTTTTTGGTTTTTTTTTCAATTTTATTTTTAAAATAAAAAAACAGCTTTTTTTATTATTAGGTAGGAATTTTTTTTAAAAAAAATTTGAGTTATAATTTTATTGACAATTAATTTTTTTTTCAGATCAAAAAAATGTCTTCTTCTTCTGATTCACCCCTTACTTCTCTCTTATCTTCATCTTTATCTTCTTTATCATCTTCATCTTTATCATCTCTATCATCTTCTTTGAAATCAACTCTATCATCTTCTTTGAAATCAACTTCCATACAATCATCTTCTAAATCATCAAAAAAAATTAAAGATAATCAGTCTCATCAGAAGAAAAGATATTTAAAAAAAAAGTCTCTCTGCGAAAGTTATTTTTGTCATATCCCAAACATTTTTTTTTATAAAACTAAAGTAGATAAAAAAAATCAATATCCGAAAAAATTACCAGAAGATATCAAATATCTAACAGAATTTGGAGATGATCGAGTTGTTGCAGTTATCAGCAATGCTTTTAAGCCTCAATTCATTTTGGAAGTTCATTCATTCGATGGTGTAAAAGATGAAGCTTTTAATCAACTATCCGATCTTATCATAACTCTTTATAAAATGGTTTTGGTTTGATTACCTATAAGGAATAAGAATTTGTTGGGTGGTATCATGATTGGTTTTGGTTGGAGACCTGGTTTTGTCAAAGGATATTCTCTTGGTATGTCTAATAATTTTTGTTCCATTCTTAATATCATTTCACTTATTTCAATTATATAGGTATATATTCATTGCTCAATAATATCACTAAAGCACAAAAAGATGAAGATTTTCGCTTATGGGACACTCTACCCTACTTTAATTCTTTTCTTGCTCTTCGACTCAAAAAGCTCTGTAATAAGGCATTTGAAAAAAATCATGACCTTGCAACCAAAGTTGGAATACCAAATTGGTGTGACTCTGAATGGGAAGATATCAGCCACGAATATCTTTTATTTTCTAATGTTATTATCACTCATTCTGGATTCCACAATAGGATTCATATCGATAGGAATGATGCCAATTTTCTTACTTTTGGAATATTCTCATATATCAATCCGATAACTGGCCACCCAATACCATCTCCAGCTAAAATCAAAGGACATGGTTTATATTTTCCAGACCACCAGTGCATCATTGATTTTGGTTTGGGAAATGGTATCATCAAAACTATTTGGAATTCTTCTAAGGATAATCATCAAACGACCAAAGCTCCTCCTGGTTTGAAATCCTGTCAAGATTTCACTCATTTCGGTTGCTCATTTCAAATCAGTAATAAGTTGATACAAAGAATCAATAAGGTAAAGAAAGAAGGTAAAGTTATTCGATTTAAAAAAACTTTATCTAGATCCAAAAAGTATGGGGATTAGAGTTGTCATCGAAAATTTTATATTTTTTCATAAATTTTTAATAAATATTTTTTATATATCAATTTTCTCAAATAATGTGATGAGCCATCGACCTTCTGTTGTATAACAGGTAATCATGATAACATTTATTTGTTTCATGGGGTTCCTCTTTCCTATACCTGTAGAAAGTCCCAAACTTATGTTTCTCGACTTGGTCTGCATTTTGGCTTGAGCAATTGTCATTACATTAAACTAGGGAAATTGATATATATTAGATATTTATTTAATAATTTATGTAATTATATTAAATTTAGATGACTTCCACCCCTTACTTCAATAAAATGCAGGGGGGGTATTGCCAAATTTTCAAATCTGACATGTGAAATTGATGACTTAGAAAAATTTTGGTGATACCCACCCCTTGCTTCAATAAAATGCAGGGGAGAGTATTGCCAATTTTTTTAAACAGATATAGAATTTTTTTGACTTGTAAATATTTTTGTGATACCCGTCCCTTACTTCAATAAAATCCATGGGGGGTTGTGCCAAAATTTTTTATAAGACTTGTGAAATTCTTGACATGTAAGAATTTTTAGGATACCGGTAAAATGCAGGGGGTAGTAAAGCCAAATTTTCATATAAAACTTTCAAGATTCATGACATGAAAGAATTTTTGTGATACCCACCCCTTACTTCAAAAAAATCCAGGGGTGGGGGATTGTCAAATTTTCAAAGGAGACTTGAAAATTTTATTTAAAAAAAGAATATTTATCATTAAAAAACGATATTTCAAGAAATACAGAAAATAATTGTAAAATTTATGTACAAATAAATATGAACAAATGAAGTGTGAAAGAAATAAAAGAAACTAGTCAACAAAAAATTTCATTAAACGTTCTATTTCTTCAACAGATTTGTTTGCTTTAATGCATTCGATCAAGAAATCTTTCTTTTTAGAACTTTCTTGGAGATCATGCTTATACTTCATCTGTTCCATTAAGTTTTGATGCTCGAGTGTTTTTTCCTTATTTTTGGATTTTTCAATACTAAGAGTTAACTCAAACTTCTTCTCCTCCAAATCTTGGGCCCTACCATCCTTCTGTAAAGAGAGCTCAAACTTCTTCTCCTCCAAATCTTGGATCCGATCATCCTTCCGTAAGGAGAGCTCATACTTCCTCTCTTCCAAATCTTGTACTCTGTCATCCCTCCTTAAAGAGAGCTCGTATTTCTCCTTTTCAAAGCTCAGTGTCTCTTTAGCAATTTCCACTTGTTCTAGAGTGAGAATAAAAATTAACATAAAGTAGAAGAAAAGCAGAGTAAAGTAATAAGAAGTATGATATCACTTACCAGCATCACGTTTCTCTAAAAACTGTTCCATCGAAGAAAAAGGTGTTTGTGATGAAGTATCACTTTTTCGTCTTCTTTGGGAGAGGAAATTTGGACTAGTTGAAGCCCTTCTCTTTTTGTTCAACGTAGCATTTTCCTCCTCATCATTGTCACTAGCTTCAGACTCAGTTGATTGAGGATCCTGGGTTTGTTCATCAGCCTTTTAAGAAATAAGAAAAATATAAGTAAATAAAAAAATAGAATTGATAAGATAAAAGAAACAGACCTGAGTTAGATTGGGTTGGGTTAAATCGCCAATAGGATCAATAGCAAAGCTATCTAGATTCTTAGAATTTAGAAGAGGGGAGGCTTAAGTGGAGGAAGAGGATGGGAAAAGATTTGCTTCGACATCATGTTCGGAGATATGATCTTCTCCATCCAACATGTTTACAGGATTAACATCGGCTCGCTCTCCAAAAATTGCATCCATCTCTTTAAAGTAAGGACATAAATAATCAAGTTTATTGTCTATGGATTTTATACCCTTAGTTATATCAATGTCAGTAACCCCAAAACCAGTGGAAGATGAAAGAGCCTTTGCCTTCTTGTATTTTGCTCAATAATGCTTGAAGCGTTCAGACATCTGTTTAGGAAAAAGATCAATCCTTCCCTTGGTCTTATTGCGTAATTCATTTGCCATTAGAAGATAGCCATTAACTTTTGATGTGGGGGGCCGTCCTACTTTAGTGGCATACTCAGTACCAAAACAAGAATCATAGTTAGATTTGGTTTTCAGCCAGTTGATAAGAATGAGATGATCATCTTTTTTTAATTGAACAGTCTTTGATTTCTTGGCTGAGCGGGGAAAAGAGGAAGTAGTGGGAATTGAAGAACAACTGGGTGATAGCTGCCTTTGAGAAGATCTAGGATGACGAGGCATGTTATTATAAATGAAGATGAAAAGGAGCAGAAACAAGCAGATGAGATAGCGAGATGAAAAGGAGAAGAATCAAATAGATGAAATGGGGAGAAATTCTGAGCGGATAGAATGAACAGGATGGGATGAGAATGGAAGTGCGCAGCAAGGTAGAAGGCTGGGATATCCAGAAAGTTGTCCAAGATGTGGTTATGGAAAATTGAGTAAATAAATGTTGGATAAGAGGTGAAAATTGACACGTAAAGTGTCTAATAACCCAATTATTAGCAAAAATAATTGCGGAAGATAATTGGGGTATGCAGATTATTTTCCGCAATTAATTTAATTGCGGATCGGTCAACATTGATACCCCCTAATAATTATAAACTATTTTACCTCTTAAATTTGAGTAAACCAAAAAAAAAGATAATTATATGTAATCTCACCTTGAAATCCCAAAATCTCTCCAATACTACCGTTTTACCTCTGCAAAAAATCTTCTAGACATTAAAGACCTCCCAAAAATTGAGGCCCTTTCCAAATCATTTACAGTGCATCAATATCTTGAAGAGGGTGACTAAGGGACCATTGACGACAAGGTGCCAGTAGGACAAGTAGACAACAAAGATGACAAAGTTCATCAGCCACATGGCTTACTTTTTTTCTGCGACCAGGAATCAAACCGCGCTGAAAAATTTAGGTTCATATATTGAAAATAGTCATATATATTAGTGGTAATTTTTTGATTACTATTTGTGGGTCATTTTACACATCTCATTGTACACCTACATCTTTTATTACTCAGCACTCTGTAAATTGGCATTAACTTTCTCATTATACAGGGGGAGGTGTCTGGCAAAATAATTTTTTTTCCTAGTTGAAAAAGATAGAACTATATTTTTCTTAGTCCTAGAAGTGATATAAAAATTAAATGAATTATATTATTTTTTTTAATTATTTCATTTGACTTTTGTCCTGATAATTAGAACTTTATATTATTGTTTCAGTTGACAAATTGTCCTGGCAGTAAATTAGTAATATTATAAATTAATTAAATTAATTATATCAAATTATTTCAGTTGAAATTAAGTCCTGGTAATTAATATTATTTCAGTTGACATTAAGTCCTGGTAATTAAAATTATTTCAGTTGACATTAAGTCCTGGTAATTAAAATTATTTTAGTTGACAATAAGTCCTGTTAATTAAAATATTTTCAGTTGAAAATAAGTCCTGGTAATTAAATTATTTTCAGTTGACATTAATTCCTGGTATTTAAATTCTTCAGTTGATTTCAAAGTCCTGATAATTATCAAAATATTTCTAATTATTAAATTATTTTTTTATTTCAGTTGATTTATTTTAAATCCTGGTTATAAAATTACCTTAAAATAAATAAAATTGTGATTATTTTTTTTTTTATTTTTTGTCCTGATAAACATTACATTTTAATTATTCCAGTTAATTTCAAAGTACAGATAATTACTTATATAATTTTTTTCCTTATTTTTCTTTAAATAAAGAAAAAATAATAACTGATTAAATATTTCTTTCTCTCAGTTCAGGTTAATTATAACTATGACTGATCAAGGTGCTTCTGCTGGCCATGATGAGGAACTAGATTTAATTGATTATGATGAAGCTTCTTCTGTAAGTTCTTCTTTGACTACAAAAATGGCTCAAATTAATCAATTCCTGGACCAATAAGGATGTAGAAATGCAGGAGATGGAAATATTAGTGGAGACAACTGCTCAGGAAAAAAAGCCTTCTATAAACCCCCCAGTAGAGCTTCCCAAAGGCTTAAAAATAAAAAAGATGCTCTTGAATCAGCAAGTCAAAAATCTCTCCACTCACCTCAAGGTGTTGAGGTCAGAAAACCTCAAGCTGAGGTCAAAAATAGACTCTCTAGAAGACAAGGTAAGAAAAATAGAGTCCTTTCTTCAAGAGAAGAGGAAACCTCCTCCTCCAAAATCCCTTCAACGATTGGCCCCCCAGCAACAAGAAAAGGTGGAAGTCTCCAAGTGGAAGTGGAATCGGCTGAACACCCAGTGGGATTAACTGTCCCAACAACAACAGCAAAAAGTACCTCAGGAAGGTCCTTCAAGAACCAATCAGTTCAACCCAACACCTCCTCACCCCTACCAAGGAGGAAGAAAGAGAAAAAAAAACCACATCTAAGTCTTTCCCAAGCCATGGTTAGCCACTCTATTGAATCTCAAGTACCATTTCTTGTAACTGATTCAGTTCCTTCAGGTAATTCTGGAAGAGTAGATGAGACTGTGAGACCAGTAGAGGCTGAGAACAGTAGACAAATTGCTCAATATTTTAATGTATCTAATCCATTGGTTTCAATTGCTACTTCAATGATAAATCTGGATATGGCTATTATTGATGAGACACTTGATCCTGAGTTTTATGATAATCTGGAAAGTTATTCTGTTTCACTATTAAGAAATACTCCAGATGTAGCTAACATTAATGATGAATATTTGAGGGATCTTATTGCTGAACAAAATCATATAATGAACAACATGCAATTGACTCAGAAATAATATAGTTTTTTAACTGAACAGGGTTATCAAGCATTGAGGAGTGAGTTACAGAGATTTTTTGATGATTTATTTCATTACAAAGTAACTCATGAAAAAAAATTTGGTTTATGGCAAAATATCAAGAATAATTGGTCTAAATTAAAAGATACTTCGTCCATCTGTTTCCAGGAGCTAGAGAGATATAAGAGGAACTTAGAAAGATTGAGTAACCATTATTCATCTGTACAAAATAAAATTCAATTATCTTTTGCAACCATCAATGAGAATTTATCTAGTATTCCAAGAGTAAAAACTAGGTTAACAACCATTGAGGAGAAATTGAATTCATTGTTATATAATAAAAAGTTTTCTGAAATTTCTTTGAAAGAACCTGTTGAGCAGGATACTTCAATTTTGCCTGTACCTAGTTCATCCAAAGAAAAAGTTAGTTCCATAAATACCTGTTGATATCACTGAGTTTCCATCAAAAGTTGATGATATACCTGGATCATCCACAGAAGGATTAAACAATGAGATTAATGCCCAATTGGAGAAGTTAAAGCTTCTTCTCACTCAGAAAAAAGCTTTTAACAAAGAGACTACTTCAAATCAAAATAATTGGCCAAAACTTGAGCAGTATCCAAAATTTGATGGTGACTCTTCCTACGGTTGGAAACAGTTCATTTTCAGAATTTATAACCTAAAAAATCCTGACAAATTACAGAGGAGGAAAATGTGTCCAAATTAATTTCTTTATTTAAAAATATAGCCCTAATGTGGTATGAATCTGTTCTCTTGGATAAAAATGACTACTCATGGGAAGATTGGAAAAAATTAATTAAAGCACAATTTGGTGGTTCCAAGTTTAGATTAGCTCAACAAAGGCAATATAAAGAGACCAGATATAGCTCTTCTACTGAAAAACCTATTGATTTCTTGATGAAACTTATTAAAATCTTGAGGGAAATGGACCCAGATATGGAGTTTGAGTTATGGAAGGACAGAATCCTCTATAAATTACCTATGTCTCTGAGAGACTTAATAGTTGCTAGGACTGAGTTCTCAAGGGGACCTTCTTCTTTCATTTATACTTTTAATGAGATCCTTATTAACAAAATGTATGAGGCTAGAAGATTCATTTCTAGAACTTCATTGGAGAAAACCTCCAATTACCAATAAAAACCTCTGGGAAAGGTTGGTAAACCTTCTGCCCCTGTTTCACCCAAAAAATTTGCAAAAGATACTTGCTTCAAATGCAATAATCCTTGGCAGAAAGGCCATGTTTGTGAAAAGAAGATACATCTTGTAGAGCAAGCAGAGGAACATGCTTATTACACAATAGCACGGGATGAAACTTCAAGTGATTGTGTTAGCAATATCTCATATGAATCTCACCAGAAAATATTAATTCTGGAAGAAGATATTCATTATTTAAATAATACTGATATTGAGAATAATGATTTATCTACAGTTGAGGATTCTGAGATCATAAAAAACCTTGAGGAAAGCTTAAATATTATTGCCCCTCTCAAGGCACCAGTCTTGAACAATGGAAATAACATTGAGGTTTTCTTAGATTCTGGAGCTCGAGGAAGTGTAGTATCTGAAAAAGCACTTGCTTCAGTTGACCAAGATTATAAATCAAAACTTATGCCTATCATTTCTGAGAATCGGAGAGGTTATAGCTCTGTTTTCTCCCTCATTGGTAAATACAAAGTCACAGTATTTTTAAAATACAACCATGGTTTTGTAAGAGCTATGTGTAATTTTGTTGTCATGAAAAATGATAACTTGAGTAGTTGGTTCATTGTGGGAAATGACATTTTAACCAAATATGGCATAAAATTAGATCCTTCAAGCCAATGCTTCACAATGGGGATGAATGGGAAGAGAAAATTTAAAATTTCTTCCCCAAGAAATTATTAACACCAGGATTGAACACATGTCATTCTGTAGTTAAATATAAAGGAAGATATACAAAATAAATGCCTGCCCTTGTGTCTGAAATTTAAAATGCTTCTTTTGGAGAACAACTTTCTGGTGAGGATAAAGATTCAATCATTAAATTGATCAAATCTTTTCCTATGACCTTTGGTCATGGATCACATGAGTTAGAATTGGTAAAAGAAGAAATGAAGCTTTCACCATCTTGCCCTTTGACAGAAATACCACCTAATTTAAAAAAGAAGCCTTATCCAGCTTCCCCCACAAAAAGAAGAGATATTGAAGACAATATCTCTACCCTTTTAAAAATGAATATTATTGAAAAGGTAGTTGAAACACCTAAACATTGTGTTATCTCACCTGTCCTAATCTCTTATGAGAAAGATAAGGCCAGGTTATGTGGTAATATTTGATCATTGAACACTTATACTTTTGATTATATCTATCCTTTACCAAGAATTAGCTCTATACATGCTCCCCTACAAAGTGCTAAATATATCAGATGTTTGGATGGTAATAAGGGATATCACCAGGTACCTGTTGAGAAGAATTCTCTGAATTTTCTGATGATTGCTACTCGTATGGGTATTTATAAGTATATTAAGATGCTGTTTGGCCCTAAAAATTCCCCTTCAGTTTTTCAAAAAGTTATTGATAACAAATTCCATTAAGAAATAATCAAAGGATGGCTGATGGTTTTTATTGATGATATCATTATATTCTCTAAAACATTTGAGGACCATCTTAACCACCTGTGTAAAGTTTTCTATAAGATGGATGAGATAAATATGACACTGGCTTTGAAGAAATGCAAATTAGGTTTTCATTCCTTAAAATTGCTTGGTCATGTTGTCTCAGGGTTACAAATATGAGTTAACCAAAACAAAGTGGCATCCATACAACAGGCAAAGGCTCCTACCACAGTTAGAGAGCTACAGAGTTTTTTGGGAATGTGTGGACACTATAGACATTATATTAAAAATTACCAAGTCATAGCGTTGCCCCTTACTCAAGTGACTAGGAAAGATGTTGCTTTTGTCTGGAACAGTGAAAGACAAAGAGCTTTTGATACTATGAAACATTGTTTGATGTCAGAACCAATTCTTGCTTTACCTGACTTTAATCAACCATTTTTTTTATTTACTGATGCCAGTTTTATTGGTCTTGTTGCTGCCCTCCTTCAGAAACAAGTGATGAATGATAAGTTTTCAGAAGTAGTTATCTGTTATATCACAAGAACCTTGAGAAATAGTGAATTGAAATATGGTGCCACTCAACTGGAATGTTTAGCAGTAGTATAGGCTCTAAAGAGGCTACATTATTTCCTGGATGACCAGAAATTTGAATATGTCACTGACTGCAATGCAGTTAAATCCCTACAAAACTTGAAAACATCAAACAGACATATGTTCAGATGGCAACTTGCTGTTCAAGAATATAGAGGGAGGATGACAATAATTCATAGGGCTGGTATTGTTCACTCAAAAGTGGATATGTTATCAAGGTTCCCTTTTCCAAATGATGACTCAAATCCTGCATATGTTCCTGAAGGTGAAGTTATTCATATTCATGGGATATATGTGGTTGATATGGAGGAAGAGCTATTACAGCTTATTCTGTATTCATATGATAAGGACACTGACTTAAAAAAGCTATGTACCATATTAAATGATACAAAGAATGCTTCAATTCATGCATTTTTTAAAACCCTTCCACCAAAGTACCAGAAGGCTTTGTAAAAAGTTAAATTTTCAATTGATGAAGGCTACCTCTATTATAGAAGAAAGTTGGTAATGTTATTGTTATTCCTCTTTCTATGAAAGAGATCATCTTGAAAATTTGTCATGTTGACATATTGGCTGGATATTTTGATCTCAAAAAAACAATTATCAGAGTTAAAAACACTGCTTGGTGGGTTAATATGTCTGAAGACACCAAACTATATGTTAAATCCTGTGATTCTTGGCAAAAATCAAAAGAGTGACTGGTAAAAGTGCTGGATTAATACAAAATATTGAAGCTCCTGATGCACCATGGTAAATAATAAACGTAGACTTAGTAACAGGATTTCCCATTGCTGGGAAAGACATTTTTAACTCTTGTTGGGTTATTGTGGCCAGATTTGCAAAAATGTGTAAATTTATCACCACCCACAAGAATGTTTCCACTAAGGAATTAGCTTTTTTGTGGTGGTGTCATATTTTAATACTGCTATTTTTCTTAAGGCCATAATCTCTGACAGGAACCCTAAATTTACTTCTGAATTTCGGACGTCTCTGATGGATCTTTGTGGATGTGATCTAAAACTATCTACTGCCCATCACCTTAAAACTGATAAATTGTCTGAAAGAATGATTCAGACTTTAGAGGACATGATAAGAAGGTATTGTGCCTTTGGACTTGAGTACAAAGACAAATACATATTAACTCATGATTGGCTTACCCTACTTCATGGGTTGTAATTTGCTTATAATAGCACTTTTCATTCTGTTACTAAGAAAAAGCCTTTTGAGCTCTGGCTGGAATATGTTCTAAATACTCCTGCCCAAATTCTTAATAATAAAACACCTAAATTGGATTTACATCCTGGTGTAAAATCTTTTCTTCAAATGCAACAACTTTGCAGAAGTCCTGCTCAAAAATGTATTGAAAAATCCTTTGAATGTGAGAATAAGAGATGGGACAAATCCCATAAAGAATTCACTTTTAAAAAGGGTGATGAAGTACTTATTTCTACAGTCCACTTCAATTTACAAGGTAATAACAAATTGAAAGACACATTTGTAGGTCCATTTGTTGCCAGAAGAATTTTTGGTGAAAATGCAGTTGAAGTTATTTTTTATTCACCATATGACAGAAAACATTCTGTGTTTCCAATATCTCTTCTGAAACCTTAAACATCCAATAGTGATTTATTTCCCAAAAGTAGGGGAAGACCAAAAAAGACCCCAAATGAAATCGCTAAGACAGAAGAAATTTATAAGATTCTAAATGACACAATAGTTACTTCTGAAAAATGTACAGAATACTTATTGGGATTCAAGAATAAATCTTCAGAATATTATTCTTGGATACCTGGGAAAGCAATATCTAATCTTCCTACTCTGCTAAAGAAATATAAAAAAGAAAAAATCATAGCATTTATTATTATTATTTTTTTATATTAAGGGAGTGTCAGCCAGGCTGATAGACTTACCCAGTAAAATAATTATTTATTTATTGGGATGAAGCCAAACCTTTTTATTATTATTAATAATTTTATTTTACTTATTTTAAATTTTTGTGTAATAAATTTAATAGTTAAAAAAGAAGTAAATTTAGTAATATTTAAAATTAATATTAATTGTCTTATATATATATTTTATTTTTATTTTTTACCGTGTTCAAATGACAATTAAAAGGAAATAAAAATAAAAATATTAAAATACAATATTAAAATAAGAAAGGGTTCTAATATTTGAAATAAAATTTAAAATAAAAATAAATATGTTCAAAAAATCAAATTACTTATTTAAAAATAAAAAGTACCAGAATTTTTCATTAAATAATTTGATTTTGACATATACATTAAATAGAATATTCTAAAAACATTCTTTATAGAACAATATTATAATTTGAAATTTTTTGTCTTCTTCTGAAAAATTCTTCCCTTCTCTCACACACTTGTATTTAGAATTTTTACTCCGTCATTTGTCTCTCCTTTACCTATATATGTCTTCGCTTTCTGGTTGTTTTTGATTCATCTATTACTCACTTATTTTTTTATTAAAGCAACTTACTATACTAAAATATTTATCACTATCTATTAATTTTTCTAGTATTTACAACAACGTAGTAATACTCCATTATTTATCATAATAATTATAAACTATTTTACCTATTAAATTTGAGCAAACCAAATAAAAAAGATAATTATATGTAATCACACTTTAAAATCCCAAAATTTCCCCAATACTACTGTCAGCCAGGCTTTACCTAGAGCCCAGTAAATTTTATGTCAATTTACTGTAACTAAAAGAGGGCGTAAAAATTTTCTTATTATGTATATAAATCAATCTTATATTGCATAATGAAATGATATAATTATTTCATTAAATATATATAAATATTATATTAATTTTAATATTATAAAAATTATTTATACATTTAAATTAAGCATGATATATATTCTATAAATTATGGCACATTTTTTATGTATTTAATATATACAAATTTATAATTAATTAATTATATATCATAACTATAAGTGTAAAATTGACTTATAATGTAATTAAATTAATTAATTAAATAAATATATCAAATAAAAATTTTCATACATTATTAAACAATAATATTAGGTGCTTTTTTGACCATTAATTGTGTCAGTAAAATTATTAAATAAATTATAACACTTATTTTATAATATGGTATTAAGATTCTCACTTTAAATTAGAAATATCATTAAATTAATTATATTTTTCATTTAAACTAATTATTTAATTAGTTAAATAGTTAAAACAATTAATTAAAATTGCTTTATACTGGATTGAATTGATTACATGGATTTTTGCATGAAAATAATTCTAATTGTTTTAATTAAACCCTTTACACCCCACTGTAATGTTTTTTTTGGATTCTTTTTTTCACAGTTCTTATGTTTCAGGCTTACTTAGTTACTCACTATTTTAATTAACTGGTTTGGGAACTTATGGTGGGAAAATTAGTTACTTATTCATGGGTTTAGTTAATTGTTTCATGTTTTTCTCTTAATATATATGTTTCATTTCTATTATTTTATATTCTTATTTAAGCTTATTACTATTTTGTATTTACTTATATGTGGCGCTTCAGAGATCCCCTGGTCTATAAAAAGGCCTTGGGTAATCCCCTTTATCCCATCACTTATTATAAGCTCTATTCAAATAAAATTTTAAATAATATTACATTTATTTTATTTTTTATTAGCATTATAAGTCTATATTTAAAAGTAAATAAATTATCTAATGTTGCTTTAAGTCTAATAATAATTATTATTGAGAACTGCGCACTACTATATAACTTACAAGATCTAAATATTAAAACCTGAACCTCACTGTTTTGTTACTACTCAAATATCATTGTAGCATTTCTTTAATTTTCTCTCTTACTTTCTTAAACTATCAATTTTTATAAAAAAACCTACTTTATTATCCTTCTATTCCTTTCCTCCTTTTTTACTACTTCTTCTAGACGACAAGCCAATAATTGGGCGCCTTTCTAAACGACGTGGACGACTACAATACTGGCAACAACAAGACATAGCGTACGGACCACCCAACCAAAAAGTAAAACTTTTGCCATGACCGTGTTTTGAATTTGGGTTCTATCATTTAGGTTTATATTAAAATAAATCATATATTATTTTGAAGTGATTGTATGATCACTATAGTAAGTTAACCTTTGCACCTCTCACTCATATTATTATATTTTTACTGCAATAACGGTGTTTGTGGCTTAATTGCTGATTCACTGAGTGTAAGTTTTCATTAGGGGGTGTCAGTTCTGGCAAATCTGCACTTAACTTAAGTGCGGATTTCAAACCAAATCAGCACTTAAATTTTGCAAAAAAGTCACTTATTTCAAAAATGGGTGTCAGTTATGACCTCAAATCAGCACTTTTTTCCCGTTTTTTTTCACAACCACATGTTGGCCACAAAACATCCCTTCCTTTCTTACCCCATCCCTGTCACATGTGACACACTGACCTTCCCCGCTGCCTACCCATCAATCCTTGGCACACACCCCTTCCTGACATTTTCAACATTTTGACCAGGCATGTTTACATTCTTTTTTACTTATTTCTTCTACCTCTTAATCTTTTTTCTTGTTATGTGCCAGTTTCATAATGCCTCCCAGACATTCCAAATCTCAAAAGGTAACTAAAAAATCTGCTTTGTCACAAAAGTCTCCTTGTAAAGCAAGCCCTACACCTGAAAAATCAAAGTCAGGTTCAGGTCAGCTTCAAAAGGATGATTATCTCATCATAATCAACTTTCTTAAAATAAAATCAAATTTTGAGGCATGTTTTAGATGTGAAAAGTCCACTCGTATTGGACGTCCACCTTCTTTAAAGGTTAATGGCTACTTATTGATGGCCAATGAAGTAAGGAAGAAAACAAGGGGGAGAATCGATATCAATCCTAAACAAATGAAGGAGAGATGTAAGAGTTACTAATCAAAATATAAAAAGGCTCATCATGCTGGAAATGAAACTGGCTTTGGTATTGACGATGATGATTTGGAGATTGGAATTACTACTGTTTCCAAAAAGCTCAATGTCATGTGTCCTTTCTATGAGGTAATGGATAATCTTTTTGGCTCCCAAGTTGATGTAAACCCTTGGTTTCTACACGATACTACTAAGGATATATCCTCTGGTTCTCAACCATCAATTAATTCTCCTGAAATACCTGTACATCAACAGGATCAATCCCGTCCACCTTCTAACCATAGTTCAGCTGAAGATGATCCCAACTATCAAGCAGAACAATTATATCGCAGCAGATCTGATGCCTCAGAGGCCCAAAATTTAAATATATATTTACTTTTTGTTTTCTCTTCAATTGTTCTCTGAATTTCTCTTTTATTCTAGTCTCCTCCTACTCAAACTCAATCTACATTAAATAATCTCAATTCTGGAAATGTGAATCACACTTTAGAAGCTGCTTTAGATGAGCTTCCTGAAGCCTCTTATTCAAACTCCAAACCAAAGCGTCGAGCCTCAACTTCAATGAACTTGAACCATCTATTAAAACGTGGTAATACTTCAACAAGCTCATTTGGCTCCCTTGAGGATTATTTTGAAAAAAAAGATATAAGTAAGATTTGTTTACTATATATCTTAATCATTAACTCATTTATTTATTTATTTCAATTTGATTTTCTCAGCAAAATCAACTATTGAAAAAAATTCCCTTGGCTTTGAGAAGATTAAGTTTGATCATATGCTAAGGAGAGATCAGCAAGCCTTAGATTTGGAAGAAAAAATTTTGAGGCAGAGCAGATTGAAAGAGTAAATGACCATCAATTTCAAAGAGAAATAGCTACTTGTTAATTGGAAAAACAAGAGAGTTTTAAAAAAAAGATTTTATTATGGAATGTGTAAAAAATGCCCAATCTTATGAGGACATTAAAAAATTACTTGACCTTTTCAATTGATAAATTGTTTTTCTAGTTAATTTAATTTTGTTTGATTTCTTTTTGGTAATATTTTCTTATATGCTGACTTATAAAAGGTCTTGAATATAGTACGTTATTTTTGACAAATTTTTGAAAATATCATACAATTTTTCTATCTTTACATTCATATCAATAAGTTGGCTTATACTTTTATTTTGAAGAAAGTTTGAAATTATAATAAAAATTTTCTATCTTTACTTTCAAGTCAATAAGTTTGCTTATCTAAATACTTCTAAGTCAATAAAATTCAATATCTCTTTTGAAAATTTGGCAATACCTCCCCTTGAATTTTATTGAAACAAGGGGTGGGTACTACCAAATTTTTCTAAGTCATCAATTTCACATTTCAGATTTAAAAATTTGGCAATACTCTCCCCTGCATTTTATTGAAACAAGGGGTGGGTACTACCAAATTTTTCTAAGTCATCAATTTCACATTTCAGATTTAAAAATTTGGCAATACTCTCCCCTGCATTTTATTGAAACAAGGGGTGGGTACCACCAAATTTTTCTAAGTCATCAATTTCACATGTCAGATTTGAAAATTTGGCAATACCCTTCCCTGAATTTAATTGAAGTAAAGGGTGAAAGTCATCAAAATTTAATATAATTACATAAATTAATTAATATATAAATAAGATATGTCAAATTTACTACTTTTAAAGTAATGACAATTCCTCGTGCCAAAATGCAGATCAAGTCTAGAAACTAGGTTTGGGACTTTCCACAGGTATAGGCTAGAGGAACCCCATGAAAAAAATTAATGTTATCATGATCACCTTTTATACAACACATGGTCGTTGGCCCCTTACTTTAATTTCATAAATTGAAATATCATATTTATATATTAAAAATTTATGGAAGAATATTAAATATTTGGTGACTCTACAAATCCCCATACTTTTTAGATCTACCAAAAGAATTTTTAAATTTATTACCTTTTTCTTCTTTTTTAACTTGTTTATTTGTTGGATTAACTTTTGACTGACCTGGAAAGAGCAACCAAAATGTGTGAAGTCTTGACAAGATTCCAAACCTGGAGGAGCCTTTGTGGTTTGGTGATTATCATAAGAAGAATTCCAAACTGTTTTGATGATTCCATTTCCTAATCCAAAATCAATTATACATCTATGATCCGGAAATATAATCCATGTCCTTTAATTTTTGAAGGTGACGGAATAGGTTGTCCAGTGATAGGATTAATATATGTGAGAATTCCATAAGTGAGGTAATTGGCATCATTTGAGTTGGTGTGAATTTGGTTATGAAATCCAGAATGAGTGATTATAACATTTGAAAACATTAGATAATCACTGCTAATATCTTCCCATTCAGAGTCGCACCAATTTGGTATTCCAAGTCTCGTAGCAACTTCATGATTTGTTTCAAAAGCTTTATTACAGAGTTTTTTAAGTCAAAGAGCAAGAACTGAATTAAATGAAGGTAATGTATTCCATTTTCAAAAATCATTATCTAATTCAGCTTTAGATAAAGATCTGAGTAAAGAATATATGCCTATTTGAATTATATTCAGTAAAATGATATTAAAAAATCCAGAAAAAATTTTAAACATACCAAGAGAAAAACCTTTATCAAATCCTGGTCTCCATCCAATACCAATCATGATTCCACCCAACAAATTCTTATTCCTTAAAGATAAGCAAACCAAAGCTATTTAATAGAGTGTTATTATGAGATCGTAGAGTTGATTGAATGATTCATCTTTTAAACCATTAAAAGAATGGTTTTCGTAAATAAATTGAGGTTTGAAAGTATTATTAATAACAGCTTTAACTTCATCACCTCCAGTTTCAGTTAAATAATGTATATTTTCAGGTAACGTTTTCAGATATTGTTTTTTTTTCAACTTTAGTTTTATAGTACTTGATTTTTGAAATATGGCCAAATATTTGATCCAAGTGAATTTTTTTTAAAATTTCTTTTATTTTGTTACTGTTCATTTTTTGTCAATGTTTTAGATGATGATTGAAAAGAAGTTGAATTTGAAGATGATAATGAAGTTGAAGAAGATGTGATTGAGGTAAGTGGTTAATCTGAAGTTAAAGACATGTATTTTTCTACTTAAAAATTTGTTACTTTTCAAACACCCAAAATTATACATTAAAAAAAACTCACTTAATTTAAATTAAAAAAATTAATATCCTCAAAAGACTAATAAGAATTTTTTTTATTTCACTTGAACTTGATCAATATTTTTCTCTAAAATTAAAAAAATTTAAAAAAAAATTCAAAAAAAAAATTCAAAAAACTGTGAAATTTTTTTTATCACTCCCCCATTCCCCTAAATTCCATGCTACAAACCCCTCTCCCACCTCCCCAAAACCCTTGTACAAACCCCCCCCCCTCCATCCTATTCACATCCCCTTTTAAACCCCTCCAAACCCCCTTCCAAACCCGCCTTCAATCTGCCCCAAACCCCCCTACAAATCCCCCTCCAAATCCCCTCCAAACCCCCCTCTAAATCCCCCTCCAAATCCCCCTCTAAACCCCGTTCAAAACCCGCCTTCAATCAGCCCCAAACCCCCCTCCAAATCCCCCTCCAAATCCCCTCCAAACCCCCCTCCAAACCCCCCTCCAAACCCCCCAAACCCCCTCCAAACCCCCCTACCCCCCCCTCAATGTTACTTAACTATTCGTTAGCAAATCCTTAAGGAACCTTTAAGGGGGGGTAGAAGGGCTTTGAGGGGAGGATTGGGGTGGTTTTGAGGGGGATAGGAGGGGGGGTTAGGAATGGATTGAAGGGGGTTTGGAAGGGGGGTTGGAGGGGGTGAATGGGAGAGTTTGGAGGGGGGTTTGGAGGGGATTTGGAGGGGGTTGGAGAGGAATGAGGGGAGGAAATGAGGACACCAACAAGGGGGAGAAAGGGAGAGATGAGACCAAAGAGGGAGAGAAGGGAGGTTAGAGTGAGCCAAGGAGGGGGGAATAAGGCAGCCAAAGGGGGGAAAAGGGGGATGCATCCATTCCAAGGAGAGGGTAAAGGTGGGAAAAAGCCCAGGCCAAGGGGGGATAAAGAATAGGATAAATGAGAGAAAAGAGGGAGAGAGAGAGAGAGAGAGAAAAAAAGGTTAATTTTACTTATAAATTTAAAAAAACCACTTACAAAAAAAAACCAAAAAACCAAAAAACCAAAAAAAAAAATTAGCAAAAAATTAAGTAAAAAAGATGAAATGACTTACCTGGAGAGATGAGTTGAGAAGAAAGAAATATAAGTGAAATTGTTTGAGTGATGTAGGAAGAGAGGAGAAAATGGATATGAGTGAAGAAAAAAAAGAGAGTGACTGAAAAAATATGCGTTTGCTGAAAATATGTGATTTCATGTTGAGATGATGAAAGAAAACACAGAGAGATAAAAAATAAGACTTTAACAGAAAATTCAAAAGCCAAAAAAATATGCAAAAAAATTTACCATTCTCAGTGAATAACACATGAAAATTGATCATTTGAAGAGAATGAAAAAAAAAAAATTAAAATTGTGTTGTAAAATGTTGGAGTGTTATTGGAAGAATTTTTGCCCTTATACTAGTTGATTGAGAAATAAAAGTGTTGGATATAGTCGGAGGTGAATCAACTTGTTCATCTTCATACAGCTCTAACCATTGATCTTTGAGGTCAGCAAGTAGGTTATGAAGTAAAGTGCAACACAGAATACAGTTGATCACCGCCTCCATTTCAGATTTATTTCTAAGAGGACTTCTTAATTCCCTTAAACTAGAAAAACGGCCTTTCAAGATTCCAATAGAATGTTCAATACGGACTCTTGACTTTGCCGAATGATTGTTGAACTTGGCATTTTGACTGTCTTCTGAAGCTGCTCCCCAAAAAGCAGGAAGTACATACTTTCCATTCACATAAGCAGAATCTGCAAGAAGATACTGATCTTCATCAAATAATTTTTCAGGTTCATTTGAAATTTGCATTCTTTGGAAGACATAGGAGTCATGACATGAGCCAGGATAGCCAGCAAAGAATGATATAAATTTTTTGTTTATGTCACATATAAGCTGAACAGAAATTGAATGTCTATAAAGAAGATATATATGTTTGTTTTAGTTTCAAAGAGAATGAAAGGAGTTAAAAATAATCTACCTCTTTTTACCATCAAAGTAATTGTTTCCACCTTGAGCAGGTTTCTGGCTCAAAGGAATAGTAGTACCATCAACAAAACCAATACATCCTGGGAAGCCCTCTGCATGCATAACCTGAGATGATTCAAGTCGCTCTTCTTTTGTTATCCAGGTGAGAAGTAAAGATTCCAAGGAGTTGATGGCAGTGATACACTGTTTGGTATAAGTGTTAACTGAACCATACCCTAAATCAAAGGCATTTTCTAAAAGTTTCAAAGCGGCTCCATTACCATTTGAACCCAAACAACATAGTGTGATTGCCAATTGAATTGAAGGATGTCATTGTTCTTTTTGAGAATTATTGTGAAATATGGGATTATCCTGAATAAGCTCAAAAAATTTAAGGAAACATTCCTGAGAAGTCCTGAACAGCTGTCTAAAACTTGGTGTAGATAGGTTAAGAAGTGTTTGGATGGTGTACTTGGGGGTATGAATTACTTGAGGCTTTCTGGGAAGAAGGTAACGTTTCGTGGCCATTTTTGATAAAAAGACAAAATCTTCTTCTAGATCAGAATCAGAATCAGAATCAGAGTCCAAGAGCAGTTCAAGAGCCATGAAAGTCATTGATTTATGTAATTTATCACAATTTGAAAGTGAGGAAGGCATAACTCTTATATGATATGATATGAAGATGTAAATGATGTACAATGTTTTTAATTTAAAGTGTTATGCTGCGGAGTGCTGCGTATGAATGGTATGATTCTGACAAATCAGTGAAATGGGACTTGATGGTGAAATCAGCACTTTTGATTGAGAAAGTGCGGATTTTGAGTTAAATAATTGACTTTTTTAACTTTTGAAATCCACCAGTATTGGGGCTAGTGTGTTTTGGAAATCTGCACTTGTTTAAGTGCGGATTTGCCAGAACTGACACCCCCTATTATTTTTTAATTTTTTTTTCGTAGTTGACCATAATAGAGTAAAACTCTTAGTCCTAGAAGACAATTAATTTGAATAAATTAATAAATTAATTTTATTATTATTTTTTGTTTATTGGTTGACCATAATAGTACTCAGTACTTAGTCCCAATATTGCCAATATATTATTTTTGGTATTATTATTTTGGTTGACTTATAAAACCTTTGTTGGATGGTCACATTTTAATTATTGTCATTTCTTAATAAAAATAATTGTTATTAAGCTTATTTATATTATTTCTTTTGGTTAATTAATTGATTTTTGAAAAAAATTTAAAAAAAACTTTTTTTTTAAAAATTCAATAATTTATATTTTATTTTGAAATTAACAATTTGAATCATTAAAATAATTTTGATTCTTTTTTCACAGTTTAAACTTCCAGTATTTTGGCTAACAGCATGGATAACTTACATGTGGATGAGATTGAAGTGGATGGTGACACTGAGTCTGTAGTTTCTTCTAAATTAACTTACAAAAATTATTCAGCTGACAAAAAACCTTCAGGATGTAGAAATGGCAGGAGAAGTGGCAAAACCCCCTCACCAAACACTCTGAAAGAAGTAAAACCTCTAATAAATCAGGAAAATCAACTCAAAGGTATAAAAATAAAAAAGATACCACTGAGTCAGAAAGTAAACAACCTGTCCAGTCCCATCAAAGAACTGAGAGCAGAAAGTAAGAAGTACAAGGCAAGAGTATACACACCCTTTCAGCAGATGCAGGAGTTATTAAATCACAATCAGGCTCAACCTCCTCATTTACCAGCCTCCCAGCCTCAGCCTCAACCTCAGCCCAATCAATTACCCAGATCCTTCATGCAAAATTAAAGCACTCTGCAGGTGGAGCAGTGGAAATAGGATTACTTGATGAGACATTACCAACAGAATGTTCAGCAACCAACAGCTCAACACCCTGGCCCATCCAGGACACCAAGCTACCATCCATCTCCTCTGCCCCATCTTTATCGGGGAGGCAGAAGAAAGAAGGCACAAGGGAAGTTTCCTCCCTTTCCATGATGAGTAATTTGTTTGATAAACATGTTGGTATGTATAATAACAAATCTTCTTCAGGTATTATTGTGGATCCTGGTGAAAGAACAGTTAAACCCTTAAAAAGACAACTTCCTTTAATGAGTAGCCCCAATGATTTAATTATCAAATTATCATTTGATAAACATTGACATTTGACTTCTACTTCTTTAATTAATCCTTCTCTTTCAATTAAGAATTATTCTATTTACCCTGAATTCTATACTTTAATTGAGAAAACTGCTGAAGAAATATTGAAAGATACACTTGATTTTAATGTTGTGAAGGAAAAAAATTTAAGAAATGTTTTAATACATGATAGTGATAGATTAAATAATTTGAACTTTCATTGTAAAGTAAGTTCTTCTGTACAAGATACAGCTTATTTTAAAATCAAAGAAACCTTGAATATTGTCCTTAGCCAGCAAAAAAAAATAAGGAGTGACCATAGATCTATCTCAGATAAGAATATCAATCTGCATAAAACCTTGAGTGAATTGAAACCCTTTATTGAGGAAAATTATTCATTAAAAGGTGAAATTAAATCTCTACAAAATGAGTTTAAAAAGCTAAAAAATGATTTCCATGCACTAAGTGCCAAACACACAAGTTCTGAGGACAGAAATGTTTTATCCCTTGCAAAAGTAAATGGCCAGATGTCTGAAATTCCTAGGATAAGAAACTATGTGTCTGACCTACAGGAAAATTATTCAACCTTAACCATCAATTATTATGGTGTAAATAAGAATTCTGCCCATAAGCTGCATAAAAATAAGGGAAAAGAACCTGTACAGACCTCCTATTTTCTTCCTCATATTTCAGCCATTAAACAACCTGACAATGAGTCTGTGAAATCTTTTACTACTAGCAAAAAATCTTGTAATAGTCATGTACCAGCAATTTCTGTAAATAATGAAATTTCTGAACACCTGGCTAAACTTCATGAATTATTAATGATAAATAATTCAAACCGAAGGATGGACCATCCCAGTAGTCAGAAAAGTTGGCCTAAATTGGACCAATATCCTACCTTTGATGGTGATTCTTCATCTGATTGGAAACACTTTATCCAAAGAATTGATAATTTAAAGAGATCTTATAAACTACCTGATGAGGAAATTGTTTCTAAGCTAATTTCTTTATTTTTCAATGTAGCCTTGATGTGGTATGAATCTATTCTATTAGATAACAGTCATTATACATGGAATGATTGGAAATCCTTGAATGAGAACCAGTCTGGTGGTTCAAAATTCAGGTTGTTTCAGAAAAGAGTGTATGAGAATACTAGATATGTATCCTCCTCTGTTGAAAACCCCATTGTTTTTCTTATGAAAGTAACAAAAATCTTGAGAGCAATTAAACCAAAGATGGATTATGATATTTGGAGAGATAAAATCTTGTATAAATTACCAAATTCTCTTAGAGATTTAATTGTAGCTAGAACTGAGCATGTGAGGGAAAATTCTTCTTTCATTAATATCTGTAATGAGGTACTGCTCAACCATAGATATGAACCAAAGAATTACCTTGGAAAATCTTATCATGACCAGATTAAATCCTCTACAAAGCGCCCAGAAAAATCTGGTAAACCCTCTGTATCAGTTGCACCTAAAAAATATGCAACAAATACTTGTTATAAATGTAACAAATCATGGCAAAAGGGTCATGTTTTTGACCAAAAAATTCATCTTGTTGAACAAAATGAAGACACTGATGAAGTTGCAATTGATATCAATAATTCTTCTATTGACTGTGAAATTAATATCTCCTATGACAATGAATCTGTTCAAGATTTTTTAATTTTGGAACAGGATGTCCATTATTTAGATAATATATCTGAAGAATGTGTATTGGATTTATCTTCAGTGGAAAATGCTGAAATAATTAAAGATATTACTAACAATTCTATAGCCATATCTCCTTTGAAGGCACCTGTTATCATTAATGGTGAAAATGTTGATGTAGTTCTTGACTCTGGTGCTGGAGGAAGTGTAGTGTCTGAAAGTGCCTTAGCTTCAGTAGATAAGGATTATTTGTGTAAATTGTTACCTATGGCTTCTGAAAAATGAAGAGGGTATGGTTCTACCTTTTGTCCCATTGGAAAATACAAAACCTCTGTATTCTTCAAATATAATGGTGGTTTTGTCAGAGCTATTTTTGAATTTGTTGTCATGAAAAATGATAATTTATGCAATTGCTTTATTTTGGGTAATGGTAATTTAACCATGTTTGGTGTGAAATTGGGCCCAGAAAATAATTGCTTCACCTTGGGATTGAATGGCAAAAGAAAATTTAAAATTTCCTCCCCTAGAAAACTTTCTGGGCATCTGTTAAAGTCTTTTGACTCACTGATCCAGTGTAAAGGCAGACCAGCAATTGAAATGGATGATTTATTAAATGAAATAAATACTGCTTTTTTTGGTGATCAGTTAACTAGTGAACAAAAGGATTCTATAATTACCTCAATTACCTCCTTCCCTATGGCTTTTGCTCATGGTTCTCATGTCTTAGGAAGTGTTCAGGAAGAAATAAAAATTACCTTATCCTGTAACTTGAGTGATATTCCTCCTATTCTTAAGAAAAAACCATATCCTGCTTCCCCAACAAAAAGAAAGGATATTGAAGATAATATTGCCACATTATTGAAAATGAATATCATTGAGAAAGTGGATGTCACCCCCAAATATTGTGTCATCTCCCCAGCCTTGATTTCTTATGAAAAAGATAAGGCTAGATTATGTGGTGATTACAGAGCATTAAACACTTATACTGTTGATGATATTTATCCTTTAACCAGAATCAGTTCAATACATGCTACCTTGCAAGGTGAAAAATTTATTAGTTTTCTGGATGGTAATAAAGGGTATCATAAAGTTCCATTTGAGAAAAATTCTCAGAATTTTTTGCTTATTGCTACTCATATGGGATTATATAAGTATGTTAGAATGCTATTTGCCCTAAAAATGCACCTTCAGTTTTCCAAAAAGTCATGGATAACAATTTCCATCAGGAAATAATTGAAGGATGGCTTCTGGTGTATATTGATGATATCATAGTTTTTTCTAAAACTTTTGATGAACATATGATTCACTTAAATAGAGTTTTTCAAAAAATGGATGTAATCAATATGACATCGCTCTTAAAAAAGTGTAAATTTGGCTTTCAATCTTTAAAAGTCCTTGGCCATGTTGCGTCAGGCCTACAAATTTGTGTACACCACAACAAAGTTGCTGCAATTCAAAATGTAAAGGCACCAACTTCTGTAAGAGAAATCCAAAGTTTTTTGGGTATGTGTGGCTATTAAAGACAATATATTAAAAATTATCAAGCCATATCTTTTCCTCTTACCAAACTAACTAGGAAAGATGTTTCATTCATCTGGAATATTGACTGTCAAAAAGCTTTTGATGCATTGAAATGTTGTTTAATGACAGCTCCTATCTTAGCTCTTCCAGATTTCAACAAACCTTTTGCCCTGTATACAGATGCTAGCTTTATTGGTCCGGGTGCTTCCCTTTACCAGAAACAAATTATTAATGATAAATTTTCAGAGGTTGTAATTTGTTATATTTCAAGAACCTTGAGAAATAGTGAATTGAAATATGGTGCCATTCAATTAGAGTGCTTATCAGTTGTTTGGGCCCTTGAGAAGCTTCATTAATACCTAGATGACCAAAAGTTTGAATTGGTAACTGACTGTAGTGCTGTGAAGTCCCTCTTAAACCTAAAAACATTTAATAGACATATGTTCAGGTGGAAACTTTCTGTTCAAGAATACAGAGGAAAAATGACAATTATCCATAGGGCTGTAAATGTTCACTCCAATTTTGATATGCTGTCCAGATTGCCTCTGCCAAATAATGACTCCAATCCTACTTATGTACCTGAAGATGATACTTTTCATATCAGTGGTATATTTATAGTTGGTATGGAAGATGAGTTATTACAATTAATTCTGGATTAATATGATAAAGATTCTGATTTAAATAAATTAGTTACTATCTTAAATGATCCTATGAATGCTTCAATTAAAGCATTGATTAAAATTAAAGGAAAGTTTTCTATTGAAGATAGCTATAAAAATTATAGAAGGAAGCTTACTAATGTAATTGTAATTCCTCCTTCTATGATATAAACTATTCTAAATCTTTGTCATGATTACCTATTAGCTGGTCATTTCAATCTTGAAAAGACATTAATCAGAATCAAAAACACTGCTTGGTGGGCTAATATGTCTGAAGATACAAAACTATATGTTGATTCTTGTGATTCCTGCCAGAAATCTAAAAGGTTAACAGGTAAAAAAGCAGGGTTATTACAAAATATTTAAGCACCTGATGCTCCGTGGAAAATAATTAACATGGATTTTGTCACTGGTCTTCCTGTAGCAGGTAAAGACAGTTACAACTCTTGTTGGGTAATAGTGGATAGATTCACAAAAATGTGCAAATTTATTCCCACCCACAAAGATGTATCCACAAAAGAATTAGCTTTCCAATGGTAGACTTACATGTTCAATAATATTGGATTTCCAAAAGCCATTATCTCTGATAGAGATCCAAAATTTACTTCTGAGTTTTGGACCTCTTTGATGGATATTTGTGGCTGTGAGTTAAAGTTGTCTACAGCTCACCATCCTCAGACTGATGGTCTAGCTGAAAGAATGAATCAAACTCTGGAAGATATGATTAGAAGGTATTGTGCCTATGGATTAGAAAATAAAGACAATGACAGATTTACTCATGACAAGGTCACTCTATTACCTGGTCTTAAATTTGCATATAATAGCACTGTTCATTCTGTCACTGAGAAAAAACCTTTTGAGCTTTGGTTAGGTTATGTCCCAAACACTCCTGCTCAAATTCTCTATAATAAATTAACTAAGTTGGAACTACACCCTGGTGTAAAATCTTTTGAGTAAATGCAACAGCTATGCAGAGAAAATGCTCAAAACTGTATTGATAAAGAATTTGAATATGAAAAGAAGAGATGGGATAAATCCCATAAAAAATACACATTTAACAAGGGTGATGAAGTGTTAATATCTACTGTCCATTTCAATTTACAAGGTAACAACAAATTAAAAGATCCTTTTGTAAGACCATTTGTTGTTAAAAAATGGTTGTATATAATGCAGTAGAAGTTGTATTGTATTCTCCATATGATAGGAAACATCCTGTTTTTCCCATCTCTTTTCTTAAGCCTTATACTTCCAACAGTGGCTTATTTCCCAAAAGAAGGGGAAGACCTAAGAAAAACCCTCAGGAAGTCACAGAAATTGCAGAAATTGATAAAATTCTCAATGATAGAATTATCACTTTTGAGAGAGGTACTGAATATTTATTGAGATATAAGAACAGATAATCTGAACATGATGCATGGATACCTGGCAAGGAAATTTCAAATCTTCCTACTCTGTTAAAGAAGTACAAAAAGAAAAAATCTTAGCGTTTTTTATTGTTTTTTTTAGAGTGAGGGAGTGTCAGCCAGGCTATACCAGGAGCCCAGTAAATTTTATGTCAATTTACTGTAACTAAAAGAGGGAATAAAAATTTGCTTATTACGTATATAAATTAATCTTATATTGCATAATTAAATGATATAATTATTTTATTAAATATATATAAATATTATATTAATTTTGTTATTATATAAATTATTTATACATTTAAATTAAGCATGATATATATTCTATAAATTATGGTGCATTTTTTATGTATTTAATATATAAAAATTTATAATTAATTAATTATATATCATAAATATAAGAGTAAAATTGACTTATAATGTAATTAAATTAATTAATTAAATCTATATATTAAATAAAACTTTTCATGCATTATTAAACAATAATATTACGCGCTTTTTTGACCCTTAATTGTGTCAGTAAAAATATTAAATAAATTATAACACTTATTTAATAATATGGTATTAAAATTCTCACTTTAAATTAGAAATATCATTAAATTAATTATATGTTTCATTTAAACTAATTATTGAATTAATTCCATAGTTAAAACAATTAATTAAAATTGCTTTATACTGGATTGAATTGATTACATAGATTTTTGCGTGAAAATAATTCTAATTGTTTTAATTAAAACCTTTACATCTTACTGTAATGTCTGTTTTGGATTCTTTTTCTCAAATCTTATGTTTCAGGCTTACTTAGTAACTCACTATTCTAATTAACTGGTTTGGGAACTTATGGTGGGAAAATTAGTTACTTATTCATGGGTTTAGTTAATTTATTCATGTTTTTCTCTTAATATCTATGTTTCATTTCTATTCTTTTATATTCTTGTTTTAGCTTATTACTAATTTGTATATACTGATTTGTGGCGCTTCAAAGGTCCCCTGGCCTATAAAAGGGCTTTGGGTAATCGCCTTTAGCCCATCACTTATTATACACTCTATTCAAATACAATTTTAAATAATATTACGTTTATTTTATTTTTTATTAGCATTATAAGTCTATATTTAAAAGTAAATAAATTATCTAAGGTTGCTTTAAGTCTAATAATAATTATAATTGAGAACCGCACACTACTATATAACTTACAAGATCTAAATATTAAAACCTGAAACTCACTGTTTTGTCACTACTCAATTATCGTCGTAGCATTTCTTTAATTCTCTCTCTTACTTTCTTAAACTATAATTTTTTATAAAAAACCTACTTTATTATCATTCTATTCCTTTCCTCCTTTTTTACTACTTCTTTTACACGACCGGCCGATAACTACCATTGTACCTCTGCCTAAAATCTTCTAGATGTAAAAGACCTCCCAACACTAATTGTGATCAAGGGCCCAAACTGGAGGTCTGGGTGATGAAACTGCTTGAGTGGATGCCATAGGGAGGTGATGAGCCCTCAAATTGCTTTAATTTCTGGAAATAGCAGTGGATTCATTTGGACTGAGGGTCTGTGCACTCCAGTGGATTTTGATATAAGTAAAGGGGGATTTGTCCAGTTGTTGGACATCACTTACTTACTTAAAATTAATCAAAAATTCACAAACAATTATTATCATATATAAATATATTATATAGCCCTTATAAATTGATTCTATCTTTATACTAGGTATAAATGTATTTTATTAGTCTATTTTCACCAATAGCATGCACCAAATTCAAATATTAGGGGGTCTCAAACATGGCTAATGTGGAAACTCATTAAATTTATTTCTAGTCACAAAAAATATCAATCCCATTTATATTGGCTTATTAAAAAAGGGATATTTAACAATAAAAATACATATATAATTGAAATTTTTATATGATATTTTTTAGATTAAATAAAATGAGATTTTCTAATGGCTGATTTGCAATGTTTGACACCCCCTATTTTGAGTTAACAATTGAGTATATTATTTTCATTAGTATTTCCCTGAGGTCTTATCCTTTAATCATTTTTATTAAGTAGTTGAACTGTCAGCCAGGCTATCTCAGGAGTTCAGTAATTTATACAATAAATTACTGTAATCATATAGAGGAATAACTTTATGTAATTACAAAAAATTATTTAAATATATTTTTTGAATAAATAAAATAAATATTATACTTAATTTTATTATTAAATAAATTGTATTACATAAAAAAATATAATATTCTATAATATCATGGCGTAATTTGTATGTATAAATAAATTATTCAAAATTATATTATAAGTGTAAATTTAACTTACAATGTAATTACAATTTTAATAATAACATTTATATAAACTAAATACAACTTATCATATAATAATATCCATCAATATTTGGCGCTTCCTTGACCCTTAATTGTGTCACTAATATTACTAAATAAATTTAATATGATTAAATTTAATTTCTCATGTTAAAAAAAAGTTCCTGTATTAATTTAATTAGTTGTTCAATTAATTTAATAGTTTATTTACTTGAAATAGTTAAATTACCATTGCTTATACTGAGTGAAGATTATTTAAAAGAGTAAAAATAATTCCTTTTATTTTAATTATACTTTTTTAGCTATTTGTATTCCCTCTTTAGAATTCTTTCTCATAGTTCTTATTTTCTGTCAGGCTAAGGTCAAGTACAAAGACGTGAACTAGCTTGAATGGTCAGTTGTCTAGAAGATTTTAATGTTCCTATATGAATACTGTAGTTTTAATCCACTAAGTTGTAAAATATAATCAAATATAAAGGTCTCAGTAATATAATTCTCACTATTCTTATATATGGCTTACAATCTTTGTAGTTGGTAGAAAAATAGATTATATAAATTCAGATACTATTCAAAAGTCTCATAAAAGTACTAATTGATATGTATTGTAATTGTTTTGGTTATATTGGTTAAATTGTAATGATAAAGAATGAAGAAACACAACCAAAAAACCTCCTCCTTTTATACACACTGAGTTCCCCAATGATTCCCTTAATGCACCACCCAATACACAGTTAATGACGCCTCTAAACAACTAATAGACATGCCAATCAACATTCCCAGTAACCCATGACATAATTAGAAGAGTAACAACCGCCAAAATCCTGTAATAATAAGGGAAATCCATCAAAATTAAAGAAAAAGACAAAAAGAGAGTATATGCATATAAAACAATAATATTAAAGACTAAAGGAGACTTTTTAAGGTTAATAATAGCTTAATAATAAGGGGGATTTACTGTAGAAATAATGGGGCTAATTCTGACATTATACTACGTGAAATTCCCATTCAAAAATAACCAAAATTGACTGAGAAACCACCCAAAAACTTAAAAAAGAGCGTGAGATGTGGGGTAACTACATGCAGTTCTTGGCAGGCGCTTGCACGGGTAAATTCTTGACTAAAATTAGGCAAATTTAAGCGTGGTGATGAAATAAAGTGCCAAGAGTGAGGTTATTAATGAAATTAGTGCATATAAACAAGGTCAATGCATTATTAATTAAGCTAGGACACTAAATAAGCGCCTGTCGCCTATTTTAGTGTGTTTCCCCACAGTGGGCGTAGAATGTGGGGTAATTATAGTGTGAAAAAGCTAACTTTGCTAAAAATGAAGCTATTCACACGGGAAAAAAGCAGGCAGTATGTGGCCAGTACACAGAAGCCATTTCTGGCATAAAAAACACCAAATTTGAAAAGTGTTATTTTTATGCATTTAAATAGCCAAATCAATAGTTCTAAATGAGCCCAATTGATCTGTCAAAGCGCAATTTTGATATTCTCAATTTTATAGCGCATATAGTCAACTTTTAAGTGAAATAAAGCGCATTTCTTGTTTTTTGCATAAAACAATGAATATAACAGCTTTAAGTGTACTTAAAAACTATGTAGCCTTATACTTAAGGTTCTTAAGATTACCCTAACATATTCCAACTTAATATTAAGTACATAAGACCTATAAAAGGTGGATATATGCGTGTATATAAGGTGTTATAATGGCATTTTTTGTGTATTATCATAATTTTACTTATGTATACTATTTGTGTACTCTTATTTATTATTCCCATGTATAGTTCATGTGTTTAACATAACTTATAATTACTCTTTACTCAGTCCTGGAGATATACAGGCTGACACTCGCCCACCCAAAAAAAACAATAAAAAAAATGATAAGTTATACATTTTATTTATTAATTTGTAATTTTCAGGTATTCAGATTAATTCTGTAGCATTAAAGATTATACTTTAAAGAAATAAAACATAATAAAATATTATGAGTACTGGTTTTTTAACCCCTCAGCTGGTTGAACAGAAGTTTATTTCTGTTTAAATTTTTTAAGAAGGGTGGATAAATTAGAAATTTCTCTTTCAGGTATCCATTTATCAAATTCATTTGATTTCTCATTAAGTCTTAGTAAATACTCAGTTCCTTTTTCTTTAGTAAGGATTCTTTTCTTGAGTATTTTTTCAATCTCTTCTTTTTCCACAATTTCTTCAGGTTGCTTTTTAGGCCTTCCCCTTCTTTTTGGAAATAAGTCAGGATCATTTGCATGGTAAGGTTTCAATAATGAGATAGGGAAAACTGGATGTTTCCTATCATATGGAGCATATAATATGACTTCCACTGCATTATTCCCAACCATTTTACTTACTACAAAAGGTCCTACAAAGGGATCCTTTAATTTAACATTACCTTGTAAGTTAAAATGTAGTGTTGATATGAGGACTTCATCTCCCTTTTTGAATTCAAATTCTTTATGAGATTTGTCCCACCTTTTCTTTTCATATTAAAATGCTTTTTGGATGCATTCTTCTGCATGCTTTCTACACATTTGTTGCATATGAATAAAGGATTTAGTGCCGGGGTGTATATCCAACCTTGGTAATTTTTTTAAATGATTTACTGGGGTATTTGGTACGTATCTCAGCCAGAGTTCAAATGGTTTCTTCTCTGTTACAGAATGAGTTGTGCTATTATAAGCAAATTCAAGGCCAGTAATTAATGTTACCCAGTCATGTGTGAATTTCTCATTGTCTTTGTATTCTAATCCAAAGGCACAATATCTTCTGATCATGTCTTCTAGAGTTTGTATCATCCTTTCAGCCAGCCCATCAGTTTGTGGATGGTGTGCTGTAGACAATTTTAATTGACAACCTGATACTTCCATCAAAGATGTCCAGAACTCTGAAGTAAATTTAGGATCTCTGTCAGAGATTATGGCTTTGTGGAACCCAGCAATATTCATCATCTGAGTCCACCATAGTAATGCCAAGTCTTTTGCAGATACCTCTTTATGGGTAGGGATAAACTTACACATTTTTGTTAATCTATCCATTATTACCCAGCAAGAATTGAAACTTTCTTTTCCTGCTAATGGCAAGCCAGTTACAAAATCCATGTTTATAATTTCCCATGGAGCTTTTGGCTGCTCTATTTGTTGTAACAACCCAGATCTCTTCCCAGTTAATCTTTTAGATTTTTGACAAGAGTCACATGTTTCAATGTATTTTTGTACATCCTCTTTCATGTTTATCCACCAGGCTGTATTTTTAACTCTGGTTAATGTTTTGTTAAAGTCAAAATGACCAGCTAAGATGTCATCATGACAAGTACTCAACATTAACTCTTTCATAGAAGGTGGTATTACTATTAAATTGCTTAACTTTTTCCTGTAATATATATATCCATCTTCAATTGATAGTTTACCTTTTTCCAACGCATTTTTATACTTTGGAGGCAAGGTTTTAATTAATGCACTCATGGAGGCATTTGTTGGATCATTTAGAATGGTAGATAGTTTAGTCAAATCTTTATCAGATGAATAATTTTCCAATATAGTTTGCATAAACTCTTCTTCTAAATCCACTATATAAATCCCAAATATATGTATAACCTCATTTTCAGGTACATAAGCTGGGTTGTCAGCATCATTTGGCAAAGGACTTCTGGATAATAAATCCACATTTGGATGCAATGTTCCTGCTCTGTGAGTGATTGTCATTCTTCCTCTGTACTCTTGTACAGCTAGTTGCCATCTAAACATGTGCCTATTAGGTGTTTTCATGTTTAGTAATGATTTTACTGCACTGCAATCTGTTATAAGTTCAAACTTCTGGTCTTCCAGATAGTAATGAAGTTTCTCCAAAGCCCACACCACAGCTAAACATTCTAGCTGTGTGGCACCATACCTTAATTCTGTTTTTCTTAAGGTTCTGGATATATAACAGATAACTACTTCAGATAATTTTCCATTTATTATCTGTTTTTGCTGTAAAGCAGCACCCAAACCTATGAAACTTGCATCAGTGTACAAGATAAAAGGTAGGGTGAAATCTGGCAGTCCCAATATTGGATCTGACATTAAACATTCCTTTAATTTATTAAAGGCGTGTTGTCTTTCATTATTCCAAATGAAAGCCTCATTCTTCCTGATTAATGTTGTTAAAGGGGCTGCAATGGATTGGTAATTTTTAATATATTGTCTATAATATCCACACATACCCAAAAAACTTTGAACCTCTTTTACATTTTTAGGTATCTCAATGTTTTTAATTGCTGCCACCTTATTCTGGTCAACACAAATTTGTAAACCAGATACAACATGTCCAAGTACTTTCAAGGATTGAAATCCAAACTTACATTTCTTTAATGAAATAGTCATATTAATTTCATCCATTCTTTGAAAGACTCTTTTCAGGTGATTCAAATGTTCATCATATGTTTTTGAAAACACTATGATGTCATAAATATAGACCAATAGCCATCCTTCAACCATTTCCTGATGAAAAACACTATCCATCAATTTTTGGAAGACTGAAGGCGCATTCTTTGGGCCAAATGGCATTCTCACATACTTATATATACCCATATGTGTGGTTATTAATAAGTAATTTTGAGAATTTCTTTCCACAGGAATCTGGTGGTAACCCTTGTCTCCATCCAGACAGGAAATATATTTTGCTCCTTGTAAGGTAGCATGGATAGAAGCTATCCTTGGTAGAGGGTAAATATCATCTACTGTGTATGTATTCAGAGCTCTATAATCACCCCATAATCTTGCCTTATCTTTTTCATAAGAGATTAATACTGGTGAAATGACACAATACTTAGGTGTTGTGTCCACTTTTTCAACAATACCCATTTCCAACAACAATTTTATATTGTCTTCAATATCTTTCCTTTTTGCAGGAGATGCTGGGTAAGGTTTCTTTTTTAAGCTTCCAGGAATATTATCCAGATCACAGCTTAGAGAGATTTTCATCTCATGGTCTTTGACCAATCCTAGTTCATTTGAAACATGAGCAAATGCCATAGGATATGATTTAATCAATCTCAAAATATCTTCTTCTTCAATTTTTGAGAGTTGAGGACTGAAAGAGGCCTTTTGGATTTCATTCTCCAATTCAACCACTTCATTGGTGGTTCTTCCACCTTGCAGTTGTTCTTCTCTAGGAGAAATGGCATATACTGAATTTTCAGAACATATTTTGAATTTTCTTTTACCATTCACGCCTATGGTGAAGCAACTGTTTTCAGGATCTAGTTTAATGCCAAATTTTGTCAATAAATCATTGCCAATAATAAACCAATCACTACAATTATTATTATCCATTGCTACAAATTCACTAACTGCTCTAACATATCCCTTATTATATTTAAAGAATACAGCAGTTTTGTATTTGCCAATTGGATTTAATACTGAACCAAAACCCCTCCAGTTCTTTGTCTGAACAGGTTCTAGTTTTTCCTGGTACTTACTATCAAGTTTCATTAATGTATTAATTGAAACTACACTACCTGCAGCCCCAGTGTCAAGAATGGCATTCATTTTTTTCCACATATGATAATAGGTGCTCTGATAGGTGTTATTTTGAAAGTATCATGAGATACATCATTAATTATTTCAGCTTCCTCTATGGAAGTTAAAGATGTGTCTGTATGAGGTATAGCATCATTCAGGAAGATTATATCCTGTTCTAATACAAATATCTCATTATCATCATCACTGTAAGATATGTTACTTTTGCAATCCTCACTAGATTCCACATTCTCATCTTCATGATTACTAGGTTCAGAATTTTGTGAGGTTTCAATAACATTTATTCTCTTCTTACACGTGTGACCCTTAACCCAAGGTTCATTACATTTGTAACAAGTGTTATTTTCTTGTCTCTTAGGGACAAGGGGAGCTGAAGGTTTTTTCTTTTCCACTGGTAACTTACTTGTAGTAGGTTTTACCACTTCAACACTTTGTCTGTAATTACTATACTTGGTTTCATACTTGTGGTTTAATAATATCTCATTGCATATATTAATGAATCCAGAGGTATCTCTGATAGTTTCAGTTCTAGCTACAATAATATCTCTAACTGATATAAGCAACTTGTATATTATTTTTTCTTTCCACTCTTCATAATACATTTTTGGATCCATAGCTTTCATGATTTTTATTAAATTCATTAAGAAGACCATGGGTTTATCTCCAGCATTTGGATTATATCTGGCCTTTTCATACAATCTTTGTTGAGTGATTCTAAATTTTGGGCCACCAAATTGCCTTTCAATTAGTGCCTTCCATTCATTCCAGGAGTAATTAATTCCCTCACTCAATACAGATTCAAACCATAATAAGGCCACATCTGTAAATAAAGATATCAACTTTGAAGTAATTTCTTCATCAGGTAATTTGTATGAAAATTTTAAGTTATCAATTCTTTGTATGAATTGTTGCCAATCAGATTTTGAATCCCCGTCAAAAGAAGGGTACTGATCTAACTTAGGCCAGTTCTTTTGGCTAGTTTTTGCTTCCCTAACCTGAGGAATATTGAGTAATTCACTTACTTTAGAAATATGATCATTTATTTCATCTTTTACTGATTTTATATTCTCAGAGCCCATGACACTATGTTCATGTTCCATCATTGGTTTATCATCAGAGTGTTTCATAAAAACTGGTACTCTTTCTACATAAGAGGTATTATCTTTTATTGTTTCAGTATTTTTCAAAATGTTAGCTACTTCAATTTCTACTCTTTGTAACCTATCTTTTATCACAGGTACATGAGTTAGGGTATCATTTACATTTGAAAAAGACAATTTTACACGTCCCTCTATGGTGGCCATAATATTCTGAGAATGTTCTAATTTAATTTCTAAATTTTTAATCTCAGAATTTAATCTTTTGTTTTCATTGATCAATTCATTATTTGAAGTCTCAATAACTTTTAACTTATTGGCTGTTGTACTCAATGATTTTGTGATGTTTAATAATACACTTTCCGTATTATTGTTGGACTCTCTAGAGAATTCTTCCAATTTTTCAATTCTTAATAATAATTTACTAATTATTTTTGATTCCATTGGATTTTCTTTTAGAAAATATTCAATTTTGTCTGTTTCCAATTCAGAAGATTCATCATCAGGGTCAAGATTTAATTCATTTGATTCCATTTTTATATTAATAGTATTTTCCTGGTGATCAATAAAACTATGTTCATTGTCCTCATTTAATGACAAGTCTAACATGTTATTTTCAAATGAATAATTTTTTAAATCCTTATCAATTATATCCAATAACTCTCTATCAATTTCATTACCTATAAGTAATTCATTGTTAGGATTATATAATTGATCTTGAGAAGATGGATGACTTACCACGGTCTTATTCCATTTCCCCTGCCTCTCCTTGGCTTTCCCCTGTAAGGGTGACTGCTGGATCCCTGTTGAGGAGGATTGTTGTAGTTTTGGGCATACCAATCCCACTTCCATTTGCTTACAGTTATCTTTTGGTCCTCTTCTGGGACTGGAGGTGTTGCTGTGGTATTTGGTGCCACTGGTTGTTGATGAGACCTTATATCCACTAGAGCCTGGTTGACTTCTATAAAGCCCTGCGCCGCCCTTTTCTCCAGATTGTTGATCTGGTCTAACATATTGTTTACTCTTATTGTTAGTGTATTCAGTAGGGTTGAGAGGGAGTGAATTTGCTCTTGTAAAGTGTTTTTGGACTTCTTTATTGACATTTGTTTTAATAGCTTTTCCTTTTCCTCCATGGACATTGGTGGGGTGTGGTTTATTGTTACTGGTGATTCCTGACCCTCCATTTGGATGTCCTGTAACAGGTCTTTCAGCTCTAGTTCTTAAGTTATAAGGTTTTGCCTTATTACTTACAATGTCATTGTTGTCACACATTTTTACGTGGAATTCTAAAGAATTGAAAGTTTGAGATATGAAAAACTTCAAAAAGGAGTTTAATCAGTATTTATTAATACCACTGAAGACAATTTAATTGCTTACTTATTGGTATGAAGTGAATCTTTAAGTGCTAAAAGTCAAATATGCTTTTTATGTGGTCACTTAATTTAACTGGTCTACAATATGTAGCCGTGTTTTTATATTAAAAAAGAAAAACAACTGTCAGCAAGATTCTTTTTTAAATATAAATGAATTTTACAAACCAATAGAAAAGGGATTAAGAGTCCTGTAAAAAGAAAACAATTAATCAGTTTTAATTGGTTATCATCTGCAAAGATCACAAATTTAATTGGTCTATTGACAGACTCCCACTAAGAACAATTTTATGTTAAATTAGTGGTAAAAATTTTATCTGCAAAGATCACAAATTTAATTGGTCTATTGACAGACCCACTAATAACAATTATATGTTAAATTAGTGGTAAAATTGTTGATTCAATATCACAATTTTATTATATAACAGGGCTTCTTTTTCTGAAATCACTATATAAGTGACCCCAACCTGTTGTAATTATCCAAATATTTCTATAGGGATATTATTTACGTGCACCTTCTTTTGAAAATTTCACTTACAGGATTATAACAGAATTCTTGAGGAAAAGTTCCCAATTGTCAGGCTAAGGTCAAGTACAAAGACGTGAACTAGCTTGAATGGTCAGTTGTCTAGAAGATTTTAATGGTCCTATATGAATACTGTAGTTTTAATCCACTAAGTTGTAAAATATAATCAAATATAAAGGTCTCAGTAATATAATTCTCACTATTCTTATATATGGCTTACAATCTTTGTAGTTGGTAGAAAAATAGATTATATAAATTCAGATACTATTCAAAAGTCTTATAAAAGTACTAATTGATATGTATTGTAATTGTTTTGGTTATATTGGTTAAATTGTAATGATAAAGAATGAAGAAACACAACCAAAAAACCTCCTCCTTTTATACACACTGAGTTCCCCAATGATTCCCTTAATGTACCACCCAATACACAGTTAATGACGCCTCTAAACAACTAATAGACATGCCAATCAACATTCCCAGTAACCCATGACATAATTAGAAGAGTAACAACCGCCAAAATCCTGTAATAATAAGGGAAATCCATCAAAATTAAAGAAAAAGACAAAAAGAGAGTATATGCGTATAAAACAATAATATTAAAGACTAAAGGAGACTTTTTAAGGTTAATAATAGCTTAATAATAAGGGGGATTTACTGTAGAAATAATGGGGCTAATTCTGACATTATACTACGTGAAATTCCCATTCAAAAATAACCAAAATTGACTGAGAAACCACCCAAAAACTTAAAAAAGAGCGTGAGATGTGGGGTAACTACATGCAGTTCTTGGCAGGCGCTTGCACGGGTAAATTCTTGACTAAAATTAGGCAAATTTAAGCGTGGTGATGAAATAAAGTGCCAAGAGTGAGGTTATTAATGAAATTAGTGCATATAAACAAGGTCAATGCATTATTAATTAAGCTAGGACACTAAATAAGCGCCTGTCGCCTATTTTAGTGTGTTTCCCCACAGTGGGCGTAGAATGTGGGGTAATTATAGTGTGAAAAAGCTAACTTTGCTAAAAATGAAGCTATTCACACGGGAAAAAAGCAGGCAGTATGTGGCCAGTACACAGAAGCCATTTCTGGCATAAAAAACACCAAATTTGAAAAGTGTTATTTTTATGCATTTAAATAGCCAAATCAATAGTTCTAAATGAGCCCAATTGATCTGTCAAAGCGCAATTTTGATATTCTCAATTTTATAGCGCATATAGTCAACTTTTAAGTGAAATAAAGCGCATTTCTTGTTTTTTGCATAAAACAATGAATATAACAGCTTTAAGTGTACTTAAAAACTATGTAGCCTTATACTTAAGGTTCTTAAGACTACCCTAACATATTCCAACTTAATATTAAGTACATAAGACCTATAAAAGGTGGATATATGCATGTATATAAGGTGTTATAATGGCATTTTTTGTGTATTATCATAATTTTACTTATGTATACTATTTGTGTACTCTTATTTATTGTTCCCATGTATAGTTCATGTGTTTAACATAACTTATAAGCACTTTTTACTCAGTCCTGGAGATATACAGGCTGACATTTTCCATACTCATGTAGTTATTTGTTATATTAATTTTATTCTTTTTTAGAAATATCTGATGGAAACAAAATTTGCTTAATCACGGATTTATTTGAATTGTTTTTCATTAAATTTTTTAATTATTTCTTTCACTTTATTTTAGTTTTTTGTAATTACATTTGGAATGCTCTAGAGGGTCCTCTTGCCTGTAAAAGGGCTTTAGAAACCTCTCAGGTAGATCATCACTTATTATACACTCACTAAAATATATTTTAAATATACTACATTTATTTACTATTTTTATTAGTATTACATTTCTAATTAAAATACTATATAAATATTTAAAGGTTGCTTTAAGTTTAATAATATTATCATTGACTGTCGCGCATTGAACATTAACTATTAATTTTAATATATTATAATTTAAATAAATTTTTACAACTTTGTCAATTCTCAAAATAAAAAATCTTGTCGTCTTATTTTCCTAAACTACAAATATTTTATTTTTATTACACATTATTATATTTTATTATAGTTTCCCTTCCTCCTATCCATTTTCCCTCTTCTTTTCTCCATCCTTCTAGACTTCCGGCTGATATGAACCATTAATGTTTACTATTAAAACATACATATTAACTAGCATACACTGACAGAATCATTCATCTCTCAAAGCACCAAAATTATCCACTCACTCAGGAAGACTCTTTAAGCAAATTTTATATATTTTCTTCTTATGTACTGTGAACTGAAAATGATTCTGATTTCATCTTTTAAAAAAACATTTTATTAAAATTGGTGGTACAATGATCATTAAGTCACTGATTTTTTTTCTTTCTTAATTGAATTTTTTTTATTTTTATATTTTAATTGATGAAGAGGCTTATTCCATTTTTCAAAATATTTAATATTTTTATCTATACTTATAATTTTTTTTTCTTTTAGGTAAAATTATACCCCCTATAAATTCATGTTTTTCATGAGGGGCACTTTTATTTTGTTTTCTTTGCTTCTTTCTTTTCTCACTCTGTTTATTGTTTTAATATTTAAAAGGCTTTCTATCTGAAGGAAAAAACTTAGGGTTATCAGTTGAATAGTGTAGGCGTTATAAATAAATGCTTTTTGACTATGGTCCTAGCTACTCAAATTTTTAAGGCAAAAATTTATTTCACAGAATTTTAACAAACCATCATAAACTATGTTGTGTACACATGTTTCTCGAATAAGGTGAATGAAGTATAGTGGATCTTTTATATCTTGATATGATATTTTTTTAAAATTTGGTTTACATTTTTTCCAAATTGGAAAAATAGACACTTTAATTTAATCCAGTTGTTTAAAGAATTAATCCACTTTAGAATATTCATTAAAAAACTCTGTAAGCTTAAATATAAAACTCTATATGCCTATTATTCGCCCTTAAAGGTGCTCACACCTTCAATGCTGACCACTTTTTTCCTTCAAGATATTTCTATGAGAAGAGATAGTGAATTAGTGTCTATTGCTGGAAGCGAAATGTGTACAGATATAACTAACACAGAGTCCTGAGTCAAAAAATAATCGTAGACTTTCACAATTTCCTCATCTCCATTTTTTACCAATATGTCTATCTGGCCAGATGTTCTGGAATCAACAAATAATCTGTTTGGTGAATGCGATGCGGCTCCCTCTGCAACATCAATTACTCTTATCAAATCCCTTTCCGCATTGACAACTTTAAGGGTGCATGTGCTGAAGCCATTTTCGATTTTTCCCATAGAGTATGACAAAGGACCATTCGGAGGCCTCATAGCTTTATCTAACTTAAGGGTAACGGGCTGTGTCTCAGGGCTAGCTGACGTAAGAAATAAGTTAAAATATAAACACAATAGAAGTATGTGTGACTTGAAAGCGATCATGTTTGATGATTTGGTTTAAATTAGATTTTGCTGATTTCTGATACTGCCTGGACCACTAAATTTCGACACAATATTTAATGTTGATTGTAAGGTAATATAAGATTCAAAGTAAATTATTTAATAAGCTACTGAATAATTGGTAATCTTTCTTGATCAAAATCTCCAGAATTACTCTTGGGCTGACCAGTTAACTTTAAAAAATTGGGAAACGATGGACACTTATTATTTAAAGATTGACAAATTTGATAGATTTTGAACAGGAAGAAACGACAATAAGCGGAGTCTAAATACTGATCAAAACGTACAATATCAATAATTATTGATGTGATATCACCCTTCCGGTTAGAAACAAAAATGTCGCTTTAATGTTTGTTACGTTTCACACTAGATCTGCATCTGTTTCTGGCGGCATGGCACTAATTTTTACACCAAAAAGAATTCATGAATATCAGCGTTGCTCCATATTCAAATGTTAGTCATTTTCGAAGGGTTTCAAGTAAAGAACACTGCCCAATTCCATTTGATGAGCTTGTCACGCAGCCGTAATGTACATTTTTTTTAATAGGATATTAAGCATTAATTGGCTGGTAATGAGCTACGGACAGGAAATGACATATCTATTGGTATGCTGTCTTTATCAAAATTAAAGAATATATGCGGGGCTTGATAGCACTAAAAGCAATTAAGGTATGTACAATCGTCCCGTAAATTAACAGATTTTAGTCAAGTTTCGCCAAGAAATGAGGCTAGACTGAAATAGAATTTGCGAATTTAACGAACGATTGTAGATGTTTTTAGTCGATAAGCATCCCTATGCTTATAATACCGTAACCAAAGGTAAACCAGTTCAGTCTCGTCGATCTTTACTCCGCAATAGATTTATCCATTACTAACTTATAATGCCATAACCCAATATAGACCAAGCCTGTCTCGCCGATCTTTACCCCAGAAGGAATAAAAATTAACTGGGTACGGGATAATAAATACATGCGGGCGGCAGTTAATTCTTGTTTTTCTTCCTCCCCGCTTGAACTAATATACATTGCCCAGTCCACCTGATATGTGCCGCACCTCCTATACATAATATTAATTGATATCCTTCATGCCCCTCGTTGGGTATGATTGTAAGAAATATTAAAAAAATGAGGGCGGCATTTATGTCTTAACAATACTTCCATGTCGTCCAATCTGAAACAAATCCTTACTCCGGGAGACGTAATAAGAGGTATCAAAATTAGAAACTAATTATTAAAGATGAGTTTTTTTCTACCGAACCAGCCATCTTTAATATTTTATATACAATATATACTGCATAAAAATCCTTTATTGGTGAGTTAAAACTGCTTTGATGGTAGTAAATTTGCGGTAAGCAATACATTTTAATTAAGTAAAGATTTTAGATATTGATACATCGGAATGTAAAGCATGTGGTTGTCTTCACGTCGCCTGAATCAAAAAAACGATTTTGTCCCAAGTTGTCTTACCTCTCATTCCCCACCAAAAGCATAGGTAAGCTGACCTAAGCTCACGATTTTGGTAGGGGATTGGATGCAAGACCACTGAAAGCTTTACAGGATTACTTGTATTCCAATTCATCATTAAATTAATTGTGGATAAAAAATGAAATACCTTAATTATATGCCATCATGAATGAAAATTGGAGTATTGGAACTAAATAAATGAGTGATTTTGATTTTAATATCTACTAGTGCAGGGGCTAATAAATAAGAATCTTCTTCTATTAGGGAGTATTGAAGTACTCAGATCTTGCAATAATTTTCCCCAGATCTGGAATTATTAATGGTAGAAAATTCTTATCCACTGTTTCTGGGGCTAGTGAATAAGAAAATAAAAATAACCCATTTGTGCTGTTCTAATACCACCATTTACAGTCATAATAGAAGCTCACACACAAAAAGATGTCCAACAAAACTCAAATTTTGGATATGCCCAATGTCAAATAACCCATCAATCATCAAAAAAATGATGTAAAATAATTGGGATATTCAATTTTTAACTACCTTTAGTTTAATGACAGATTCAAGTAACTTGATTACTAGTGCTGTAGACAATCACCACGGGAAATCAGGGGGGAAGGGGGGTATTGCTAGCAATACTATTTATTTAAAATTTTTAGGAAGCTGTTGGGAAATAAGATTTACACCAGTAGAAACTCTATTTCATCGGAGATTGGACCCAGGTTGGTTGTTACTGTTATGTACTTAGGAACCTTATGTACTTAGTCATTATAGTAGATAAACTGTTGCAGCGGGACTCCCTGTTCTCCGGTTCTTTCTGGAGTTCAGTGAGCTGATACCGTGCAACAGGTTATGGGCTGTCCTGCATCGGCATAAGTAGATATCAGTGACACCAGACTCCACTACGTTAGCAGAAGAGCAGCGTCAGTAAAAGAACGAACCCCCAGCACATGTCTGATAAAGACAAACTTACCTCTGCTGCTGGTAAAAAACCTTCACACCCAATTTCCCAACGTGGATTGAAATCCTTGGACCTTCCCCCCCATCTACACACCAACTTCACCTCCCATTCCTCATCTTCTAACTACACAACCCAATCTAACTCATCACCATCTTCAACATCAGAACAAAAAACTGAATCTACATCCTTGCCAACCCCCCTCATCACTGTAACAAACGTCGAAAATATGTCGAATTTACACCCTCCCTCTTCTCCGTCCCCGTCACCATCCCCTGCACCAGAGAATACATCGTCCCCCCAACCCTCCCCATTCAAATTTGATGTTAACAAAATGGAAAGGCGTCAGAAGAGCCTTAGGTTCATAAAGGATATGGTGAAGAGCTTACCTGTGCTTGCCAAATCAGGAGAAAACTTCACTGAATGGCATGAGAAAACACTCCTCCTGGTGAAGGATATCATCGGCACCCGTCAGTACGCCACACAAGAACAGATGCAAAATGATGATGGCAACCGCACTACGTTCCAACTACTCTACTAGTCCACATCTGCCAAGTTACAAAAAGAGTTGTGCGGTGACTGGCGTGCTCGTCAACTTTACGTATACCTCCACAACAAATTCAATGCATCATCTCACACAAGGTTGATGTCTTTGAGTGTTGATCAATCCTAAACCTGCGCCATGGTTTGTTCTCAGACTCATCCAGTTTCTTTGACGCCATTGAACGGCAAAACGTTTCCTTCAACAATGGACTATTCCTTTCCCTCATGGCGCAAGCGTTATTGCCCAACAACTTACGAGACATATACGTTGATCTCTGTGCCACACTAGACAACCGACCTAACACGAGATCATTAAATCTGTCAGATATCCCCCTCCTTGCTACAAATCTAGAACGGAATCAATCACATCGTCAACTGTCTATTGTTGACCCAACGTCCACTTTGTCGCTGGAGCCTACCTTCAATGCTGCCATTAGACCTAGTCAGCCTCAAGCATTAACAGACACTTACCACCCTCAACATCAAGCACTGGCTGATACTTACCGGCCAGCAGATGCTCATAGACAATGCTGGGAATGTCGCTCCTCCACACATACTATCCAACAATGCCCTTACAACCTAAACTCCTTGTACTTCTCGGTTCGGTTGTATCTCTTGCGTGAACACAATAGGTGTGCATGAACTAACCCGAATGCCCCCCGTGGTCTAATAAGATTGCCATTCCCCCATCCTAACCGTTGTCCGCATGCGCAAGAGGCAGTGATTGAAGGAAATGACATCACTATTGAACTAGCAAATATGGAGGCCGTGTACAATGCTTTTGAATCCTTCAAACTGAACCTTCTTGAAAACTCTCTGCATGTACCAGAAGACAATATTGCTATTCTGGACAGTGGTGCCACTCACCACATCACAGGCAATGTGAGAATTCTACACAATTTTAGGTCACTTAAAAAACATATCCCAGTCAAAGTTGCCACTAACTGTCAACCATCATTCATCACTGGCACAGGCGACCTAAAACTATATGGCACTAATGATAGAGTTGTCACTATAAAAAATGTTTTTTATTGTCCTAATGTTAGGACCACGCTTATTTCACTTTTTGATTTATGTGATTGCGGATTTTCATTTTCTTTATCTTCTGATGATAATAATCTCCAATTATTTGTTAAAGATGATATGGTTATGGTGGGACACTTAGAAAATAAGTCCAGACGTTGGACATTGAAGGTAATTACTGACATGAATTGCAATTCAGATCTAATTTCCCCTTATTACTTGTTACCAACGTTTCTGCGTAATGCAAAGAAAAATCTCAACATCAACCGCCCTCCAGCTGTGAAAGGCTCTCTAATGGACTGGCACAGAAAACTTGGACACACAAGTGAGAAAACCATAAAGCAAATAATCAATCAGGGACTGGGTACTGGCCTTCCGATTCAAATTCCTCCCGGCAAAATAAATTGTGAAGAGTGTGCAATATCCAAAAGCACAATAAAACCGGCAGCAATGATAGAAACCAGACCAGAGTTGCTGATGAGTTTGATTGTAGGAGATTTAGTGGGTCCTATGGATCCAACTGTTAACGGTGCACGTTGGGCGGCAATGTTCAGAGAAAGTTCAACCACGTACAGTGAGGTATTTTTATTACATGCTAAATCAGAGGCAACAACCTCTTTTGTGTCATTCTACAAAAGACTAGAGAACATCACTGGAAAAAAACTTCAGACACTTCGCACTGATGGCAGAGAAATGCATAGCAAGAAAATGGCTGAAATCCTACATAATATTGGAGCTTGCCATGAGATTACCTGTCCCTATCATCATGAACAAAATGGGACAGCTGAACAGTTCAACCGCACCGTAGGTGAAATGGAAAATACAATCCTCCTGGCAAGTGACCTACCAGAATGCTTCTGGGGTTTAGCTTACAAATGGGCTGCACACGTTCACAATCGACTGCCAAATGTCAAAACGGGCAATAGAACTCCGCTTCAACTGATGTGAAAATGCAACCCAAACTATTCCAACTTCCGTATCTTTGGTGAGAAAGCTTATGTTCACATTCACAAAGAGACAAGGAGAAAGTTGGATCAGCGGGCACTAATATGTAAGTGTGTTGGCTATTCCCTAAATAATGCAGGCTGGATTTTTTGGCATGAAGACACAAACACATTTTTTCAATCAGCCATGGCAGTTTTCCCTGGTGACACCCTTCCTTCCCACACTTCCTCTTATCAGCTTCCACCCTTAAAGGGCTCTCTTTAATCAATCCTTAATAAGATGACTTTGGGTGATTTCCATGATGAAGAACCCCTTCATTCTCAAGAAAAATCGGTGTCCAAAATTATTAAAGGTGGTTTGTCGCAATCATCCATTATACCTAGAACCCATCTACAAGCTATACTCTCATCAGACCGCCACAAATGGGAACAAGCCTGTAATAGGGAACTATTGAATATGACAGAGATGGATTTATGGTACAAAGAAAGACCCCCCATTGGTGCCAAAATCACTAATGTGAAATGGGTATTCACCATAAAAAATCCATCATCTAACACACCTACCTATAAAGCAAGATACGTAGCAAAAGGTTTTCTGCAAGAATATGGTATTGATTTTACTGAAACTTTTGCACCTACTGCCACTTTTTGCTCACAATGTATCCTCCTGACACTAGCAGCTTATCATTGATGGCCAGTGAAATCATTTGATGTAACCGCCGCTTACCTTCACAGCCCTATTGATGAAGCAATATGGGTTTGTCCTCCTGAGGGTTACCAACTGAAAGATAAGGACAGTGCCCTATGTCTAAAGAAGGCACTTTATGGCACAAAGAAAGCGGCAAGATGCTGGTGGCTCCGTATAGCCAGTAAATTGGATACATTGGGATATAAGGCAAGTCAATATGATAAATCTTTTTATATTCTGAGAAAACAGGACACCACAGGTGTGATATGGATCCACGTGGATGATGGTATTGTAACGGGAAGTAGTGAACAAGTTTTAAAAGATCTATAAAATGGCTTAGATGGTACTCTGAAAGTAAAGTGGAATGATAAGTTGGAAGGTATTGTTGGTGTAGGTATCAAAGAAATAGCCAATGGTTTTGATCTGAATAACTATCAACTCATTGACAAAATTTTAAGAATCCACAATCCTTCTGGACTAATGACCCATTCCCCTTTACAAAACAACTTACTTATCACTACAGCCAAAGATGACAACTTAGCAGTTGACACTACTAAGTATCTATCTATTTTAGGTGCTCTTAGCTATGTTTCTGTTGCTACCAGGCCGGATCTATCATTCCCTGTCAACTTCCTTGCGCTCTTTTCCTCCAAACCCACGGAAATACATTGGATGGCACTTAATCATCTACTTAGATATGTACAACATACTTCTAAGCTATGTCTCCACCTTCACCCCAACCGTAATGCCCCCCTTGAACTCAAATCTTTCTCTGACTCCACTTGGAACAACAAAGAATTCTCTAGAGCACAGAGTGGACACCTTCTCCTTCAAAACTCCTGCCCAATTTTATGGACATTAAGAGGCCAATTGACAGTGAGTGACTCTTCATGTACTGCCGAATACGTTGCTCTAGGAAGTAGCATGAAGGACCCCATTTGGATCTCAAACCTACTTCAAGACCTATTCCCTGAAATTCCTCCCATCAAAATATTCTGCGACAACAAGGATGCCATAGCAAATGCAAAAGACAACCCAGGCAATAAAAGAACTAGACATGTGGATAGGTGTTTTTACATAGTGAATGAACAGCTCTTTCTTAAGAAGGCAACCTTAGAATGGGTCCCCACCACTCAGATGCGTGCAGATATTCTCACTAAAGCACTGGGCCCATCTCTCACTATGATAAGAAGAAAAGATGTGTGTGTATGGTAAAATATACATCATAAAAAAAAAAGAAAAAGAAAATTCTTTTTCTATCTTCCTTTCTTTATTCCTTTTTTCTTCTTTTCATTTCTTTCCTTTCTTTCTTCTCTCTTTATTATATCTTTAATATATAAGCATCTCACTGTAATATTTTTTTTCTTTTGCAACTGGAGGATAAGACGGTATATACTTTCTTTGGAGGAATGGTTAATGGGGGGGATCACGGCGGCAGAGTTGGAATAGTTTTAATGACTAAGTGGGGGGATGTTATGTACTTAGTCATTATAGTAGATAAACGGTTGCAGCGGGACTCCCTGTTCTCTGGTTCTTTCCGGAGTTCAGTGAGCTGATACCGTGCAACAGGTGAGTAATCCAATCATGGTTCTTTCCGGAGTTCAGTGAGCTGATACTGTGCAAAAGTTACTTGACCACTAATTGATCAGACCTTGAGCATTGCTTGACCAACAGTTGAACTCTGTTTGAAAAATGAATATGCAATATGCATATTCAAAAAGATTTTTTCATATTCATTATTCATCATGAATAGTCAATATGAAATATGCAATGTTAGGTGTGCAATATTCAAATAATTGGCATGCATAATAGATATTCAATTAGTCTGTTTAATGCAATTTTAAGATGGACAAAAATGCAAATTTATACAAGCATATGTCACCCATGCATAGCATGGGTTTCAATGTGAAATCAGGAATCAGTGTGGGATTTAGTGTTAAATCAAAATTGATGGAGGGGGCTGCTGCATTCAGCTGGGCTTTTCCCAGCTGAGATTGTAGAAGGAGAGTTCTATAATACTATACTATAGACACAACCTGAGATGGGTTGGTTCTCCTTTCTAAACTAATTTAAAAAGAAGTGCTTGCCAATCTAATATATAAAGGCAGAGGAAAAACAAGTATGTAAGTGTGGTGGGTGAAAGAAGAGTATAAAGAAATTTAGTTAAGAATCTAAAGAAAGAATTAATATATATTTTTAATATAAGTAATCTAGCTGATGGCTAGATATACTCTCAGTAAGCACTAGTATTATCAGTCACTCCCAATTTGAAGCACTCCTCTCTAAAACTATCCTTACTGTAGTAATAAAATAACTCTACAGAGGTGTGGTTCACATCTTTCAGCAACACAGAAATGTTTCAGACTTGCAGCAAGCACAACAAAGGGGTTTTCTGAAGTGCAGAAAAGTTCACTCTCCACACACAGTTTTTAGTGCAGCATGGAAATATAGGCTGCAGCAAGCAAAAACTTAGAGGTAAGTGTACACTAGACTGTAGGACAAGAGTATGGTATGTACTTGAGGAAGTTTGTCTAGTGCTAGAGACATAGTATAGAACTAGGAAGCAGTGTCAAGCAAGGGTATAGGTTTCACACTTAGATAGATACAACAGCTCTTAAATGTGAGCCACAAATACCCATTACTGATAGAAACCTGTAGGGATGCTCAAACATGACACTAGAAAAAAGGGCGACTATCAAGCAAGTCAAATATGCAGTGCTCAACATTAAAAAAAGTAAATGTAAGAATCAAGATAGGGGAGTATACTTACTTGGAGAAGAGGGTTTCACAATTAGTGGATAATCACACGGAGTGGTATTCCAACATTGGCAGAGGCCTTTGTTGGTCCGTTTGGCGCTGTTTTGGTATGTCTGAATTGATGTTGGTTGAATAATTGGGTGTTTTTTTTGGTTTTATTAAGTGAATATTGAGACTATGGGTATGTGAGTACAACAATTTAATAGCCCTGGTTTTTCTCTATATTTCATGTCTAGACAAAATTTTTCATATTCTAAGTTTTAAGGGGTCATTTGCTCATTTTTCATTTCTAAAAGATAGCTGTTTAATTTTGTTTTTTGTGCTTTATGGGCTAACCTTAATTCTTAGGGTTTAGTTTTTAGTACCATTAAGTAGAGCTAATTTGGCTCTATATTTTATGTCTCAATGTTTACATAGCTTAATTTTGTGTTTTAAGGGCTTTAGTAGATGTGGTGGTTTTTTCTAAGTATTTTGGGCTTCATTGGAGGTTTTTGGTAGTTTTCTGGCTTCAGGGAGGTCTGGCCACTTCTAGGCAGGCCTCCCAAGTTAGGGGGCCCGCCTGCCTTGGTTATAGAAGGCTGAGTAGCGCTTCTAGAGGGTTTTTATTCAATTTCGCTGCCAAAGGCGCCAAATTTGTTGCTGTGCATGGATTTTTTAGATGGTGGTCTGTGGTACATACTAAATAAGGCAGTTTGGGGCAACTTTATTTATCATACAACCATCTGGTAGTTATATTATTGTTTCTCACTCAGTTTTCACTGCTTTTTGGCCACAATTGGCTGTGTTTGTTGCAAGGTTAGTTCTTCATTTAAATCAACTTTTGAAACTGGTTTCTCTGGTGTAACTTTGCAACCTGCATCAAGTATTATTTCTGCTTTCTGTGCAACAAGTGCACAGTGTTTTGAATTTCTTGTCTGGATCTCTCTGCATTTCTGTTTTCTGGTTCTTTGGTTCTCAGTGGTCTGCTATTGGCCACTGTCTTGACTTGTTAAGCAGTCAAGAAGTGTGTTGGAAGGGGTATAGTAACAGTCTCTAATTTTCTGTAGCAAATAAATCTCATCTGGTATTTCTCAAAGGGACAAGGGTTTTTCTCTCCAGTTTCACTCCAACTCCCTTGGTCAAGGCCTATAGCTAGTAATATAGGATTGTCTACAATGGCAAGTGCACATTTCATAATAGGGGGTATCAAAGTTAACAATCTTCCATTTCAAAATACCTCTTTTTTCCACCAAATCAACCATAATTAATTTTAAAACATGACATGTTGGGCCCCAAAAACACTTTTTTATTGAAATTAATGTCAATTTTGTGGCTTTCTTTTTGTGTTGTGAAATGCCTTTTAAATAATTTCTAATTTCTAATTTTGATACCCCCTAATAAGTATAGAATGAAGTACAGTACTTATAATGAAGCTAAGGATCCCAGGAAGTGTAGGGTATGTATAGATAGGTATATTTAAGACACTTATAGTTGATTTTGTCCTGATAATGAAAAAACTATCAGAATGGACTAATAATAACATTGTACTTAGATTACTGAGATAGTTAGATTACTTTTTGATACACTTATATTATCATTTAAATTTTGTAGAAAATCCAGTAGGGGAAGAAAACATAGGGAAAGGGCACTAGACATACAGTGTATATATAAAAGGGGACTCACTCTATTAAAAAAAAGAGGTGTGTGTGAAAATAGTCAGATTAAAAAATTAATTTTGTAAATATAAGAGTATTATATTTGCATTAAAGAAACATACACCACGGAAAATCTGGGGGTGAACTGCTAGCAATCCCCTCTCTTTGAACTCCAGAGTGTCTCTTATTATTCCAGGCTTATTCTCACTTTATAACAATATACAAAATTGTATTGGAAGTACATTTATTCTCAGATTGATTATGGACTGAATATCAACTGATTCCCAATTATGCACTAGTTGATCCTCCAGAACTTGATTTTGGTCCTCTGTTGAGCACAAATTGAGCACAAATTAGTCTAACCTAAGCTTATGCATATATAATAATTCAGGATACTTGCTCTATTAAATTTGATAATAAAATAAAATATTTATGAATTTTGATAAAAAATAATTATTATGTAAGATATTAAATTATAAATTTAGGCATCATAGGAGGGCACTTAATAGAACTTAATTATACTATGTGACACCTTAATACTGTATTACACAGTTTGACACATTTAAAACAAAATGTGTCATTATGGGCAATGAAATTGCTTGGACAGACACTTTCAAAATTGATACTGACCATAATATATAAATATGAACCCTTTGCATCTATCCAATAAAAGATTTTCCTTCTGATAAATGTATTTTTCTCAGTTACACCATGTTAAAAAGTGTCCTTGTGAGGTTTGTCTGACCTTCAGGGGGATAATTTGGCCACATCAAACTACTTCTATTTCCATGATTGACCAAAATACCATCCTCATTTCCATCTAAAGAGTTTATCTCTTCTGACTGTGGCTGATTAAAGGGGTCCACCACAAGTTTTGCCAAAATTTTGGTAAAAACTTTTTTGTTGGATAGTGACTAAGCGGTGCTTTCCGAAATTGTCCACCTGAAGTTAGGCTAAACTTCAGGAGGATAAATTTATTATGAATACTAAATTAACTGAAGAATACTTTTGCCCTAGCTACTCTGCATCATAAAAGTGTCCAACTGAGGTTTATCCATAATTCAGGTAGACACTTTTGGAAAGCCACAGTATGATGGGTTTAATATTTATATATGGCAATATGTATGAGTTTTTTACCAGCATGGAACTAGAATTAATTTAATATGGCCAAAGTGTCCACCTGAAGTTTGGCCAAAATACAGGTGGAAATTTTTATGAGGATTACTTGATGAAATGAAGAAGACTTGAAATTACTTTCCATCATAAAATTTTCAAACTTTGGTTTATCAAAAATTGTGGTGACACTTTTTCCAGATCCAGTCATATGGGATCAACTCTCTATATGGCAATGAGAATCAATTTTTAGTCAATAATGGCATTAGAAGTAATTTGATATGGACAAACTTTCCACCTGATTTTTGGACAAAAATAAGTTAGAAATGTTTATGAGGAATACTAGATTAACTAAAGAAGACTTGCACCCTACTACTGTCCATCATAAAAGTGTCCACCAGAAGAATTCTCAAACTTGTGGTTGACAGCTTTGGACTGGTCCGGCCATATGGGATCAATTCTGCATATGGAAATGAGGATGTAATTTGGTCAATCATGGTACTAGAAGTAATTTGATATAGACAAAGTGTCCAACTAAATATTGGAAAAAAATCAGTTGAAAACTTCATTTAGTTTTTCAAAACATCAAATTAAGTACAATTTTATTCCTTATGGTGCCCATTTTATCCAACACCTCTTCTGAGCCTTGAAAGTAGGCATTTAGCTTGAATTTTTAATTTTATATAAAATCCCTTTTATTCAACATATTTCTTTTTATCCCTTTTTTTCTTTTAGATATCAATTAATTTTATGTAAAATAAATCATTTTCATAATTTTTTACCTGTATTTAATAAAATTATTAAAGGTTTAACATTACCCTGTAAGCATTTGGCACATGTTTTTTTTCTATACTAAGAAAAAAATATTATACTGGTGACAAAAAATTGATCAAATTATAAAATATTAATAAAACAGAAAGATCAAATACCAGTGGATATGTTTTAAAAAAATACCAGTTACACTGAAGAAGACCTGCACCCTAGATACTCACCATCAAAAAAGTGTCCAGCACAAGTTTGGCCGAACTTGTGCTGGACACTTTTGGTCAGGTGCAGTCAAATGAGATAAATTCTCTCTATGGTAATGAAAAAAATTATTTGATAAAAAACTTCACTAGAAGTAGTTTTATATAGCAAAATTTTCCACCTAGAGTTCATCCAAACCACAGTTGCACAATTTTTTATCTTTAAAAAAAGTAAATTTAGTACAATTTATCCCTGATGGCTCTCATTTGCTTCAACACCTCTACTGGCCTTTGATAGTAGGAATATTACTTGGATTTCTTTTTTCATATTTGATCCCTTTAACTTTATTTTTTATTCCTCACATTGTTTTTGGATATCAATTAATTTCATATTTTTATACATTTATTTGATAATATTATAAATGGTGTAACATCACCTGGTATGCGTTTGGCACATGACTTTTTTCTATACTTATAAAATTAATAATATAATGGTGACCAAAAATGTAACAAATGATATTTATGAGTGAGACACAGAAATAGAATACAAGTAGACATTTTTTAAAGAAATACTAGATGAACTGAAAAAAAATTCTACTCTAACTAATCTCCATCATAAAAGTGTCCAGCACAAGTTTGGCTGAATTTGTGCTGGACACTTTTGGTCAGGTGCAGTCAGATGGGAGCATTTCTCTCTATGGAAATGAAGATAAATTTTTGATAAATAATTACACTAGAATTAGTTTGATAAGAAAATATTATCATCATGAAGTTTTGGTAAAGCTCAAGTGAATTTATTTTTATTTTTACAAAAAAGAAAATTTAGTGCAAGTTTAGCCCTGATTGTGCTAATTTGATTCAACATCACTTTTTTCTGTTTATGGCAGGAATTTAACTTGGATTTTAATTTTCATCTTTGATTTCTTTAATTTTACTTTATTCCACTCATATTGCTTTTAGATAGAAGTTTATTTTTTGTAAAATAAATTATTTTCATATTTTTTTACCCTTATTTAATGATATTATAAAAGGTGTAACATCACCCAGTATTAAGTTGGCACACAAGTTTTTGCTATACTGATAATATTAATAATATAACGGTTACAAAAAATTAATGAATTGATAAATATGAGTGAGGAACAAAGATTGAATAACAGTGGAAATTTTTATAAGTAATTCCAGATTATTTAAAATGACTTGCACTCTAGCTACTCTCCATGATAAAAGTGTCCAGCACAAGTTTGGCAAAACTTGTGCTGGACACTTTTGGTTGCATGCCGTAAGATGCAATCAATTCTTTTTATGGAAAGGAGACTGAATTTTCCCTGCATCATTGCACTGAAAGTAGTTTTATATGGAAAAATTGTCCCCCTGAAGTGTGTCCAAACCTAAGGTAGACAATTTTTTACTTTGGTAAAAAGTAAATTTAATACATGTTAATCTATGACAGTGCCCATTTTTTCTGAAGCCTCTACTGGCTCATGATAGCAGAAATTATACTTAATATCTTTATTTCATGTTTGATCTCTTTATTTTAAATTTTACCCTTTTATTTATCCTTCAGCTTTTAAATATCAAATTTATTTTGGTAAAACTGACAATTTTCACAATTTTTTACATTTATTATATAATATTATTTAAGTTGTAAAATCACCCAGTGTACATTCAGTACACATGTTTTTGCTATACTAAAAACATTTATAATATAATGGTGACTAAAAATTAATCAAATAATAAATATGGATGATACAGAAAGATCAAATACCCATAGACATTTTTAAAAGGAATACAAGATTAACTGAAGAGGACTTACACCCTAGCTACTCTCCATCATAAAGGTGTCCAGCACAAGTTCAGCTGAGCTTGTGCTGGACACTTTAGGTTGAATGCAGTCAGATGGGATAAATTTACTCAATGGAAGTTAAAATGAATTTTTGCTCAATCATTGCACAAGAACCAGTTTTATACTGCTATACTATCCTCCTTTTTTTTTGGAAAACCTCAGGTGGACACTTTTATTAATTTTAAAAAAATGAAAATATATTCCAAATCAAGAACTGGTGGTGCAAATTTGGTCTGAAAACTTAAATTATCTTTGATGGCAGAAATTTTATTTGAATGTTTAATTTCATATTTATTCACTATTATTTTACTTTTTTATTCCTCTTTTTGCCTTCGAATATCAATTTATTTATTATTAAACTAATACTTTTCATATTTTTTTTACTTTTATTTAATAAGATTATTAAAGATGTAGCATCTCCCAGTATGAATTTGGCTTACAAGTTTTTTCAATACTAATAACATTAATAGTATAATGGTGAAAAACAATGAATAAAATGATAAATATGAATGACACAGAAAGATCATATACAAGTGGATTTTTTTATAAGGAATACCTGATGAACTGAAGAGCACCTGCGCCCTAGATAATCACCATCATAAAAGTGTCCAGCATAAGTTCAGTTAAACTTGTTCTGGACACATTTGGTTGAATGCAGTCAGATGGGATAAATTTACTCTATGGAAATGAAAATGACATTTCTCTCAATCATTGCAAAATAAGTAGTTTGATAAATCCAAATTGTTCTCCTGATGATTTTTCAAACCTCATCTGGACACTTTCTTTGGTTTAACAAAAAAGAAAATATAGTCCAAGTTTAGCCCTAATGGTGCACATTTGATCTAACACCTTTACTTGTTATTGATCTTGGGTATTTTCCTTAGATTTTTTTTACTTATTTGATCCCTTTTATTTTACTTTTTATTCCTCATAATTCTTTGGATATCATTTTTAATTTTTAAAATAAATAAATTTTGTACTCTAATACCTTTATTTAATAATATATGATTAAAGGTGGAACACCACATGGTATGTATTTTTCACACAAGTAATTACTATATTAATAACTTTAATAATATAATGATGACAAAAAATTAATCAAATTGTAAATTTAAATGACATAGAAATATCAAATACCAGTGGAAATGTTTATAAGAAATCCCTTTTGAGTTTAAGAAGATTTGCTGTATGCTTACTCTCAATTATAAATGTTTCCAGCACAAGTTCAGCTGAACTTGTGCTGGACACTTTTGGTTGCATGAAGTCATATGAGATAAATTCTCTCTATGGCAATGAAAATGATATTTCACTCAATTATTGAATTAAAGAATGTTTAATATTGTAAAATTGTCCCCTGGAAGTCTGTCCAAACCTCAGGTCAAAATTTTTTAGCTATACATAAAAGTAAATTTATACCAAGTCTTGACCTAGGGGTCCCCAACTGTCCCAACACCACTTCTGGCTCTTGATAGTAAAAATTTTACTTGTATTTTTTATTTTGTATTTGATCACATTTATTTTCATTTTACTTTTCTATTACTCTTTTTAATTTTAAATATCTATTTATTTTTTTAAAACTAAACATATTCATATTTTTTTAAATTTATTTAATAATATTATTAAAGGTGTAACATCACCAATTTTGCATTTGGCATGCAGGTTTTGCTATACTAGAAACATTAATAATATATATGGTGACAAATAATTAATTATAAGATAAATATGAATGACAAAAAAAGATAAAAAACCAATAGAAATGTGAAAAACAAAAAAACTGATGTACTGAGGAACACTTCCACCCCACCTACTCTCCATTATAAAAGTGTCTAGCACAAGTTCAGAAAAACTTGTGCTGGACACTTTTGTTCAGGTGCAGTAAGATGGGATTAATTCTCTCAGTGGAAATGAAATTAAAAAAATGCCAAATAATTTCATAAGAAGAGTTTGGTATGGCTGAATTATCCACCTTAAGTTTTTTCAAACCTCAGGTGAAAAATTTTTATCTTTAAAAAAAATTAAATTTTGTCAAATTTAGCCCTGATGGAACCCATTTGTTTCAACACCTCTACTGGCTCTTGAAGGCAGGAATTTTCCTTGAATTTTTCTTTTTCATATTTTATCTCTTTTACTTTACTTTTTTATCACTCATGTTAAATTTGGATATTAATTTATAATTTTGGAAAAAAAATCATTTTCATATTTTTTTAACATTTTTTAATAATATTATAAAAGGTGTAAAATAACATGGCATGCATTTGGTGCACAAGTTTTTTCTATACTAATAAAATTAATAATATTCTAATGACAAAATATTTATAAGATAATAAAATATCAATAACACAGAAAGATCAAATACCAGTGGACATGTTTTAAAAAAATAACAGTTTCACTGAAGAACACCTGCACCTTAGCTACTCTCCATCATAAAAGTGTCCAGCACAAGTTTGGCTGAACTTGTTCTGGACACTTTTGGTCAGGTGCAGTCAGATGGGGTCAATTCTCTCTATGGCAACAAAAAAAATTATTTTATAAGAAACTTCACTAGATGTAGTTTGATATAGCTGAATTGTCCACCTAGAGTTCATCCAAACCACAGTTGCACAATTTTTTATCTTTAAAAAAAGTAAATTTAGTACAATTTATCCCTGATGGCTCTCATTTGCTTCAACATCTCTACTGGCCTTTGATATTAGGAATAATACTTGGATTTCTTTTAACATATTTGATCCCTATAACTTAATTTTTCATTCCTCATATTGCTTTTTGATATCAATTAATAATTTTTAAAACAAATTATTTTAATATTTTTACACATTTATTTAATAATATTATAATAGGTTTAAAATCACTTAGTATGCATTTGGCTCACACTTTTTTGCTATAATTATAAAGTTAATAATATAATTAAGACAAAAAATTAATCAAACAATATATATGAGTGAGGCACAAAGATAAAATACCAGTAGACATGTTTGTAAGAAATATCAGATGAACTGAAGAAAAACTCTACCCCAGCTAGTCTCCATCATAGAAGTGTCCAGAACAATCTTGGCCAAACTTGTGCTGGACACTTTTGGTCATGTGCAGTCAGATGGGATCAATTCTCTGTATGGCAACAAAAAAATCTTTTTATCAAATTTCACTAGAAGTAGTTTGGTTTAGCTGAACCATCCACATGATTTTCTCCCCAATCTCAGGTGTATAATTTTTTATCTTTAAAGAAAAGGTCACTTATTACAATTTATTTCTGATGGCTCCCATTTGCTTTAACACCTCTACTGGCTCTTGATAGCAGGAATTTTACTAGTATTTTTTTCATATTTGAACTCTTTGACTTTTATTTTATTCTTTAATTCTTCTTTTTACTTTTAAATTTTGTTTAATTTTTGTAAAACCAATCATTTCCATATTTATTAATTTCTATTTTAAAAAATTATTGAAGGTATAACTTCACCTGGTATGCATTTGGCACACAAGTTTTTGCTATACGAATAACATTAATAATATAATGGTAATAAAATATTAATCAGATGATAAATATGAATGATACAGACTGATCAAATACCAGAAGATATTTTTTTGAGAAATACAAGATGAAGGAACTGAAGTAAAATTCCACCCAAGCTACTCTCTATCATAAAGGTCTGCAGCACAAGTTTGGCCAAACTTGTTCTGGAAACTTTTGGTCATGTGTAGTCATATGGGATCAATTCTCTCTATGGCAACAAAAAATCTTTTTTTTATCAAACTTCACTACAAGTAGTTTTTTTTAGCTGAATCATCCACCTGTCCTTCTTCCCAACCTCAGGTGTATAATTTTTTATCTTTAAAAAAAAGGTCACTTATTACAATTTAGCCCTGATAGCTCCCATTTGTTTCAACACTTCTACTGGCTCTTGAGAGCAAGAATTTTACTAGTATTTTTTTTTTCACAATTGATCTCTTTGAGATTAATTTTACTTTTTTATTTCTCTTTTTTTTAATATCTATTAAAATTATTTTAAAGCTAATCATTTTCATATTTTTTTACTTTTATTTAATAATATTATAAAAGGTGTAACATCACTTGGTATGCATTTGGCACATGAGTTTTTTCTATACCTATAATTTAATAATATAATGGTGACAAAAAATTAATCAAATGAAATATATGAGTGAGGCACAAAGATCAAATACAAATGGACATTTTTATAAGAAATACCAGATTAACTGAAGAAAAATTCTACCCTAGCTACTCTCCATCATAAATGTGTCCAGCACAAGTTCAGCCAAACTTGTGCTGGACACTTTTGGTCACATGCAGTCTGGTGTGATCAATTCTATCTCAATAATTGCACTAGAAGTTGTTTGATATGGTAAAATGGTTCAGCTAAAGTTTTGTTAAACCTCAGGTTGGCACTTTTTTTGTTTTTCAAAAAAGCAATTGTAGTCCAAGTTTAGCCTTACCAGTGGGCATTTTCCCCAACATGTCTGCTTGCTTTTGATGGAAGTAATTTTATTTTAATTTTTTATTTCATATTTGATCCCTTTAATTTTACCTTTTTATCCCTCATATTGCTTTTGTATATCAATTTATTTTTCATAAAACAAATCATTTTTATATTTTTTACCTTTATTTAATAATCTTATAAAAGGTGTAACATCACCTGGTATGCATTTGGAACACAAGTTTTTGCTATACCTATAATATTAATAACATAATGGTGACAAAAAATCATTCAAATGATAAATATGAGTGAGGCACAAAGATCAAATACCTGTGGACATGTTTATAAGAAATACCAGATGAACTGAAGAAAAATTCCACCCTAGCTACTCTCCATCATTAAAGTGTCCAGCACAAGTTTGGCCAAACTTGTGCTGGACACTTTTGGTCAGGTGCGGTCAGATGGGAGCGATTCTCTCTATGGAAATGAAAATGAATTTTTCTTCAATAATTGCACTAGAAGTTGTTTGATATGGCCATATGGTTCTTCTGAATTTTTGTTAAACCTCAGGTTGGCACCTTTTTTGTTTTTCAAAAAAGAAATTATAGTCCAAGTTTAGTGCCACTGGTGGGCGTTCACCCCATCATGTCTACTTGCTCTTGATGGCAGGAATTTTACTTTAATTTTTTATTTCATATTTGATCCCTTTAATTTTACCTTTTTATCCCTCATATTGCTTTTGGATATCAATTTATTTTTTTAAAACAAATCATTTTCATATTATTTTACCTTTATTTAATAATATTATAAAAGGTGTAACATCACCCGGTATGCATTTGGCACACCAGTTTTTTCTATACTTATAATATTAGTAACATAATGGTGACAAAAAATCAATCAAATGATAAATATGAGTGAGGCACAAAGGTCAAATACCAATGAATCAATAGTTTTTTTAATATTATAAATTTTTTGATTAATTAAAATAGCAATAATGAATTTTATTTTTCATCCACAATTCCACTCTAATGATTCCCACTGCACAAAAAGAGTTCACTCAGTCCTTTCTTTACTGCTTGTTCATATATTTTATTGCCCACAGCACTACAATTTTTTGTAGTGATTATCCCACATCTGATTCAGGAATATTTTTAAACAATATAAGTTTTTTTTACAAAAGACCTTATCATATCCAATATCCCACAAAAAATACAACCTGTTAATTATTAAGAAATTGTTAAAATAATTAGATTAGACCCTGGCACAGCTAGATCCATACCAAACGACCTAAAGTATTTTCAATATTGAAAACAATTAAATAAATTATGATATCATACTAAATTATGGGCACCAACCATAATTCAGCACTTCTCATTTGCTCTGCCACAAAATGAGTGCATGTAGCATTTTTCTAATGTCAGACTGTTTTTCTTCCTTCCCTCACACCTTTAGTCCAGAATGAAAATTTAGTATGAGTTTTGGTCAAGTTGGTTTGCCAGTGTTATTTGTATGCAATATGAATTCATATTGCATATTTCTATTTATGCATAAAATGTACTTGTTAAGCATCATTTTTTTGCATTTTTCAATAATAATGCATGTATATGCATATGCATATGCATATTCATTATACAGATGTATATGCATATTAATATATTTTATTCATATACATATATGCACCTTTTTTTGCATATTCAATATGCATATTTTTAATGCATATTCAATTTTTAAATTTTTATGCATATTCAATATGCATATTGTTGTGCATATTTTTATGCATATTTTTTATGCATATTTATTCTTCATTGTCATTATGCATACACTTTGGATAGGCATTTCACATCAATTTTTAACATGCAATAAGTATTCACCATGCAAATTCAAATGCATATGCATCTATATCAAACACACAACATATATTCAAGTTTAATATTTGAATATTAAGGTATGCTAAGTGATGTTGTTCAACCTTTTGCCAAACCTGAGATTAACTGATGTTCAATGTGGTTCCTAAGCTCTGCTCAAGGAGGGATTGTTCTGGATTCAATCTGTGACAGTTTATTTTTTCAATGTTTTTTCATCTGATTTAAAAACATATTTCTGAAAGTTTCAGGATGGTTTCCCAACAGTTTCCTGATAAATTCCTGATAGTTTCAAATGGAGGGAACTGCTAGCAGTTCACCCCCAGATTTCCTGTGGTGATAGATATATTTTATTTTTGGATGCATAGCAGGTCTTCATAGCCAGAAGTAGTGCTGTAGAGTTATCTTATTACTAAAGTAAGAATAGTATTGAGAGAGAGCTTCAAAGTGGGAGTGACTGAGAATAGATCTAGCTGTCAATAGATTACTTATATTTCAGATGTATTACTTTTTTGTCTTTGTCCTTAGAATAAACCTCTTATAGAAAATTCTCTATACTCTTCTTTCAACCACCACACTTACATATGTTTTATCACTGTCTTTTTAAATTAGAGTGGTAGGAACTTCTTCCTTAAATTAAATTTTGATAGGACAACCAACCCATCTTGGATTGTGTCTATAGTTTAGTATTATAGAACTCTCTTTCTACTATTGGTGTCCCAACAGTGAAAACTGGATTTTAAGTGCAATTTTTTTATTGAATTTTTTTAGGGTTTTGTCAAAAGGACCTAAACAAGCTAGTGCTTCAAGGAGGATTCCAAGGGTCTACAATGAGTGGATCAGATAAAACCATTATCAAAGGATAGTGTAGGGCTGTATTAAAAAATATAGTCAGTTTAGTTTTTTTGTACTTGATTACTTTTTAAATACTTTTAAATATAGATAGAGTAGTTTAGAATCTACATTAATTACCTCTAAAGTTACTCATTAAGGGGAAAAATTGCCTAACTCAATGGCGTTGTTACCAAATAGAGTTTTGACAATTATTAGATGCAAGGATGAAAGCTTTTGATTTACAGGGATCAAAACTAAAAATTTTTAAGGAGGTTTGAACAATCAGAAGAGGTTCATGGAGCCTTGGATTATGATATGGTGCAGAAAGTGTTGGTTTTTGTTTCAAATGAATTTAAGGAAAATCTAGAGGAGATGGATGGAACTAAAAGTACAGATGTTAAAAAGGTGACCAAAAGTTACTGAAGAAACTAGGTTCACAATCAAGGCTCTAGATATTATGGTAAATAAGGCAAAAGTTAAAGGGGGTATTAGATACCCAAATGATTTTAAAAATTTCAGGAATGAATTGGATAAAATGGTAGAATATTTGGTCAGTAATGAAGAATTTTGCAACATTAATGCATCACTACTTTGGTTTTGAAAAGTGCTAGCACCTGAAGTTGAAGATTGGGTGAAGAGATGTTTAGACAATGAGGAAAGCTAGTCAAAAAGAGAGACATGAATTATAAATACCCAGGATTAGAGGAGGTAGATAATATAGTAGAAGCTGAGATCAAGTTGCATCAGATAGTGCACCAAGCAGCTAGGGTTTCTTTAGATGATTTAGAGTTGGTAGAGGTATCTTTAAGCACAGGGTCATCTCCATCAATTGTGAGCCCAAAAAAGAAAGTGTCAACATAGGATCCAGATTCAGTAATGGCTAGGATTGACAAGCTGGAGAAGAAGCTGAGTGATGCAGCTAAAACTAAGCCTATATTTACTACTCAACCTTTGTTTTTTTTATGATATGTTATTACTGTAAAAAAGAAGATCATCCTAGTATGAGATGTAAAACACTTTAGAAGAATAAAAAAGAAAGGGTGGTTTATGAGGATTCTGTAGAAAGAGAGTTCTATACTATTAAGATATGCAAATAATCCAAGTTGTGTTGGTTCTCCTTTCCAATAACTATTTAAAAAGAAGAACCTGCAACTCTAATTTTTAAATGACAGTGCAAGCACATATTTTAAGTGTGTTTATATAAATATATAAAGAGAAGAAAGTAGAATAAATTTTGTAGATATCTTTAAGAAAAGAGTGATATATTTTAATATAGGTAGTATATATTTTGACTAGATCTATTCTCAGTAAGCCCTAGTACTTTTAGTCACTTCTACTTGAAGTGCTCTATCTAATACTATCCTTACTATAGTAATAAAATAACTCTACAGCGCTACTTCTGGTTTGCACACCTGTAATGCACAACAATATATATATATATCTATAATTTCTTATATATGTATTAATAACATATCTACTTCACTTTCTTCTTTTAGAAGTCAGTGCTCTTTTATATACCTGTATGTTCAGCCCCCTTCCCCTACGCTCTTTTTCCCTAATGTATTTCCTATACAAGTTTAGTGATAATACATGAATATAAAATGGTAACTAAGTATCTCAATAATCAATGTAAAATTGTTAGCATAAGTCCTGGTCGTAATAGTGCCAGAATAGTTTTTAAAATTACATCTATTAGTGCCTGACACTCCACCTTTTGTACATACCCTACTCTTCATGAGATCCCTGACTAAATAATAGGTACTGTACCACCTTCCCTACCTATTGTAATAACCCACACTTTACATGTGATTATACACTAATTGTGAGACCCTCCATGCTGCTCAATAATCAATTTTTCTTCTAGCACTGATTTTTCCTATCTAAGTGTGAAACCTCTACCCTTGCTTGACTCTACCCCTTAATCTATACTATGCTTCTAGTTCTGGTCATGGCTTCCTCAAGTACATATCATACCTTATTGTCTTATATTTCATTATTCACTTCCCTCTAATTTCTACTTGCCCTGGGTTGTATATCAATAGTACACAAAAAACTGTGCATCGAGAGTCCAATTTTTCTGTGCTTTTGAAGACCCCCTTTTTGTGTTTCTATAACCATCCTTCTTAGAAACCCCTTTATTGTGCTTCCTGAGAACTGAGACATTTGTTGCATTACTGCGAGATGTGCACTACAGTGTGCCTCTACTTGCAAATTTCCTCAGGCACTATAAAAACAGGTGCAAATCTTGCACTTTTTTCTTATTCTTCCTTCAATAATTCTACCACATTTTCATAAAGCAAATTAAATTCCTGCTACAATCATATAGAAGTAATTAGTCAGTTAATGAGTAAAATTAGTTCCAATTCAATTCCTGGTTTTCCTGAAGATCCTGACAGCTTTATCATGCCTGAAGAGTGGAAAGGATTTCCCAGTAGCTTTGAAGTAGACTCCAATCAGTCATAGCTTTCCTTTTTACTTTATTTCTGATCAGTGCCATTACATTTATCACTTGTACATAGTTTCCTTTTTAAACTACAACTATCATTATCCTTTGTAACTATAATAAACTCAAAACTATTCAAAAAATAATGAGCAAAGCGCTATGCACTTTTCAATGCACTTGCCTTCTTCCCAAAGACAACTTTTACAAGAGAGTGCTTGCCTATTCTCCCTCTACTATCTTAAAATACCTTTAAACCCATTAATTAACCTTCAATGTCAGAGATTTTTCAAGAACCCAGATGCATAAATTTAGGTGCTCCATCTGTGAACCATCTTCAGCTAAGTCCCCAGTAGCCTTCTGATTCTCCCAGGCAGCCATTGCTCTATCTAGCTCATCTGCTTCTTCATATCCACTCATACAACATTAATTCTTCATTTAATAAAATATACACTAGTCACCAATTCGAACTTCTTGTTCAGCCATAGTAACTTCACCATAGCTAGCAACCTATCTGTCACAGCGGTGTCATAGACTCCTATGAGTCCCAAAGAAAAACTTAACATACTAATAATAGTTTAAAATCATTCTGGAGAAAATATAAATAATACTATTAGTTTATCCTCTTCCTGGAGGTAATTCTGGTAGTTTTACCTCATTCCAGGGATAATTCTTATGTTACTGGTACCCCTCTTGTATAGAATAATTTGATCTGATTGGCCACCACCGTAGACAATCATATAGTACTAGCTATAGGCCTTGACCAAGAGAGTTGCAGTAAAACTAGAGAGAAAAACCCCTTTTCCTTTGATTAATAACAGGTGAGATTTATTTGCTACAGAAAATTAGTGACTGTTACTATACTCCTTCCAACACACTTCTTGACTGCTTAACAAGTCAAGACAGTAGCCAATAGCAGACCACTGAGAACCAAAGAACCAGAAACCTGAAATGCAGAGAGATCCACCTCAGAAGTTCAAAGCACTGTGCACTTGTTGCACCAAAAAAAGCAATAATACTTGATGCAGGTTGCAAATCTACACCAGAGAAACCAGTTGCCAAAGTTGAGTTAAATGAAGAACTGACCTTACAACAAACACAGCCAATTGTTGCCAAAAAGCAGTGAAAACTGAGTGAGAAACCATGATATAACTACCAGATGGTTGTATGATAATTAAAGTTGCCCCAAACTGTCTTATTCAGTATGTACCACAGACCACCATCTAAAAAATCCATGCACAGCAACAAATTTGGCGCCTTTGGCAGCCAAATTGAATAAAAACCCTGTAGAAACGCTCCCCGGACTTCTATAACCAAGGCGGTTGGCCCGCCTAGAAGTGGCCAGACCTCCCTGAAGCCATTAAACCACAAAAAACCTCCAATAAAGCCCAAAATACTTAGAAAAATACACCACAACTACCAAAACCATTAAAACACAAAATTAAGCTATGGCAACATTGAGACATAAAATATAGAGCCAATTTAGCTCTACTTAATGGTACTAAGGAATTAACCCTAAGACTTAAGATTAGCCCGTAAAAGACAAAAAACAAAATTAAACAGCTATATTTTTGAAATTAAAAATGAGCAAATGACCCCTTAAAACTTAGAATATGAAAAATTTTAACAAGACATAAAATATGGAGAAAAAATGGGGATATCCAATAAGAGTACCCATATACCCATAGTTCCAATATTCACAGAATAAAACAAGAAAAACACCCAATTATTCAACCAATGTCCATTAAGACATACCAGAACTGTGCCAAACAGACCCACAAAGGCCTCTGCCAATTTTGGAAGACCACATCCTTCTTCCAATTGAGAATTTCTGCATTCTCCTTCACCAAAACTACCATGTTCACACCTTTTTAAAAATCAATATCTGAAATGTGTCCTTGTAAATACTGTATTGACCATAACCACATCTGAACCATATCATCACCAATTCATCCATACAGAACTGCTTGTGATGCCTGCTATTCCAGAAAGAAATCTTGCTGCAGACCTGGTCCATTATCATCTGCAACAGATTCAACTTCCCCTCAACCTGGTCCATCTTCCAGCAAAACCAAAAGATCCATGCCTTCCATCTTGATACCCAGATTAGTCAACAAGTTACAGCCTTCCAAAAAGAGTTCCAAAAAGAGTTCCAAAACCCCTACAACCACTAGCTCTACCATATCTGGTACTTCTGATGGTAAAACCAATAATTCTTCATACTGAAATTTAAGCTGATAAATTTCCAGTCCATTCCCATCCAGACAGTGATGATGACAATGTTGGAACCATTGAAACACCACCACCCAACCAATTTCAAACCATCAAGAACAAATTCCAACAACACTCTTCTCAATAGAAACATCTCATTCTAAACTGCTTCCAATCCACTCCTGACAAAGATTCACAGGAAATTGAGAAAAGAAGACACCTCATTCACCAGTTCAAGGCTGATGCTGGACACATTGTTTCATCTCTTGATTCTCATCTGTAATTGATTTTTACCAGAAATTCTTGAGTTAGAAATAAAAAAATTGACCACTTTCCAGACTTTCTGAATGTAGCCATCCATAAATAAATTCTTCAGTTTAAAGTCTTGGGGGACTCATCCTCAGTTTATATCTTGGAGGACTAACAGCACTCATTTTATAGTCTTGGCGGACTTAAAAACCCTCAGTTTATAGTCTTGGGGGACTCAAAACCTAAATCATAAAGACAGAACCAGAGATCAAACCATTCAAGACTATATAAATAGACTAACATTCTGGGATAACTGTTCTACATAAAAGCCAGCTCATCAGTTACCCCCACACTTTCATTAACTAAAATCAGAGACACCCCCTTTGGATGCCCTCTTCCAGAATCACACCAACACCACAATATCAGTTTATAGTCCTGAAGGACTCAGCCATCAAACCATCCTCAGTGTATAGTCTTGGGGGACTATACTATTCTTCAGTTTAAAGTCTTGATGGACTGACTACAGTGTTCAGTTTAAAGTCTTGACAGACTTTACACACTTTGCATAAAAAGACAGAGCCAATTCCATGCACCATACTATGCAACTGCCCTACTGAACTTCCACATTCTCTTCATAATCTACACATCACTGATAAAATTTTTTCTTTTATCTCTTTTCACTTCATTGTTGTCCTATCACAGATAACTACAAGATCCCCAGATTTTAACCCATCAGACCTTCTTGTTTAACTGCTCCCAAGCACTATGCTTGCAAAAATTGTATCCACATGTGCAGACCTTGCACTTTCACTCTTCCAACTCCTTAAGCCAAAATCTACAACAGGGCCTGTAATTCTTGCAACTCCAAAAAGAAAAAAGTATGACAGAGACCCTAAATATCCTATACTACCACCTTCACCTTCACAAAAATACATCTCTAGATCCCCTACCAGACCCCTAGAGCTAGGTACTGCTTCCTCTTCTCTATCTTCAGCTTCATCCAGAAGATCAAGCCGCTTCATCCCCAAAATATTCTCCAAAAGACCTGCCTTATCATCTCAAGAAACAGAATTTATCTCAGAAAATTCAGCTAAATAAAACTTTAAAATAAGCCCCCAGGCTGCTAGACTGTGTCCAGGTGGCCCCCCCGCCTCGCTAGGAAGCATAAATGTTCAAAACCTCCAAATTCAGCCAGAAAACTGCCAAAATCCACCAGTAAGCAACAACAACTGCATGAAACAGCCTCCTAGTGCTCCCAGAGAAATGCACCCAACAGTTTCTTCATCAAAAAATTCCAAAAATTCCAAAAATTTTAGAAGATCTGCCAGAGGACCTCAAGAAGACACAAGAGCACCCTACTCTGCTCCCAGACAAAAATCTCCCTCTCAAACAAGAAAAGTTTACTACACCTCTACTCTTCCAGCCAATTACTCCTCTGACAGTTATATTTCTTCCATATTTTCATCAAGAAGATCCTAATAAGCTTCCAGGTCACCTTCTCCTGGTCCATCCTACAACCAACCTGTTACTCCACCACCAGTATACAACCAGACTGGGCCAAGGAACAATATAAACAACAACAACAGAAGCCCTGCTGCTTGAACCAGGCCACAGGAACATCCTTCTTCTAGTTCATATTCTCAACACCCTTTTGGGGGATGATCATGAGAATCCATACCTCCATCTGGTTGATCCTCCTACAACATGAATTCAGAATTCTTTAACAGCCAAAATCCCAGCCTCTTACAAAATTTATGAGCTTCCAATCTGTAAGTACCAAATTAATAAATCTAATTTCTTCAAAAAAGAACAATTAATTATCCGATTCTTGTGTTTAGTTGGAACACCACCTCCTGAAACTTCAATTTGGATTGGCAAACCTCTAGAAACTACCTTAACACTGGATTTAGCCAACATGAAACAACACCTAAGCATAATGTGCTCAAACATGCTTAAGGCCTTTGCTCTTCATGGTCCATTAGATGAATTTTAAAAAAATATGAGGAAAAAGCTCCTTGATGATCACCGGAAGATGTCTAGAACAATCAAGCACACCTTTACACACTCTATCCCCACTTTTCCACTTCTTCCCAAAAATTACCTTCTAATACCGTTCCTTACCATTAAAACCCATATACACAACGCAAAATAGGGGGTAGAATTTCTAGAAGGTCTTCAACCTGAACAGAGAGGGAACTCAGATGGAACTCAGACTAAACTCATACTGAACCCATACTAAACTCTACTTGAACACCCACCTAAAACTGTTCTGCTGAATGGTGTCCATTCCTGATTGTATGGTTCCTTTATCAATAGCTCAATGTGTGTTCAATCTGTGGTGAGTTTGGGTCAAAGGTTGTGGACTCACTAGCAAATCCGCCCATTATATTGTGCGGTAATACTCTTTCAAGCCAGGTACACCACAAATAACACAGTTCTTCCTCCAATACTAACAAAAAGCAAAAAGACCACCATAATCCGGACCAACTTCCAGAGGCTTCTTCTTCCAGAAAATAAATAAATTAGAAATTTAATGATTCACTAAATAGAGATAAAAATAATAAATAGCAGATATATAAAAAATTGGTTTTATATTTATTTTTATTATTTATTTTATATTTTTATCTTTTATATTTTGTTTTATTTTTATTTTTATTTTTATTTTTATTTTTATTTTTATTTTTATTTTTATTTTTATTTTTATTTTTATTTTTATTTTTATTTTTATTTTTATTTTTATTTTTATTTTTATTTTTATTTTTATTTTTATTTTTATTTTTATTTTTATTTTTATTTTTATTTTTATTTTTATTTTTATTTTTATTTTTATTTTTATTTTTATTTTTATTTTTATTTTTATTTTTATTTTTATTTTTATTTTTATTTTTATTTTTATTCTTATTTTTATTTTTATTTTTATTTTTATTTTTATTTTTATTTTTATTTTTATTTTTATTTTTATTTTTATTTTTATTTTTATTTTTATTTTTATTTTTATTTTTATTTTTATTTTTATTTTTATTTTTATTTTTATTTTTATTTTTATTTTTATTTTTATTTTTATTTTTATTTTTATTTTTATTTTTATTTTTATTTTTATTTTTATTTTTATTTTTATTTTTATTTTTATTTTTATTTTTATTTCTATTTTTATTTTTATTTTTATTTTTATTTTTATTTTTATTTTTATTTTTATTTTTATTTTTATTTTTATTTTTATTTTTATTTTTATTTTTATTTTTATTTTTATTTTTATTTTTATTTTTATTTTTATTTTTATTTTTATTTCTATTTTTATTTTTATTTTAATTTTAATTTTAATTTTAATTTTTATTTTTATTTTTATTTTTATTTTTATTTTTATTTTTATTTTTATTTTTATTTTTATTTTAATTTTAATTTTTATTTTTATTTTTATTTTTATTTTTATTTTTATTTTTATTTTTATTTTTATTTTTATTTTTATTTTTATTTTTATTTTTATTTTTATTTTTATTTTTATTTTTATTTTTATTTTTATTTTTATTTTTATTTTTATTTTTATTTTTATTTTTATTTTTATTTTTATTTTTATTTTTATTTTTATTTTTATTTTTATTTTTATTTTTATTTTTATTTTTATTTTTATTTTTATTTTTATTTTTATTTTTATTTTTATTTTTATTTTTATTTTTATTTTTATTTTTATTTTTATTTTTATTTTTATTTTTATTTTTATTTTTATTTTTATTTTTATTTTTATTTTTATTTTTATTTTTATTTTTATTTTTATTTTTATTTTTATTTTTATTTTTATTTTTATTTTTATTTTTATTTTTATTTTTATTTTTATTTTTATTTTTATTTTTATTTTTATTTTTATTTTTATTTTTATTTTTATTTTTATTTTTATTTTTATTTTTATTTTTATTTTTATTTTTATTTTTATTTTTATTTTTATTTTTATTTTTATTTTTATTTTTATTTTTATTTTTATTTTTATTTTTATTTTTATTTTTATTTTTATTTTTATTTTTATTTTTATTTTTATTTTTATTTTTATTTTTATTTTTATTTTTATTTTTATTTTTATTTTTATTTTTATTTTTATTTTTATTTTTATTTTTATTTTTATTTTTATTTTTATTTTTATTTTTATTTTTATTTTTATTTTTATTTTTATTTTTATTTTTATTTTTATTTTTATTTTTATTTTTATTTTTATTTTTATTTTTATTTTTATTTTTATTTTTATTTTTATTTTTATTTTTATTTTTATTTTTATTTTTATTTTTATTTTTATTTTTATTTTTATTTTTATTTTTATTTTTATTTTTATTTTTATTTTTATTTTTATTTTTATTTTTATTTTTATTTTTATTTTTATTTTTATTTTTATTTTTATTTTTATTTTTATTTTTATTTTTATTTTTATTTTTATTTTTATTTTTATTTTTATTTTTATTTTTATTTTTATTTTTATTTTTATTTTTATTTTTATTTTTATTTTTATTTTTATTTTTATTTTTATTTTTATTTTTATTTTTATTTTTATTTTTATTTTTATTTTTATTTTTATTTTTATTTTTATTTTTATTTTTATTTTTATTTTTATTTTTATTTTTATTTTTATTTTTATTTTTATTTTTATTTTTATTTTTATTTTTATTTTTATTTTTATTTTTATTTTTATTTTTATTTTTATTTTTATTTTTATTTTTATTTTTATTTTTATTTTTATTTTTATTTTTATTTTTATTTTTATTTTTATTTTTATTTTTATTTTTATTTTTATTTTTATTTTTATTTTTATTTTTATTTTTATTTTTATTTTTATTTTTATTTTTATTTTTATTTTTATTTTTATTTTTATTTTTATTTTTATTTTTATTTTTATTTTTATTTTTATTTTTATTTTATTTTTTTTTTTTCCTAAATTATTAACATAGTAAAAAAAACTTGAAAATAATTAAACAAAATTGCCCAAAAAAATATGAGAGCTGAGAAATTAAAATGAAATAAATAATAATAAGATGAAATAATTAATAATTACAAATGGTATCCCCCAGCCAATTGATGAGCTAATCCCCTGATACCTTACCCACATCCAGGTGCACCTTAATGTGGATACACCATTAAATAATTTTTTAAAGAATTGAGATAAAAAATAAATTAAGAAAAATAATATCATTAAAGAAAAGATGAAATTAATAGAAATCAAAGAAAATAATAAAAAATGAGATAGAGATAAAAAAGAAAATAGAATTTCCAAGCCAATTGATGAGCCTTTCCCCACCAATGCTTGCTTAAATCCAGGTGACCCTGATGTGGTGACACCATATAAAATAATTTGTGATTTTATGCTTTTATATCTTAGTAACCCCAATAAAAAATTTCAAGAAAAAAAGAGAAAAAAGAAAATCATCTAAAACTACTATCTAACACAACCATAGACACAAAAACTAAAGAAATAAAAGTTCCAGCTCCATAGAAAGTCCAGTCCAAGGAGATTATCACTAGGTGGGCTCCCTCCAATAAGTAAAAATTATGGGAGACCACGAGTGATCCACCCCCAATCCAAATAGAACAAACAAGCCAGTCCCAGTCCAGTAAGCCAGTTTTAAGTCATAGTGGACTTGAAACATGAATTATAAAAACCAGAATTTTAATTCAATTAGGACAAACAAAAATTTCTGAAACAGACTTTGTGGGGTAACTGTTCTACAAAGGAGTCAGCTCATTAGTTACCCCACACTTGCCAAAATAAAATCTAAATGCCCCCCCTGAGTACCTTCTATCAAAAAACACAACATCTAACACAATAAACCAAAAACAATAAGCGTGAAGATTCAAGCACTTGAACACCAATAAGAATTTCCAGTTTAAAGCCATAGAGGACTAGAACCTGAGAAGAGAAACCAATACTAGGGTTCAACAAAATTAAGAGAAGGGGTTGGAAGCAGACAATCTGGATTAATTTTTGATAGAGCAGCCAGCCCATCAGTTACCCCCACACTTTCCAAAGATAAAACTAGAAGCTCCACTGATGGGTAACTTCTAACAAAAATGTTTCCAACAAAACAGATGCACAGAATCAACAAAATTCAAAATTTAAAGACTGGTCCATAGTCCATCCTTATTGCGGAGTCTATCTTCTTCACTTCTAGTGTCTCTTGGGTAAAATCTCTTCACATGATCAGCAGCCACTTCTTTAAGATTGCGCCATCTAACTCCTCCAAAACATAAGAACCCCCAGACACCTGAGATCTGAATCTTTAAGGTCCATTACATCTTTAAGCAAACATTTTTCCCCACTGACTCTCCAAACCTCTATTATACACCAAAACTAAACATCCAGGTTTCAAGGGATTCCTGAGTCTATGAGCCAACTTCTTGTCCCAGTATCTGACTGATTGATTTCTTATCTTCATAGTTCTAGAGTATTCCTTCTCTTGACATTCCTCTCTACATTTCAACTGTTGCATCCTGGCACAGAGAAAATCTTATGTTGAGCACACATCCTCCCAATCAATTCCAAGAAATGAGACCTTTTTCAAATCCACTGGTAGAACAGCTTTCTGCCCAAACATTAATTCATAAAGGGAATATCCAGGTCTCCTTTTCACAGTGACCCTATCAGCAAATAATACCAAGGGTAAAAAATGCCTCCAATTTTCAGCACTATCTCCACACATCTTCACCAAAGCATTCTTGATAACATTATGGCCTCTTTCAACCATGCCTTTAGCTTCAGGATAATAAGGTGTAGCCAATCTGAATTTAGAACCAATGCTTGTCACAGCTTCTTTCAATTCAGCTCCAAACTCTGGCCCACCATCAACAGTCACCAACTTCATCAACCCATACCTAAACACCCATTACTTCTTCAAAAATTTTGCCTTATTTTTTGCAGTTACATTAACCAGAGGCACTGCCTCAACCTAACCAGACAAATAATCCCTGGCAACAATCAAAAATTTATACCTGCCCTCTTTAATATGGACAGCTACCAAAATGACTCTTCCAAACACAGTTGATTCACCAGTAGCAACGCCAACCTCTTTAGGTTTCAAGTGACTTCGTTTTTCACATTCTTCACAAGATTGAACCCCACCCTGAACAGCCAACTTCATACCTCGCCACCAAAATCTATCAGCTACTCTTCTATAATCCTCCCCAAAGCTTCTATGACTAAGGTCTTCATGGAAAGACTCCAACAACAAATCTTGACCCTTCTTCTGAGTCAACACTACTTCAGGATTTGGATGTCTCCTCCTCATCAACCTCCTTCCTGACACATAGAAGGTAAGATTCGTTTCTTGATTGCCACCCAAGTATCATCATCACAACTATCTGGCCTCTCCAAGGTTAACAGATATTCAAAAATAATAAAATAAATCCCAGTCTGACCCCAGGTCTCATCTTCAAAATCCAACAAAACAAAATCCAAGGGTACAAACCTATCATCGAAATCACCAGTGTACACATGAGCCACTTGACCAGCCCAACCAGGACACCAATCCCTAAACTTTGGTACATCCTTTTTCTTTTACTTAATCTTAAGGAGAATCCAGTTCACCAACAAAAACACCATTATCTACTTTTAAGCCATCCTAAACAACAGGCTTATATTCATCAACAAAGACATCCTGATCACCAGAATCAAGATCAGATCCAGACAGTTTAACCACTTGGTGGAGGAGAGAACAATCATCCAGTTTAGCCTCATGGGGGAGGAGAAAAAAATCTATAGCACCCTTTGTGCTGGTGCTAACCACTGGAAAATCTTCAACAAATAATTCAGAGTCTGAATCTGCATCCATGGGTGGTCTCCTTGATAATCCATCTGGCATTGTAAAAATTTTTCCAGGTTTGTGAACCAGGTCATAAGTAAAATGCTGAATAAATTCCACCCACCTAGTAATTGGAGCATTTAGAAGACTAGGTATATTGATCATTTAAACCAGAGATTTTGCATCCACCTGCAGCTCAAAATGCTTCCCCCACAAAACATTTTTAAGCTTCTTCAAAATTTTTGCTACACCACACAATTCCAAATTAGGTTGAGAATATCTAGATTTAACCTCATTAAATACCACTGACTAATACCTTACTGGCCTTACCCTCCCAGTTTTATTTTCCTGAGACAAAACAGCACCAGCAGAAATTTAACTTGAGTCCACTGCCAGATAAATTTTTCCAGCTCCCACACCATAATCCAACTTTTGAGGAGTAATATCTTCACCTACCAACTTCTTCAACTTTTGAAAAGCCTCTTCACACTCTTCAGTCCATACCTACTCTGCGTCTTTCTAGGTCAACTACTTCAAAGGTGAAGCCAACAAAGAAAAATCTTTAATAAAAATTCTGAAATATCCACATATCCCCAAATATCCCCTGACTACAGTAGAATTTTTAGGCCTTGGACATGACTGAATTTGTTTAAATTTCTTCTTTGCCATAATCCTTCCCTCCTTACATACAACATGACACAGAATTTCCTGAGCAGGAACACAAAAACAAAATTTTGACCCAGAAATTGTCAAACCAGCCTCTTAAATCCTAAACAATACACTCTCTACAGTAATTTCATATTCCCAAAAAAATGTCCTTAAACCTGGGTTCTCCATCAGAACCTCATTCCCATAATCAGTGAAGGGTCCTTTGATTCCACCATCATCAATAATAATACCAGCATGAGTAGTAACCTCATCCTGTAGAATCCAAGCCATTTGTGCTTGATATACTTTTACTGAATTATTTGCTCCTTGAGGCAACCTAGTTGGCTGAAATCTTCCCAGAGGAGTCTTAAACATTGAAAGTGGCTGTGAATCAGTGTGAAGTTCCCTTCATCATAACCACCCATAATATCACCCAAAAAATAACACACCCTTCCAGAAAAAGCTTCCACAAAGTCCTTTGAACTTGGTGGAATCCCAGCATCCTTGATAGTGACTCTATTCAAGGCCCTAAGATCATGCACCACCCTCAGCTTCCCATTATGCTTCTTTACACAGTAAACCGGACTTGAGTAACTAGATTTTGATTGTTCATATAAACCAGTCCTGACTCTTTACCTAACAATCTCTAAAATTCATCCCTAATAGCAGCTAGAATTAGAATAGGTGTGATTTTCCAAGGTTCATGAAAAACCACAGGAATCAATTAAGGTTCCCCATAAGATTTTTTCAACACACCCCTTTCCTCTTCAACAAATACCACCACTTTCTCCCTTAGCACAATAATGTGCAACAAAAACTTCTTTTCCTCATCAGAAAACCACCCATCAGGACCAAAATTAAAAACTTTCAACCTTTCCACAGTCACCCTAGAAGTTTCCAAAAAATTGGGAGGATTCTTCACCAGAGGAGAACAGTACGGATCTCATGACAAAGGATGTCTCTTCAAAGGAGGATTAAAACCTACAGTCATAGTCTCATTGACAGGCCTAATCTTCTGCACTACCTTCTTATACTTTGCAGCTCCACCTTCAACTTAAGGATCTTCAGAAAATCTTCACCACCAGACCTGGAAAAAAAACCAAAGGTTTCCCCATTACTCACATGTGTGGCCAAGGTAATGTTTTTGAAAGGTGTAGAAGAAACCCTAGTGGTGGACAATTGGAGGACTTACTTTTATTCCCCAATCTCACCACTCCAAAACTGTCAGCCTAGATATCCCTAGGACTGAGTATTTTTTATACTTAAAGTAAGATAACCTTAAGTACATTAAGCTTATATCTTAAAAATAAGGTTAAAACAATAATATATATGATTATATTACATATATATATAATTATTACACTATTATATAAATTATAGTAGTTTAAATGGCTTATCCATAGCCTAATAATACTTATTAAGGTGTTAGTGGAGTCATAGTATATTTATCTTAAGTGATATTAAGTAATTATTGACATACATAAGCTTATATGTATACATAAATCTCATATTCAGTGAAATATGCAGTATATTATGTATATTTAGGTCTATAAGTGGGTTTTAGCCTCTTAATAGCCTATAAACGTTGTTTTTCTGCTTATTTTAGGTCATATGGACGTATTCAGTGGACTCACAACGTCTAAAGAAGCATAGACATCTATTTCAGGTGCATACACTCAGTTTGGACAACTTAATCTGCTTCCTTGGATGGATATTCACGGATTTATGGGTTGGGAGGTCATTTCTGGGTTAATATGGATCCTTGGGGATGTTATTGGGGGCTTGGAAATTTCTTTTTTTTTCTTTATATGATTTGGGTTTCATTATCTCCTCTTTGGATGAGTTATTTTACCTGTTTCTTCATGGTATCTGCATTTTCTGTATTTTCTATTTATGGTATGGGTTTGTGTTATCATTAATTGTGATGGAGGGTCCTTACTGGAGGTCTGGATGTTGAATATTCTTGAAGTGGACTCCATGGGGAGGTGATGGACCCTCACAGTTCTGTAATTGCCAGGGACAGCAGTGACATCATCTGGATTGAAGGTCTGTGCACTCCAGTGGATTTTGGTATAAGTAAGGGAGGATTTTGGCGGTTATTAGAAATAACTTACTTACTACAATTCAAATAAACATTATAACACAATTTTTATCATTTAGAAATATATTATAAAGCCTTTATAAATTGATATTTTCTTTATATAAGCTCTAATTATATTATATTCATCTATTTTCCACCACTAGCACACATTTAAATCCAAGTATTGTGAGTTTTATTTGAGTATAACTATTTTATTAGTCTTCCCTGAGGTTTAATCACTAAATAATTTATCAATAAGTAGTAGGACCATTAATAAATACTATTAAATTATACTTATATACTAGATACACTGACAAAAACCTTTCTGCAATTCAACATCTTCATCCTCACTTCCATCTTCTAAATATTCAAATCTTGATTCATCTTCAGAATCACATCTTCTAAAATTGTGCAGTTTTATCCTAATTCTGGAGGCCCAAAAACTTATCTTTCTGATCTTCACAAAAATAATTCTTTTCTTTTTTCTTGATTATCTTCATATTTTTTTCTTGATTTTCTTCAGTTATCTTGAAATTTTTATTTTATTTTCTTGAGTTTTCTTCTATCCTACAAAAATAACCAGGTGTTTCCCAATTCTCACAGATGTGGTTAAGGTAATATTTTTGAAAGGCTTAGAAAAAACCCTAGCGGTGCACAATTTGGAGGACTTACTTTTAGACCCCAATCTCACCACTTCACAGATTTTCCACATATCTTTCAATAAAGATATATAACCAATCTTCTTTTTTGAACTTGAATTAAAAATAATTGCAAATCTTGAGAGAGAACAGATACTTTATTAAAAACATGAAGAATACTTGCAAAGAAGAGAAAAATTAAAAAGAGAAAGTTGAGAATCCACTTGGTATATTTTCAAGGGAGATGACCTACTACAACCTGGGATTTCCCCATCTTGAGGAGAGGTTGTAGCACTTGGGTGATCAGCCCTCATCACTCTAAAAAAGACAGACTCCCTCTAGAGCCTGAGCCACACTCCAAAAAACTGCAGGTAGAACCCACTTCTCTTCTTCTCCTACAACAATCTATGCACTGGCACATTGAAGACAAACCAGGCCTGGTATCCCAACCATCCTCTCCAGGAGATGATAACCTCATGTGAAGTCTACTTTTATCTTCACTAGTAAACTCCAAACTGTTTCCCACATCAAAATGACAACCAATTCTTGCTTGAAAATCCATCAAGAATGGCCCACCCAAAACAGCTTTTAATTATCTTTTGGAAATATAAAAAGGAACCTTCCCTGAGGCTCCACCAACATCTAACTTCACAAACTCAGATGCTCCAACCAATTCAGTAACATGGCCACCAATCCCTTTTAAATTTCCACCAACACTTGTCTTGATGGGGAGGCCCAGATGAGTAGCTTCAAACAAAGAAATCAGGTTGATCTGAGAACCTGAATCCACCAATGCCCTAGCCTCACTACCATTCAGAGTGACATTGAAATATTCGGGAGGTGCAGAAAAATGAGTTTCAATCCCCTCACAAAATTTTTCAGCAGAATCACAAATTTATTCTACCTCCCCAGAAGAAACCCTTCTCCTGGTCAACAACTTTTTCTGCCTATCATCCAACCCAAGACTGATAGCATAAAACTCTCCATAAGTAAGAAAAACCTGACCCTGATTTATTCTTTCCAGGACAGAGTCCATAACATTAACTTAGCCAGAAACCACTAACCTCTCAAAGTGAGATCTTTGCTTCACTGACTTGGTCCTAGAAAATTCTTGAGGACCAGAACCACCAACAGATTTACCATCAACAGGAATCAAACCAGAGCCCTCACCAGAACATCTAAATCCAGCAGGCTTTGGCAATGAAGCCAAAGGGACATCATCCTAAGAGTCATAATCAACATCCATAGGCATTGGCTCACTATTCATGTCCAATGCTCCAAAACTAGGAGGACCCATATCTGCCATACCCTTCTGCATTTTATACAGCTCCTCTTTGCTGTACTTCTTCCTAGCAGCACTCAGCTTAGGATCCACCTTTCAAACCTTAGACTTTGGTTGGGCCTGAGAACTGCTCTAAGGCCTTCCCACCTTTCATGCTTCCACATCATTAACACCAGCCAAGCATTCCACACTTGACTTTCCACCACAGTAATACAACTCCAAACCACAAAAGGAAGATGTAAATGAGACTCTATTAGCCTCCTTTCCCTTCCCCTTGCCATCATCTCCACCTTTACCAGAAGAAGAAGCCTCATTAGGCAACCCTTCAATCCTTGGCCTACTTTAGTTGACATTATGCCTCCTCCTCACCAAATCCACTGGAGCCTGACCATCATTAGGCTTCACATAAGAACCATCTGGGAGCTTGAACATTTTCGCTTCAAATTCCACCTTCCCTTCAGAAACATCGCTATTCAGTGCCCAACAATCATTGGACTTGTGGCCCTTCCTGCTGAAATAAGAGAAGAACCAAGGATCACTACTACCAACCCTCCTATCAAAATCTCTAGTCTGAGAAGGATCTTTATTGGCCTTCTGAGCCTCCTGAAAAAAAATATGTAGCTGTTTTTTCAGATCAGCCAACTGCTTCACTACTGGACCAACCTCTTCAGGCTTCTTAGGAGCCATTCCCTTGTTCACACTTTCCTTCTTCCTAGATTTCTTCAAATCTTCAGCAAAAGCTTCACTGACCTTTCTAACATACTTGGTTCTAGCTTCATGGTAAGAATACACTGCCAACTGTTTTGGATGACCCTCCACAAACTATTTCACCTCAGAAAGATTGGAAAAATTACGATTCCAATTAGGCAGAATCTTCATCTTAATCTTCTTTTCCAACTCCTTCAGCACATCAATCCTGACATTCCTAGCCAGAGAAGACCAGAAAATATTCCTTTCAGTGTCAGTACTCTCCAACTCCTGCATATACACCAAATAATCCACCACTGGCTCCAACTGAGCCAGAAACTTCCTATAAGTATGAATGTTGTCCACCCCTCCATAAGATTGCCATTCACTTGCAATCATATTGAGATCCACCATATAGTATCTGGATCCCCACCTGTCTGTCATCTGCAGACACAACTTTATTCAATCTTTCCTCCTATAACCCTCCATAGCAGAAATATCTTTCACCGGAGCCCTGTTACCAATATAAAAGATGACTTGCTTCACCATTTCCAGGTAAGAATCACCATCCACACTCTCAGAAGCCTCAAACATCTCCAGAAACAACTTCACATCCTCCCCCATAAACATAGGCCCCTTCCAGGACTTGATCCTGACAGAAGGCCAAACAGAAACAGGAGGATTATCATCCTCAGAATAACCAACAGTGCCACTACCACCACTAGAGAAAGAGGGCCCAGAAGCCAAGGTCCAATAGATTCCAGAAATCCAATTTCCAACCACAGAAGAGAGTCCAAAAGCAACAAAAAATCAAAAAAGCTAACAAATCCTCACCCCACGTTGGGCGTTAGAAATGAATACAATCCTATAGTACCAGCTATAGGCCTTGACCAAGGGAGTTGGAGTAAAACTGGAGAGAAAAACCCCTGTCCCTTTGAGAAATACCAGGTGGGATTTATTTGCTACAGAAAATTAGTGACTGTTACTATACCCCCTCCAACACACTTCTTGACTGCTTAACAAGTCAAGACAGTAGCCAATAGCAGACCACTGAGAACCAAAGAACCAGAAAACAGAAATGAAGAGAGATCCAGACCATAAATTCAAAACACTGTGCACTTGTTGCACAGAAAACAGATAAAATACTTGATTCAGATTGCAAAGTTACACCAGAGAAACCAGTTTCCAAAGTTGAGTTAAATGAAGAACTAACGTTGCAACAAACACAGCCAATTGTGGCCAAAAAGCAGTGAAAACTGAGTGAGAAACCATGATATAACTACCAGATGGTTGTATGATAATTAAAGTTGCCCCAAACTGTCTTATTCAGTATGTACCACAGACCACCATCTAAAAAATCCATGCACAGCAAAAAATTTGGCGCCTTTGGCAGCCAAATTGAAAAAAAACCCTCTAGAAACGCTCCCCAGACTTCTATAATCAAGGCAGGCGGCCCGCCTAGAAGTGGCCAGATCTCCCTGAAGCCAGAAAACCACAAAAAACCTCCAATAAAGCCCAAAATACTTAAATCAATCTACCACAACTACCAAAACCCTTAAAACACAAAATTAAGCTATGGAAACATTGAGACATAAAATATAGAGCCAAATTAGCTCTACTTAATGGTACTAAGGACTTAACCCTAAGACTTAAGGTTAGCCGGTAAAAGACAAAAAACAAAATTAAACAGCTATCTTTTTGAAATTTAAAATTAGCAAATGACCCCTTAAAACTTAGAATATGAAAAATGTCAACTGGACATAAAGTATAGAGAAAAATCGGGGCTATCCAATGAGAGTACCCACATACCAATAGTCCCAATATTCACTGAATAAAATGAGAAAAATACCCAATTATTCAACCAATGTCCATTAACACATACCAAAATAGCGCCAAACAAACCAGCAAAAGCCTCTGCTAATGTTGGAAGACCACACCACATGTCACTTCCAATCAGTACCATCAATTTCTCCAGTAGGTAAGATCCTCCAGTTATTTGTTTTCTGATCTTATAAGGACCATTCCATCTGTCTGCAAAAATTTTACCCCATTGACTCTTGAGACTTCTATTGTATAATAATATGAAATCCCCTGGTTTCAATGGTTCTCTTAATCTGTGTGCTAAGTGCTATTCCCTGTATTTCACTGATTTGTCCCTAATCTGCATCATTCTTTCATATGCCTTTTCCACAAATTCATCCTTCCTTTCAAGCTGCTCCTCTCTTGCTAGACTTTAATTCTCAGTTGAGCGCACCTGATCCCAATCACATCCTAGAAAAGATTCAGTTTCCAGATCAATATGTAATACATCCCTTTTACTAAACATAAGTTCATAAGGGAAAACCATTGTCCTTTTTTTTGAAATCCTATCTGCAAATAATACCAAAGTCAAATAAAATTTCCACTTTTCCCCATTAGTTCCACATAGCTTAACTAGCACATCTTTAATCACATGATGCCTTCTCTCAATCATACCTTCTGCTTCTGGATAATACAGCGTTGAAACTTAAATATTGGTGCCAATTTTTTAAAAAAACTTCTTGGAATTAACCAGAAAATTCAGTGCCACCATCCACAGTTACCATTGTCATTAACCCGTATCTATACATGCATTCCTTCTTTGAAAATTCAGCTACATTACTTGCCTTAAGGTTTACCAAAGGCACAGCTTTGACCCATCCTGACAGAATATCCCTTGCCACAGCCAAGTACTTAAAGCGTCCATCTTAAATATGAACTGCTTCTAAGCTAATTTTTCCAAAGATATTATCTTCACCCATTGCCTTTCCTTTTTCTTTAGGAATACTTAAACTCCTACACTGACATTCTGGGAAAGATTGGACCCAATCCTTGACCTCTTCTCTCACGTTTGGCCACCAGAATCTCTCTTTGACTCTTCTATAAGTTTCATATTGACCCCTATGTCCCAAATATTTATTTAATTCCCTACGAGTTTCTTCTTTTCTGCCTCTATCCACTATAACTAATTGCAGTGTGTAAGATCATTCCCTCCATATCTTTCCATTTTTAATAAAATACTCTTAAGCATTTTTATCTATCTTTCACCATGTGTCTTCATTACAATTTTCTGGTTTACTGTTTCTCTTTTGATACTCTTTCAACCAATCAACTTTCTCAGTTGATTCTCAATTAAATCTCAACCTTTTAACAGGGAGTCACTTTCTTGACTATTGATTGAGTCATTTTTGAATGAATCCTGAGCCACTTCATCTGGTGCTCCTCATGTGACTCAATTAGCTCTAAAATCTAAACCTTGCACATTTTTTTCCTCATTATCTGTTTCATTAAAAAATTCCTTTGAAGTCTTCTTAGTTTATTGTCATTTCAGATGCCCCTATTTCTTCCCATACCTCAGTCATTAGTTTTATGTCTTTGCGGATGCCAGTCATTAGTTTTATGTCTTTGTGGACAATGGCAATTAGTTTTAGCTCTTTTTGGACAACCTTATTCCTAAATATTTGATAAAAATACACCACACAATATGGGGGGAGGACTTGCTAGGGAGTCCGCAACCTTGGACCCAAACTCACCACAGATTGAACACACATTGAGCTATTGATAAAGGAACCATACAATCAGGGATGAACACCACTCAGCAGAACAGTTTTTAGGTGGGTGTTCAAGTAGAGTTCAGTATGGGTTCAGTATGAGTACAGTCTGAGTTCCATCTGAGTTCCATCTCTGTTCAGGTTGAGGACTTGCTAGCAAGTCCACCCCCTACATTGCATAGTAATAGTCTATTCCATTTTTCCACTTTTTATCTTCTTCAAATTCTTCTGCCTCAGAATCCTCTTCACACAAAGGCCTTCTTGACAAAGAATCTGGTAATGTGAAAGATTTTCATTATTTATGTACCAAATCAAAAGAATATAAATTAATCTGTGCTACCCATCTAGTCATTGGCATGTCTGGTTAACTTTGAATACTGATCCTTTTCACCAATGATAGTGCATCAACCTGAAACTCAAAATGTTTCCACAAAGCATCCATTGTAACTTTTTCAAATTCTTTTCAACCCCACAAAACTGCAAATCATACTGTAAGTATCTAGACTCCACCTTTGTAAAAGTCTTTGACTCATAAAGGACAGGCTTATCATTTCCTTCCTTGTTGTCTTGCATTAAAACTGCACCTACTTCATACACACTTGAATCTACTGCTTGAGTAATATTTCCAGAGCCTTGTCCATATTTCAATTTATTTTAAAGAATATCTTTTCTACAATACTTTTTAATAATTCAAATGATTCTTCACATTCCTCTTTCTAATCCCATGCTCCAACCCATACAACATTTTTTCTTTTCAAGTGCCTTAATAGAATAGATAGCAAGGCAAAATCACAAATAAAACTTCTTACATATGTACAAATACCTAAAAACTTTTTAACTTCTGTAGTGTTTCTTAATCTTGGCCATTTAAGTACCTCGTTTTTCTGTTTTCCAACCATGATTTTTCCCTTCCTACATACAACATGACCAAAAATATCTAGTGCTGGCACGGAACAAGATGATTTTGACCCTGAGACTCTCAAACCAGCCTCATCTAACCTAAAAAGTACCCTTTTATGAGTAATAGCATATTCTAAAATAAACCTTCTTATGTTTGAGTTCTCCTCTAGTGCCTCCCTGTAATAGTCAGTTACTGGACTTTTGTACCGCCATAATTGAAAAATACTTCCTACATGTTCCATAATTTCATCCTGTAAAATTCACATCATATGCGCCTGATACACTGCTACTGAGTTTGTAGTGCCCTGAGGTAACATTGTTAACCTAAAGCGCCCCAATGAAGTTTCAAATGTAGTCATGGATCTTGAAAACATATCTAACTTGTGCTAATCATGTCTTCCCATTATATCTCCTAATCCATGGCATGCTTGTCCTTCAAAAGATTTCACAAATTCTTCTGGCGTTGGTGGAAATACTGCATCCTTAACTTTAACCTTGTTCATCTCTCTTAAATCATGAGCCACCCTTAACTTGCTGTTATGTTTGAAAACACAAAATACCGGAATTGAGTAACTAGACATTGACTGTTCATACAATCCAGACCTTAATCTTTCCCTAATTAATTCCATGCATTCATCTCTTATTGCTGCAGGTATAAGAAATTCTTCTGCCACAGCCCATGAGGTATAATTGGAACAATATAAGGTTTCCAATAAGAGTGCTTTAATAAACCTCTTTCCTCTTCTGAAAATGCAATAGCTTTCTCCCTAAGTACCATAACTTATAAAATTAAATTCTTTTTCTCTTGTGACATCCAATCTTCTGGTCCAAAATTAAACATCTGAATTCTTTCTAATGTTATCCTATTGGTAGGCATAAATTCAGGTGGAAAATATGTTAAAGGCATGTCATAAATATTTTTTTGATAGTGCCCCCCTCTGAAAAGGAGGGTTCAAATCTGGCATTGGTACATTTACTGGCTTGACTTTAACTGCTACTGTTTTATACTTTGATGCTAGACAGTGTCAGATGCTTCCTTCATTACTTAATATTAGACCTTTTCTAATATAACTTTGAGTTGCACCTACATCATTTTTTTGTCTTTTCTTTCTAATATAAGTTTAAAAAAATCAAAAACCAAAAAAATTAAAAAGTCTAGGCACAATACACTCTATAGTAGTACTACCAAGACACCTGTAAAGCCCCGCTTTACATAACACTGCTTGGAATGACTGATCACTATCTGGGTTCCTCTTATCCTGGGAGATAGTAATAGCAAGAATGCCAGCCCCTAATGAGAATATTGGCCCCTCCCTTGCAGACACCCATTTTCTTCCTCCTCATAGAACTGTCTTTCTTTCTCTAGATTTACAGATCCAACATACTTAGTTTCCCAGAAACAATCCTTAGGCGCTACTAAGACTGCTGTCACTGGAATTCCATCACCACCCATAATCCTAATTTCTATAATTTTATTCAAACAATAATCTATTTTTGCTGAATAATCCATTAATAATGGCATTCCTAAAACTGGTTTAACTACACCTATAGCAACATAAAAGTGTAAATCTCCTAAAGCTTCTGAAACTTCTGTCTTGACATATTCAGCTACCCCTATTGCAAGTAACCTACCACCACCAATACCTGAAACAGTTCCCTCACTGTATTTAACTTGAAAACCTAAATCCACTGCATCCTCCACTGATACTAAGTTGATCTGAGAAACAGTATCTACCGGCGCTCTGATCTGCTTCCAATTGATTGAAATACCCTAATGGTCCTGCATAGTGTGGCACCTTTTGTAATTCTAAAAATGGTTTAAATGAATGTTCCAACATATCATATTCAACACAATTAGAAATTCTTTTCCTTCTACATTTATCTACTATCCCATTTTCTACCTCTGGAGCTACTGCTGTTAGAACCCCCAATGGAACTGAAACTATTGTTTTTAAACATTGTACAACCAAATATTCAGCCTCCTTTGTAAAATTAGTATGAATTGGATGCTTAATTCTCCATTTTCATTAAATGGCCTTTGCATTAGCTCATTCCCTACCTGGTGGATTCTTTGGACTATTATGTTTAGCTCCTGGAATTTCTTCTGCTGGTACTGTTCTCTGCTGAATTACCTCTGACTCTCCTAATGGTTGTTTTTTGATATGCTGCTCCATATCATAATCCATTTTATTCCCAGATTCATCTTCCATTTTGAGACCTCAAGTGGTACTGGCATATTTTCCCTTGTAGTATACTCTACCTCCTCACTGTCTTAAGGACTTGTGTACTTAGCACCAGCCCTCCTTGGCCTATTTATGGTTGGTGGAGCTATCTTCTTGTGTTTTTCTGCAAAAATTTCCAACTGAATTTTAGTAAGTGGCACTTAAACTTCTCCGTCCTTGACATTAAAATCCATTATTCCACAGGTTACTGCAAAATCAACTGATTTTATGTTTTTATCCACAGGCTCCTTGCTCTTACTAGACTTGACTTCCATAGTTTTTTTGTTAATGTGGTTGATGACTATTGCTCACATACCTCTGTTTTTATCCATGAAAAGATTTGTAATATCCTGTAAAATTAGCATTGTTCCATCCTCAAAGACTACTTTGTCTTCTTTATCCTTTTGCAGGGCATTACATCTCATCCTTGTATTCCCTTCTTTATTACAATTATAACACACCATAGACACAAAGCACAATGGCTGAGCAGTAAAACTTGGCTTGGGTTTATCCACTTCACTCAACTTCTTCTCCAATTCCTCAACCCTATATATCACTGAATTTGAATCCTGTGAGGTTGTTTTAGCTTTTGGGGCCAATAATGAATAAGGTCATCCAGCTCTTGGAAAAACTTCTATCACCTCTACATCCTCTAAAGAAACCCTAGATGCTCAGTGCTCTACCCAACACAAATTTATTTCCGCTTCTACTTCTGTCTCCAATGCCTCCCATCCCAGATAGTTTTATTGCCCACTTTTTTTCTAACCAACTTTCCTTCATTATCAAGGCGCCTCTTCCCCCAATATTTGAACTCAGGAGCTAGTGCTTCACAAAACCAAGGGAATGAAGCACTATTAACACTGAAATACTTGTTACTGACCAAATAAACCACTACTTGATCATACTTTTGTCCAAAATTTTTAAAATCTTTAGCATCTCTGATACCCCCTTTAGTCCTAGCCCTGTTTACAAAGACATCTAGTTCCTTGATTGTATGCCTTTTCTCCTCTGTAACTTTAGGCCATCTTTTCAACATCTGCGCTTTTGGCTCCCTCCAGTCCTGTTTCTCTTGACCATCTAGTTCCTCTAGATTGTCTTTAAATTCATTTGTGGCACAAAATAACACTTGAAGCACAATATCATAATCTGAAGCTCCATTAACCTCTTCTGCTTGTTTAAACCTCCTCATAAACTTTGGAGTATTAGTTCCAGTAAATTGAAAGCTTTCATCCATGCGCAAAATAATTGTGGAAACCCTAGGCGGTATTGACGCTGTAGATTCAGGCAATTTTCCCCCTCTTGAGTAACTTTAGAGGTAGTTGATGTAGGCTCCATACTAACTTTTCATAATAAAAACTTTTAAAATCAAATGCTAAGAGTTTATACTAACTATACTCTTTTAATACATCCCTACACTATCCTCTGATAACAGCTTGATCCACCCATCGTAGAACTTATGAATCTTCCTTGAAGCACCAGCTTGATTACATCCTCTTCAATGAAACCCTGAATAAAACATAAAGTTCTTAAAATCTGGATTCCACTGTTGGGACACCAATTTCAAAAAGACAGTTCTATAATACTAAGTTATAGACACAATCTGAGATGGGTTGGCTTTCCTTCACAAAAACTATTCAAAAAGAAGTGCCTGCCACTCTAATTTTTAAAAGACAGTGCAAGCACATATTTTAAGTGTGGTTATATAAATATATAAGGAGAAGAAAGTAGAATAAATTTTGTAGACATATTTAAGAAAATGGTAATATATTTTAATATATGTAATCTATCTGTTGGCCAGATCTATTCTCAGTAAGTGCTAGTACTCTCAGTCACTTCCACTTAAAGTGCTCTTTCTAATAATATGTCACCGGACGACCTACGCACAAGGTCAAGGATGTTCCTGAAAGTGAGATGAGAGATTTAGAAACTTCTTCGAAGCACAGAGGAATGATTCGAGGAAGTGATTCAAAGGTCACTCGAAGTAAGAGCTACAGGTTCGAGGTTTTTTCGAGAAGAATTATAAAATAGTTTCAAAGGTAATAGGAATTCTTAAGATCTCACGAAGGGTTGGAAACTCAATAATCAAAGATTTAGGATTTAGAAATGAATATTGAGAAAATAAAAGAAAGATACAATAACAATGATTTAACTTAAAGATTTTACCACTATTAATGTAAATACGTTTTATAATTTAATTCTAAGGAATATCGAACCAAATACCCATCCCTTTTATATCCTTTGTTCCTCCTTGCATTGACCTCCCTTTCATCGCACCATTCCCATACCATTGACCATTACTAACATACACTTAAACCCTCTTCGCTAAATATCCATCCATGCTCAATTTACCCCTTTTTAATTAATTAACAAAACTTTAATTAAAACTACTACTGTACTATTACGTTGATCCTAGCGCTGTGCGTCGCTTATTGAAAAGGAGACTAAGGCACCCTATTGGGAGATTGACTAATTTAGATTTAGAGTTTAGGCTAGCGCAGTTAAATAGTAAGTACACAAAGGGGAATCACAGTTGCTATGGAGAATTTCTTTCTGCGCTTTGAGTATTGATTTAGGACTCGATGTTATTGATTTAATGATCTGCCTTTGCCTCGAGTGTCACGTGGCGCTTGACAGATGCCCGGGTATAAGAATCTCAAACTCCATAGAGCTTGAGCCATCTTCTCACACTAGTTCCCCTTTCTCCATATATATTTTTCTTCTTATTTATTAATTTCCCTTTTATAATGAACTGCCCTACTCCCACACCTACGCCTCCACACCCTAAAGCGGATGGGGGAATGATTAAGCGACAATTTTCCCAAACTTGCATGGCTTGTGAAAGCATGGAGTACTTTTGTGTCGAAAGTACGGCGACTCAAGGCCCTCTCCAGAAATGCGAGTTTTGCCGTTGGCGACGAGTGGCGTGCGATGCGTTGACGAAGAACGCAGAGATTGAACAACGGTTTACCAAGACCAAATTTTGGGTAATCCCTAAAACAAAAGAGGTGGTCGAAGACATTTAGGATGTCTTGGTTGAAGATGAACAATCGGTGGGGGAGAATGATAAGGAGCTCAACAATGAGATCACAACCTGGGTAACCCAGGCCACAAGTTCGAAGCGGGGTGTCAAAGAAGAGGTCAACAAATTGGTGGAGGAAGATGAAGATGAAGTCCCTGTTCCAGGGTGGGCACCCAAGAAACGACGGGTGGTCATCAAAGACGATGAGGAGGAAAGAGAAGCAGAGGTAGAGGTGGCGCCAAGGTTATTCTTAGAACCTGACCCCATCTTCGAGGTAAGTTTTTAATTGTTATTTTTTAAGGATGAGGTTACTGATGAGTTTTGTTTAGACATTGAATACCCTTGAAGACCCGATTGGGGAGCCTGCGCCGCTTTTACCAACTGAGGCAAACCCTCCGGTCATGGGTAGAAACGAAGAACCTGAAGACACACTGGACCAGGTGTGGTCGAAGAAACCTTGTCAAGGTCGACAAGTAAGGTTCGCAGAAGAGTTGTGTGGAGAGGTCGACACAATTATCGACACTGCTTCCTTCAACGTGGAAGAGGAACTCTTGGAGATTGGAGAGGTGGTTCCGGTAGGAGAGGAGGAGGTATTTGAGAAATGCAGGAAGGAGATAAGGGTAGTTTTGGAGAAGATGAAAAGATTGGTTCGAGAAAAATTAAAAGAAAAAAATTTGAAATGAAAAGGAGATGTAAAGAAGTAGAAAAGTAGAATTGTATTTTAGTTTTATTTTATTTTATTTTATTTTATTTTTTTATTGTAGGTGAATATAATTAATTTTATAAGATTTGGGAGAGAGAGAAAAAGAAAAAAAAAGAAGTTTTTAATAAAATTTTGCTTTTAGAATTTGAAAGAAGAAATTTAAATAAAGAAAGAAAAAAAGTTGTTTAATTGAAGGAAGTTTTAAGGTTTTAAAAGAAAAAATTTATGTAAGAAAAGAGAGAGAAAAAGAAACGGTTGGTGATTGAGATGAGTTTGTTAAATTGAGAATTTAATGAAAGAAGAATTTGTTATTTGCGAAAAGTTGTTGATTGATTTTTTTTTTTAAGGATTTTTTAGTTGAAAAGAGAGGAAGAAGAAAGAAGAAAAAAACAGAAAAACAGAATTTAGAATTTAAAGAGAAGTTGAAAAGAAGAATCATTTGTTCAAAGAATTTTTATAGGGAGATTTTAGAGGTTGAAGTTAAGTTCGAGGAAATGGTCGTGTCGTACAAGGTTGGATGATTCAAAGGAAAGAAAGTTTTAAAACGAGAATAAATTTTAGGAAAGAAATTTTTAAAGAGAATTTTAAATTTAAGAAAAGAATGTATTTAGAGAATTGAAAAAGAAAAGAAAGAAAATATTTAGATTTTAAGAGTTTTTTATTTTATTTTATTATTTATGTTTATTCTATTTATTTTATTTTATTATTTATATTTATTCTATTTATTTTATTTTATTTTATTTTATTTTGATTTTGATTTTATTTTTAGTTGGTTTTGGAGGAAATTTTATAGAAGGAGAAGAAAGAAAAAGAAGAGGAGAAAAAAAAGAAAACAAGGCTAAGAAATTTAAGAGGTGTTTAGATTTTTACGAGAAAAAGAAAGAAAGAAAAAGAATAGAAAATTTAAATAAAAGAAATTTTAAGGTTTTGGTTTTAAAGGATATTTCAAATGAAAAGATTTTAGGAGTTCAGGGGCGTTAGAAACATTGATGGCTGGTTCCCAGGATGTTTTGTCTGAGTCATTGAGGAAGCCTTCCCATTCCACAAGGTATTGAAGTTTCCCCTTGCACATTCTTGAATCAAGGATACGACTTACTTCCCACTCTAGATGATCTTCTACTTTGACCGGTTTTGGAGGGGGTTGGTTCTTGCCCGGGTATATTTCTCGAGCCAGTTCCAGGAGAGATACATGGAAAACAGGGTGAATCGCCTGCCATTTAGGAGGTAACTTGAGTCGAAATGCAGTTTTAGAGACTTCAGAGTCGATTTCAAATGGTCCCAAGCGCTTTTCAGCCAGTTTCTTTAATGGTCGTGTTGTTTGAATGTTTTGTGCGTCGAGCCATACTTTGTCGCCTGGTTTAAAGGAAGGAGCAGATTGTCAATGTTTGTCGGCCTGTTCCTTGTATCTTTGAATTGCTGATTCCAAATTTGTTTTAAGTTCTTCTTGGAGTCGTGATATAGTTTGAAGATAATGTTCCGCAGGATGATTAGTTCCTACATGGATTGAGTTGAATTGAGGATGTCGTCCATAAATGGTTTCGAAGGGAGATGGTCGTGTCGAAGAATGAGTTGAGTTATTATAAGCAAATTGGGCCAATGGTAACCATGTGGTCCAATCGTCTTGTTGGTAACTGACATACATTCGAAGATATTGTTCGAGGATTTGGTTAACTCTTTCTGTTTGACCATCGGTTTCAGGGTGATAGGCCGTGGAGAGGTTCCACGTGATATTGAGTTGTTGACACAGTTGGGTCCAGAATGTGGATACAAACAATGAGCCTCTATCTGAAATAATATCATTTGGTAAGCCGTGTTTAGAAAATACATATTCTAGAAACAATTTTGACAAATCTTCTGCTAAAGCAGTAGTAGTGGTTTTAATGAAAATAGACATTTTTGAAAATCTATCTACTATTACTAATATAGCATCAAAATCATTAGAAAAAGGAAGTTGAGAAATGAAATCCATTGATAAAGATTCCCAAGGTTTAGAGGGAATAGGAAGTGGTTGAAGCAACCCATGCTTCCGGTGACAGGGAGCCTTATTCCTATTACATTTGTAACAAGCTTTTATATAGGCCTTGATTTCCCTGGTCATACCTTGCCAGAAGAAATCCCTCGCTATTAACTGGTAGGTTTTATCAACCCCAAAATGTCCAGCTAATTGAGAATCATGTCGACTGTTGAAAATCCATAATTTTATCTCATTGCTGTCGGGTATGACTACTCTACCTGATTCAATACTAAATCTTTTGGGCCCTTGCTTCGAGAGTATTTTGTCTTTTAACCCTAAACAATATTCGTCCTTCGACTGAGCTTCAAGGATGTTGGATAGTGGATTTCGAAAAGATTGAATTGTCATCAAATTAAGTTGATGAGTCGTTAACATTGATTCGTTGAAGATTGATTGCACATTTTCTGGGTTCTTGTCAGCAAATGCGTCCCCCCGCTGTGGGTAAACGTCGTCCTGATGTGACAAGATATCTGGGACAATGCATTTTTTACCTGGGCAATAGGAAATAGAGAAGGAAAATTCAGACAAAAATTCAGCCCACCTGGCTTGACGCCTGGTTAACAATTTGGAAGACATGAAGTATTTTAAAGCATTATGATCTGTTAAAATTTGAAAAGGACTATCTAGGCTGAGAAGAAAAGAACGCCATTTTTTAAGACAATGGATAATAGCTAAAAGCTCTTTGTCATGAATTTCATAATTTAATTCTGCGGCTATGAGTTTGCATGACTCAAAAGCAACAGGATGAAACAAATTTGTTTCAGGATTTAAATGGGAGATGACCCCTGCAATAGCATAATCGCTCGCATCTGTCTCAACTATTGTTGAAGCAGAAGGATCAAAATGTTGAAGAATTGGGGCTGTGGTGAACGCCGTTTTTAGTGCTTCGAATTCCTTTCGTGCTGTAGAATTAAAAACAAAAGGAATGTCTTTTCTAAGAAGAGAAGTAATATTGGAAATAGTTTTAGAGTAATCTTTAATAAATCTTCTATAGAAGTTTGCAAAACCCACAAATCCTTGGAGCGATTTAATGTTTTTGGGCTCAGGCCATTCCAGGATTTTCTGGACTTTTTTATCATCCATGACTAAACCGTCAGTGGAAAACGTAAAACCCAAGAAATCAATTGATTTGAGGTGGAATTTGCATTTATTATGCTTGGCGTAGAGACCATGATCTCGAAGACGATTTAGGACCAGTCGAACATGATGAATATGTTCATCTAGTGTTTTCGAGAATATTAAAATATCATCTAAATAGAGGACTACAAATTGTTCAACAACATCTTGAAAGATGTCATTAACAAAAGTTTGAAAAGTTGAAGGTGCGTTACATAATCCAAAAGGCATAACTAAATATTCAAAACTACCAAATCTGGTGCGCATTGCAGTCAGTGGTTCATGACCTTCTGCAATGCAAATCAGATTGTTAGTTCCTCTAAGATCAATTTTAGAAAAGAAATTAGCACCATTGAAAAGGGTAAGAAGTAATGACATAGGAGGAACATGATATGCATTCTTCTTAGTGACTGTGTTGAGCTTTCTATAGTCAACACACAACCTAAGACTACCGTCCTTCTTTTTTACAAAGAGGAAAGGGGAGCCAGTTGGAGATTTACTGGCTCTGATGAAACCTTTGGCTACATTCACTGCAATGTAGTCTCAAAGAACTTGAGATTTGTCCTTCGACAAAGAATAGACAGGACCTGCCGGAGGTACTGGGCCTATTAACTCTATTTGATGGTCGTAGGGTCAATGAGGTGGTAACTTATCAGCCTTGCGGATTGAGAAAACATAGAGGAAATTGTGGTAGATTTCTGGTAGAGTTGATTTAATGGCTTCAACTTTGATTTGGTCGTCCTCTTCATCTTCGAGAGAATCTGTCGAGGAGATACCTGTATTGAGAGAGCAGAATTCGATTACTTCGAGGCAATTTAAATCCTCTTCGAGTGAAGTCATCAAGCTAGAAGGGTTAGCCAATTGCTCATTTAGAGAAAGGTCAGATGCTTGCAAGTCATCTGGCAGAGATTTGTCCTCTAGCAGGATGTTGTCAGGCGGGTTGTTTAACTCCCTATTGACCTGCATTGAAGAATCAGAAATATACTTAGAGCGTGGGGTGATCAATCCCTTAGTCCAATCAATTTCGGGATTCCAATGCGTTAAAAAGTCATGGCCAAGAATGGTATCGTCCATCCTTGGGGCGTCCAAGACTGATAATTCCCACTCGAAGGGGGGAAAGTTCGGAAAGTTGAAAAACCATAAAACTTTCTTACTTACCCAATATTTGGGTTCCTCTGATTCGACCAAATAGATTGGAGTTCGATCGATATCTGTAAATGTTAGTTTAAGCTTCTCGGCAAAATATAAACTAACAAAAGAAATTGAAGCTCCAGAGTCTATAAGACAACTGAAGGGGATATCCTCCTTAAAAAGAATGAATCTCAAGTGGTTTAAGGCAACTCCAGTCCTTAAGACATGGAGGTTCTGTGCACTGGGAGAGATAAGATAGTTTGCTTTGCACACAAGTAAACTATCTACTAGTTTTTTGACTTCGAACTAGTACCTTCTCTTTCCTTCAACTTTACACAGTCTTCCAACTTGTGCTTACCCCCACAATACATACATAACCCATTATCTGCTCGTCTCTTCCTCTCAGCTTCTTTAAATTCCCCTTTAGGATCCAGTACTTTGCTGATATCGCCTGGGGTCGAGCCTTTTGGTCGAGGTTTATCCTTCCCCTTATTGGGTTTGGATTGAGTCGAGGAGGATTGATTTGGTTGTGGGTGTGAAGAAGGTCCCTATTTAAAATTTAGGCCTTGAGATTTGTTGGCATATTGACGATGTTGAAGTCGTCCTTGATAAACGCCGTCAAGTTCAAGGGTTCGATCCATTAAATCCATTAAAGTAGTCATCTTCTGACGGTGAAGATTTAATTGATCCAGAATCCTCAAAGGAAGTCCTTTCTTGAAATGATACTTAAGGGCAGCATCATTCCAACCTACTCGAGTTTGAAGTGCTCTGAAGTTTGAGATATATTCAGAGGCTTTACCATTATCACTCATGCAAAGAAAATCAAGTTCAATTTCTGCGTTGTCCGTTTCATTAGGGTCCCCAAACAACGTAAAAAGTTGGTCTTCGAATTTTTCCCAATTATTGATAAGTAAGTGGGTTTCTGTCGAAGAAAGCATGAGCAGATAAGGTTCGAACCATCTTGCTACTTTCCCGGCTAGGAATGAAGAAGCGTAAACGACATTTGATCGGTTGCTATTAAAGGTTTGAGGGTCATTATGTAACAGTAGCTTGCAGGTTTGCAAGAAGGTTTGCAATCTGTTGGGGTGATCTCCGCCGAATTTGTCAGGAGATTTCATAGAAGCAGTTTTGAACTTAGATCCCTCTGAAGACGTTGGATTTAAAAGGGTTTTCATGAAAAGTCTCATGAAATCTTCCAGAGAGTTAGATGGTCCAGGTTCTGAGGATTGACCAGGAGGGTGATTGGCTGGGGCAGATGGTGCCTCGTGCATTGTATCCTCTCCTTCTTCTTCATCAATAGAATCCTCAAAATCTTGTGGGATGTCTTCTACAGATTGAACTGAATGTTGCCGTTCCCTAAGGTCAAGTGGTTCCAAAGAGTGAGTGCGGGAAACAGACCTTGTGGCTGTTGGCCTGCCCCTAGCGCAAGCTCTAGTAGTAGCGCCCGGAGGAGGAGTGCGTTGAACAGGTGCCATTTTAAAACTTTAAAAACACCTAAAAGGACGTAGTAGTGCAAAGAATTAGAACTACGGAGAATTAAATTATACTGTCACCGGACGACCTACGCACAAGGTCGAGGATGTTCCTGAAAGTGAGATGAGAGATTTAGAAACTTCTTTGAAGCACAGAGGAATGATTCGAGGAAGTGATTCGAAGGTCACTCGAAGTAAGAGCTACAGGTTTGAGGTTTGTTCGAGAAGAATTATAAAATAGTTTCAAAGGTAATAGGAATTCTTAAGATCTCACAAAGGGTTGGAAAATCAATAATCAAAGATTTAGGATTTAGAAATGAATATTGAGAAAATAAAAGAAAGATACAATAACAATGATTTAACTTAAAGATTTTACCACTATTAATGTAAATACGTTTTATAATTTAATTCTAAGGAATATCGAACCAAATACCCATCCCTTTTATATCCTTTGTTCCTCCTCGCATTGACCTCCCTTTCATCGCACCATTCCCATACCATTGACCATTACTAACATACACTTAAACCCTCTTCGCTAAATATCCGTCCATGCTCAATTTACCCCTTTTTAATTAATTAACAAAACTTTAATTAAAACTACTACTGTACTATTACTTTGATCCTAGCGCTGTGCGTCGCTTATTGAAAAGGAGACTAAGGCACCCTATTGGGAGATTGGCTAATTTAGATTTAGAGTTTAGGCTAGCGCAGTTAAATAGTAAGTACACAAAGGGGAATCACAGTTGCTATGGAGAATTGCTTTCTGCGCTTCAAGAATTGATTTAGGACTCGATGTTATTGATTTAATGAGCTGCCTTTGCCTCGAGTGTCACATGGCGCGTGACATAATATCCTTACTATAGCAATATAATAACTCTACAGCACTACTTCTAGTATGCACACCTTTCACCACGCAATATGAGGGGGCGGACTTGCTAGTGAGTCTGCAACCTTGGACCCAAACTCACCACAGATTGAACAGACAATGAGTTATTGATAAAGGAACCATAATATCAGGAATGAAAACCACTCAGCAGAACAGTTATAGGTGGGTGTTCAAGTAGATTTCAGTTTGGGTTCAGTATGAGTTCAGTCTGAGTTCCATATGAGTTCCATCTCAGCTCAGGTTGAGAACTTGCTAGCAAGTCCACCCCTTATATTGCGTAGTGTGTTATGTACAAAAAATACAATATATCTATAATTTCTAATCTATTTATTAATAATTAATCTACTTCTCTTTCTTTAAAGCCATTTTCTAAAAGTGAGTGCTCTTTTATATACGTGTATGTTCAGTGCTCTTCCCCTATGCTCATTTTCCCTTCTGGCTTTCCTATACAAGTTTAGTCCTAATACATGAATATAAAATGGTAACCAAGTATCTCAATAATCTATGTTAAATTTTTAGCATAATTGCTGGTCCTAATAGTGCCTGAAAAATATTTAAAAGTACAGCTATTAGTTCATGACACTCCACCTTTTGTATATACCCTACTCTTCTTGAGATCTCTGACTAAATAATAGGTACTGTACTGCCTTCCCTACCTGTTGTAATAACCCATGCTTTCAATATGAGTATCCACTAATTGTGAAACCCTTTGTGCTAAATAAGTACCCTTCATTCAAGTCTTACTTCTTTTTGTTCTATTTTTGAGTTCTGATTATCAACCCACTTGTTCTTCTAGTGCTAACTTCTTTCTCCAGCAAATTTCTACCAGCAGTAAGTGTTTATAGCTTACATTTATATCCCATTTAATCTCCTTAAGTGTTGAAACTTACAGCCTTTCTTTTTGCTGCTTTTTAAATCCATACTATGCCTCTAGCCCTAACAATTACTTCCTCAAGTACATTCAATACCCTCTTGTATTATAGTGCTGTATGCACTTTTATATAATTTATACTTGCCATGGCTCGTATGTCCATAGTATAAAAAAACTGTGCACAGAGAGTCTACTTTTTCTGTACTTTTGAAGACCACTTTATTGTGCTTCCATAACCATCCTTCCTAGCATCTCCATTGTTGTGCTTACTGCTGACTGCAGAATTTTCTGCATTACTGCAAGATGTGTACCACAGCATTCAGAGACTTACATTTTTATGTTCCCATGGGTGTAGTAAAACCAGTTTTAGGAACACCATTTTTGATGGACAATTCAGAGACTATAGATTATTACTTGAATAGAACTATAAGAATTAGGATTATTTGTGATGATATATGTCAAAGATGGAAGTCTTAGTAGTGCCTAAGGATAGTGGCTGGGAAACTAAGTATGTTGGATCTGTGAGTTTAGAAAAAGAAAGAGAGTTTTATGAGGAGGAAGAGAATGGGAGACAGCTAGGGAGGCACTAATCTTTACATTAGGGGATGACATCTTAGATATTTCTATTTCAAAAGATGAGAGGAACACAGATAGTAATCAGTCTGTCCAAGTAGTTATACATAAAGTGGGGCTTCACAGGTGTCTTGGTAATACTACTATAGAGTGTATTGTTCCTAGACTTTTTAATTTTTTTAATTATGGATTTTTTTACACTTATATCAAAAAGAAAAAATTCAATGTAGGTACAACTCTAAGTCATATTAGAAAAGGTCTAGTATTAAGTAATGAAGTCAGAAGCAGGCACTGTCTAGCTTCAGAGTATGAACCAGTAGCAGTTATTTTTCAACCAGTAAATGTGTCAATTCTGGATTTGAAACCTCCTTTTCAGAGGCTTGGCTATAGAGAAATCCTTATGATATGCCTATAACAAATTTTCACCCTGAATTTATGCCTACTGATAGGATAACTTTACAAACATTTCAGATGTTTAATATTGGACCATAGGATTGGTTCTTTCAGAAGGAAATGAATCTGTTGTTACATGTTATGGTTTGTAGGGAAAAAGCTATTTCATTTTCAGAAGTGGAAATAAGCTTATTAAAGCACACTTATGGGAAAACTTATATTTTTCCAATTATAACTCATATTCCATAGCAGAAGAAAGAGTTTCCTATACTGGAATCTATAAGAGTGGAATATACAGAATTAATTAAGGAGATATTAAGGTCTTGTTTTTATGAACAGGAAATTTCTAGTTATTCAAGTCTAGTGTTTTTGGTTTTCAAACATAATGGAATTTTAAGTATTGTTCATTATTTAAGGGAAATGAACAAGGTTACAGTAAAAGACTCAGGATTGCCACCAATTCTAGAGGAGTTTAGTGGAATCTTTTTCAGGATGAGCATGTTATGTATTAGGAGATATTATGGGAGGATACAGTGAGCATGGGTTATATATATTGTCAAGACCCATTAATATGTTTGAAACTCCATAGGGTTGCTTTAGGTTAACAAGGTTACCACAGGGTGCTAAAAACTCAGTGGCAGAGTATCAGGCGCAGATGATGTGGATACTCCAAGATAAAATTCTAGAATATGTTGGAATTTTTATAGATGATGGAGGTATAAAAGTTACAGTAACTGATTGTAATGGAGAGGTACTTGAGGAGAACCCAAAGATTAGAAGTTCTATTTGGGAATATGTAATTACTCTTGAGAAGGTACTTTTTAGAATAGAGGAGGCTGTTTTGATAGTCTCAGGGTCTAAATTTTTATTTTACATGCCAGCGCTGAATATTTTTAGACATGTTGTATGTGAGAAGGGAAGAATCATTGCCGAAAAGCAGAAAAACAAGGTACTCACATGGTCAAGACCAAGAAACACCACAGAAGTTAGAGGTTTTCTAGGTATTTGTGCATATGTAAGAATTTTTATTTATGACTTTGAATTTTTATCTTCTCCATTATGGTGCCTAACAAGAGAAGATTTTGTATGGAGTTGGACAGAGTAATGTGAAGAATCATTTGAGTTGTTAAAGTAGATTGTAGGAAAAGATATACTCTAAAAAAATTGGAATATGGACCAGGAGCTGAAAAAATTACTCTAGCTGTAGATTCAAGTGTGTCTGCAGTAGAATTGCTGTTAATGCAAGAGGATGAGGAAGGTAATGATAGGCCTGTCCTTTATGAATAAAAGAGTTTTACTAAGTTAGAGTCTAGCTACTCCCAGTCAAAAATAGAGCTGTGCAGGGTTTAAAAGATTCTAAAAAATTTGCAATGGATTCTTTGGGGGTAACATTTTTAGTTGCAGATTGAGGGGCTATCTTTAGTGCAGATGATTAGTAGTCCAATTATACCAGATTCACCAATGACTAGATGGGTGGTGCAGATTATTTTATTTTCTTTTGATTTGGTCCATAAACCAAGAAAACTTTCAAAATGCCAGATTCTTTATCAAGAAGGCTATTTTGTGTAGAAGATTCTGAAGCAGAGTAATTCAAATAAGATAAAAGGTGGATAAAAGGGTTAGATTATTTTTATCAGAGGTTTAATAATTACATAAACAACATCAGGTAATATCTTAAACTGCTAGGAAATGTATATGATGATGTTAAACTAAGAGAACTTAAGGTAGACATTCATGATAGAGGAGATCATAAGGAGATGAAAGTTCAAGAATTAGATGTTGAAGCTAATGAAGTAAAAAGTGGAATGCTAGCTAAAGAAGTTCAAGATTCAGACAGAGAGAATGACTCAATCAGCAATTAAAAAAGTGATATGCTGTCAGAGGGTGGGGATTTAATTGAGGAGCCAACTGAGCATGCAGATTGTTTGAGAGTGTATCTAAAAGTTGATAGTTGACCAAATAGTGATGATGAAGACACATGGCGCAAGATAGGAAAGAACTTTAAATAATATTTTATTAGTGACATACAGGTATGGAGATAATGATATTCTATGCTGCAACTATTTATAATGGATAGAGGTGGGAAAGAAAATATTCTTAGAGAATTACATGAGAATTTTGGACATAAGGGTCAAGATGAGACTTTTAGAAGATTCAAGGAGTGATTCTGGTTGCCCAATATGATAGCAGAGGTCAAGGATTGGTTCCAATATTTCCAAGAGTGTCAGCGCAGGAGTTAAAGAAACCAAAAGAGAAAGGAAGGGAAATGGGTGATGACACTATTTTTGGAAGAATTAGTTTAGATGCAGTTCATATTTAAGAAGGACACTTTAGAAACTTGATGGTATCCAGGGATGATCTGTCAAGATGGGTTGAAGCAGCGCCTTTAGTAAACCTTAAGGCAAGTAATGTAGCTAAATTTTTAAAGAAGGAATGGCTGTATAGGTATGGGGTAATGAAAATGGTATCTGTGGATGGTGAAAATAAAGTTTCAGGGGAATTTCAAGAAGTAGTTAAAGGTATTGGTGTCAAGATTCAAGTTAAAATGTGGTATTATCAAGAGGCAGAAGTAATGGTTGAAAGAGGGAATGAAGTGATTATATATGTGTTAGGTACTTATGTGGAACTAATGGGGAAAAATAAAAAAGGTATAGGCAGTTGGAATTATTTGCAGAAAGGAATTCAGTAAAAAGGATGACAGGTTTTACACCCTATGAACTTATTTTTGGTCAAAGGGTGGTATTTTGTATTGTTTTGGAAGCAGGATCTTTTCTATAATGTGATTAGGATCAAGTGCACTTGACTGATGATTATATTCTAGCAAGGGTGTCACAGCTTGAATGAGAAGAGGAGTTTGTGGAGAAAGAATATGAAAGGATGATGCAAATCTGGAACAAATCTGTTAAGTATTGTAAAGATCACTTAGTACACAAATTAAGGGAACAATTGAATCAAGGGAATTTTGTATTAGTATACAAAAGAAGTCTAGAAAGTCAATGTGGAAAAATGTTTTCCAACAGATGGAATGGAACTTATAGGGTCAGAAAACAAATAACTGGAGGTTCTTACTTACTGGAGGAATCGGATGGTAGTGAATGGAAGTGACATGAAGCAGCAGATCAGATGAAAAGACTCTACCCAAGAGGAGTTCCAGTGATTCAAGGATTACCTATGGAAAAAGCTAAACTAGTGAAAAATCTCTAAACTCTGGGAGAAGTATAAACTCTCATCAGTATGTTTGTTATCTAGGATTTATGTCAGGCTATGATGCAGCTGTGATAGATAGGGTGCTAGCAATGGCAAAATGAATAGGGTTGAATAGGCAGTTGGCATTAGTTCTCAAGGCGTATTTTAGGGAATTAACACTTTTTGAGGAGATATGAAGAAGTGGGAAAACTTGATAGAGGAAAAGCTGTCTCAGAAAAATAGAAAGCTACTGGGGACTTAGCAAAAGGCAGGTTACTTTAGCTGAACAAGATTGGTAGATGGAGCACCCAATTCAGGTATCTGTGTTCATGAAAGTCTTTCTAATAATGGTTAATTATGGGGATTAAGAGTTATTTAAAGATAGTAGGGGGAGAACAGGTAGTGCTCTCTGGACTTATTTTAAAAGGAAAGACAAGTGCATCACAAAGCGCTATGCACTTTGTGTATGATTTATTTTATGAATGTTATAATTTTATGACAATTATAAAGAGCAATCATAGTCAAATGGGGAGCTATGTACAAGTTTAAAGAAAGCACTAGTCAGATTTAAGTAGAAGTTCAATCAGAGTCCATATCAAAAATGGCAGGAAATCCTTTCCAGTCTTCTGGCACAATAAAGTTGTTGGGATCTGCAGGGTAGCCAGGGAAAGAAGTAGAGCATATTTATTTCATCAGCTGAACAATCATTTTAATGTGAAGGTAGTGGGAGTTTTATTTAATTTAACAGAACACAGGAGCGCAGTTGTATGAAGATAACATGGAATCTCAAATAAGGCAAAGGTGTGAAAAGATTTGCATCAAATGCACAAATGGAAGAGGTTGGGGAACCCATCCTAAGAAAATAGATTTGTTAAAGCCTTCAAAGAGAATGGAATCAGGAATGATTATTTGAGAACAAGGAAGATGAAATTACTGGCTAGAAAATTTGTAGGAGGTGCAGAAGGGGAAAGTACTTTTACAGTGTTTGGAATATTTGTAGAGGTAGATTGCATTTCAACATCTTGTTCAGAAGGAATAGGTAATCTAGCCTTAGGTTGGATAGAAATTTCTCAACAAGTATAAGTGGGAAGAGATGTGCTACCCACAGGTAAAGTCTTGGATTATGGAATATTAGTGCTAATGGGACTGGCTATTATAGTAGGAGCTCTAGATGTATCTCCAGGAGGGAACTGGATATAAAAATTAGGAGATGTAGGATAATCATAAGAAAAGTAAAAGTCTTTTGAAAAAATAACTTGTCACAAGCAGGTCTGAAGGCAGCATACCCACAAGGCTTAGAGAAAGTAAAATTAAAATTGCAACTATAACAAAAGGTGCAAGATTGATCTCTAGGTAAAGTATGGTATTGGGTCAAGTCTAATCAGATTTGTGAGTGCACTGGGTCTTGATAAGGAAGGAGCACCGATTAAAAGTTCTATTTATGGTCAACTAGGCACTGTTAAAATGTAAAGGAAGGGAAAGCACTGAATAGCATCCAAGTGGGAATGTAAATGAGAAGAGAATAAGATGCATTGAAGTTAAATGGAAAAGAAGGTTAGCGCTTAGGAGCGCAGGTCTTGGGAAGATCTAAACTTACTTCAAGAATATGAGGCACTAACAAATTAAGTTATGTAGGGAGTATTTCTTATTGTTACAGAATTATTTCAGTGTAATTTAATGAAAATTTTTGAGTAGGAATAGAAAAAGAAGATCTACCTTCCTTAAAGAACTAATAAGATTCTCTAACTCCAACAAAGAAAAAATAGGCAATATTTGACAATATTATTCTCTTGGAATAATTTTTATTACAATATTAAAGATACACTATTTTCAAGATAAGTTTACAAGGACTTAAATAATTATAAAGAAATAAAAGATTAAAGGAAAAATCTCTGAAAGTAAAAAGGAAAGTTAGCATCAAGTTAGTAATGAAGGAAAAGGATGGGAATTACCTTGATTCCTATCAAGCAAGGTGTAATCCCAGTCAGTATAAATGTTGTTCTAGGTCAGATTCATAGTTTCTAAAAGAGTGACTCAATTTTAGACATCTGCTAAAAAGGGCTGTGTAGAAAATCCTTTAGTACTAGCTATAGTCCTTAACCAAGGGAGTTGGAGAAAACCCAAAGAGAAAAACCCCTGTCCCTTTATAAAAATACAAGTGAGATTTACTTTCCATTCAAATTGAGTCTTGTTTGATAAAGCTTCTCTCTAAAATACTTGAATTCTTGATGATCCAAGAAAGTAGTCCCAAGACAGACTACCAGACCAAAGAACTGAAATGTAGACCAATGGCCATACCATAGAAAGCAATGATACTTGATGTATGTTTCAAATCCACACCAGAGACAGTAATTATTCTTGACATAGCTTGCAAGAATATACCAGAGAAACAGTGACAAGAGTGGAAGTCAAGTAAAAACTAAACTTTTCACAACTAAGCCAAAAAAACACAAAAAGTGAAGCACAGATTTCCATATATTCCAGATGATGGATAATCTCCTCTAACTTTCTTAAAAACTACTTAAAAATAGACCTTCCACCCAGATCCACAGCTTGATCCAGCTGTCCCAGATATCTACAAGCATAAAATAGTTTCTAGAGACTTTGCTTCTCACAGGAAGGTGGGCCTCCTGTCTTAGGTCAGGCCGTGCTCAAGCAGTCCAGCCACCTGTAGGTGGGAAGTCGCTTCTAGGCCTATAAATTCCCAAAAACAACCAAACATCCTCTAGAACCACAAAGCTACACAACTACTCATAGAAAACAGCTAATCACACATAACACACATTGAAATGATGAGAAAAAAGAGTACAATAAGCTGAGACATAATAAGTGACCCTAACTTATGCCTAAAAAATATACTTAAACACCTAAATAATAACAAAACACCAATACTAAGCATTATTACCCCAACTAAACCCTAAATACAAAATACCCCCAAATACACATTAAAAAGGCCTATGAATCTTTGAAAAACCACAGCAGGAGTATTTTTGAGATAGGAGAAGACTGAATTGAATGAAGTATTGACTTGGTCAATTGTTTAATAGTAAGGGGTGACAACAACTTGATTGATGACTTTCCAATCATGAGGGAAAGGGAGATGAATTCAAGGTGCTTCTTCCTCAAATGCACCAACTGATGTGGGGGGAGTATATATCCAATTGACCAAGGCTTCAGGGAGAGAAGTGGTTTTATTTTAAGGCCATGATGTAGAGAAAAGATAGCACTGAGAACTATAGTCCAGAAGGGATCTTCTTCTAGATCCAGGATGGTTATGTCAATGCAAGTAGTTTGAAGTGTTTCAGCGTAAGGGTATTGGGTATACCCTGAAGAAAAGAAGGGAAATACATTAGCAAATAAAGAAAAAAATTAAAGAAAAGATTTAAAAGAAGCTTATGGTGTGAATTGAATCTTCAGAGAATAAAAAATGATGAGTTGAATTGGAGAGACTTCTCTGCATTGGCAATAATTGTTTTTTCTTTTTACTCTTAGGGGAAGGACACTTGATGGCCATCTTAATCATGAGATTTGAGGTGGAAATGCTATGATTGACAGTAGATGTGGTGGGAGAAGTAATGTCAGAGAGACCATTGTTACTGCGTTTCTTCTTATGCCTCTTACGGAAATGGAACAACCAATGGAAAAACAAAAGAAAGAAATTAGCATCAAATGTTTAAAAAAGAATAAATGGAGCTTGCAGTGAAGAATCTGGTACCATGGTAAGCTTTGAAAAGTGACACAGGGTAATGTTGTTTTCAGTGGAGTGCTGACAACACTTGGCTCCAGTAAGAATAGCTTTTATGGCAGGAGTGAAAACCATTGCAGCTTTTTTTTGTGTTTAAAAATTGACCAATAACCTTGACAATGTCATTCTCAGGAATCATGATAGAGAGAAGGTAGAAGAAGATAAGAAGAGAAACTAGTAGATGATGAAGTAGAGAAACTAGAAGATAGAGGAAGAGCAGACATAGGAATGAAGAAAAAGTGCAATATATTCACCTGATTTTATAGTTCTTGGGGACAGTCCCAAGTAGAGGGAGACTGTTGTTCACATCTCAGAAGAGTTTGGCAGATGTCTCAGCTCTCAGCAAGCTCAACAATGGGGTTGCTATGAGGGATTGTTACTGAAGCACAACAAAGGGGTTTTCAAAAGTGCAGAAAATAAGTCCCTCCACACCCAGTTCTTTTAGTGTGTTTTGGGAGAAGCATCCTTCAACAAGTAGAAGAGTACATATTAGTCTAAAGACAAAAGATAACAGTATGTACTTGGAGATAACATCTCTAGAGCAAAAAGCATAGTATAGATTTTAGGACACAGCAATAAACAATGGATTAGGTTTCACTTCAAAGAGGGTATAGAAAGGTATCAGAAGACCCATGGTATCTACAGCCAGTAGTCAGAAACTTAATAGTGGAAATTAACACAGTGCTAGAAACACAAGAGAATTTTTAAACATAAAAAATATGTAGCATTTGATGATAAGTGGATATAGTAAAATTCTTAAAGAAAGAGTATTTTCTCTGCTCTAAGGGTTTCACAATTAAGTGGATAAAAAGCACAGATTATTTTATTATGTACAACAGGTGGTGTAGAAAAAGAAAACTTCTATAATACTAAGCTATAGACACAATTCTACGATGTGGTGGTTCTCCTTTCTAAATCTAATTCTAAAAAAAGAAGCGCCTTCCACTCTAATATTTAAAGACAGTGAGCTCATGTATTGTAAGTCTGGCTATCTATATATTGTTTATGGGAGAGAAAGAAGAATAAACTTGTAGAGATCTTTTTAAAATAAATGGAGAAATATATTTTAAAATAAGCAGTCAAACTTTTGGCTAGAAAAATTCATGATAAGCGCTAGTTTTTCACTAACTCCCTCTTGAAGCGCTCTATCTAATACTATCCTTACTGTAGCAATAAAATAATTCTACAGCACTACTTCTGGTATGCACACCCAATATTTAAAAAAAGATAAAATAAATGTATTTCACCTTTTTTAAAAAAAGAAGAAAAATCTACTGTTATTTATTCTCTAACTTTTTCTGCTCTCCCCTTCACTAATTAAAAGTGAGTGCTTATATATATTTATATGATCAGCACCCCTTTCTTATGTTTCCTTACACTTTGGGTTTTCTTACACAAGTTCAGGGATAATACAAGTATATAAAATGGTATCTAAGTATCTCAGTAGTCTATGTACACTTGTTGTGTAAGTCTTGGTTCTAATAACACCTGAAACTCCACTCTTCCTAAGATTCCTAACTTAAATAATAGGTACTGTACCACCTTCATACCTATTGTATAACCCACACTTTACACATGAGTCCCTGATAATAATGGAACCATCCGCACTAACTGGTTGACTCCCCTATTTTGGATCTTACCAGCTATCTTTTGTTTGAGCACTACCTTCTTTCCTTCACATTTTTTTCATCTTTTTGGGTGAGCACTGCTTTTCCTAAAAACATTATCCATATCTTAGGCTTTATTTTTCATGCCTTTGCTTATTTCTGTTCTTTAACTCTGTAGTATACATCTGGCACTAACCATAGTTTACGCAAGTACATACCATACCCTTTGATCCTATAGTCCAGATACACATTTCCCTCTATTCTTTACTCGCTGCTGCTTGTGTACCCTTTCTTCCCCTACAAAAAATTCTGCACAGAGAGTCTAACTTCCCCTGAACTTTGAATATCCCTTAGTTTCCCTTCTGTAAACATCCTACCTGACAACCCCTTTGTGACTTATTTTCACTCCTTAATGAAGAATTCTCATCAATAAGGGGTTTTAAATCCCTCAAAGCTTTATGCTGATGAAGATTTTTATCTGAGATAGCACTATGATCACTTCTTATTTGTTTTTGTTGACTAAGAACAATATTCAAAGTTTCTTTTATTTTAAAATAAGCTGAATCTTGTACAGAAGACCTCACTTTACAATGTAAATGAAAATTATTTAATATGTCACTCCACACACTAATACATCTCTCAAAAATTTGTCTTTTACAACATTAAAATCAAGGGAATTTTTCAATATTTCCTCAGAAGTTTTCTCAAAAAAGACATAGACTTCAGGGGAAACAGAATCATTTTTAATTGCAAGAGAAAGATTAATTAAAGAAGATGAATTTAAATGTAAAGGCTCATAAAATTAAAGTTTACTAATTACATCATTAGAGCTACTCATTATAAGAATTTGTCTCTTAATAGGTTTAAAAGTTATTTCACCATTTTTAACAAGATTACCTGTAGAGGAAGATTTATTACTATACATACCAACATTTTTATCAAACAGATTACTTACCATTGCAAGAGAGGAAATTTCCCCTCTGCCTTCTTTCTTCTGCCTCCATGATAAGGATGGGCCTCAGGAGACTGATGATTACTTTGTTTCCTGGATGGTCCAGGGTGTTGAGCTGCTGGTTGCTGTACATTTTTCTGGTAATGGCTCATCAGGTATTCCCATTTCAACTTTTCCACTTTTAGAGTGTTTTGACCTTGAGAGAATGAGCTGGGTGCCTGATGGGGCTGAGGTTGAGGCTGAGTCTGGCTGTTTGGTAAAGGAGGCTGAACCTGTTTGTGACTTAAAAGCTCCTGCATCTTTTCCCAGAGAGTGTCTACTTTTGCCTTGTATCTTATGTTTTATGCCTTCAGCTCTTTTATATGACTGGAAAGATTTTTTACTTTCTGCGCTAGAGGGATCTTTTTTATTTTTATACTCTTTAGAGGATTTTCCTGACTGATTTGAAGCTTTACTTCTTTCAGAGTAATTGGGGGAGGGGGGTTTTCCACTCCTCCTGACATTTCTATGTTCTGAGGAATATGAAGGTTTTTTTCCAGCTGAAGAATTTTTGTAAGTTAATTTTGAACAACCTACAGATTCATTATCAACATCCACATCAATTTCATCAACATGAAGATTATCCATGCTGCTTGACAGAAAGGCTATACCAGGAGCCCAGTAAATGTTATGCTAGCTTACTGGAAGCAAAAGAGGGCGTGAAAATATGCGTTTCATGTATATAAATTAATTTTTTTTTGCATAATAAAATTATATAAATATCTTATTAAATATAAATAATATAAGGGTTATATTAATTTTATTGTTATATAATTTATTTATACATTTAAAATTAAGCATGATATATTTTATATTCTATAAATTATGGCACATTTTTATGTATTTAATAAATATAAATTATTAATTAATTAATTATAAACATACATTATTAGGGGGTATCAATGTTCAGGGATCTGCAATTAGGGATCAGGAATTTTTTTTCCCGGAATCAGACATTATTGATTGCGGAAGATTCTTATCCACTAGCCCCAGTGATAGTGGATAAGGAATCCACAATAATGCATTATCCGGCCTCTTATACCCCGATTTCAATTCCTTATTCCTGATCCCAAACTCATCTCATCCATGATGGATTTTCAAGAAAGTCACATGACTCATAATTGCTGATGCCATCCTTAAGTCCTTCCTCACTCTATGCTACTTAATTTTGGTGGCAAACACTTAAGTTTTTTTTCTATCTACACACCCCAACTGCACATTTGGCGGTGAATTCCCACTTCCCTCATCACATAACCCTTCCACTGGAAACAATGAAACACCTCTCTACTAGGAAGCTACTTCACTCAACAATGAATGCTTTTTTTTTCTTTTATTACTTTACTCTAATTCTGACTCTGATTTGAAAGATGCTTTAGCTTATATGTGTTTTATTTCAAGAAAGTGTTGCATCATCACCAGGGGGCCAAATCTTTATCATGATCCCCAATATGATCTGGCCTCCATTCTCAGCATTACTCATTTAAACTTCACCCAACTTTTTAGAGCTTCTCCCAATTCTTTCTTCAAACTTTATCAACTCATCTCTGATCATCCTATCTTTCATAAAAATTCCCATAAAACACAGCTTAGTCCTGCCATCCAACTTGCTGTTGCACTATGTTGCTTTAGCACAAATGGAAACAGTGCTGCTGTAACATGTTTGGATAATCTCTTTAACATAGGATATGGTACTGATATGGTACTGTGATATTATATACCAAGCTCTGTATTATTGCTATCCTTTCCCTCAAGTCTCAAACACTTGCTTGGCCAACTCCAGAACAGCGACTTGAATCCTTTCAAGTAATGCAAGGTGAAGGTTTCCCTGTCTGTGTATAATTTTTTGGTGGCACAACTATACCTTTGAGTCAAAAGCCTGCTCATGATGGTAACCATTATTTTGATTGCAAAAAAAGGTTTCTTCAAAATCCTCTCCGATCTCTCATCCTTCATGAACTAACTTTTTATCTTCTTTCTAGATACTCTATTTCCATTCAACTTGTATGCAATATCAATAAAATATTCATTGCTTTTCATAGTGGCTGCCCTGGCTCATGTCATGACTCTTCCCTCTTCCAAAGATTGAGGATTTCTCAAACCCCTGACTCATACTTTGACAAATCTCAGTACCTCCTTTCAGACTCAGCATATGCAAGTTGAAAGTACATTATACCTGCTTTCCTTGGTGCAAGTTTAGAAAGTGACCCCAAAACTGCCTTTAATTATCATCTTTCCCAATCAAGAGTACAAATTTAACATTCTATAGGTATTTTAAAGGGACAATTTTCTAGTCTTCAGGAGCTCAGAATCCAATTTTCAAAAAAATTAGAGATCAAAACTGCAAATCATTCGATCATGACTTGCATTATACTCCACAATATCCTAGCTGATTTAAAGGATGAGTGGAATGATCTTTATGAAGAAAAGGATCTTGAACCAGCACCTGCTCTCCCCTCCCTTGAATCACAAAAAATTCATTCAACCGGCATACACTCTTTCATTATGCCTATTACTCTCCAACATTTCTCTTCACCACCCTTTTGAATTATTTTTTTGTACTCTCCAAATTTCCTCTTTGTGTACTTTATTCACTTGGTTTGGTATTTTGGTTTGTTGCATATTCTTTTTTTTTAATTTATGGTGAATATCTTTTTTTTGGATGGCTCATTGGTTTTCTTTCACCAGCTCAACATGAAATCACATATTTTGTCAGTGATTTTTTTTTCATTCATCACTCATATCCTTTTCATCCTCTCCTCAAAAATCACTCAAATATTTTGGTTACTTTTATTTTCTCAACGCATCTCACCAGGTAAGTCTTTTTTTTTCATTTTTCTTTTTTTATTTGCTAATCATGAGTTTTTTTATTTTGCTTTTATTTTGTTTTTTTTGTTGTTTTTTTGTTGTTTTTTTGTTTTTTTTTTGTAAGTCTTTTTTTAATTTTCAAGGTTAGACTAATTTTATTTTTTTTTCTCTCCTTTTTCTCTTTTTTTTCTTTTTTTTTTCTTTCCTTCACACTCTTTTGCTGCCTTATTTCACCCCTTTTCCTCTCTCTTTACCTGCCTCAAGTCACTCCTTCTCCCCTCTCTTTACCTTCCTCAAGTCCCCCTTATTTCACTATCTTTACCTGTCCCAAATCCACCCTTTCCCCCCTCTTTAGGTGCATAATGACCCCCCCTTCCCCTCTCTTTAGGCACATCATGAACCCCCCTTCCACTTTCTTTAGGTGCCTCAACCCCCCCCCCTTCTCCTCTCTTTAGCCACCTCAAACATCCCCCTTCCACTCCCCTTAATCTGCCTCTATCCTCCCTCCTTCTTAATGAACAATCAGTAACGATTGTTCATTAAGAAAAAGGGGGGGTAGAGGAGGCTTAAGGGGAGTGGAAGGGGGGGTTGGGACATATAAATAGGGGTAAAGGGGGGGTTTTAAGGTAACTAAGGGGGGAAGTTTGGGGGGGTTTTGAGGCAAATAAGGAGGGGGTTTCAGGGGGATTTTGAGGCAGGCAAGGAGGGGATTTGAGGGGGGTTTTGAGGCAAGGAGGGAGGGATTTTATAGGGGATTTCAGAAAAATAAAGGGGGGGAAAGGGGACTTTTATGCGAATTTAGGAGCGGTTACCTACTTTCTAAAAAACATACTAAAAATTTGTTTTTTGTAATTTTTCTTTTTTTTTTGGCAGAATTTTAGAAACAAAAATATCTTTTACATTCTGTTATGGACTTTCCCTGTCAATTACAAAACAAAAAATGTTTAGATTTTAATTTTAATTTTTCTTCAAATTAATTTTACTGAATATAACTATTTTTTTAATAATTTTTTTAATTTGATTTTTCTTTTACTGATTATTTTTTATTTTTTTATTTTTTTTAAAAATTTTTTGTCAAGATTTTCTGCAAAGGTTTTTTATAACCAAACTTCAGGCTTTCATTTGATTTTTTTTTTGAAATAATTTTTACTGAAAATTTTTATTTTTTATTTTGTTTTAAAAAATGTTTTTTTAATTTTTTTCAAAAGGATTTGGCTTTAAAATTTTATTTTAAAAGATATTATTAGTTGAGTTTTTTTTTTATAAATAAATGTGTTGAATTTTTTTTGGAAATTTAAATTTTTTTTCAGATCAAAAAAATTTCTTCTTCTTCAGATTCACCCCTTACTTCTCTATAATCTTCATCTTTATCTTTATCATCTCTATCATCTTCTTCAAAATCAACTTCAATACAATCATCTTCTAAATCATCAAAAAAATTTAATGATAATTAGTCTCATCAGAAGAAAAGATATCTGAAAAAAAAAATCATTTTCTAAATCATCAAAAAAAACTTAAAGATAATCAGTCTCATCAGAAGAAAAGATATCTGAAAAAAAAATTCTCTGAAGAAGTTTTTTTTGTCTTATTCCAAACATTTTTTTTATAAAACTAAAGTAGATAAAAAAATTCAATATCTGAAAAATTACCAGAAGATATTAAATATCTAACCAAATTTGGAGATGATCAAGTTGTTGAAGTTATCAGTAATACTTTTTAGGCTCAATTCATTTTGGAATTTCATTCATTCAATGGTTTAAAATATGAATATTTTAATCAACTATCCTATCTTATCATAACTCTTTATCAAATGGCTTTGGTTCATTTACCTAAAAGGAATACAAATTTGTTGGGAATTATCATGATTGGATTTGGTTGGAGACCTGGTTTTGTTAAAGGATATTCTCTTGGTACGTCTAATAATTTTTGTTCCATTCTTAATATCATTTCACTTATTTCAATTATATAGGTATATATTCATTGCTCAAGAATATCACTAAAGCTCAAAAAGATGAAGATTTTTGCTTATGGGACACTCTACCTTCCTTAAACTCTTTTCTTGCTCTTTGACTCAAGAAGCTCTGTAGTAAAGCATTTGAAAAAAATCATGAACTTGCAACCAAAGTTGGAATACCAAATTGGTGTGACTCCGAATGAGAAAATATCAGCCACAAATATCTTTTATTTTCTAATGTTATTATCACTCATTCAGAATTCCACATTAGGATTCATATCAAAAGGACTGACACCAATTTTCTTACTTTTAGTATATTCTCATATATCAATCCGATAACTCGCCAACCAATACCATCTCCAGCTAAAATAAAAGGACATGGTTTATATTTTCCAGACCACCGGTGCATCATTGATTTTGGTTTGGGAAATGGTATCATTAAAACTATTTGGAATTCTTCTCAGGATAATCATCAAATGACCAAAGCTCCTCCTGGTTTGGAATCCTGTCAAGATTTCACACATTTTGGTTTCTCATTTCAAATCAGTCATAAGTTGATTCAAAGAATCAACAAGGTAAAGAAAGAAGGTAAAGTTAATCTATTTAAAAAAACTTAATCTAGATCCAAAAAGTATGGGGATTAGAGTTGTCATCAAAAAATTTATTTTTTTTCATCAATTTTTAATACATATTTTTATATATCAATTTCATCAACTAAAGTAATGGGCCAACGAACTTGGGTTGTATAACTGGTAATAATGATAACATTTATTTTTTGCATGGGTTTCCTCTATTCTATACCTGTGGAAAGTCCCAAACTTTTGTTTCTAGATTTTATCTGAATTTTGGCTTGAGGAATTGTCATTATTTTAAAATAGGGAAATTGATATATATTAGATATTTATTTAATAATTTATGTAATTATATTAAATTTAGATGACTTCCACCCTTTACTTCAATAAAATGCAGGGGGGGTATTGCCAAATTTTCAAATCTGACATTCAAAATTGAAGACTTGTAAAAATTTTGGTGATGCGCACCCCTTGCTTCAATAAAATGTAGGGGGAGTATTGCCAGATTTTCAAATTTAACATGTGAAATTATTTACTTGTAAATATTTTGGTGAAAAAAGTTTGGTGATACCCGTTTCTTTCTTCAATAAAATCCAGGGGGGGTATTGCCAAAATTTCTTATAAGACTTGTGAAATTCTTGACTTGTAAGAATTTCAGGGATACCGGTAAAATGCAGGGGGTAGTAAAGCCAAAGTTTCATATAAGACTTTCAAGATTCATGACATGAAAGAATTTTGGTGATACTCACCCCTTACTTCAAAAAAATCCAGGGGTGAGTGATTGTCAAATTTTCAAAGGAGACATGAAAATTTTATTTAAAAAAAGAATATTTAACATTAAAATACAAAAATTCAAGTAATGATTGATAGAGTAATGAAATACAGGAAATTATTGTAAACTTTATGTACAAATAAATATGAAAAGTTGAAGTGTGAGAGAAATAAAACAAACTAGTCATCAAACAATTTCTTTAAACATTCAATTTCCTCAACAGATTTATTAGCTTTAACACATTCTATCAAGATATCTTTCTTTTTGGAATTTTCTTCATGATCAAACTTATATTTCATCTGCTCTAATAGGTTTTGATGTTCAAGTGTTTTCTTCTCTTTCTTTGATTTTTCAATACTTAGAGTTAACTCAAACTTCTTCTCCTCGAAATCTTGAGCCTGATCATCCTTCCGTAAAGAGAGCTCATACTTCCTCTCTTCCGAATCTTGTAGCCTATCATCCCTACTTAAAGAGAGCTTGTATTTCTTCTTTTCAAAGCTTAGAGTCTCTTTAGCAATTTTCACTTGTTCTAGAGTGATAATAAAAATTAACATAAAGTAGAAGAAAAGCAGAGTAAAGGAATAAGAGGTATGGTATCACTTACCAGCATCACGTTTCTCTAAAAATTGTTCCATAGAAAAAAAAGGGGTTTGTGATGAAGTATCACTTTTTCTTCTTCTTTGGGAGTGGAAATTTAGACTACTTGAAGCCCTAGCTTCTTGTTCAAGGCCATATTTTCCTCATCATCATTGTGGCTACCTTCAGACTCTGTTGATTGAGGATCCTGGGTTTGTTGGTCAGCCTTTTAAGAAATAAGAAAAAGATAAGTAAATAAAAAAATAGAATTGATAAGATAAAAGAAAAAAGAAACAGACCTGAGTGAGATTTGGTTGGGTTAAATTGCCAAAAGGATCTACAAAAAAGCTCATTAGATTGGTCTCATTCAAATGAGGGGAGGCTTGAGTGGAGGAAGAGGATGGGAAAAGATTTTCTTCGACATCATGTTCGGAGATAGGATCTTCACCATCCAACATGTTTACAGGATTAACATTGGCTCTCTCTCCAAAAATTTCATCCATCTCTTTAAAGTAAGGACATAAAGTTTCAAGTTTATTGTCTATGGATTTTATGCCCTTAGTTATATTGTTGTCGGTAACCCCAAAACCAGTGGAAGATGAAAGAGCCTTTGCCTTCTTGAATTTTGCTCGGTAATGCTTGAATCGTTCAGACATCTGTTTAGGCAAAAGATCAATCCTTCCCTTGGTCTTATTCCGTAATTCATTTGCCATTAGAAGATAGCCATTAACTTTTGATGCGGGGGGCCGTCCTACTTTAGTCGCATACTCAGTACCAAAACAAGAATCATAGTTAGATTTGGTTTTCATCCAGTTGATAAGAATGAGATGATCATCTTTTTTTAATTGAATTGTCTTAGATTTCTATGATGGAGGGGAAAGAGGGAGTAGTGGGATTTGAAGAACAACTGGTTGATGGCTGCCTTTGAGAAGATCTAGGGAGACGAGGCATGTTAAAATATGAATGAAGATGAAAAGGAAAAGGAAAAGAAACAAGCAGATGAGATAGTGAGATGAAAAGGAGCAGAAACAAGCATATGAGATATTGAGATGAAAAGGAGCAGAAACAAGCAGATGAGATGGTGAGGGGCTCTGAGTGGATAGAATGGACAGGATGGGATGAGAATGTGAGTGAGCAGCAAAGTAGAAGGCATATCCAGAGAGTAGTCAAAAATGTGGTTATGGCAGAAAGTAGGTCAAGATGTTGTTATGAAAAATTGAGTAAAAAAATGTCAGATAAGAGGTGAACATTGACACGTAAAGTGTCTAATACCCCAATTATTAGCAAAAATAATTGCAGATGATAATTGGAGTATGCAGATTATTTTTCGCAATTAATTTAATTTCAGATCCCTGAACATTGATACCCCCTATTATAATTATAACTGTAAAATTAACTTATAATGTAATTAAATTAATTAATTAAATTTATATATTAAATAAATCCTTACATATCTTATTAAACAATAATATTGGTAGCTTTTTTGATCCTTAACTGTGTCAGTAAATTATTAAATAAATTAAATTACTTATTTAAGATAATAATATTAAAATCCTCACTTTAATTAACAATATGATTAAATTAATTACTTGTTTCAACTAAATTAATTATTAAGTTACTAAAATAGTTAAAACAAATGATTAATTTTCCTTTACAATTGAAATAAATTAATTTCAAAAAATTTTGTGTCAAAATATTCTATTCATTTCAATTAAAACCCTTAACAAAATATTGTAATACCTGTTTTGGATTATTTTACTCACAGTTATTATGTTTCCGACTTCTTTAATTACTCATTATTTTAATTAAGTGGTTTAGGAAACTATGGTGGGAAATTTAGTCTCTTACTCATGGGTTTAAGTAGTTTTATCATGTTTTCTCTCAATATCTATGTTTTAGTTATATTCTTATATATTCTTGTTTTAACTTATTACTATTTTTACATACTCATTTGTGGCGCTTCAGAGGACCCTTTGCTTATAAAAAAGCCTTGGATACTCCCCTGTAGCCTCATCACTAATTTACTCACTATATTAGGGGGTATCAATGTTCAGGGATGCGCAATTAGGGATCAGGTTTTTTTTTTCAGGGATCAGACATTATTAATTGTTGGAGATTCTTATCCATTAGCCCTGGGGCTAGTGGATAAGGAATCCATTATAATGCATTATCCCGCCTCTTATACCCCAATTTCCATTTCTAATTCCTGATTGCAAACTCATCACATCCATGAGGCATATCCAGAGAATAGTCCAAGATGTGGTTATGGCAGAAAATTGTGCAACATGTGGTTATGAGAGAAAGTTGTCCAAGATGTGGTTATGAAAAATTGAGTAGAAAAATTTTGGATAAGAGGTGAAAATTGACAAATAAAAGTGTCTAATAACCAAACTGTTAGCAAAAATAATTCTGGAAGATAATTGGGGTATAAGGATTTTTATCCGCAATTAATTTAATTGCGGATCAGTCAACATTGATACCCCCTATTTTAAACATTACATTAGATTTTATTACTTTTTTGTGGCGCGTCAGTCCTCTTAAATATTAAATTAAATTATAAATGTTGTTTTAAGATTTTTAATAGTTAGTTTGTTGATATTTGAGCAGAGAGAAAAAAAAAAGATACTTACTAATATAACCAGTTCATCCCTCTTCATTTTTTTCTACAAATATAATATTAAATTCTCCCATCATCTTTTACTCCCCTCTTCTATTCTTTTGTTTCACTTCTACCCTTTTCTTCTTCCCTTCCTTCTAGACAAACTGGAAGACAATTGAGGGCCTTTCCGAACAGCGACAATTGACTTGACAAATTTTTGACGAATGACAAATGCACAGACCACCTTGTGCAAAAAGCAAACTTTTCCTGAGACTGTGAATCAAACCGGTGAACTTAACTTAAGGTTTATATATTTTTAGAAGTTATGTATTTTGTAGGTGATTTAAAGATCACCACTGTAAGTCAACCTTTGCTCCTATCAAGTCTTATATTAAATTTTTATTTCAATAACAGTGATTGTGGCTTAGTGCTGATTCACTGAGTGTAAGTGTTCAATTAAATTTAAACTTTTTTTTCCTAGTTGACTATAATAGAGTGTCAATACCTCTTAATCCTAGAATATTTCACCAATTTAATTTTAATATTTTAATTATAAATTTAATTTTTATTATTATTAATTTGTTGCTTTTGGTTGACTATAATAGTACTCTGTACTTACTTCCAGTAGCTGTCATATTAGTTCTGGTATTATTATTGTTGTTTGACATTAAAACTTTATTTTTTAAGTCCCAATAATCTATTTAAATCAAATATAATTTTCTTTAATTATATTAAATACTACTTTAAATCTGAATAATTGTATTTTTTTTTAAATAATATTTTAATATAAAAATATATTTTTGTCTTCTAACCTGACATATTTATTTTTTTAAAGGAATTATATAAAATTTATTTATCCCACTTACATGTCTATCAAATTGACTGAGAGCATGGATAACCTGCATGTGGATGAAATTGAAGTGGATGTTGATTTTGAATCTGTAGGTTCTTCAAAATTAACTTACAGGAAATCTTCAGCTGACAAAAAACCTTCATACCCTTCAGGACGTTGAAATTTCAGGATAAGTGGCAAACCCCCCTCACCAAACTACTCAGAAAGAAGTCAAATCTCTGGTCAATCAGGAAAATCCTCTAAGAAGTATAAAAATAAAAAAGATTCCTCTAAACCCGCAAGTCAACAATTTGTCCAGCCACATAAAGGAGATGAGAGCAGAAATTATAAAATAAAATGCAAGAGTGGATACCCTTTGGTCCCAGATGCAGGAGCTTATATTTCAAAAGCAGGTTCAACTTCCTTCCATATCATCAACTCAGTCACAGATTCAGCCCCCTCAAACTCCCACCTCCATCCAGCAAAACCAAAAAACTCTGGAAGTGGAACAATCAAAATGGGATTATCTCATGAGCCACTATCAACATAATGTGAAACATCCTCCTGCTCATCAGCCTGGCCCATCCAGAGAACCCGATTTCCATCCTCCTCCTCATCCTTACCAACAAAGCAGGAGAAAGAAGGCCCAAATCCAGTCTCAAACCATGGGGAAGTTTCCTCCTCTGCCATGGTGAGTAGTTTGGCTGATAAAAATTTTGGAGTGTATTCTAATAAGCCTTCTTCTACAGGTAATCCTATTGAGAATGGTGAAAGAACAGTTAAACCTATTAAAAGACAGCTACCGGTAACTAGTAGCTCTAATGATTTTCTGAGTAAACTTTCTTTTGATGAGCCATTAAATTTAACCTTTACTTCTTTAGTTAATCCTTCTCTTGAAATAAAGAATGATTCTGTTGCTCCTGAAATTTATGTTTTACTGGAAAAAACTTCGGAGGAAATATTGAGAGACTCTCCTGATTTTGGTGTTATCAAAGACAAACTTTTGAACTATTTTTTAAGACATGAGAATGATATATTAAATAATTTACATTTACATTTAAAAGTGAGTTCTTCTGTTCAGGACACAGATTATTTCAAATTAAAAGACACATTAAATAATGTCGTTGCTCAGAAAAAGTCTATTAAAAGTGATAACAGATTACTCTCAGATAAATATAATCATCTATGTAAAGTTATTGATGATTTAAATCCTCTTCTTGATGAAAATACTTCTTTAATAAATGACAATATGCTTCTGTGTATTGAATTGAGAAAATTTAAAATTGATCTCCAGAATTTGATTATTAAATGCTTAGTAGAAGAGGACATAAATGTTCTATCTATTGCTATTATTAATGATCAACTATCCTATATTCCTGATTTAAGAAATAAATTGTCTGATCTTGAAAAAAAAATTCTGCATTACAGGTTATTCATAATGACCATTGTGATGAGTTGAAAAATATTCCTCAACCTGCTGTTATTTATAAAAATAAACAGCCTTAACATAGTTTTTCTACACTCCCTTGTAATGTATCAATTATTCCAGCTGAAAATTTGTCGATGAGATCTGTTGCATCAAATAAAAAATAATTTGTTACTCACAATGAGCCATCTACCTCTGTGATTAATGAAATATCTGAAAACCTTTCAAGCATTCAAGAATTGATAACCTGGAGTAGTTCAAACCATAAAACTGACCATCCTAGCAGTTATAAAAATTGGCCTAAGCTGGACCATTATCCTACATTTGATGGTGATTCTTCATCTGATTGGAAACACTTTATCCAAAGAATTGATATTTAAAGAGATCATATAAATTTCCAGATGAAAAAATTGTTTCTAAGTTAATTTCTTTATTCTCCAATTTATCCTTGATGTGGTATGAATCTGTTTTGTTGGATAACAACCATTATACATGGAATGAATGGAAAACATTGATTTAGAATCAGTTTGGTGGTTCAAAATTTAGGTTTTCATAACAAATACTGTATGAAAATGCAAAATATGTGTCCTCCTCTGTTGATAAACCCATTGTTTTTCTTATGAAATTAACAAAAACCCTGAGACTAAGTGATCCTGAGATGGATTATGATATTTGGAGAGATAAAATTCTATATAAATTACAAAATTCTTTTAGAGATTTAATTGTGGCTAGAACTGAGCATGTGAGGGAACACTCTTCTTTTTTTAATATCTGTAATGAATAACTGCTCAACCATAGATATGAAACAAGGAATTACACTGTTAAATCTTATCATGACCTGCAAAAGCCTTCTACAAAACTTCCAGACAAAACTGGTAGACCTTCTGCCCCAGTTGCACCAAAGAAATATGCAACAAAAACTTGTTTTAAATGTAACAAACCATGGCAGAAAGGACAAATTTGTGACAAGAAATTTCATCTTGTTGAAAAATCTGAGGAATCTGAAAATACTCAAGCTGATCTTAATCATACTTCCAGTGACTGTAATAGCAATATTTCTTATGACCATGAGTCTTCCAAAGAAGTTCTTGTTTTAGAAAAGGATATCCAATATTTAGATAATTGGTCTGATAATTGTGATTTTGACTTGTCTTCTGTAGAAAATGCTGAAGTATTTAGAGATATTACTGACAGTTCCATTTTAATATCACCTTTGAGAGCACCAGTTTTCATAAATAGAAAAAATGTTGAGGTTATTCTTGACTCTGGTGCTGGAAGAAGTGTAGTGTCTGAGAAAGCACTGGCTTCTGTGGATAAGGATTATCAAAGCAAATTATTACCTATAACATCTGAAAAATGGAAAGTTTATGGTTCTGTGTTATGTCCCATTGGCAAATACAAAACCACTTTATTCTTTAAATATAATGGTGGTTTTGTCAGAGCTATTTTTGAATTTGTTGTGATGAAAAATAACAATTTATGCAATTGGTTTATCATGGGAAATGACATTGTAACCATTTTTGGCATTAAGTTAGACCCTAAAAACAATTGTTTTACCTTGGGCTTGAATGGGAAAAGAAAATTTAAAATATCTTCTTCTAAGAAGCATTCAGCACCCTTATTAAGATCTTGTCACTCTTGGATCCAATGTAAAGGCAGACAAACAGAGGAAATGGATACATTATTGTCTGAGATTGAAACAGCTTCATTTGGTGATCAATTAACTGTTGATCAAAAAGATTAAATAGTAACCTTAATTAAATCTTTTCCTATGGCTTTTTCTCATGGTTCTCATGTCTTAGGAGTTGTTTAGGATGAAATGAAAATTACTTTATCATGAAATTTCAATTATAATCCTCCTAGTATTATGAAAAAACCATATCCTGCTTCTCCAACAAAGAGAAAGGATATGGAAGATAATAATTCCACCTTATTAAAATTGAATATCATTGAGAAGGTGGATTTCACCCTTAAAAGTTGTGTCATCTCCCCAGTTTTGATTTCTTATGAAAAGATAAGGTTAGATTATGTGAGGATTATTGAGCATTAAACAAATATACTGTTGATGATATTTATCCTTTACCCAGAATTAATTCAATACATGCTACCTTTCAAGGTGCAAAATTTATTAGTTGTATGGATGGTAGTAAAGGTTATCATCAAATACCTGTTGAGAAAAATTCACAGAATTTCTTGCATATTGCTACTCATAAGGGAATATATAAGTACTTTACGATGTCATTTGGCCCAAAAAATGCACCTTCAGTTTTTCAGAAATTAATGGATAATATCTTCCATCAGGAAATAATTGAAGGATGACTCATGGTTTATAATGATGATATTATAGCTTTTTCTAAAACTTTTGATGAACATATGATTCACTTATATAGAGTTTTCCGAAAAAAGGATGAAATTAATATGACCTTCTCCTTGAAAAAGTGTAATTTTGGTTTTCAATCCTTGGAAGTCCTTGGCCATGTTGTGTCAGGCTTACAGATTTTTGTTGACCAGAATATAGTTTCTGCAATTCAAAATTTTAAAGAACCAACTTCTTTAGGAGAAATCCAAAGTTTTTAGGGTATGTGTGGCTATTATAGACAATATATTGAAAATTATCAGGTAATAGCCTTACCTCTTACCAAACTGACCAGAAAAGATGTTGCCTTTATCTGGAATAATGACTGTCAAAAAGCTTTTGATACATTGAAAATTGTTTGATGACAGCCCCTATCTTGGCTCTTCCAGATTTCAACAAAACTTTTGTCCTTTACACTGATTCTAGCTTTGTTGGGCTGGGTGCTGCCCTTCACCAAAAAAAATTATTAATGATAAATTCTCAGAAGTTGTAATTTGTTATTTTTCAAGAAATTTTAGAATTAGTGAATTGAAATATTGTGTCACTTAATTAGAGTGTATAGCAGTTATTTGGGCTCTTGAGAAGCTTCACTATTACCTAGATAACCAAATATTTTAATTGGTTACTGACTGTAGTGCTGTAAAATCCCTCTTAAACCTAAAGACACTAAATAGACATATGTTTAGGTGGAAACTTGCTCTTCAAGAGTAAAGAGGAAGAATGAAAATGATCCATAGAGCTGGAAATGTTCACTCCAATGTTGATATTCTGTAAAGGTTGCCTCTGCCAAATAATGACTCTAATCCTGCCTATGTGCCTGAAGGTGATACTGTTCATATACATGGTATAAATATAGTTGATATGGAATCAGAACTGTTACAATTAATTATGGATTCATATGATCAAGATTCTTATTCAAATAAATTGGTTATAATCTTGAATTATCCAAAGAATGCTTCTATTTAAGCATTGATAAAAACTCTTCCTCCAAAGTACCAGAGTTCTTCGAGTAAGGGAAAGTTTCCCATTGAAGATGGTTATATTTATTACAGGATAAAACTGACCAATGTCATTGTTATTCCTCCTTCCATGAAAAAAACCATCTTAAAACTATGTCATGATGACATATTAGCAGGACATTTTGATCTTAAAAAAACCATCATCAAAATTAAAAACACTGCTTGGTGGGCTAATATGTCTGAAGACACAAAATTGTATCATGACTCTTGTGATTCTTGTCAAAAATTCAAAAGATTGACAGGTAAAAGAGCAGGATTGATGCAACATATTGAAGCACTGGATGCTCCTTCGCAAATTATTAACATGGATTTTGTCACTGTTCTTCCTATGCCAATTAAAGACAGTTAAAACTCTTGTTGGGTAATAGTGGGTAGATTCACCAAAATGTGAAAATTTATTCCCACCCACAAAGATTTATCCACAATAGAATTAACTTTCTTATGGTGGTCTTACATGTTTAATATTTTTGGATTTCCAAAAGCCATTATCTCTGATAGAGACCCAAAATTTACATCTGAAATTCGGACTTCTTTTATGGATATTTGTGGCTGTGAGTTGAAATTATCTACCACTCACCATTCTCAGACTGATGTTCTAGCTGAAAGAATGATTCAGACTCTGGAAAATATGATTAGAAGGTATTGTGCCTTTAAATTAGAGTATAAAGACACTGACATATTTACTCATGACTGGGTCACTCTATTTCCTGGTCTTGAATTGACAAATAATAGCACTGTTCATTCTGTCACTGAGAAAAAGCCTTTTGAGCTTTGGTTAGGTTATTTCCCAAATACTCCTGCTCAAATTCATTATAATAAATTACCTAAGTTGAAACTACACCCTGGTTTAAAATCTTTTACACAAATGCAACAGCTATGCAGAAAACATGCTCAAAGCTGTATTGATAAGGCATTTGAATATGAAAAGAAAAGATGGGTTAAATCCCATTAAGAATAAACATTTAACAAGGGTGATGAAGTGTTGATATCTACTGTCCATTTCAATCTACAAGGAAGAAACAAATTAAAAGATCCTTTTGTGGGACCATTTGTTGTTAAAAGAATGGTTGGAGATAATTCAGTAGAAGTTTTATTGTATCCTCCATATGATAGGAAACATTCTGTTTTTCCTATTTCTTTGCTTAAACCTTATACTTCCAACTGTGACTTATTTCCCAAAAGAAGTGGAAGACCTAAGAAAAACCCTCAGGAAGTCACAGAAACTTCAGAAATTGATAAAATTTACAATGATAGAATTATCACTTCTGAAAGAGGTATTAAATATTTATTGTGATATAATAACAAATCTTCTGAACATGATTCATGGATACCTGGAAAAGAAATTTCAAATCTTCCTACTCTGTTAAAAAAGTATAAAAAGAAAAAATATTAGCATTTTTTTATTGTTTTTTTAGAGTGAGGGAGTGTCAGCCAGGCTACACCAGAAGCCCAGTAAATGTTATGTTAACTTACTGGAACCAAAAGAGGGTGTAAAAATATGTATTTTATGTATATAAGTTAATATTTTATTGCATAATAAAATTATGTAAGTATCTTATTAAATATAAATAAAATAAGGGTTATTTTAATTTTACTGTTATATGATTTTTTATACATTTAAAATTAAGCATGACATATTTCATATTCTATAAATTATGCCACATTTTTATGTATTTAATAAATAAAAATTAATAATTAATTAATTATAATAATATATTATCATAATTATAAGTGTAAAATTAACTTAAAATGTAATTAATTTACTTAATTAAATTTATATATTAAATAAAGCCTTACATATCGTATTAAACAATAATATTGGGCGCTTTTTTGACCCTTAACTGTATCAGTAAATTATTAACTAAATTAAATTACTTATTTAAGATAATAATATTCAAATCCTCACTTTAATTAGCAATATGATTAAACTAGTTACTCGTTTCAACTAAATTAATTATTAAGTTGCTAAAATAGTTAAAACAAATGATTAAATTTCCTTTACAATTGAATTAAACTAATTACAAAAAATTTTGCATCAAAATATTCTATTTGTTTCAATTAAAACCCTTAACAAAATATTGTAATACCTGTTTTGGATTATTTTACTCACAGTTATTATTTTTCAGACTCATTTAGCTACTCTTTATTTTAATTAACTGGTTTGGGAAATTATGGTGGGAAATTTTGTCTCTTACTCATGGGTTTAAGTAGTTTTTTCATTTTTTCTCTCAATATCTATTTTTGAGTTATATTATTTTATATTCTTTTTTTACCTTATTACTATTTTGTACATACTCATTTGTGGCGCTTCAGGGGACTCCTTGACTATAAAAAGGCCTTGGATACTCCCCTTTAGCCTCATCACTTATCTACTCACTATATTCTAAACATTAAATTAGATTTTATTGTTTTTTTGTGGCACGTCAGTCCCCTTAAATATTAAATTAAATTATAAAGGTTGTTTTAATATTTTCTAATAGTTAGTTTTTTGATACTTGAGCAGAGAAAAAAAAATAAGATACTTACTATTATAGCCAGTTCACCCATCTTCATTTTTTGTCTACAAATATAATATTTCATTTTCACATCATCTTTAACTCCCCTCTTCTTTTCTTTTCTTTTGCTATTACCCTCTTCTTCTTACTTTTCATTCTCTTCTTCCCCTCCTTCTAGACAAAATGGCCAACACTGCTTGTCAAGCTACTAGAAATAAAAACTGTGAGAAAAAATAAATTGGATATAATCAATTATTTAAGTTTATATTTTTTAAAATAATAAGAAAACAATTCTAATTATTTTTAAATTAAAAATATTAATTTTATTCAGTTTATAAATCAATTAAAAATAATAATGTAATACAAAAAATATGTATTTACAAAACTTTATTATTAAAAAATAAACAATAATTATTTTGGGACAAACCAAAATAGTTTTATGGAATCAACCAAAAATAATTAATACCAAAAAATATATTGGTAATATTGGGACTAATCACTAAGTTCTATTATGGTCAACCAGTAATATCAAAATTTTGATAAAAAATTAATTTATTAATTCCTTTAAGAAAATATTGATCTTCTAGGACTAAAAGAGTTACTCTATCACTATGCAATATAGGGGGTGGACTTGCTAGCAAGTCCTCAACCTGATCTGAGATGGAACTCAGATGGATCTTGGACTGAACTCATACTGAACCCAAACTGAACTCTTCTTGAACACCCACCTTAAACTGTTCTTCTGAGTGGTGTTCATTCCTGATTTTATGGTTCCTTTATCAATAGATTAATGTGTGTTCAATATGTGGTGAGTTTGGGTCCAAGGTTGCGGACTTGCTAGAAAGTCTGCCCCCCATATTGTGTGGTGTATTACGTTCAACTAGGAAAATAAATTATTTTTAAAAAAAATATAGATCACTTACACTCAGAGACTCAGAAAAATAGCCAAGGCACTGTTATTGCAATAAAAATTTAATAATATAGTTGATAAGTGCAAGGGTTTAGTTAATATAGTGATCAAGAAATCACCTTAAAACATAAATTAATATTATACAAACCTAAAATGTTGAACCCAAGTTCGAAACATGGTCGGGGAAAAAATTTAAATTTTTTTGTGCTAGGTGGTCTGTGTGTCAAGTCAATCATTGAAAGTTTTTGTCTGCATTTTGAAAGGACCTCAGTTGTCAGCCAGTCCTCTAGAAGAAGGAGAAGAAGAAGAAGAAGAAAAGGGGACAAAGGAGGAAAGGGAAAATGAATTTAAATAATATAATAAAAAAATGAATGAAATAAAAAAGAATAAAGAGAACAAGTAAGGGGAGTTCAACAACAACTTTGAGACTGGTGACAAGACAAAATTGATAGTTTATAAAGGTATTCTGATCAAGTAAGTATTTTTTACTCCGCTTAAATATCAACTACAACTACTAATAGAATTAAAGCAACCTTAGTTTAATTATATAATATTTTTTATAGGACTTTCAGCATAAAAAAATAATAATAGTATTTAAATTTGTAAGTAATGTAAGTGATGACAGCTAAAGGGGACAACCAAGGCCTTTTTATAGGCAAGGGGACCTCTGCAGCACTACATTTGTGTATATACAAAAAAATAATAATGTGAAACAAAAAAACAAAAGAATAAATTTTAAATATAGAGATTAAGAGAAAAACATGAAACAATAAAATAAAGCTGTGAGTAAGATAAATATTTTTCCCACCATTAATTCCCAAAACAATTAATTAAAACAATGAGTAACTAAGTGAGTCTGAAATATAAGAACTGTGAGTAAAAAAAATCCTAAACAGGTATTACAGTGAGATGTAAAGGGTTTAATTAAAAAAAATAAAATTATTTTCACACAAAAATTCATGTAATCAATTTAATCTAGTATAAAAAAAATTAATTGATTGTTTTAACTATTTAATTAATTCAATAATTAGTTTAAATGAAACAAATAATTAATTTAATGATATTACTAATTTAAAGTGAGAATTCGAACACCATTTTATTAAATACGTGTTTTAACTTATTTAATAATTTTTCTGACACAATTAAGGGTCAAATAAGCGCCTAATATTTAAGGATAATAATATATGAAAAGTTTTTATTTAATAGGGGGTGTCAGTTCTGGCAAATCCGCACTTAAATAAGTGCGGATTTCCAAAACAAACTAGCCCCAATACTGGTGGATTTCAAAATGAAATAAGTCACTTATTTCACTCAAATCCGCACTTTCTCAACCAAAAGTGCTGATTTCACCATCAAGTCCCATTTCACTGATTTGTCAGCATCATCCCATTCATACGCAGCACTCCGCAGCATAAAATTTCATAACTCAAAACATCGTACATCACTTACATCTTCATATCATATCATATAAGAGTTATGCCTTCCTCACTTTCAAATTGTGATAAATTACATAAAGCAATGACTTTCATGGCTCTTTAACTGCTCTTGGACTCTGATTGCGATTCTGATTCTGATCTAGAAGAATATTTTGTCTTTTTATCAAAAATGGCCACAAAACGTTACCTTCTTCCCAGAAAGCCTCAAGTACTTCATACCCCCAAGTACACCATCCAAACACTTCTTAAACTATCTACACCCAGTTTTAGACAGATGTTCAGGACTTCTCAGGAATGTTTCCTTAAATTGCTTGAGCTTATTCAGGATCATCCGATATTTCACAATAATTCTCAAAAAGAACAACAACATTCTTCAATTCAATTGGCCATCACACGATGTCATTTGGGTTCAAATGGTAATGGAGCCGCTTTGAAACGTTTAGAAAATGTCTTTGACTTAGGGTATGGTTCAGTTAACACTTATACCAAACAATGTATCACTGCCATCAACTCCTTGTTATCTCAACTTCTCACCTGGCCAACAAAAGAAGAGCGACTTGAATCATCTCAGGTTATGCAAGCAGAGGGCTTCCCAGGATGTATTGGTTTCGTTGATGGTACTGCTATTCCTTTGAGCCAGAAACCTGCTCAAGGTGGAAACAATTACTTTCACATTCTTGTCAAAAATTTTCACCAAAATATTTACAAGTCAAAAAAATTCTATATCTGTTTTTAAAAATTGGCAACACTCTCCCCTGCATTTTATTGAAGCAAGGGGTGGATATCACCAAAATTTTTCTAAGTCATCAATTTCACATGTCAGATTTGAAAATTTGGCAATACCCCCCCCCTGCATTTTATTGAAGTAAGTGGTGGAAGTCATCTAAATTTAATATAATTACGTAAATTATTAAATAAATATCTAATATATATCCCTTTCCCTAGTTTAAAGTAGTGACAATTCCTCAAGCCAAAATGCAGACCAAGTCTAGAAACAAAATTTTGGGACTTTCCACAGGTATAGGCTAGAGGAACCCCATGAAACAAATAAATTTTATCATGATTACCATTTATACAACACAAGGTCTTGGGCCCATTACTTTAGTTGAGGAAATTGATACATAAAAAATATTTATTAAAAATTTACAAAAAAATATAAAATTTTCGATGACAACTCTAATCCCCATACTTTTTGGATCTAAATAAAGTTTTTTTAAATAGATTAACTTTACCTTCTTTCATTACCTTATTGATTCTTTGAATCAACTTATGACTGATTTGAAATGAGCAACCAAAATGTGTTAAATCTTGACAGGATTCCAAACAAGGAGGAGCTTTGGTTGTTTGATGATTATCCTTAGAAGAATTCCAAATAGTTTCAATGATACCATTTCCCAAACCGAAATCAATGATGCACCGGTGGTCTGGAAAATATAAACCATGTCATTTGATTTTAGCTGGAGATGGTATTGGTTGGCCAGTAATCGGTTTGATATATGAGAATATACCAAAAGTAAGAAAATTGGTGTCCTTGGTATCGGTGTGAATTTTATTGTGAAATCCAGAATGAGTGATAATAACATTAGAAAATAAAAGATATTCGTGGCTGATATCTTCCCATTTGGAGTCACACCAATTTGGTATTCCAACTTTGGTTGCAAGTTCATGATTTTTTTCAAATGCTTTATTACACTGCTTTTTGAGTCGAAGAGCAAGAAAAGAGTTAAAGGAAGGTAGAGTGTCCCATAAGCAAAAATCTTCATCTTTTTGAGCTTTAGTGATATTCTTGAGCAAAGAATATATGCCTAGATAATAATCATATAAGAGTTTCAGAATCCTTATCCTCTAAATATGCAATATAAAAATGTGAAATAAGACAAGTGAAATTTGGAAAAAAGGCTCAACTTCAAAGGTCAAAATCTCAGCAACCACTGAACCTAATTCAAACCTGTTTGAGGGAAATGAAAGATATAATTTAGTAGAATCTTCAGTTAAAGGAAATGTGATTTAAATAAACCTAACCCTAATTTGTTACATAAAAAAATGAAATAAAAATTCAAATTGGGAAAAAAAAGGCTCAACTTTACTGGTCAATATCTCAGCAACCACTGAATCAAATTCAAATCTGTTTGTGGGAAATGAAAGGTAGCCTTCAGGAGAATCTTCAGTAAAAAGAACATTAGATTTGAATAAACCTAACCCTAATTCCGAGTCTGCTTTTCAAAATTTTACAAAAACTTGAAAAGTGGTAATGAAGATGAGATCAAAAGGAGTTTTATAAGTTCACTGTTATCCAGATAAGATTCATACATATATTTAAGTATGAACTTTTCATAAAAGGAATGAGATATCATATAGGCATGAAAAAAAGGAGATGAAACTTACCTTGATTGAAAAGTAGGAAAAATAGAGTGAGAAAGATTGATGTTGGAATTGTGGGGAAATTGAATATGGAGTAAGTGATATGCATAAAGAATGTGCAATGTATGTGTTTCAATGAAATGGAGCCAAAAAAAAGTGAAATAAGTGAAAGGGGGGATAATGACCATGCCAAGGAGGGATGAAGAGTAGGGTGATGGAGCTAAAAAAGAAAGTAAAGAGGGAGAGAAAAAAAAGGTTTATTATACCATTGAAATCCAAAATAACCACTTACAAAAAAAATTTAGATAACAAAAATAAAATAAACAGAAAAAAACAAAAAAAATTATAATTAGTAATCAAAAAATCAAAAAAAAAGAATAAAGTGACTTACCTGGAGAGATGAGATGACAAAATGAATGAAACCAAATTGTTTGAGGGATGTTGGAGGAGAATAGGAAAAGGATATGAGGGATGAATGAAAAAAAAATCACTGACAAAATATGCGATTTCAGAAAATATGTGATTTCATGTTGAGCTGGTGAAAGAAAACCAATGAGCCATCCAAAAAAAAAAATTTCACCGTAAATTCCAAAAAAAAATGAATATGCAACAAACCAAAATACCAACCCAAGTGAATGAAGTACACAAAGAGGACATTTGGAGAGTACAAAATGGTATGGGAAAGAAAGGGATGATGTGGCCAACATGTGGTTTTGAAAAAAAAAATCACAAAAAAAGTGCTGATTTGAGGTCAGAACTGACACCCATTTTTGAAATAAGTGACTTTTTTGCAAAATTTAATTGCTGATTTGTAAGTGCTGATTTGGTTTGAAATCTGCACTTAAGTTAAGTGCGGATTTGCCAGAACTGACACCCCCTAATATATAAATTTTATTAATTAATTTTTAATTACATTATAAGTTAATTTTATCATTACATTTTTAATATATTTTTATAAATAGTTAATTATTAATTTATAAATATTAAATACATAAAAATGTGCCATGATTTTATAGAAGATAATATATTTATTTGTAATAAATAATTAACTTAATAATAAAATTAATATAATTATTATTTTATTTATTTATAAAATATTGATATAATTTTGTTATACAATAAAATATTTTATTTTAAATAAATAAAATACATAATTTTATTCCCTTTTATGATTCCAATAATGTAATATAAAAATTAACTGGACTTCTGAGACAGCCTGGCTGACAAAATCTGTCATTGTCTTTAAATTCTAATTCAAAGGCACAATACCTTCTAATCATATCTTCCAGATTTTGAATCATTCTTCAAGCTAGACAATCAGTTTGAGGATGGTGAGTGGTAGATAATTTCAACTCACAGCCACATATATCCATCAAAGACATCCAAATTCAGATGTAAATTTTGGGTCTCTGTCAGAGATAATGGCTTTTGGAAATCCAACAATATTAAACATGTATATCCGCCATAAGAAAGCTGATTCTTTAGTGGATACATCTTTGTGGGTGGGAATAAATTTGCAAGTTTTTGTGAATCTATCCACTGTTACCCAACAAGAGCTATAACTGTCTTTGCCTGCTATAGGAAGACCTGTGACAAAATCCATGTTAATGATTTGCCAAGTAGCATCAGTTACTTCAATATGTTGCAAAAAACCAGCTATTTTACCTGTTAATCTTTTAGATTTTTAAACAGAATCACAAGATTCAACATATAATTTAGTGTCCTTGGGCATATAAGCCCACCAAGCAGTGTTTTTAACTCTGATTATAATTTTCTCAAGATTAAAATTTCCTGCTAATATGACATCATGACAAAGTTTTAAGATGTTTTCCTTTATGTAAGGAGGAAAAAAAATGACATTGGTAAGTTTTTTTTCTGTAATAAATATAACCATCTTCAAAGGAAACTTTCCCTTATTCAAAGCATTTTGGTACTTTGGAGGAAGAGTTTGTATCAATGCTTGAATAGAAGAATTCTTTGGATGATTCAAGATTGTAACTAATTTATTTAAAGTCAGAATCTTTATTATATGAATCCAGAATTAATTACAATAGTTCCTCTTCCATATCAACAATATATATACCATGTATATGTACTCTATTATCTTCAGGTACATAAGCTGGATTGGATACATCATTTGGAAGAGGTAATCTACACAACATATATACATTTGAATTCACAATTCCAGAACTGTGAATAATAGTCATTCTACCTCTGTATTCTTGAACAGCAATCTGCCACCTAAAAATATGTATATTTGGTGTCTTCTTGTTTAAGAGGAATTTTACAGCACTGCAATCAGTAACTAATTCAAACTTTTGATCATCTAAGTAATAATGAAGCTTTTCAAAATCCCATACAGCTGCTAAGCACTCTAATTGAGTGGCACCATACTTCAGTTCACTCTTTCTCAAGGTTCTTGAAATATAACAAATTACTACTTTTTAAATTTTATCATTAATAATTTGTTTTTTGTGTAAAGCAGCTCCAAGTCCAATAAAACTTGCATCTGTGTAGAGGACAAAAGGCTTATTAAAATCTTGGAGCTGTCATTAAACATTTCTTAAATGTATCAAAAGCTTTTTGAGTATCCTCATTTCATTTATAAGCCACATTCTTTCTTATCAATTAGGTAAGTGGTAGGGCTATGACTTGATAATTTTAAATGTATTTTCTATAGTAGCCACACCTTCCCAAAAAACTATGTATTTCCCTTACAGAAGTTGGTGTTTTTAGATTCTGGATAGCAGCAACTGTATCTTGGTCTACACATATTTGTAAGCCAGAAACTACATGACCCAGGACTTTCAGGGATTGAAAATAAAATTTACACTTTTTCAATGATAGAGTCATGTAAATTTTATCCATTTTCTGGAAGACTCATCCTAAGTGTTGCATATTTTCATCAAAAGTTTTAGAAAAAACTATGGTATCATCATTATAAAACATTAACCATCCTTTAATTATTTCCTGATGAAATGTGTCATCCATTACTTTTTGGAATACTGAAGGGGAATTTTTAGGGCCAAAGGGCATCATAGCATATTTATAAATTCCCATATGAGTTGCAATTAGAAAATATATTTGGGAGGATTTATCAACAGTTGTTTGATGATAACCTTTATAACCATCCATACAGCTTATGAATTTTGCTCTTTTCAAGACAGCATGTATAGATTTTATCTTGGGAAAGGGTAAATATCATCTACAGTATAGGTATTTTATGCTCTTTAATCTCCACATAGCCTAGCTTTATCACTCTCAAAAGAGATCAAAACTGGAGAGATGACTCAAAATTTAGGTGTAAGATCCACTTTTCAATAATATTCATACTGAATAAGGTTGAGATATTATCCTCAATATCTTTTCTCTTTCTGGGAGAATCAGGATATGGTCTTTTCTTAAGGCTAGGAATTATTTCATTTAAATTACAGGATAAAGAAATTTTTATTTCATCTTTAACAAATTCTAACACATGGGAACCATGAGCAAATGCCATAGAGAAAGATATAATTAAGGCAAGTATTAGATGCTTTTGATCATTAGTGAATTGATCACCAAATGAAGCTGTGTCTATTTCAGACAATAATAAATCCATTTCTTCTGTTTGTCTACCCTGGCATTGGAACAATGAATTAAAAGATTATAATAAGGGTTCAGAATTCTTATTAGAAAAAGAAATTTTAAACTTTCTTTTCCCATTCATGTCCAAGGTAAAATAATTGTTTTCAGGATCTAATTTTATTCCAAACATGGTTAAAATGTCATTTCCCATAATAAAACAATTGCTTAAATTATCATTTTTCTTTACAACAAATTTAAAAATAGCTCTGACAAAAACACTATTATCTTTAAAGAACATAGTGGTCTTGTATTTGCCAATGGGACATAAAACAGAGCCATAACCTTTTCATTTTTCAGATGTTATAGGTAACATTTTGCTTTGATAATCTTTTTTCACTGAAGCTAGTTCTCTCTCAGATACTACACTTCCTCCAGCACCAGTGTCAAGAATAACCTCAACATTTTTACCATTTATGATAACTTGTGCTCTCAAAGGTGATATTAAAATTTAAATTGAAATTATATCCTTAATAATTTCATAATTTTCTACAGAATATAAATCAACATCACAATTTTCAGACCAATTATTTAAATATTGGATATCTTTTACTAAGACTAGAACTTAATGAGAAGAATCATGGTCATAAGAGATATTACTATTACAGTCACTTGAGAAATCATCAAGATTAGCTTGAGTATTTTCAGATTCTTCATTTTATTCAACAAGATGAATTTTCTTGTCACAAACATGTCCTTTCTTCCATGATTTGTTACATTTAAAACAAGTTTTTGTTGCATTTTTCATTGGTGCAACTGGGGCAGAGGGTTTACCAGTTCTGTCTGGAAGTTTTTTGAAGGCTTCTGCTGGTCATGATATAATTTTAAATGAAAATTCCTTGGTTCATATTTATGATTAAGTAGATTTTCATAACAGATATTAATAAAGGAATAATTTTCTCTCACATTCTCAGTCCTTGCCACAATCAAATCTCTCAGAGAATTTGGCAATTTATAGAGAATTTTTTCTCTCCAAATATCATAATCCATTTTCAGATTCATTGCTCTAAGAATTTTTGTTCTTTTCATGAGGGAACAATAGGTTTTTCAGTAGAGGAAGATGCATATTTAGCAGTCTCATAAAATCTCTGTTGAGAAAGTCTGAATTTTGAATCACCAAATTGATTTTCAAACATTGTTTTCCACTCTTTCCAAGTATTTTGTTGATTTTCCAATAAGAAAGATTTATACAACATTAAGGCTACATTTGAAAATAAAGAAATTAATTTAGAAACAATCTCTTCCTCTAGAAATTTATAGTAATATTTTAGATTATCAATTCTTTGGACAAAGTGCTTCCAATCAGATGAAGAGTCACCATCAAAGGTGCAATACTGATCCAGTTTAGGCCAATTTTCCAGGCTACTGGGATGGTCCACCTTTTGATTATATTTATTTAAGATTAACAATTCTTGAATTTTTGACAGGTATTCATAATTTTATTATTTACTGAAACAGCTGGTTCATGGCCATTAAATTATTTTCTGCTAGTTGCAAACGATTTCACACACTCATTTTAAGGTTGTTTAATGACTGAAATACAAGGGAGAAAAAAGCTGCTTATCCAGGCTCTTTTCCTTTAATTTTATTCAGCTTATGGGAAGCATTTTGATCTAAACCATAATGATTTCCAGGTAAGGATGAGAATTTTTCCTGTAGGTCAGACAAATAATTTTTTATCCTAGGATTTTCAGACATTTTGTCAGGCTAAGATCAACTAAAAGGACGTGAACTAGCTTGAAAAGTCTTTGTCTAGAAGATTTAAATGGTCCTATATGAATACTGTAGTATAAATCCAACAAATAGTAAAATATAATTCAGAATAAAGGTTTCAGTAATATAATTCTCACTATTCTTATATGTGGCTTACAATCTTTTTAGTTGGTAGAAAAATAGATTCAATAATTTCAGATACTATTCAAAAGTCTTATAAAAGTACTAATTGATTTGTATTGTAATTTGTTTGGTTATATTGGATAAATTGAAGTGATAAAGAATGAAGAAAACAAGACCCAAAAACCTTCTCCTTTTATACACACTGAGTTCCCCAAGAAATCCCTTGATATACCATCCAATACACAGTTAATGACGCCTCAAATCCACTAATAGACCTGCCCATCAACATCCTTAGTGATCCATGACATAATTAGACAAGTAACAACCGCAAAAATCCTGTAATAATAAGGGAAATCCATCAAAATTAAAGAAAAAGACAAAAAGAGAGTATATGCGTATAAAACAATAATATAAAAGACTAAAGGAGACTTTTTAAGGTTAATAATAGCTTAAGAATAAGAGGGATTTACTGAAGAAATGGAGAGGCTAATCCTGACATTATACTACATGAAATTCCCATCCAAAAATAACCAAAATTGACTGAGAAACCACCAAAAAACTTAAAACAGAGCGTGAGATGTGGGGTAACTACATGCAGTCCTTGGCAGGCTCTTGCACGGGTAAATACTTGACTAAAATTAGGCAATTCTAAGTGTGGTGATGAAATAAGATGCCAAGAATGAGGTTATTAATGAAATTAGTGCATATAAATAAGGTCAATGCACTATTAATTAAGCTAGGACACTAAATAAGCGCCTGTCGCCTATTTTAGTGTGTTTCCCCAAAGAGGGCGTAGAATGTGGGGTAATTATAGTGTGAAAAAGCTAACTTTGCTAAAAATGAAGCTACTCACACAGGAAAAAAGCAGACAGTATGTGGCCAGTACACAGAAGCCATTTCTGGCATAAAAAACACCAAATTTGAAAAGTGTTATTTTTATACATTTAAATAGCCAAATCATTAGTCCTAAATGAGCTCAATTGACCTGTCAAATCGCAATTTTGATATTCTCAATTTTATAGCGCATATAGTCAACTTTTAAGTGAAATAAAGCACATTTCTTGTTTTTTGCGTAAAACAATGAATATAACAGCTTTAAGTGTACTTAAAAATTATGTAGCCTTATACTTAAGGTTCTTATGATTACCTTAACATATTCCAACTTAATATTAAGTACATAAGACCTATAAAAGGTGGATATATGCGTGTATATAAGGTGTTATAATGGCATTTTTTTGTGTATATTCATAATTTCACTTATGTATACTGTTTGTGTACTCTCATTTATTTTTCCCATGTATAGTTCATGTGTTTAACATAACTTATAAGTACGTTTTACTCAGTCCTGGAAATATACAGGCTGACACATTTGGTTATTGATTTTTTCAAGTGATAAAACATTTCTGTCTTCATATACTGAGTATTTGTTACTCAGAGCCTGGAAATCAATTTTCATTTTTCTCAACTCATTGTGTATAGACTTATTTTCACTTTTTAATGAAGAATTCTCATAAATAATGGGTTTTAACTCATTTAATATTCTTTCTAGATGAAGATTATTATCTGAGATATCTTTATGATCACTTCTTATTTTTTTGGTTTATTAAGAAAAATATTCAAAGTATCTTTTATTTTAAAATAAGCTGTATCTTGTACTGAAGAGCTCACTTTACAATGGAAGTTAAACATTTTTAATATGTCATATTCACGCACTAATACATCTCTCAAAAATTTGTCTTTTAAAACATTAAAATCAAGGAAATCTTTCAATATTTCCTCAGAAGTTTTCTCAAGCAAGGCATAGACTTCAAGGGAAACAAAATCATTTTTAATTGCAAGAGAATGATTAATTAAAGAAATTGAACTTAAATGTAAAGGCTCATCAAATTCAAAATATACTAATTACATCATTAGGTCTACTCATTACAGGAATCAGTCTCTTAATAGGTTTAACAGTTATTTCACCATTTTCAACAAAATTACCTGTTGAGGAAGATTTATTACTATAAATACCAACATGTTTATCAAACAGATTACTTAGCATGGCAAGGGAGGAAATTTCCCCTGTGCCTTCTTTCTTCTGCCTCCCTGATAAGGATGGGCCTGAGGAGGTTGATGTAAAATTTTTGTCCTGGATGGGCCAGGGTGTCAGCCAGGCTATACCAGGAGCCCATTAAATGATATGTTGATTTATTGGACCTAAGAGAGGGCGTGAGAATTGCATTAGAAATATATAAATTAATATTTTATTGCATAATAAAACTATATAAGTATCTTATTAAATATAAGTGTTATATTAATTTTATTGTTATATAAATTATATATACATTTAAATTAAGCATAATATATTTTATATTCTACAAATAATGGCGCAATTTTATGTATTTAATAATTATAAATTAATAATTAATTAATTACAAACATATATTTTAATTATATGTGTAAAATTAAATTATAATGTAATTAAATTAATTAATTAAATTTATATATTAAATAGAAATTTTCATATATTATTAAACAATAATATTGGGGACTTTTTTAACCCTTAATTGTGTCAGAAAAATTATTAAATAAATTATAACACTTATTTAATAACATAGTATTAAAGTCCCCACTTTAAAATTACAAATATCATTAAATTAATTATATGTTTCATTTAAACTAATTATTGAATTAATTACATAGCTAAAACAATTAAGTAAAATTTGTTTAAACTGGATTGAATTGATTACATGAATTTTTGGTGTGAAAATAATTCTATTTGTCTTACTTAAACCCTTTACATGTCACTATAATATCTGTTTTGGATTATTTTACTCACTGTTCTCATGATTCAAACTTACTTGGTTACTAATTATTTTAATTAAGTGTTTCTGTGAAATTATGGTGGGAAAATTAGTTACTTACTCACAGGTTTAGTTGAATGTCTCATATTTTTCTCTCAGTCCCCATGTTTTAGTTCTATTCTTTTTTAATGTCTAGTTTCATGTTATACCTTTTTGTAACTACTATATGACGACGCTTCAGAGGGTTTTTTGCTTATAAAAGTCTTTGGATTATCCCCTTTAGCTGCATCACTTATTATACACTCATCATTTAAACATATTTTTTAAAAAATATAATCCATTTATTATTTTTTTTATTAGTACTATAAATTCTAATCAAAATTCTATATAAATAACTAAGGTTGCAATAGGTCTAATAATAATTAATAATGTCTGCCGCGCATTGAAGTAACTTCTTATTTAAATAAATATATTATAATTTAAATAACCATCACTACTGTATCAAGTCCCAAGGAATCTCGTCGCCTCTCTCTATCTCAGAATAATTAGTATTATTATTATTTTTTTATTTCTTTATCTTTCATAATCTTCTCCCCATAGTTCCTCCTCTTCTTTTCTTTCTTCTAGACGACTGGCCAAAAATTGGAGGCCTTTCCAAACGTCAACAACAATACGCCACCTTGCAACGAAAGACATTGCGCATGGACCACCCAAGCCAAAAAGTAATTTTTAGTCGCAACCATGTTTTTAACTTGGGTTTGATCATTTAGGTTTCTATTAAATTGAATAATATATTATTTTGAAGTGATTTTACGATTACTATAGTAAGTTAACCTTTGCGCCTCTCACTCATATTATTATACTTTTACTGCAATAACAGTGTTTGTGTCAGCCAGGCTGTCCCAGGATCCAAGTAATAAACATACAATTTTATTGGAGTTAATAAATAACATAATAATTACAGCTTATGTATATATATTAAATTTATATTACATAATAAATTATATTAAAATATTATTTTATACTAATTTTATTATCATATAAATTAAGTATACAGTAAAATAATTATTATATTCCATATAAAGAGGTGTTATGTGTATTTAATAAATAATTAGTTAATTACATGTTAAAAATATAATTATATCTTATTAAATTATCTTATATTGTAATTACATTAATTTTTAAATTTAAATATATAATTGAACCCTTTTCATATTCAAAATTATCCATAATTATTGACGTTGTTTTTGACCCTTATTTGTGATGAATATTAAATGCATTATAATAATTATAATAAATTTAAAATTCTAAATTTGGTTCAGTAGAAAAATTAATTACTTGTTTCAACTAGTTATTACATAGTCAAAAAAATTTATTAATTTTCTACAGACTAATACTAAAATTGATTACAATATTTTGTTGCGTCAAAACATTCCATTTGCTTCACTTGAAAAATCTATAAAAAATATTGTTATACTTAATTTGATTACTTTTTCACATGGTTCTCATGTCTCAGTGTTGTTTAATTACTCACTATATTACTTAAATTATTTGGGAAATGGTTGCGTTGTGGTAGCCTAAAGTTTAGTATGGCACCTAAATACGTAAATTGTCAGGCTAAGGTCAAGTACAAGGACGTGAACTAGCTTGAATGGTCAGTTGTCTAGAAGATTTTAATGGTCCTATATGAATACTGTAGTACTAATCCACTAAGTTGTAAAATTTAATCAAAATTAAAGGTCTCAGTAATATAATTCTCACTAATTTTATATATGGCTTACAATCTTTGTAGTTGGTAGAAAAATAGATTTTATAATTCAGATACTATTCAAAAGTCTTATAAAAGTACTAATTGATATGTATTGTAATTTATTTGGTTATATTGGTAAATTGTAAATGATAAAGAATGAAGAAACACAACCCAAAAACCTCCTCCTTTTATACACATTGAGTTCCTCAATGATTCCCTTGATGTACCACCCAATACACAGTTAATGACGCCTCTAAAAAACTAATAGACATGCCCATCAACATTCCCAGTAACCCATGACATAATTAGAAGAGTAACAACCGCCAAAATCCTGTAATAATAAGGGAAATCCATCAAAATTAAAGAAAAAGACAAAAAGAGAGTATATGCATATAAAACAATAATATTAAAGACTAAAGGAGACTTTTTAAGGTTAATAATAGCTTAATAATAAGGGGGATTTACTGTAGAAATAATGGGGCTAATCCTGACATTATACTACGTGAAATTCCCATTCAAAAATAACCAAAATTGACTGAGAAACCACCCAAAACTTAAAAAAGAGCGAGGGATGTGGGGTAACTACATGCAGTTCTTGGCAGGCGCTTGCACGGGTAAATCCTTGACTAAAATTAGGCGAATTTAAGCGTGGTGATGAAATAAAGTGCCAAGAGTGAGGTTATTAATGAAATTAGTGCATATAAACAAGGTCAATGCATTATTAATTAAGCTAGGACACTAAATAAGCGCCTGTCACCTATTTTAGTGTTTCCCCACAGTGGGCGTAGAATGTGGGGTAATTATAGTTTGAAAAAGCTATCTTTGCTAAAAATGAAGCTATTCACACGGGAAAAAAGCAGGCAGTATGTGGCCAGTACACAGAAGCCATTTCTGGCATAAAAAACACCAAATTTGAAAAGTGTTATTTTTATGCATTTAAATAGCCAAATTAATAGTTCTAAATGAGCCCAATTGATCTGTCAAAGCGCAATTTTGATATTCTTAATTTTATAGCGCATATAGTCAACTTTTAAGTAAAATAAAGCGCATTTCTTGTTTTTTGCATAAAACAATGAATATAACAGCTTTAAGTGTACTTAAAAATTATGTAGCCTTATACTTAAGGTTCTTAAGATTACCCTAACATATTCCAACTTAATATTAAGTACATAAGACCTATAAAAGGTGGATATATGCGTGTATATAAGGTGTTATAATGGCATTTTTTGTGTATTATCATAATTTTACTTATGTATACTATTTGTGTACTCTTATTTATTATTCCCATGTATAGTTCATGTGTTTAACATAACTTATAATCACTTTTTACTCAGTCCTGGAGATATACAGGCTGACATAAATGGAGTTATTACGGTGTGCAAGATTGGTGCTATTATTTTTTATAAAAGGGTTTTATTTAATTTTTTGAGTTTTAAATATGAAGAAATTGGTCAAAAGCAAATGCCTACGCAAAAACAATTTATTTTACGGAGAAAACTTATTTTTATGGTCTGAAAAGTTTATAAGTATCAAGTCGAGTCACTCAAGAACCTTGGGAAATTTTCCCAGAAGTCTTACTATTTTTCTTATATTTTTAAATGAATTATAAAGATTTATAGAAATATTTATGTTTTTAGAAATTACTTAACTTTGATGAATTTTCACAAAGTGATTAGAGCTGGGCAGACTACGAAAACTAGTTGGGAATGTAAAGGGGAAGTGGCTCTATCATGTGTAATTTTTCTAGATTTTTTATTATAGTTTTAAGGTTCTAATTGAGTACGGAGGACCGGACGGACTCCGCTTGGACTCCGGACGGACTCCATTTGGACTCTGTACGGACTCTGTACGAGCTCTGTACGGGCTTCGGATGGGCTCTTGCTGAGCTCTGGAGGGGAAACTTAGGCACATGACTAGGTATACTTAAGAGCCTCTCAGACTCGAAATTGGGCATCATCTTACAACATCATACATCATACAGCTTAATCTTTAACCACCACGTTCTCATTTTTTATTACTCAACAATTTAAATAAGTTATAATACCCTTATAACATTATTATTTTTACATAACATTTTAGAAATACAATTCAACAGTTTAAATAAACTCATATAGGGTATCAATTGAAAGGTCTTTCCACTGGGGACTTGATTATTTCTGTCTCATTAAAATTTAAATCATCATAAAAACATATAAGTCAATCATTAGATCTTTCACTGATACTACTTAGCTGTTGATATCAGTATTTCTTTCTCAACAGCCACTTTTATTTAAATCTCAATAAGCATTAAACATATAAGAGTTTCATTATTTTTATCAATCAGATCCAAGTAGACTGGTTAGCTTAGTGATTTAGAATTCCCATTTTGTTATTTTTATTGGAAGGACAGGGTTTTCCACTAAATCCACACATCTTCTCCGGATTCTGCTTACAGAAAGGCGACTGTAAGAGTTTACCTTACCATAGTTGGCGCCCAACGTGGGGTTCGAAATCTCTAGCTTTTTCTAGGACTTTTTTGGGTCAAGGTCTTTGTTAATAGCCTGCAAGAGGCTTACTCTTTGGAACACTAATCAATCTTTGTTATTAGCCTGAAAGAGGCTTGTTTATTCTAAACGGTTTTTAACACTTTTCTTTACTTATTGGGATGTCTTCTGCTTTTGCTTCTGGATCATCTCACCCTCCTACTCCCTCAGTTAGGATTGTTTCTTGGGATGGCCCAAAGTTTGATGGGGAGGAGGTTAAATGGTTCATTAGCAGGTATGAAGCTGCTGCTGCTGTTGATGGTGCTTCTCATGTGGATATGGTGAAGCAAGTTAGGTTTTTTATCGCTGATAGGGAGGTGGAAAAAGAGGTTATTTCTATGCAGGCATTCAAGGACAAGGATTGGGTTAAGCTTTCTAAAGCTATGGTTGATAGATGGGGTGTTAGGTTTACCATGTTGGACCTCAATAAAATTGTTGGTGACTGGCAAGCAAAGGGTGGTGTTTCTTCTATGGCAGACTTCAAAAAGCTGTGTGTTCAGTTTGATGAAGTGGTTGAATATCTCATACTGGTGGACGAGTTAGTGCATGAGAACCAGGCAAAAGATTTGTTTTGGTCAGCATGCAGCAGGGATATTCGAATGGACGTCTTGAAGGATCTTTCAAGAAAAGATTTGATGAAGGAACTTCCTAATGGTGAGAAGAAACTGCCGGCTCTGGAGGTTATCAAAGAGAAAATTCAGGCCCATCTCAAGTTGTTAGCATTGGACAAATATCAAGAGTCCTGCACTCAATATGTTAGAAAGGTTAGAAAAGTTTTGGCCGAAAACAACAATATTATGGTCAAAGCCCAGGAGGCCAAGAAGGCACAAATGGGATTACCTGCTGCTAAAGTGGAGGGCAATGTAGATAACAAGATGGTCGATCACTTGGCTGATTTAATGAAACAGTTAAAAATATTTGTTCAAGAGACACAGAAGGCTAAAAAGGCCCCAATCAATTCTTCGTCGACGTCAACTTCTTATCAGTCAAGAGGTTATGAACGTCAAAATTATAATGGCAATAATAATGGTAACCGCTTCCCAGGAAATGGGAGAAATGGTGGGAATGGTGGTAGTAGTTATAGAGGTGGCTACGATGAGCCAAAGGTGTGCTCCTATTGTAATAGGAGGGGGCACAGAGAAACAGTTTGTTTTGCTCTTGATAAGGATATGGATGCTGGGCGAGTTTTATTTGATGGTAAAGTTTATAAATTTCCTGATGGTTTGTTCATCAAGCCCAGTGATGGACAGTCTCCTTCTGATTTGGTCAGAAGAAATTTAACGGGTGAAAGGAGAGCCAGATTTGAAGAAATAAATGATATAGATGTTAATGCCAAGGGTGGCAAAAATGGTAATGGTAATGGTGGAAAAGCTGACAAAGGTAAAGAGAAAGAGGTCAGTAAAGCAACATTTTCTACTTCTTTTGGTGGTTTATAGCTGGCGACGGTTGCCCATGTGGAGGGTAGCTGTATGGCTGGCGAATACAATGTTAATGCTGCTAGAAGAGCAGCTGCTACTAAGGCGAAGAGTAGCATTCAGAGCCAATTGAGGGCTAATCCTGGCAAGGCCAATAACAAAGTGAAACCTTACTCTAAGGTCAAAAATTCTAGTGCTCAAACTGCCGCCAACAAATTGAACCCTTACTCTAAGGACAAATTATATAAAATGCAGAAGGGGATTGCTGATATGGGGCCCCCTAGTTATGGCAAGTTTGATTTAAATGGTGAGCCTATGCCAGAGGATGATTTGGATTCTGAGGAGGACGTACCGTTGGCGTCTCTACCCAGACCAAGTTTTAGCAGTCCCATCCCAATGGAGGGTGTAAGAAGGACTAGCAATGGATCAGGATTAGTGCAAAAAGCTGGTGACGGAGTTAGTGTTATATAAAGTGAAGATGTTATAATGGGGGGTGAAGATGTCTCGGTTGGACCTCAAGAGGTACCCAGGGCCAAGGTTGTTAAATCAAAGGTCCAGTATGAGCGGCCAGTAGTTTCTGGTCAAGCTAATGCGATGAACGTAGTTTTGAATAGGGTGAATCAACTGCAGATTCCCTTATCTTTGGGGGAGTTATTTACAATTAGTCCGGCGCTTGCTGAAAAGCAAAAGAAGCATTTGACGAGGCATTGGGTTTCCACTGGAGAGGTGGAATATATTTGTGAAAATGTTGAAAAGTTTGGGGAAGATGTAGATACGCATTTTTCCGCTCCCCTGGGTTACCTGGTGGTAACTCTTAACGGTAAAGAAGTAAAGGCCTTGGTCGATTCAGGGTCTCAAATTAATTTAATTTCATTGGAGCAAGAGACGAGTATAGGCTTTCCAATTAAAAGTGGAACTGGGGGAAACCTCAGAGGCATTGGAGGGCATGCAACAGAGCTGATGGGCACAGCTGAGCATGTCAGGTTAGGAATTGGTGGATCTGTTGGTAAGGTTCACTTTTATGTGACCAGAGGAGCAGTCAAAACTGTTCTTGGTGGTCCTTTTTTGATGGATTTTGAGGCCAGGATAGGGTATCAAGCTGGCATGGGGATTAGTTTGGAAATCACTTGTGAAGATATGCGGAGGTTACATATGCGGTTAGCGCCTCCTGGAGATGAAGGTTGGGAAACACGGCCAGGGATTACTACTCTGTGGCAGTGTTGTGTTTTCATAAAGAAGAGGCGTATAAAACGGACGGCTTCTGGTGAATTATTTTTGATGGAAAGGGATAAATGCCCTCATTTTTTGGGGTAGCTGGGGCTGATAACTCTAATGCTGTAATCTCTCCTCAGGATGAGATCCCGGATTGCAATAGGTCAGCTCACTTGGAGATAATTCAAGTGGATTCTCAATTATTTTCTTTTAATATTTCTTTGGAGTGCAAATACGTTATGGACTTTTCTATATGTTTATTGGATTTATCCTGTTTTTCTATTAAATTTAAAAATGGTTAAAAAGAAAAATGGGCAAAATTAGGTTGGATAAAAATTTGAAGGGTATGTTTTTTGACCTCCAGCAAGAGGGTAAACTGCAAATATCACATCAAAATCCAATTAAAAATCTCAGTATAATTAAAACACAAAAAAAACATTTATGTGAAAATGTTATTCTGGACCTCCAGCAAGAGGGTAAACTGCAAAAATCTTATCAAAATCCTATAAAAAATCTCGGTATAATTAAAACACAAAAAAATAATTTTTGTTAAAATTCAATTCCAGTCCTCCAGCAAGAGGTTGAACTGCCAAATTTCTTTACGGGCGATTTACTGTTGGATAAGTGAAGCAAAGGTGTTGGAAAATCTGTTTATAAATTAGACGAGGGAAAGGAGAAAAGGGTAAAATTTAAAAATGAAATAAAATATTTTTCTAATTTTTCTTATTCCGATTTTGATGATGAAGAAGATTCATTTGATGAAATTTTTAATGGCGATACAAAAGTAAATGTTTTACCTCAAGTTTATTTAGATGTGGACGCAGCCAAATATAAGAAAGTAGTAAATAAAGTTCAACCTATTAATGAACCGCTACCTGCCGAATTAGATCCACCCTTGAGAAGACCAAGTTTATCAAGAGATCCTTATGAAAGTCCCTTGGTAAAGAATCCGCCTGAATTTTTTGAGACATCAAGGATCACTTTTGAGAGACTGGGTGTTGTTAATTTTGGACCTGATGGTTGTTTGTCTGTAGAAGAGAGGAAGTTGTTGTTGGATGTGATGGTCAAGCGAGAGAAGGCCATTGCTTTTGTAGAAGAGGAGAGGGGTGTGTTGAAGCATTCCTATGGGGAGCCTTACAAGATTCCTGTGGTATGTCATAAACCGTGGCAGCAGAAACCGATTCCTATTCCGGCTGCATTAAAAGAAGCCTATATTGAAGCTGTCAGAGAACGGATACGCACTGGACTGTATGAGCAATCATCGTCAAGTTATTCTAGTCCGGTATTTTGTATCAAGAAACCGAATGGCAAGCTTAGAGTTGTTCATGATCTTAGGGAATTAAATAGGGTTACAATAAAGGATGCTGGGATACCGCCTAGTGCTGAGGAGTTTGTCGAAGCGTTTTCAGGGAGAGTGTGTTATGGTTTGGGAGATATTATGGGTGGATATGATGAGAGAGAGTTACATCCAGACTCAAGGCCTCTCACTACATTCGATACGCCACTAGGACTTTTACAGTTAACAAGATTACCTCAAGGAGCAATAAATTCGGTTGCATTTTATCAAGCTCAGATGGCTTGGATCCTTCAAGACAAAATTCCTCAATATGCTGGAATCTTTATAGATGATGGAGGAATTAAGGGACCAACAACCGACTATGATAACCAGGTGTTGGAAGAGAATCCTGGGATACGCAAATTCATTTGGGAGTTTGCAATTAAATTAGAAAGAATCTTGTTTCAAATTGAAGAGGCTGGTTTAACTATTTCAGGTTCAAAATTTTCATGTTGTGTGCCAGCCTTAGAAATATTAGGCCATGTGGTATGTAGAGAGGGTAGGATTATGTCCAAGAAGAAAGTTAACAAAATTCAGTCCTGGCCAAGACCCAAGAATACAAACGAAGTCAGAGGGTTTTTAGGCGTTTGCGTATATGTTAGAATATTTATTAAGGACTTTTCTTCATTGGCAGCTCCATTGAGGCGGTTAACAAGAAAGGATGCATACTGGGAGTGGAATGAAGAGTGTGAGAAGGCGTTTGTGAAGTTGAAGGAGGTTGTGGGGAAGGATTTAGTCCTGCACAAGTTGGATTATGGAAAAGATGCTGGCAGAATTTATTTAGCAGTTGATTCAAGTCAGGTTGCAGCTGGGGCGGTTTTGTCTCAGATGGATAAAGCTGGTTACATCATGCCAGTTAGGTATGAATCTGTAGTATTTACTGAGGTGGAATCAAGATATTCTCAACCAAAATTGGAATTATGTGGTGTGGCGAAAATACTGAAGAAACTTTAGCATATTTTGTGGGGGCAACATTTTGAGTTGCAAGTGGATGCAAAATCGTTAATCCAGATGATTAATTCCCCAAGTTTACCAAACGCACCCATGACGAGATGGGTAGCTTTTATTCAACATTTTTTGTTTGATTTAGTTCATAAGCCTGGCAGGACTTTTACTATGCCAGATGTTTTATCAAGGAGACCCCCCACTGAAGAAGATTCAGACTCAGAAGAGTTCGATGAAGATATACCTATTATCAAAGCCAGCACTAAAGGAGCTGAAGACTTTCCATACCTCCCCCATGAGGTTAAACTGGCAGGACTATTGTGTTTAGATTATGGTGATGATGACCTCCACCAAGAAGATAAACTGGAAAATAGTTTTATGTTAATAAAGGTGTTGGAAAAGGTGTATATAAATTCGGTAGAAAGGAGGTAGAAGAAGATGTGGTGTATGTAGAGGAAGATGGATTGGTAGTGTGGGATAGTAGTAAGTTAAGGAATGGTGTATATGTTGGAGAATTAGAGAATTTAAATAAAAATGTGGATAAAGAGAAAGAGGTAATTTCGAATACGGTTTACGAAGGATCCAAAGGTTCAGAAGAAAAATGTCGGCATAGCTCGATTATAGATTTATTAAGGGGACAACACTTATTGGCTCATTCATGTGCAGGTTATATTGGTGATAGAGAAGTCCCTATTGATGTTATATTGATCGATTTTCATGATGAAGTCTGGGGTCAGACTGGTTTTTATTTTTTGTTAGTCAAATATTTGTTGACTTTAGAGAGACCAGAAGATTGTGAAGACGATGAATGGGTGGCTATCAAGAGGAAGTCATCTACGTTTTACCTATCTGGTTGACGTTTAATGAGGAGAAGGTATAAAAATCCTCAAGTAGTTATAACTCAACAGAAGGGGCAAGAATTAGTTTTGAAATCACTGCATGAAGATCTCGGGCATAGAGGCGTTGGAGAAACGTTTAGAAGAATTTCTGATCAATTTTGGTGGCCTGGCATGAAGATGGCTGTTAAACAGTGGGTTCAGTCATGGGAAGAATGTCAAAGACAAAGTTATTTAAGGCCAAAAGAACCTGGATGTGCTACCAGAGAAAATACACTCTTTGGGAGTCAGTTTGGATGTCGTTCATATCAAAGAGGGACGGTATAAATATTTAATTGTAGCCAGAGACGACTTATCTGGTTTGGTAGAGGCAGCGCCTCTTATTAATTTGACTGCCAAAAATGTGGCAGAATTTTTGTTAAATAATTTGGTGTATTGATATGGAGTGATGAAATTGGTGATGGTAGATGGAGGTCCTGAATTTGGGGCTGAGTTTAGAGAGGCTGTATCTAAAATTGGATCAAAGGTTAGAGTATCAACCCCATATTATCCTGAAGCTGAAGGCATGGTTGAAAGAGGGCATCAAGTTATTAAGGATGCTTTAGTTAAAATGTGTGGGAAAAGTGCCAAAAAGTGGAGGCACTATTTACCTTTAGTTTTATTTGCTGATCGAATCACTGCCAAAAGGACGACCGGATTTTCACCTTATGAACTTGTTTTTGGGCAGAAAGCAGTTTTACCGGTTGATTTAGAAGCTGAATCATATCTTGGAGTTTACTGGGACACGGTCAAAACTACTGAAGAATTATTGTGTGCAAGAATGATCCAGCTAGAAAAGAAAGAAGAATATTTAGAAAAGGCATATTCACGGATTATGAAGATCCGAAATCAATCATTTAGATATTGGGATGAGCGGTTGGCACATCGATTAAGGAAACCTTTGAACCCAGGAGATATGGTCTTGATGTATAATAGGAGTTTGGAAAGTCAGTGGGGAAAGATGTTTGCAGATAGGTGGAATGGACGGTATAAAATCAAGGAGCAGGTTTCCGGCGGTTCATATGTGTTAGAAGAATTGAAGAAGAGGGTAGCGGCCGATCAAGTGAAACGGTTCTATCCTAGAGGGACCAGGAGTGCCAAAGTCTCCCAGGGTGTTGAGCTTCTGGTGGCTGTACATTCTGCTGGTAATGGCTCATCAGGTAGTCCCATTTCTATTGTTCCACTTTTAGAGTGTTTTGATTTTGAGGGAGAGGGCTGGGTTCCTGATGGGGCTGAGGCTGAGGCTGTGTCTGGGTGGTTGGTAAAGAAGTAGGCTAAACCTGTTTGTGACTTAAAAGTTCCTGCATCTGGTCCCAGAGGGTTTCTACTTTTGCCTTGTATCTCATATTCTCTGCTCTCAGCTCTTTTATATTACTGGACAGATTTTTTACTTGCTGCGCCAGAGGGATCTTTTTATTTATGCCATTTACAGGACTCTCCTGACTAATTTGAGGCTTTACCTCTTTCAGAGTAATTGGGGGAGGGGGTTTTTCCACTCCTCCTGAAATCTCTATGTCCTAAAGAATTTGAAGGTTTTTTGTCAGCTGAAGAGTTCATGTAAGTTAATTTTGATGAACCTACAGATTCATTATCAACATCCACATCAATTTAATCAACATGAAGATTATCCATGCTGCTTGTTAATCTACTGGACATAAAAACTGTCAACAAAAATTAATTGGATATAATCAATCACCACACAATATTTGGGGGGGACTTGCTAGCAAGTCCTCAACTTGAAGTCAGATTGAAATCAGATGGAAGTCATACTGAAGTAATACTGAACTTTCACTTGAAGTATCACACAAAAAATAATTTATCTATATTGAAAACATAGTGAAAGTGTGAGGATAACTGAATGGAAGGCAGAAAAAATCATTCCATGAGTCTACTCATTGCACAGAATTTTTTGAAGAAAATTATTTAAATAATACTTTATTAAAATATTTTGATCAATGAAAATTGATTGACAATATCACAATTCTTAAATACAATAATTTTATTGAAAACTCTCAGATTACATATAAAAAAATCAGTGACTTTTTCTATTACCTACAACTGTTTTTACAGAATTGAAAACTATGTTTCATCTAATATTTTATGGATGTAAACTCTGTTCTTCACCCAAAGAACAGAGTTCATCCTCCTATTTTCACAATCTGTTTGCACCAATTGCCATCCCTTTCAATTCCAATAACACATGCTTGTCTTCCCTCCCCACACCTTTTTCTACCCTCCTAGCCACATTTTATTCCATCCTCTTTTGATCTTCATTTCATCCCTCTCAACCTCTCCCCAACCCTTTTCTTCATTCAAAAAGCCTCTGAACCCTTAATCTTCCCTTCCAACTCTTTCCCAACCTTTTTGCTACCCCATATACCCTTCCTCACCCCTCTCTCCATCCTTCCCAACCCTTGTAGCCCCATTCCTCCTCTTTAACTTGCCTCCACAATCCTTGAACCCCATTTTCCTCCCTTTCAACTCAGTCCTTATTTCTGTATATAAAAATAAAGTGCTAGGGAGGAATGGGGAGGTAAGCAAACTGGAAGGAGAGGAGTGGAGAGGGGTGTAGAGGGGTGGAGAAGGATAGGCAAATGTGGTAGGGATTGAAAATGATAACAAAAGGAGTGAAAATGTTGGGTAGAAAGATGAGGTGAGGATAAATGAATGTTTCAAAGGGAGATGATTGGGGTATTCTTGAGAGAAAGTAAAAAAAAGACGATAAAAGAAGATAGTAATACAAAATAAATATAAAAAAAATATAAAATATATAAAATATGTTACAAATAGTGGGCCCAGAAATTTCTTGAATCCTAATAATCCACAACTCCTATACTTTTATTTTCTTCATTTACTTAAATCAAATAAAAATCTACATTTTAATGTTTTGAAAATTTTGAAGAAGAAGGGAAATAAATTTTAATAAATATTAGTATGAATTTTTTTTATTTACTAGCAAAATATATTGTGTCAATTGAATTTGAAAATTATATGTCTAAGTAAAGTCTTTTTAACATCAGCTTTAAGATTTTTGCACCTTCCTTAGATATTTTAATGATTAGTAATATTCAATATTATCTAGTCATAAAATAAGTATATAATTTTTTTAATTATTGAAAATAATACAATAAATAATATAAATGCACAAAATAATCTTTCATGAACAAATTAACATATTTCAAATTATAGTTTCTCCATGTATTTCTGGCCAAAGAGACTTATATAATAATTTCAGAAGGTATCCTGCCCGATCTATAAATTGGTGTTCTTTTTTTAAAAATTACAAAGAATCTGCTCAAATAGTTTAAAATATGTATTTTTCAGAATAATTTGTGTGTGGTCTGCACTGTATTAAAATTTCTATAAAAAATCTCATTCTTCATATCTCAAGATTTGTTCAAAGTATTATTACCTATGCTTCATTAAATATTCACTTTGTATTCATTTTGAGTTCACCAGAATGTCAATATTTTTTCTTGGTGGTTTCATCACTAATTCAATGTGGGCTCAAAAAGATATGAATTAGGGTTCAAGGTTGCAGAATTGCTAGCAAGTCAGCCCCCCATATTACATGGTGAATGATTTAAATTTATATTTTTCAAAATAATAATATAAAATTTCAAATTATTTAAAATAATAAATATAAATTTTTATTCAGTTTATAATTCAATTAAAAATAATAATGTAATACAAAAATATGTATTTACAAAATTTTATTATTAAAAAATAATCAATAATTATTTTTGGACCATCCAAAAAAATGTTTAAGAAATCTACCAAAAATAATTAATAACAGAAAAATATTGGTAATATTGGGGCTAATCACTGAGTACTATTATGGTCAACCAATAATATGAAAATTTTAATAAAAAATTAATTTAATAATTCTTTTAAGAAAATAATTATCTTATAGGACTAAGAGAATAGCTCTATTATGGTCAACTAGGGAAAAAAATTAATTTTTAAAAAAAATATAGATCACTTACACTCAGTGACTCAGGAAAATAGCCTAGGCACTGTTATTGCAATAAAAATTCAATGATAGAGTTGATATTTGCAATGTTTTAATTACTATAGTGATCAAAAATAACCTTAAAATATAGATGAATATAATATTATATAAACCAAATATGTTGAACCCAAGTTCAAAACAAGGTTGCAGAAAAAATTGAGTTTTTTGCGTGACATGGTCTGTGCATCAAGTCAATTGTCCAAAATCATTGTTGTCATTTGGGAAGGCTCCTAGTTGTTTTCCAGTTGTCTAGAAGAAGTATAAGTGGAATAGAGGGAAAGGAGGAGGAAAAGAGAAAGGGAAAAAATTAAAGAAAACAAATAAGGAAAAAAATAAAAGACAAGCAAAAGGGAAATTTTTAAAGGGAGTTCAACAATGGTTTTTGAGAATGCTGACAAGACAAAAGAAAATGGTCTAATAGATATTTTGATCCAATAAGTAATTTTATTTTACTCTGCTTAAATATTAACTACAGACTACTAAAAATATTTAAGAAACCTTTAATTTATTTAATATAGAAATTAAAAGGGAGACAAGCGCCACAAGTAATTAATATAATAATGTATTGTAAAAAAAATAAGATAATGTAAGTGATCAGGCTAAAGGGGATTACCCAAGGCCTTTTTATAGGCAAGGGGACCTCTGAAGCGCTACAAATTAGTATATACAAAATAGTAATAAGGTGAAAGAAGAATATAAAATAATAGAACTAAAGCATAGATATTAAGAGAAAAACATGAAACAATTAAATAAACCCATGAGTAAGTAATTATTTTTCCCACCATAATTTCCCAAACCAGTTACTTAAGATAATGAGTAGCTAAGTAAGTCTGAAACATAAGAACTGCAAGTAAAATAATATAAACAGCATTATAGTGAGATGTATGTGTTTTAATTGAAGCAAATAAAATTATTTTGACACCAAAATTTATGTAATTAATTTAACCTAGTACAAAGCAGAATTAATTAATTATTTTAGCTATTTAATTAATTCAATAACTAGCTTGAATGAAACAAATAATTAATTTAATGATATTATTAATTTAAAGTGAGAAGCTCAACATAATTTTATTAAATAATTGTTTTAAATTATTTAATAATTTTTCTGACAAAATTATTGGTCAAAAAAACGGCCCAATATTTATTGAAAATAACATATGAAAATTTTTTATAATATATAAATTTTGTTAATTTTAATTCTAATTACATTATAAGTAAATTTTATCATTGAACTTATAATATGTATTTATAAACAATTAATTATTAATTTATAAATATTAAATACATAAAAATGCACCATGATTTAAAGAACATGATATATATTATATTTTATGTAATTATATATATAATTAACCTAATAATGAAATTAATATAATAGTTATTTTACTTATTTATAAAATATTTATATAATTTTATTACCCAATAAAATATTTTATTTTAGATACATAAAATACATAACTTTATTCCCTCTTATAGTTCCAATAAAGTATTATAACAATTTACTGGGCTCCTGAGACAGCCTGGCTGACAACTTTCTTCAACAATAAATCTCAAATCTAATCTCTTTAAAATTCTAAATTTCCTTTATTTTCTTCTATCTAAATTTTCTTTCTTAAAAAATTTTTCTTTTCTCTTTTCTTCTCTGAAAATATTCCCTCTTAAAACACAAATTTTTCTTTTTTTCTTTATTTTCATCTATTTTCATAATAAACCCAAAAAATTAAAACAAACAACAAACAACAAAATAGAACAATATTCAAGAATAAAACAATATACAAAAAAAATTCTTCTCTTTTATATTTAAATTTTTTCTTTTCCTTAAATTATTTTTTCTTCCTATTTTTTATGGATCATTTCCTTCATCTTCTTCATGACTTGTTGAATTCCCTTTTGACTCTTCTCAAAAACTTCATCACCTCCAGCAAACACCACCTCCCCGATATCCAAAAATTCTTCAGCTATACCATATGATGTGGAATCTACAATCTGCCCAACCTTGTTGCATAAACCCTTGACAAATGACATTTGAAAAGCATGGAGTGGTTTCTGGCACCATAATTGATCCAAGGCTTCAACTGTTAAGTTGGTGTCCTGGGTCTTTTGTGGATCATTTTCAATTGGCAGTTTGACCTCAGTAGGAATCTCAGGGACTGGCTCACTGGTCAATGCTATGGGAATCTCCTCTGCCATCTCCACCCCCTAATAATAATAATAAAAATAAAAATAAAAAAAGGGAAAATTCAGTTACCATTAAAGTAATAAAAAATTAAATTAAACAAAAAAAACACTTACCCAGAATTCAGGGTCAACCTCAAGGAACAATGGTTTTCTCTCCACTACCTCTACTTCCTCTTCATCATTTTCCTCAATGATTAATCACTGTTTCTTTGACATGCAAGCTTCCTCCCTTGCTTGCTCTGCAGCATCTGCAACACCCTTTTCCACTTCATCCTCTATCATCCTTTGCTTCCCCGAGGCTACATCTTTAGCCCAATCAGTTATCTCTAACCTCTTCTCCTGACTTAAACCCTTTAATTCATCAACCACTTAATTGCTAGTAGTAGGCATGTCCCATATGTCTTTGACAATGCCCTTTGAGTTGGCAATTGACCAAAACTTTTTATTGGTGAATGGGTCGGTTTATATTGTTGAGAGACAAGACATTACATGCCACTTGATGCCATTGACAAAACTAGCACTTCTTAGGAACCTCGAGACACTTTACTCTCAACAAAAAATAATTCCATAGCCACACAGGCCATACAGATTGTTTTAAATTGCCAAGTGGGGAGCCCCCCATCAGCTCAAGGGTGAGAAGTTTTAGGAGCCCGGTTGGTATGTACAGTCATTAAAATTTAAATAGATGAAGTTGGAATTTATAAAAATGTAAGGAGGTGATAGTAAAAGTATATAAAATGAAGTGTTCCCACACTCAACCAAGTTTGCCTTTTATACCCAGGCATCTGTCACACGCTATTTGACACTCAAAGCAAAAGTACCTTATTTACACCACTATTCAAGCCTAACTCCTATCAATACATGAAAAGAAATATTGGAACAATTACATTCTATTGTGTTCTTGAATTAGCTTCCCTTTCCAAACTTTAAAGTATTCTAATTTTAAATACCCTTTTACTTTTCAAACATAAGTAATCTTTGCTTGCTCTAGCACTATTGTCAGCCAGGCTATCTCATGAGCCCAGTAATTTATATAATAAATTACTGAAATCATGTAAGGGAATAACATTATGTAGTTACAATAAATTATTTTATTAAATAATAAAATTATAAATGTTTTATGAATAAATAAAATAATTACTATATTTAATTTTATTATTAAATAAGTTTTTATTACATAAACAAATATTATATTCTATAAAAACATGGCGCATTTCTATGTATTTAGTATTTCTAAAAAATTAATTAAATTGGTTATGATATTATAAGCTTAATTATATTTAACTTATAATGTAATTACAAATAAATTAATATAATTTAGATATTAAATCCAACTCATCATATAATATTATCCATAAATATTGGGCGCTTTTTGACCCTTAAATGTGTCAGAAAAGTTACTAAATAACTTAAAACACATATTTAATATATTAATAATAAATTCTCACTTTAAATAAGTTACAATTAAATTAATTACTGAAAGTAGTTAAAAAAATTAATTAATTTCTCTTTATACCTGAATTGAATTGTTTGCATAAATTTTGGCGTGAAAATAAATCTAATTGTTTTAATTAAAACCTTTACATCTTATTATGATACTTGTTTAGGATATTTTTCTCACAGTTCTCATGGTCTCATAACTATTTAGTTATTCATTATATTAATTACTTGTTTTAGAACTTTAAGATGGTAAATTTATTATTTATTTACGGGTTTAATTTTTTGTTTCATTTTTCCCCTCACATTGTATGCTTTAATTAAAATCCTTTAATCTTTTGTTTCACATTACTGTTACTTTTATATATATATTTGGAGCACCTCAGAATTACCCTTGTCTACAAAAGGGGCTTGTAATTCCTCTTTGTAGCGTATCACTTACAATAAAAACAATTATACACTTACAATACTTTATTATTATTTTTATTTGTATTACGATTCTAATCTAAATATACAATAAATACATTAAGGTTGCTTTAAGTTTATTAGTAATACAATCTGTTAGCCATGCGGAGAAGATTTTACTTACTTGAATAAATATTTATAAATAAACCAGAACCTCACTGTTGTGTCATTTCTAATAATTTTTTGTTGCAATTATCTCATTTTGATTTACTTATTTTATTAATTCTATCAAATACATTTATCTCCCCTTTTAATCACTCTCTCTTTATTATTTACTATTTTCCATTCCATTATATTCTTTTTATTTCACCTTCTTCTAGATGACCCACCAACAGCTATAGTATAGGCAATATTCAAAAGGGATAATTGTGGGGCTGAGGGTAAATTAGGAGGTCTTTGATAGAAGTAACAGGATAGAAGGGATATAAAGTTAGATGATTGATGAGAATTCCAGTGAATTAAATGGATCTGTGGGTATATGGTAGCTGTGTAATTAATGGGTCAGGGCAGGGAGGAATAGGATATTAAAAGGGGGTTACTATAGTTTGACTTTCTCTAGAATTAAATTATAAAATATATTTGTGATAGTAGTTAACATCTTGTTAGGCTATTATAATATTTGTCCTTTTTTCTCTTAATAATCAATTTTATTAACATCCTAAATACTTAAATCTTCCCTTTGATTATTAAGTTGCAACCCTTTGTGAGATTCACCATAATAGTTAGTGTCCCTACATTATAAATTAATTTTTCCTCAATGAATATTAGGATCCATTCTTAGTTACTCAGTTCTATCTTTGAATCACTTCCTTTAAGTAATCCTCTGTGCTTCAAATTTGTAATTTCCCTCATTCTTTTATCTCACTTACTTTTTGATCAACCTTGAACTTGTGCCTAGGTTTTCCAGTGACACATTGTTAAATGTTTTCCTGGCTTATGGACTAAATAAAAAGAAAAAAAATTAATCTGTGCCAACCAGCTAGACATTGGAGCATCTGATAAACTTGGACTACTGATCATCTGCACCAAAGATATTTCATCAACCTGAAACTCAAAATGTTTCCCCCATAACATCCACTGCAACTTTTTCAAAATCCTTGCAACCCCACACAACTCCAACTTAGATTGAGAGTACCTTGACTCCACCTTGGTAAAAGTCTTTCACTTGTAAAGGACAGGCCTATTGTTTCCTTCCTTGTATTCTTGCATCAACACTTCTCTTACTTCAGACACACTTGAATCTACCGCTAGAGAAATTTTTCCAGTGCCTGGCCCATATACTAGTTTCTTCAAGAGAATATATTTTCCTAAAATCTTCTTTAATAATTCAAAAGATTCTATAAATTCATCTGTCTAGTCCCAAGCAACGTCCTTCCTTGTCAAAAGTCTTAATTGCAAATATAACAAGGCAAAATCACAAATAAACATTCTCACCTAGGTACAAATACCTAAAACCCCCCTAACTTCTGTATTTTTTCTTTTTCTTGGCCATGCAAGCACCTTGTTTTTCTGTTTTTCTGAAATAATTCTTCCCTTACTACACACAAGAGGTTCAAAAATATCTAGCTCTGGTACACAACAAGAAAACTTTGTCCCTGAGACTGTGAAACCAGCCTCTTTTATCCTAAATATTACCCTTTCAAGAGAAATGGCATATTCCTAAATAAAACTTCTAATGTTTAGGCTCTCCTTTAGAACCAACCTGCCATAATCAGTTACTGGCCCTTTTATACTGCCATCATTGATGAAAATTCTTACATTTTCTTGAATTTCATCCTGTAATATCCACATCATCTGCACCTGATATACTGCCACTTAGTTCATAGTGCTCTGAAGTAGCCTGGTCAACCTAAAGTACCCCAATGGAGTCTCAAACATAGTAATGGGTCTTGGCAACATATCCAAATTGCACTCATTTTGTCCTCCCATTATATCCACTAATCCATAACATGCTCTTCCTGAATAATATTTCATAAATTCCTCTGGCATTGGTGGTAACCTTTCATTCTTAACTGTAAACTTGTTCATCTCTCTCAAAGCATGAAAAACCCTTAACTTTCCATTATTCTTGAAAGCACAAAATACTGAACTTGAGTAACTAGACATTGATTTTTTGTACAAGCCAAACTTTAATCTTTCCCTAATTAGTTCTGTATATTCTTCCCTTCTTGCCACTGGTATAGGAAACACTTTATTTTGCAACAGGTCATGAGGTATAAATCGAAAAATATAAGGTTTCCCATAAGAGTGTTTAAATAAGCCTCTTTCTTCTTCTGAAAACTCAATAGCTTTTTCTTTAATTACCATAACCTGTAATAATAAGTTATTTTCTTCCTGCGACAACAAATCCTCTAGTCCAAATTTAACTATCTGAATTCTTTCTAAAGTTATCCTCTTTTTAGGCATTAATTCCAGCAGAAACTTTTTTAAGGGTGTGTCATACGGATTCCTTGATAGCGCCAGCCTCTGCAAAGGAGGGTTCAAATCTGGATTTGGTACATTTACTGGTTTAAGCTTAACCCCTACTGGGTTATACGTTGATGCTAGACAGCACCATCTTCTGCCTTCATTACTTAATATTAGACCTTTTCTAATATAACTCCAAGCTGTACCTACATCATATTTTTTTCTTTTCTTTTTAATATAAGTAATAAAATAACCAAAATCAAAGATATTAAAAATTCCAGGCACAATATATTCTATAGTAGTATTACCAAAACACCTATGAAGCCGCACTTTATGTATTCCTTCTTGGACTGACTGATCACTATCCAGGTTCCTCTTACTCTGGGAGATAGTAATACTCAGAATGCCAGCCCCTAACAACAATATTGGCTCCTCCCTGTCAGACACCCATTTTCCTCCTCCTCATAAAACTCCTTTTCCTTCTTTAAGTTCACCAATACAACATACTTAGTTTCTCAGCCACTATCCTTAGGTGCTACCAAAACAGCTGTTACTGGAATTTCATCATCACCCATAATCCAGATTCCTATGGTTTTATTCAAGAAATAATCTATCGTCACTGAATAATCAATTAGAAATGGTGTTCCTAAAACTGGTTTTACTACATCCATAGGAACATAAAAATGTAGATCTCTCAACACTACTGCAACCTGTTTTTTAACATATTCAGCTACCCCCATAGCTGGTAACCTACCTCCTTCAATACTTTTGATGGTTCCTTTTCCATTTTTTACTGGAAAACCTAAATCCACAGCATCCTCCACTGAAACTAAATTAATCTGAGAGCCAGTATCCACCAGTGCTCTGATTTGCTTCTCATTAATTTTAATCGTTAAATATCCTAAAGTGCCTCTGTAATGTGGTACCCTAGGAAATCCCATAGTTTGTTTAAAAGATTTTTCTCCAACCTCAAACTCAGCACAATTAGCAGCCCTTTGCCTCCTGCACTTATCCACAATTCTGTTTTCTACATCTGGCGCTACTGCTGTCAGCACCCCCAACAGAACCAAAACCATAGTTTTCAAACACTGTCACTATGCAATATAGGGGGTGGACTTGCTAGAAAGTCCTCAACCTGAGCTTAGATGGAACTCAGACTGAAATCATACTGGACCCATACTGGAATCTACTTGAACACCCACCTAAAACTGTTCTACTGAGTGGTGTTAATCCCTGAATGTATGGTTCCTTTATCAATAGCTCAATTTGTCTTCAATCTGTGGTGAGTTTGGGTCCAAAGTTGCAGAATTTCTATCAAGTCCACCCCCCATATTTTGTGGTGTGTGTAACTAAATCCTCCACTGATTTAGGAAAATCAGAGTGAACTGGATGCTTCATCCTCTATTTTTGTTGAGAGGCCTTTATTCCAGATTCGGACCTACCTGGCAGATTCTTTGTAGTACTATGCTTGGCTCCTGGAATTACTTCTTCCAGCACCACTCTTTTCTAAACTACCTCTGGATCCTCTAGTGGTTGCTCCTCAGCTCCCTGATCCATATCATAATCCATATTGTTTTCAGAATCATCTTCCATTTCCACATCCTTGAGTGGCACTGGAGTATTCTCCCTTGTAGTATAACCTACTTCCTCATATCTTCAGGATTCCCATACTTGGTGCCAGCCCTTCTTGGTCTACTAATATTTGATGGAGCCATTTTCTTATGTTTGGCTGCAAACATCTCCAACCATTCTGTGGTGAGTGGTGCTGCAATAACGCCCTCTTTGTCCTTGAAATCCAAAACTGCACAAGTAACAGCAAAACTTACTGACTTTAAATTTTTATCTGAAGATTCCTAGCCCTTACCAGACTTGGACTCCATAGTTTTCTTATTAATATGATTGATGACCTTTGCTTTCATCCCTTGATCCTTATCCATGACAAGTTTTGATCCATCTTCTAGCATTGGATCTGTACCCTCTTAAAAACAACTTCATCTCCTTTATCTTTTTGAAGTGCATTACACCTCATCCTCATATGTCCTTCTTTACCACTTTAATAGCATACCATTTAAGCATACCACAATGGTTGAGGAGTAAATCTGGGCTTGGCTTTAGCTGCTTCACTCAACTTCTTCTCCAACTCTTAAATTATTGCCATTACAGAATTTTAATCCTGTGATGTTATTTAGCTTTTGGAGTTGAGGCCAAAGAACGTGATCCAGTACTAGGAATAAGCTCTATTACCTCTAAATCCTCTAAAGAAACGCTAGCAGCTTGACGTTCTACCAGACACAACTTCATTTCTGCTTCTACAGTTATTTCCACTTCCTCCAAACCTGGATACTTATAATCTTTATTTATCTTTCTAACCAGTTTCCCTTCATTATCAAGGCACCTTTTCACCCAATCTTTGACCTCAGGTGCTAGCGCCACACAAAAACAAGGTAATGACGCACTAGTATCACTAAAATCCTTGTAACTAGCCAAATATTCTATGACCTGATCAAAATCTTGTTTGAAATTTTTAAAATCTTTAGGGTCTCTGATACCCCCTCTAACATTTGCCTTATTCACCAAGACATCCAGGTCTTTTATTTTATACCTAGTTTCTTCAGGAAATTTAGGCCATCTTTTTAACATTTGCACTTTAAACTCAGTCCATTTGCGTTTCCTGTGACCATCCAGTTCTTCTATATCATCTTTACATTCATTTTCAACAAAAAATACCACTTAACGCACCATATAATAATCTGATTCCCCATGTACTTCCACTGCTTGTTCAAACCTCCTCAAAAACATTTGAGTTTTAATCCCGGTAAATCTCAAGCTTTCATCTTTACACCTAATAATTTTCAAAACCCTAGGAGGTATCAATGCTGTAGAATTGGGTGATTTTTACCTCTCCTGAGTGACTTTAGAAGTAGTAGCTGTAGGATCCATTCTACCTTTTTTCAACTACTATAATTATAAACAAAGTAAAAAAAATTGGCACTAAAAGCTTAGAATGACTATATTATTTTTAATAAAGTCCTACATTATCCTCTGATAACGGCTTTATCCACTCGTTGAAGACCCTATGACTCTTCCCTTGAAACACTGGCTTGATTACATCCTTTTTGACAAAACCCTAAAAAAAAGAAAATAATAAACATACTTACAATCTGGAGGCCACTGTTGGGACACCAGTTGTAGAAAAAGAAAAGCTCTATAATACTAATCTGTAGACACAATTCCAAGATGGGTTGGTTCTCCTTTCTAAATCTAACTCTTTAAATAAATGCCTGCCACCCCAATAATCTTTAAAGACAGTGAAATCACATATTGTAAGTTTGGTTATCTATATATTTTTTATGGAGGAGAAAGTAGTATGAATTTGTAGAGATATTTTTAAAATTAAAGGGGAAATATATTTTAAAATAATCAATAAAACTTATGGCTAGATCTACTCACTGTAAGAGCTAGTATTGTCAGTCACTTCCTCTTGAAGCACTTAATTACAAAGTAACTCATGAGAAGAAAGTTTCTTTGTGGAAAAATATGAAGAATGATTTGTCCAACTTAAGACACTGTGTCTATCTGTTTCCAGGAACTAGAGGGACATAAGTTGAGCTTGAAAATACTAAATGACCATTAATCAACTTTGCAAAACAAGAATCAATTATCTTTTTTCAACTATCAATGAGACATTATCCAGTATTTCAAGAGTGAATACTAAACCAACAAACATTTAAGAACAGTTGAACTCATTGTTAAACGACCAAAAGTATTCTGCCACTTCTTTGAAAGAACCTGTTGTGCAAGATACTCCAGTTGTACCTATGCCTATTTCATCTAAAGTAAAATTAGTGCAACAAATGCCTGTAGATATTCCTGAGTTTCCATAAAATAGTAATGATGCACCTGGTCCATCTACAGATGGGTTAAACAATGAGATTACTGCCCAATTAGAAAAATTACATTTTCTTCTTACACAGAAACAAGTTTGTAACAAGGAGATTGCCTCAAATCAAAAGAATTGGCCAAAACTTGACCAATACCCAACATTTGATGGTGATTCTTCCTCTGATTGGCAGGAATTCATTTGCAGAATTGATAACCTTAAGAATTCTTATAAACTGCCAGATGAAAAAATTGTGACTAAATTGATTTCTTTGTCTTCCAAGGTATGAATCTGTCCTTTTAGATAAAAATGACTTCTCCTGGGAGGATTTGAAGAAATTGATTAAAGCACAGTTTGGTGGTTCAAAGGTTAGGATATCCCAACAAAGGCAGTATTAGGAAACTAGATATAGCTCTTCTTCTACAGAAAATCCTATTTAGTGCCTGATGAAACTTGTAAAGATTCTGAGGTCAATGGACCCAAACATGGATTTTGAATTATGGAATGAAAGGATCCAGTATAAATTGCCTATGTCTTTGAGAGACTTAATAGTTTCTAGGATTGAGCTCTCAAGAGAACCTTCTTCTTTTATTAATACTTGTAATGAGATACTTTTATATAACAAGTATAATTCTAAAAGGTTCATTCCTAGATCTTAATTGGAGAAAATCTCCAATTACCAACAGAAACCTCCTGAAAAAAATGGTAAATCTTCTACCCCTGTTGCACCTAAATAGTATGCAACAAACACTTGCTTTAAATTCAGAAAGACTTTTCATAAAGGCCACATTTGCGACAAGAGAATAAATCTTGTTGAAAATCAGAGGAACATGCTGATGACACAGTTGCACTGGATAATACTTCAAGTGATTGTGCCAGCAATATTTCTTATGAATCTCACCAAAAAAATTTAATTCTGGAAGAAGATATTCATTATTTAAATAATATTGACATTCAGAATGATTATTTATCTACAGTAGAAGATGCTGAGATCAAGAGAAATCTTGAAGACATCTCAATAATTAGTTCTTCACTCAAGGCACCAGTCTTGATTAATGGAAAGAACATTGAGGTTGTTTTAGATTCTGGAGCTGGAGGAAGTGAAGTATCTGAAAAAGCACTTGCTTCAGTGGATCAGGATTATAAATGAGAACTTATTCCTATCATTTCTTAAAATTGGAGAGGTTATGGCTCTGTTTTGTCCCCCATTGGTAAATACTAAGCAACAGTATTTTTCAAAAGTAACCATGGCTTTGTAAGAGCTGTGTGTAACTTTGTACTTATTAAAAATGATAAATTAAGTAGTTAGTTCATTGTGGGAAATGACATTTTAACTAAATATGACATTAAACTGGATCCCCCCAACCAATGCATCACCATGTGGTTGAATGGGAAGAGAAAATTTAAAATTTATTCTGCCAAAAATTATTAACACCAGGATTGAACACATGTCACTCCGTAGTTCAATATAAAGGAAGATCTACAAAATAAATGCCTGCCCTTCTTTCTGAAATTAAAAAAGCTTCTTTTAGAGAACAACTTTCTGGTGAGGAAGAAGATTCCATCATTCAGTTGATAAAATCTTTTCTTGTGGCCTTTGCTCATAAGTTACATGAAATATTATTGGTAAAAGAAAAAATGAAGCTCTCATTATCTTTCCCATTGACTGAAATACCACCTAGATTGAAGAAGAAGCCTTATCCTGCTTCTAAAACAAAGAGAAAAGATATTGAAGACAATATCTCTACCCTTTTAAAAATGAATATTATTGAAAAGGTAGTTAAAACACCTAAAAATTGTGTTATCTCACCTGTGTTAATCTCTTATGAGAAAGATAAAGCCAGGTTATGTGGTGATTATAGAGCATCTAATACTTATACTGTAGATGATATTTATCCTTTACCCAGAATTAGCTCTATAAATGCTACCTTACAAGGTGCTAAATATATCAGCTGCTTAGATAGTAATAAAGGATATCACCAGGTACTTGTTGAGAGGAATTCCCAGAATTTTCTAATGATTTCTACTCATATGGGTATTTATAAGTATCTTAGGATGCCATTTGGCTCCAAAAATTCCCCTTCAGTTTTTCAAAAGGTTATGGATAAAACATTCTGTCAAGAAATAATTGAAGGATGGCTGATGGTTTACATTGATGATATCATCGTATTCTCTACACATTTGAGGAAAATCTTAACCACCTGTGTAAAAAGTTCCATAAGATGGATGAGATTAATATGACACTTTCTTTGAAAAAATGAAAATTTGGGTTTCATTCTTTGAAAGCGCTTGGTCATGTTGTCTCAGGTTTACATATATGTATTGACCAGAGCAAAGTTGGAGCAATACAACAGGTAAATGCTCCTACTAAAGTTAGAGATCTTCAAAGTTTTTCAGGAATATGTGGATAATATAAAGAATATATTAAAAATTATCAGGTCATATTATTACCTCTAACCCAATTAACTATGAAAGATGTTGCCTTTTTCTGGAATAGTGAATGACAAAGAGCTTTTGACACTATGAAACATTGTTTGATGTCAGCACCAATTCTTGCTTTGCCTTACTTTAATCAACCATTTGTTTTATACACTGATTCAAGTTTTATTGGTCTGGTGCTGCTCTCCATCAAAAACAAGTTATGAATGATAAAGTATCAAAAGTGGTAATTTGTTATATTTCAAGAACCTTGAGATATAGTTAATTGAAATATGGTGCCACTCAACTGGAGTGTTTAGCAGTAATGTGGGCTCTAGAGAAGCTAAATTATTATCTGGGTTACCAGAAATTTGAACTTGTCACTTACTGCAGTGCAGTGAAATCCTTCTTGAACTTGAAGGCACTTAACAGACATATGTTAAGATGGCAATTAACTGTTCAAGAATAAAGAGGGAGGATGACAATAATTCATAGGGCTGGTATTTTTCAATCAAATGTGGATATGTTATCAAGGTTACCTTTGCCAAATGATGAGTCAAATCCTGCATATGATCCTGAGGATGAAATAGCTCACATTTATGGGATACATGTGGTTGATGTGTTGGAAGAGCTATTACAGCTTATTCTGGATTCATATGATAAAGACACCGACTTAAAAAGTTATGTACAATATTAAATGATCCGAAGAATTCTTCAATATAAGCATTAATTAAAACCCTCACACCAAAGTACCAGAAGGCCTTGGAAAAAGGTAAATTTTCAATTGATGAAGGCTACCTCTATTATAGAAGAAAGTTTATTAATGTTATTGTTATTCCTCCTCCTATGAAAGAGATCATCTTGAAAATTTGTCATGATGACATATTGGCTGTAAATTTTGATCTTGAAAAAACAATTATCAGAATTAAGAACACTGCTTGGTGGGTTAATATGTCTGAATACACAAAACTATATGTTGAATCCTGTGATTCTTTCCAGAGATCAAAAAATATTAACTGGATAAAGAGCTTGATTAATGCAACATATTGAAGCTCCTGATGCACCATGGCAAATAATAAACATGAACTTTGTAACAGTATTTCCCATTTCTGGGAAAGACAGTTATAACTCTTGTTGGGTTATTGTGGGCAGATTCACAAAAATGTGTAAATTCATCCCTACCCACAAGGATGCTTCCACTAAAGAATTAGCCTTCTTGTGGTGGTCTCATATGTTTAATACTTCTGGTTTTCCAAAGGCCATAATCTCTGACAGAGACCCTAAATTTACTTCTGAATTTTGGATGTCTCTGATAGATTTTTGTGGTTGTGATCTGAAACTATCTACTGCCCATCACCCCCAGACTGATGGATTATCTGAAAGAATGATTCAGACTTTAGAGTACATGATAAGAAGGTATTATTCCTTTGGCCTTGAGTACAAAGACAATGACAGGATCACTCATGACTGGGTCACCTTACCTCCTGGTTTGGAATTTTCTTATAATAGCACTGTTCATTCTGTTACTCAGTGAAAGCCTTTTGAGCTCTGGCTTGGATATGTTCCAAATACTCCTGTCCAAATTCTAAATAATAAAATACCAAAATTGGATTTACATCCTGGCGAAAAATCCTTTCTTCAGATGCAGCAACTTTTCAGAATTCATGCTCAAAAATTTATTGAAAAATCTTTTGAATGTGAGAAGAAGAGGTGGGACAAATCTTATAAAGAATACCCTTTTAAGAAGGGTTATTTAGTACTGATTTCTACAGTCCACATTAATTTACAAGTTAATAATAAATTAAAAGATCCATTTGTAGGTCCATTTGTTGTCAGAAGAATGGTTGGTGATAATTCAGTTGAAGTTATCCTGTACTATCTATATGACAGAAAACATCCTGTTTTTCCAATATCTCTTCTAAAACCTTACACATCCAATAGTGATTTATTTCCCAAAAGGAGGGGAAGACCAAAGAAGATCCCAATTGAAATCACTGAAACAGTAGAAATTGATAAGATTCTCAATGACAGAATAATCACTTCTGAAAATGGTACTGAATACTTATTGAAATTCAAGAATAAATCATTTGAATATGATTCTTGGATAGCTGGGAAAGAGATATCTAGCCCTCCTTCTCTACTGAAAAAATACAAAAGGAAAAAATCATAGCATTTTTTTATTGTTTTTTTAGAGTGAGGGAGTGTCAGCCAGGCTACAAGACTTACCCAGTAAAAAAATTAATGAATTACTGGGATGAAGCCACACATTTTAACTTCCTATTTTATTAATTTTATTTTATTATATTTACTTTATAACTACTTGTAATAAATTAACAAACTACAATAAGTAAATTTATTAAATATTTAAAATGTAAATTTTCCCTTATATTTTTATTCCCCAACCCTGTCCTCATGACAGGTTAGAAGTGAGATAAAAATATATTGATACTAACTAAAAATTAAAAAAAATTCAAATTATTTGATTTAAAATTTTAAAATAATTTTAATACAAAATTTTATTTCAAATTATTATATTCTAATGGTGACATTTACAGTAAACTCTCAAATATATAAAATAGTTTGATATATATAGTAAATACATTTTATTGACGCTCTTTTTAGAACACTTTTATTATTTGAAATATTTTCTTCTAGAATTTTCTTCTTCTAACACTCCTGTATGTAGGCTTCTTAACTCCATGTTCTCTCTCTCATTTTTTCCTATAAAAGGCCTTCTATTTGTGCTGTTTTATTCATCCCTTACTTACTTAAAATTTTATAATTTACAATGAATAACAATATTTATTACTAACATTTCTGCTTTAGTACTTACAATTGCATAATTCTAAACCAACTGAGTAATAATCACTACGCAATATAGGGGGTGGACTTGCTAGCAAGTCCTCAACCTGAACTCAGATGGAACTCAGATGGAACTCAGACTGTACTCATACTGAACCCATACTGAACTCTACTTGAACACCCACCTAAAACTGTTCTTTTGAGTGGTGTTCATTCCTGATTGTATGGCTCCTTTATCAATAGCTCAATGTGTGTTCAATCTATGGTGAGCTTGGGTCCAAGGTTGCGGACTTGCTAGCAAGTCCGCCCCCCATATTGTGTGGTGAATATTAATACTTTTTACCCTTTATTTGAGTAATAAATCATAAAAATAGAAACCTACGTACCTTTACTTTGAGATCCTTGAGTATCCACCTTTCACCACCATTGGACCTCCATTAAAATCTTCTAGACCATTACGACCACTTGACAAGATCATTGGCTCTTTTATAAGCTCTCTTAAATTAAACATTAAAACTATCAACTCCTTTGAATCTCAACCTCTTAAATGTACAACAAAAGAAGAGAAACATGAATAATCTCAGTTTATGCAAGCATAGGGCTTCCTAGGATGTATTGGTTTTGTTGATGGTACTACTACTCATTTTATCCAGAAACCTGCTCAAGGTGGAAACAGTTACTTTGACCATAATGGAGGTAGATTTTTTTAATTCCTTTCATTATTTTTGAGACTAACACAAAAAACTATATCTTCTCTATAGATATTCATTTTATGTTCAGCTTATATGTGACGTGAACAAAAAATATAAATCTTTCTTTTCTGGCTATCCAGGTTCATGTCATGACTCCAACATCTTCCAAAGAATTCAAATTTCAAAAGAACCTGAAAGAAACGTTCCTGGTTAAAATTTCACAATTAAATGTTTCAAATCTCAGTGAGGGGTGTGTGAAAAGTATTGATCAGAGGATCAAGGTCAGGGCTTCACATGTGATAGGAATGATGTGGCCAAAATGTGGTTGTAAAAAAATTGGGAAAAAATTGCTAATACGAGGTCATAACTGACACCCATTTTTGAAATAAGTGACTTTTTTGCAAATTTTATATGCTTATTTGGTTTAAAATCTGCACTGAAGTTAAGTGTAGATTTTCCAGAACTGACATCCCCTATTTTCCATCCATTTGCATATATTTTTGAGTGTATGAAATTGAAGAATAATGTGGAAAGATGAAATGAGCAAGGTGTAGTTGTGCATGAGTAGAAAACTCCAAGAAGAGTCCTATTTGCATTACATTACCTGTAGTTGTGCATCAGTAACAAACTCCAAGAAGAATTGGAGTTAGTCAAAGGAGAAACTCTCATGTTAAATACTATCTCACTATGGTAACTAAGTATAATTATGAATATGTACATAACATCCCCCCACTTGGGTGCCATGATTAGTGCAAAAAGATAGACAAAGTAGAAGTAGAAGGATGAGAAAGAGATATAAGAAAATTATGTAACACCCAAGTTTTGTCTTTTCTGAGAGGTCAATAAGAGTCCCACATTTTTGGTTAACAAATCTGCTTATTTTTAGTGACTGCTTCCCATTCTAGATTTATATTTTGTTTATATAGCTGTTAATTTACTATTAATAAATACCTATCTGAATGTATGGTACGTTTATTGGATGGATTACATTTCACGGAGGAGACTGCACTCTTTTTATCACATTGAAGAATGAAGCTTTTCATGGTACCGCAGATGTCAGACAAAAGATTTTAAATCCAGATACTATCTTTGGTAGAAAGACACATAGCTGTGCATTCAGCAAAACATGTTGAATCTGCAACAGTAGCTTGATGTTTTGATGACCATAGGATTGGGCAGAAATTCAAAGAAATAATTTGACTACTTTTTGACCTCAACCATTTCCCACCCGAAGACACATCAGAGTAAGTTATGAGAGTTTTTTTTTAGCTTGAATTCAGATAAAGTTTTAGCTTTAGATCTCTTGTTGCTTGAAAATATTTTAGTAGGTGATTTAAGGTGTGCCAATGAAAATCTAATGGTTTGGAAGAAAATTTTGCAAGAAAATTCACAGCATAATATAATTACGGTTGACTGGAGATTGCAATGTAGTTTAGAATGCCTATGATGGAGGGATATGTATTTGATTTGATATCTGTGTCTTCAGGAGTAGTAGAATTTAGTTTACAATTCATTGGTAAAGGAGTTCTACTTTTCATGGCACTTGGGTTATGCTCATGAAGTAGTTTATGAATGATTCTATGAAAATCCAATTCAAAACCCTGTGAAACTTGTTTTACCTTCATTTCTACAATACTATCAAGATCTTCAGACTATTATATCTCCAGCCCCCCATTCATACCCATTTTCAGCTTCTTCAACATCTCATCATCACTACCCGTAAAAATCCCATCATCAACATGAAGCAAAACTACCCCTGTCAATGTGCTACCCTTCAGAATGTATAAACTTGTGTCATATTGACTAGAAACAAAACCTATTGAATTAAGTTTATCTGAAATGTGGAGCTACCAGCAACCAAAAGCTTGCTTGGTTCCATAAAGTGCTTTGTGTAGCTTTAAAACATTACCCAGTTGAGATAATTTCATGCCTGGAGGTAGCTTGATCCATAGATATTCTTCAATATTTCTGTGAAGATATGCTGTAGACAATCCTATAGTACTAGCTATAGGCCTTGACTAAGGTAGTTGGAGTAAAACTGGAGAGAAAAACACCTGTCCCTTTAAGAAATTCCAGGTGAGATTTACTTGCTACAGCAAATTATAGACTGTTACAATACCCCTTCCATAACACTTCTTGACCACTTTACAAGTCAAGTAAGTAGCCAATAGCATACAATTGAGAACCAAAGAACAAGAAACCTGAAATGCAGAGAGATCTACACCAGAAAACAAAGACACAGTTCACTTGTTGCACAAACACAGCAAAAATACTTGATGTAGGTTGCAAAGCTACAACATAGAAATTGTCAGTGTGTGCTAGTATCTAAGTATGATTTTATAGTAAATATTAATGGTCCTACTACTTATTGTAAAATGATTTAGTGATTAAACCTCAGGGGAAGACCAATAAAATAGTTATTCTCAATGTAAACTCACAATACTTAGATCTTTATGTGTGCTAGTGGTGGAAAATAGATCAATAAAATATAGTTATAGCTTATATAAAGATAATATCAATTTATAACTGCTTTATAATATATTAAAATATGATAATAATTGTTTTTACTGTTCATTTGAAGTGTAGTAAGTAAGTGATGTCTAATAAACTGTCAAATCCTCCCTACATATACCAAAATCCACTGGAGTGCACAGACCTTTAATCCAGATGATGTCACTTCTATCCCTGGAAATTACAGCACTGTGAGGGCCCATCACCTTCCTATGGCATCCACTACAAGAATTTTCAACACCCAGACCTCCATTAAGGACCCTCTATCACAATTAATGATACCACATACCCATACCATAAATAGAATAAACAGATAAAAGCAGATACCATAAAGAAACAGGTAAAATAACTCATCCAAAGAGGATAAAATGAAGCCCAAAGCATATAAAGGAAACAAATTAACTCTACAAGCCCCCAATAACATCCCCAAGAATCCTTATTAACCCAGTAATTATATCCCAACCCATAAATCCGTGAAAATCTATCAAAGGAAGCAGATTAAGTTATCTAAACTGGATATACGCGCCTGAAAAAGGTGTATATGCTTGTATAGGCATTGTGAGTCCACTGAATACGTCCATATGACCTAAAATAAGCAGAAAAATAAAGTTTATAGGCTATTAAGAGGTTAAAAACCACTTATAGACCTAAATATACTTAATATAACTACATATTTCACTGAATATGAAGTTTATGTATACATATAAGCTTATGTATGTCTATAATTACTTAATATCACTTAAGGTAAGTTTATTATGACTCCATTAACACCTTAATAAGTATTATTAGGCTATGGATAAGCTATTTAAACTACTATAAGTTGTATAATCGTGTAATAACTATATACATATGTATTATAACCATATATATAAGTATTTTAACCTTTTTTTAAGTTATAATCTTAATGTAATTAAGGTTATCTTATTTTAAAGGTAAGAATTACTCTGTCCTGGGGATACCTAGGCTGATAGAAATCAGTTGCCAAAGTTGAGTTAAATGAAGAACTAACCTTGCAACAAACACAGCCAATTGTGGCCAAAAAACAGTGAAAACTGAGTGAGAAACAATGTTATAATTACCAGATGGTGGTATGATAAATAAAATTGCCGCAAACTGTCTTCTTCAGTATGTACACACAGACCACCCCCTAAAAAATCCATGCACAGCAACTAATTTGGCGCTTTTGACAGCCAAATTGAATAAAAACCCTCTAGAAATTCTCCCCAGCCTTCTATAATCAAGGTGGCCAGACCTCCCTGAATCCAGAGAACCACTAAAAACCTCCAATTAAAGCCCAAAATACTTAGAAATATCCACAATGACTACTAAAACCCTTAAACACAAAATTAAGCTATGACAAATTTGAGACATAAAATATAGAGCCAAATTAGCTCTACTTAATGGCACTAAGCACTTAACCCTAAGACTTAAGTTTAGCCTGTAAAAAATGAAAAAAAAAAATAAAAAAGCTATCTTTTAGAAACAAAAAGTGAGTAAATGACCCCTTAAAGCTTGGAATGTGAAGATATCATAAAGACATAAAATATAGAGAAAAACCGGGGCTATCTACTGGTAGTTCCCACATACCCATAGTCCCAAAATCCACTGAGTAAAACAAAAATAACACATAATTATTCAACCAATTTCAATTAAGACATACAAGAACAGTTCCAAACAGACCAATAAAGGCCTCTACCAATGTTAGAATACCACATCCTCCCTCCAATTGAGAATTTCCATATTCTCCTTCATCACATCCACCATGTTCAGCTTTCTTTCAAAATGTGCCTCTGACATGGGCCCCTGCCAATACTGCATTGACAACAATTTGATCTGTGCCATCACACCAACAGCTCATCCATACAGAACTTCCTGTGATGCCTGCAAATACAGAAAAAAAACTTGCTTCAGACCTGGTCTGTTATCATCTTCAACAGATTCACCTCCTCCTTAACCTGGTCCATCTTCTACCAGCACCAAAAGATCCAGGCTATCCATCCTGATACCCAGATTAGTCAACAAACTACACCCTTCAAAGAAGATTTCCAACACCACTACAGAAACCACTTTCACTATTCTTGGTCCATCTGATGGTATATAAAATTTATTACTTCTTTCTACTTTTAAAACTGATGACTTTTCAGTTCCTCCGTCTTCTGAAAGTGATGATGACAATGTAGGATCCATTGAAAAACCAACACCTAACAACTTTCCCACCATTAAGACCAAGTTCCAACAACACTCCTCTGAACAAAAACACCTTCTACTAGACTGCTTCCAATCCACTCCTGCTAGAAATACACAGGACCTTGAGAAAAGGAAACACCTCATCCACCAGTTCAAGACTAATGCTGAACACTTTGTTTCATTTCTTGATTCTCTTCTGTCACTTGACTCTTGATTGAACTTTTTTGACTTAGAAATGAAATTTTTGACCACTCTCCAGATTTCCTGAATGTAGCCAATCATAGGAAATTCCTCAGTTTACAGTCTTGGGGCACTCATCCTCAGTTTAAAGTCTTGGGGGACAAACAGCCCTCATTTTATAGTCTTGGGGGACTCAAAACTCTCATTTTATAGTCTTGGGGGACTTAAAACCTAAATCATAAAGACAGAACAAGATATCAAAACATTAAATACCAAAAAAAAAATAAACTAAAATCCTGGGTTAACTGTTCTACAGAGCAGCCAGCTTATCAGTTACCCCCACACTTGCCTTAACTAAATTCAGAGACTCCCCCTTTGGATGCCTTCTTCCAGAATCACACCAACATCACGTTTTCAGTTTATAGTCCTGAAGGGCTCAACCATCAAACCATCCTCAGATTATAGTCTTGGAGGACTATACCATTTTTCAGTTTAAAGTCCTGATGGACTGACCATAGTGTTCAGTTTAAAGTCTTGACAGACTTTCCCACCTTGCATAAAAAGACATAGCCAATTCCATGCACAATACTCCGCAAACACCCTACTGAACCTCCACTCTTTCTTCATTATCTACACATCACTGATAAAATTTTTATTCATCTCTTTTCTCTTCATTATTTTTTCTTTACAGATCATGGCTCAATCCCCATATTTTGACCCATCATACCTTCCTTGTTTCACTTCTCCCAAGGACTATGCTTGCAAACATTGTATCCACATGTGCAGACTTTGCACTTTCACTCTTCCAATCCCTGAAGCCAAACCCTACAACAGGGCCTGTGATTCTTGCAACTCCAAAAAGAAAAAATGTGACAGAGACCCCAATTATCCTATACCACTACCTTCATCTTCACACAAATACATCTCTAGAACTCCTAACAGATCCCCAGAACTTGGTCCTGCTTCTTCCTCTTTATCTTCAGCTCCATCCAGAAGATGACCCTTCTCAGTCCCCAGAACATTCTCCAAAAGAAATGCTTAATCATCTCAAGAAACAGCCTTCATCTCAGCAAATTCAGCTAAAACAGCTTCAAAGTCAGCTCCCAGGATGCTAGACCACATCCAGGTGGCCCACCTGCCTTTCTAGGAAGCAAAAATCAGGCTCAAAACCTCCAAATTTATCCAGAAAACAGCCAATATCCACCAGTACACAGCAAAAAATCCATGCAACAACCTCCTAGTTCTCCCAGAGCAATGCGCCCAACAATTTCTTCATCCAAAAATGCTAAAAAACCAAAAACATTTAGAAGACCCACCAGAGGACCTCAAGAAGACACCAGAGCACCAAAAATTGCTCCCAGAAAAAAATCTCCCTCTCAACCAAGAAGAATTAACTACACCTCTCCTCTTCCAGACAATTAATCATCTGATAGCTCCATTTCTTCCAGATCTTCATCCAGAAGATCCCAATCAGCTTCCAGGTCACCTTCTCCTGCTTCATCCTACAACCAACCCGGTACTCCACCACCAGTATCTAACCAAACTGATTCAAGCAAAATTATCAGCAACAACAACAACAGCCCTGGTGCTCCAACCAGGCCACAGGAAAGTCCTCATTCTAGTTCATACTCTCAAAAACATTTAGAGGATGACCATGAAAATCCATATCTTCACCTGGTTGATCCTCTTACTACCTCCATTCAAAATCCTTCAACAGTCCAAATCCCAGCCTCTTACAAATTTGATGAGCTTCCAATCTGTAAATACCAAATTAATTCATCCCATTTCTTTAACAGAAAACAATTACTGATTCAATTCTTCTGTTTAGTTGGCACCCCTCCTCCTGAAACTGCAATTGGGATTGGCCAACCTCTAGAAACCACATTGACACTGGATTATGCCAATATGAAGGAACACTTAAGTATGATCTGTTCAGAAATGCTTAAAGCCTTTGCTCTTCATGAGCCATTGAATGAATTCAAGAAGAATCTGAGGGAAAAACTTCTTTATGACCACTGGAAGATGTCTGGAATAACTAAGCACATCTTCCAACACTCTATCCCAGCCTCTTCTACTTCTACCCAAAAATTACCTTCAAATCTGGTTCCTGACCATTACAATCTATACACTCTCTCCAGACGACTACACCACAAGAAAAAAGTTCTTTCTCCAATCCCAACATAATATGGACCAACCACTGGAGGCTTCTTCTTCCAGTCATTAATTAAAAAAATAAATTAATAATTCACTAAATGGAGAAAACAATAATAATTAGCAGATATATATATAAAAATTTTTTTTATTTTTATTTTTATTTTATCTTTTTTTTGTTTTTTTATATTTATTTTTTCACAGATTACTACTTAAAACTCCTAACATACTAAAAAAAACTTGAAAAGAATTAAACAAAATTTTCCAAAAAAATATAAGAGCTCAGATATTTAAATAAAATGAATAATAATAAGATGAAATAAATAATAATTACAAATGGTATCCCCTAGCCAATTGATGAGCTGATCCCCTGATATCTTACCCACATCCAAGTGCACCTTGATGTTTATACACCTTTAAATAACTTTTAAATGATTTGATATAGAAATAAATTAAGAATAATAATATAAAGTTAAAGTTAAATGATTAGAAAAAAAATTAAATAATAAAAATGAAATAAAGATTAAAATAAAATAGTATTTCCCAGCCAATTGATGAGCCTTTCCCCACCAATTCTTTCCCACATCCAAGTGACCCTGATGTGGTGAAACTATATAATATAATTTTGTGATTTTTCCCTCTTTATATCCTTATTACTTCCATAAAAAATTAAAATAAAAAAAGAGAAATAAGAAAATAATCTAAAACTCTATCTAACCAACCATAGCCACAAAAATCAAAAAAAGAAAAAGAAAAGTCCAGCTCCATAGGTGATCCAGCCAAAGGAAATGATTACTGGGTGAGCTCCCTCCAATAAGTAAAAATGATGGGAGACCACCAGTGATCCACCACCAATCCAAATAGATTAAAGAAGCCAGTCCCAAGCCATTTAAAAGTCATAGTGGACTTGAAACCTGAATAACAAAAAACAGAGCTATAATTCAACTAGGACAAACAAAAATACTTTAAACGGACATTATGGAGTAACTGTTCTACTGAGAAGCCAGCTCATCAGTCATTCCCACAATTGCCAAAATAAAATCTTGAAGCCCCCCCTGGGTAACTTCTAAAAAAACAAAAAATCTAACAAATAAACAAAAACCAATAAGCATGAAGAGTCCAGCACTTGAAGACCAAAAGAAAGGACTTCCAGTTTCAAGTCATAGTGCACTAAAACCTGTGAACAGAAAACAATGCTAGGGTTCAATCAAATTAAGAGAAGGGGTTGTAAACAGAAAATCTGGGGTAACTGCTCTACAGAGCAGCCAACCCATCATTTACACCTACACTTGCCAAGATCAAATCTAGAAGCCCAACCTACAGTTACCTTCTAAAAAATTAAAGTTTCCAACAAAAAAGATGCACAGCATTACCAAAATCCAAAAATTAAAGAATGATACATAGTTTATCCACATTGTGGAGTCAATCTTCTTCACTTCTAGTGCCTCTTGGGTATAATCTCTTCACCTGATCTGCAGCCACTCTTTTCTTCAAGACTGCACCATTTAACTCCTCCAAAACATAAGAACCTCCAGAAATCTGAGATCTGACTCTGTAAGGCCCATTCCACTTGTCAGAAAAGAATTTTCCCCACTGACTCTCCAAACTTCTATTATACATTAAAACCAAACAATCAGGTTTAAAGGGATTCCTGAGTCTATGAGCCAACTTCTTCTCCCAGTATCTGACTGATTAATTTCTTATCTTCATCACTCTAGAGTATGCCTTCTCTTGACATTCCTCTCTACATTCCAACTGTTGCATCCTGGCACAGAGCAAATATTCTGTTGAGCACACATCATCCAAATAAATTCCAAGATAAGAGACAGCTTCCAAATCCACTGGTAGAACAGCTTTCTGCCCAAACATTAATTCATAAGTAGAATAGCCAGTTGTCCTTTTCACAGTGACCCTATCAGAAAATAACACCAAGGGTAAATAATGCCTCCACTTTTCAGCACTATCTCCACACATCTTCACCAAGGCAGTCTTGATAACTTGATGGTCTCTTTCAACCATGCCTTGAGCTTCAAGATAATAAGGTTTAGTCACTCTAACTTTAGAACCAATACTTGCCACAGCTTCTTTTAATTCATCTTCAAACTCTGGACCACCATCAACAGTCACCAACTTCATCAACCCATATATAAACACCCATTCCTTCTTTAAAAACTCTACCACATTTTTGGAAGTCAAATTAACCAGAGGCACTGCCTCACCCAACCAGAAAAATTATCCCTGTAAACAATCAAGTATTTATACCTGCCCTCTTTGATATAAGCAGTATCCAGACTAACTCTTCCAAAAACAGTTGTTTCACCAGTAGCACGGCCAACGTCTTTAGGTTTCAAATTACTTCTACTTTGACATTCTTCACAAGATTGAACCCAACCCTGAACAGCCAACTTCATACCTGGCCACCAAAGTATATCTGCTACTCTCCTATAAGTCTCCCCAAAGCCTCTATGACCAAGGTCTTCATGCAAAGACTTCATCAAAACTTCTTTACCCTTCTTTTGAGTCACCACCACTTGAGGATTTTTATGTCTCCTCCTCATCAACCTTCTTCCTGACACATAGAATCCAGAACTCTTCTTCTTGATTGCCACCCAAGTTTCATCATCACAAATATCTGGCCTCTCCAAGGTTAACAGATATTCAACCATAGTAAAATATAACCCAGTTTGACCCCAGTTCTCATCTTTAAAATACAACAAAACAACATTTAAGAGTTCAACCCTGTCATTAAAGTCTCCAGTGTGCACATGAACAACACAACCAGCCCAACCAGGAAACCAATCCCCAAACTTTGGTACATCCTTTTCCTTCCACTGAATCTTAAGAGAATCAAGTTCACTAAGAAAAACACCATTCTCTAATTTTGAACCATCCCAAACAACAGCCCCATCTTCATCAACAAAGACATTCTGATAATCAGAATCAAGATCAGATCAAGCCACTTTAACCTCATTTGGGAGGAGAGAACAATCTTCCAGTTTAGCCTCATGGGGGAGGAGAGATCAATCTTCAACACCCTTTTTGCTGGCCCTAACAATTGGTACATCTTCATCAAATTCTTCAGAGTCTGAATCTTTATCTGTGGGTGGTCTCCTTGATAATCCTTCAGACATTGTAAAAGTTTTTCCAGTTTTTTGTACCAGGTTAAAAGAAAATTACTGAATAAATGCCACCCACCTAGTCATTGGAGCATTTGGAAGACTAGGTGTATTGATCATTTGAACCAGAGATTTGGAATCCACCTGCAGCTCAAAATGCTGTCCCCACAAAACAGTTTTCAACTTCTTAAAAATTTTTGCTACCTCACACAATTCCAACTTAGGTTGAGAATATCTAGATTCAACCTCATTAAATACCACAGACTCATACCTTACTGGTCTGACCCTCCAAGTTTTATCTTCCATGAGACAAAACAGCACCTGCAGCAATATAACTTGAGTCCACTTCCAAATAAATTTTTCCAGCTCCCATTCCATAATCCAACTTGTGAAGAATAATATCTTCACCTACCACCTTCTTCAACTTCTGAAAATCCTCTTCACACTCTTCCTTCCATACCCAATCTGCGTCTTTCCTGGTCAGCCTCCTTAAAGGTGAAGCCAACAAAGAAAAATCTTTAATACAAATTCTGAAATACACACAAACCCCCAAAAATCCCATGAATTCAGTATTATTTTTAGGCCTGGCCATGTCTGAATGTTATTAACTTTTTTCTTTGCCACAATCCTTCCCTCTTTACATACCACATGACACAGAATCCTCAGAGCAGGAACAAAACAACAAAACATTGACCCAGAAATGGTCAACCCAGTCTCTTCAATCCTAAACAATACTCTTTCTAAAGTAATTGCATACTCCTAAAAAAACCTCTTTATACCTGGATTCTTTTTCAGCACCTCATTTCCATAATCTGTGGATGGTCCTTTGATTCCACCATCATTAATAAAAATACCAGCATGTGTAGGAACCTCATCCTGAAAAATCCAAGCCATTTGTGCTTGATATACTGGTACTTAATTAGTTGCTCTTTGAGACAACCTAGTGAGCTGAAAGCTTCCCAAGGGAGTCTCAAAAGGTTTAGGTGGCCATGAATCCATTTTAATTTCCCTTTTATCATAACCACCCATAATATCACCCAAACCATAACACACCCTTACAGAAAAATCTTCCATAAAGTCCTCTGCACTTGTCTGCATCCCAGCATCCTTGATAGTGACTCTATTCAAGGCTCTAAGATTATGAACAACCCTCAGCTTCCCATTCTGCTTCTTTACACAGAAAACTAGACTTTTGTAGCTAGATTTTGATTGTTTGTATAAACCAGTCCTGACCCTTTCCCTAACAATCTCAACAAAATAATAACTGATAGCAACCGTAATTGGAATAGGTATGATTTGCCAAGGCTTGAAACAAACCACAGCAATCAAGTAAGGTTCCCCATAAGAGTGTTTCAACACTCCCCTTTCCTCTTCAACAAATACCACAGCTTTCTCCCTCAGCACAATGAAGTGCAACCACAACTTCTTTTCCTCATCAGACAACCACCCATCAGGACTAAAATTAACAACTTTCAACCTTTCCACAGTCTCCCTAGCAGTTTCCACAAAATGAGGAGGACTCTTCACCAGAGGAGTACATTATGGATCTCTTGACAAAGGAGGTCTCTTCAAAGGAGGATTCAAACCTACAGGAATAGGCTCATTTACAGGCCTAATCTTTTGCAATACCTTCTTTTACTTTTCAGCTCCACCTTTAACTTGAGGGATCTTCAGGAAATCTTCACCACCATAGCTGGAACAAAAACCAAGGGTTTCCCAATTGCTCACATGTGTGTCCAAGGTAATGTTTTTGAAAGGTGTAGAAGAAACCCTAGCGGTGCATAATTTGGAGGTCTTAATTTTAGACCCCAATCTCACCACTCCAAAACTTTTCCGCAATTCCACATCTTCATCCTCATTTCCATCTTCTAAATCTTCAAATATTGATTCATCTTCTGAATCACATCTTCTAAAATTGTGCAGTTTATCCTCATTCTGGAGGCCCAAAAATTGATCTTGCTGATCTTCTTTCTTCAAAATTTTGTGCAGTTTAACCTTTATGCTGGAGGCTCAAAAATTGATCTTGATGAACTTCACAAAAATAATTCTTGTCTTCTTTCTTGATTATCTTCAGATTTTTTTTCTTGATTTTCTTCATATATCTTGAAATATTTCTTTTCTTTTCTTGAGTTTTCCTCTATCCTACAAATTTAACCAGGGGTTTCCCCAATGCTCACAGACGTGGCCAAGGTAATGTTTTTGAAAGGAGTAGAAGAAACTCTAGCGGTGAAAAACTGGGAGGACTTAATTTTAGACCCCAATCTCGCCACTCAACAACTTTTCCGCATATCTTTCAATAAAGATATATAACCAATCTTCTTTTTTGAACTTGAATTAAAAATAATTGAAAATCTTGAGAGAGAGCAGATACTTGATAAAAAACATGAAGAATACTTGAAGAGAAGAGAAAAATTAAAAAGAGAAAGTTTAAAATCCACTTGTTATATCTCCAAGGGAGCTGACCTACTACAACTTGAGATTTCCTCATGTTGGGGAGAGGATTTAGCACTTGGGTGATCAGCCCTCATCACTCTAAAAAAGAAAGACTCCCACTAGAGCCTCAGCCACACTCCAAAAAACCAGAGGCAGCACCCACATCTCTTCTTCTCCTACAACAATCCATGCACTGGCACATTGAAGAAAAACCAGGCCTGGTCTTACAACCATCCTCTCCAGGAGATGATAACCTCATGTGAAGTCTCCTTTCATCTTCACCAGTCAACTCCAAACTGTTTCCCAAATCAAATTGATAGCCAATTCTTTCTTGAAAATCCATCAAGAATGGCCCACCAAGAACAGCTATAACTGTTCCCTTAGCAATATAAAAATGAACCTTCCCTGAGGTTCCACCAACATCTAACTTCACAAACTCATATGTTCCAGCTAATTCAGTGTCATGGCCTTCAATCCCTCTTAAATTTCCATAATACCTGTTTTGATGGGAGGCCCAGATGAGTAGCCTCAAACAAAGAAATCAGGTTAATCTGAGAACCTGAATTCACTAATTCCCTGGCCTCCCTTCCATTCAGAGTGACATTGACATAACCCAGAGATGAAGAAAAATGAGTCTCCAGCCCCTCGCCAAACTTTTCAGTAGAATCACAAATGTATTTTACCTCCCCAGAAGAAACCCTTCTTCTGGTCAAAAACTTTTTCCATATTTCAGCCAACCCAGGACTGATAGCATACAACTCCCCATAAGTAGGGGAAACCTGACCCTGATTCATCCTTTCCAGGACGGAGTCCATAACTTTAACTTGGCCAGAAAATACTGGCCTCTCAAAGTGAGCTCTTTGCTTCACTACCTTGGTCCTATAAAATTCTTGAGGACCAGAACCACCAACAGATTTACCATCAACAGGAATCAAACCAGATCCCTCACCAGAGCCTCTAACTCCAGAAGGCTTTGGCAATGAAGCCAAAGGGACATTCTACTCAGAGTCATAATCAAAATCTATAGGCATTGGCTCACCATTCATGTCCAATTCTCCAAAACTAGGGGGGCCCATATCTGCCATACCCTTCTTCATTTTATACAGCTCCTCTTTTCTGTACTTCTTCCTAGCTGCACTCAGCATAGGATCCACCTTTGAAGCATTAGGCTTTAATTGAGCCTGAAAACTTTTCTTGGGCCTTCCCACCTTTCCTGCTTCCACATCATTGACACCAGCCAAGCATTCCCCACTTGACTTTCCACCACAAGAACACAACTCCAAACCACCAAAGGAAGATGTAAATGAGACTCTATTAGCCTCCTTTCCCTTTCCCTTGCCATAATCTTCACCTTAACCAGAAGAAGAAGCCTCATTAGGAAACTCTTCAAACCTTGGCCTTCTTGAGTTGACATTATGCCTCCTCCTCACCAAGTCCACTTGAGCCTGACCATCATTAGGCTTCACAAAAGAGACATCTGGAAACTTGAACACTTTCACATCAAATTCCACCTTCCCATCAGACACATCCCTATTCAGTGCCCAAAATTCATTTAACTTGTGGCCCTTCCTGCTTCCATAAGAGCAGACCCAAGGATTACTCCTACCAACCCTCCTTTCAAAATCTCTAGGCTGAGAAGGAGCCTTATTGGCCTTCTGAGCCTCCTGAATAAAAATATGTAGCTGATTTTTCAGATCAGCCAACTGCTCCACTACTGGATCAACCTCTTTAGGCTTCTCAGGAGCCTTTCCCTCATTCACACTTTCCTTCCTCCTAGATTCCATCACATCTTCATCAAAAGCTACACTGAACTTTTTAACAAACTTGGTGCTAGTTTCTTGGCAAGAATCAACTGCCAACAGTTTCAGATGACCCTCCACAAACTCTTTCACCGCAGAAAGAGCAGGAAATATCTGATTCCCATCAGGAAGAATCTTCATCTTATTCTTCCTTGCCAACTCCTTCAGCACATCACTCCTGACATTCCTAGCCAGAGCAGACCAGAAAATATTTCTTGCAGAGTCAGTACTCTCCAACTCCTGCATATCTACCAAATAATCTACCACTGGCTCCAACTGAGCCAGAAACTTCCTATAAGTATGGAGGCTGTCCACCCCTCCATAAGATTGCCATTCACTTGCAATCATATTGAGATCCACCATAGAGTACCTATATCCTCACCTGTCTGTCATCTGCAGACACAACATTTTCCAATCCTTTCTCCTATAACCCTCCATAGCAGCAACCTCCTTCACCAGAGCCCTGTCACCAATATAGAAATTGACTTTCTTCACCATTTCCAGGTGAGAAGCACCATCCACATTCCCAGAAGCCTCAGACAGCTCCAAAAACAACTTCACTTCCTCCCCCATAAACATAGGCCCCTTCCAGGACTTGATCCTGAAAGAAGGCCTAACAGAAACAGGAGGATTACCATCCTCAGCAGCACCAACAGTTTCACTACCACCACTAGAGAAAGAGGGCCCAGAATTCATGGTCCAATAGATTCCCAAAAACCAATCTCCAACCACAGAAGAGAGTCAAAAAAGCTAACAAATCCTCACCCCACATTGGGAGCCAGAAATGTAGACAATCCTATAGTACTAGCTATAGGCCTTGACCAAGGGAGTTGGAGTAAAACTGGAGAGAAAAACCCTGTCCCTTTAAGAAATACCAGGTGAAATTTATTTGCTACAGCAAATTGGAGACTGTTACAATACCCCTTCCAAAAAACTTCTTGACTGCTTTAAAAGTTAAGACAGTAGCCAATATCAGACCACTGAGAACCAAAGAGCCAGAAACCTGAAATGAAGAGAAATCCACACCAGAAATGAAAGACACAGTGCACTTTTTGCACAAACACAGCAAAAATACTTGATGTAGGTTGCAAAGCTACAACAGTGAAATCAGTTGCCAAAATTGAGTTAAATGAAGAACTAACCTTGCAACAAACACAGCCATTTGTGGCCAAAAAACAGTGAAAACTGAGTGAGAAACAATGTTATAATTACCATATGGTTTTATGATAATTAACGTTGCCCCAAACTGTCTTCTTCAGTATGTAAACACAGACCACCCCCTAAAAAATCCATGCACAGCAACTAATTTGGCGATTTTGACAGCCAAATTGAATATAAACCCTCTAAAAACGCTCCCCAGCCTTTTATAAGCAAGTTGGGCAGCCCACCTAGAGGCAAACGGACCTCCCTGAAGCCAGAAAATTACTAAAGACCTCCAATAGAGCCCAAAATACTTAGAAAAATCCACCACAACAACTAAAACCCTTAAAACACAAAATTAAGCTATGACAACTTTGTGACATAAAATATAGAGCCAAATTAGCTCTAATTAATGGTACTAAGCACTTAGACCTAAGACTTAAGGTTAGCCCATAAAACACAAAAAACAAAATTAAACAGCTATCTTGTAGAAATGAAAAGTGAGGAAATTACCCCTTAAAGCTTGGAATGTGAAAATATCATCAAGACATAAAATATAGAGAAAAACCGGAGCTAACCACTGGTAGTTCCCACATACCCATAGTCCCAAAATCCACTGATTAAAACCCAAATAACATGTAATTTTTTGACCAATCACCACAGAAAATTTGGGGGGGTATTGCTAGCAATACCCCTCATTTAAAAATGTTGGGAAGTGGTTGGAAAGCTGTTGGAAAGCTGTTAGGAATTCATTGTGAAACCAAATTTAAATCAATTGGACAAATATTTGGTAATCAGTTAGACCTAGATTCAACCCAACTCAATCACAGGTCTCTTGGAGCTTGGTGATTACTTTGATCTTCAGCTGAGCACAGATTGAGCAAAGCTTGAACATATCACTTAACATATCATAATATTCACTTTCCCATCTTGTGGAAAGCAAAATTTGATATTCAGTCTAAAAAAATCTACAGATATTTTCTTTCCAAGTTGGTAACAGAAGGTTAAACTGTAGTATCACAATTATTACATTAGACTACATAGATATTTGATAAAACATACAATTCAAATCAATTTTAGTATTATTGAGATCACCATAAGTGTCTGTCCAAAGACTTACAAAAATTATGTTAGTATCAAGACATCTTTCTAGGTAGTAGTTTCAATTTGGATTTTGAACTGCCATCTAAAGTATTTTAATATTAGACAGAAACATAAATAAGTGTAATAAGAGTGAAATTATTCTTTTTTGTGATTATAATGTAACAATAAAGCACATTTTTATTAAGAAAATTTTTCATCTTCCACAAACCCAAATTTACTCTATAGGCTCAAGATTTATTTTAGAGCCATATTATTTATTTCAGTTATCATTCATTTACTTCCAATATTTTTTAAAAATATAATATAAATACAAGTGAAAAAATTATGATCTTAGCATAGCATATGCTAAAAAGTTATTTTCTCGTTTTATTCAAAACTGATTATTCATTTTTTTGTTTAATTCATCTTTTAAAAACCACTATCTTCAGATACTATTCTTACTTAATATGTCAAGTCTCAGATTTGTTGGACAGTTCTCAATAACGATTGATCAAATTTATATGAATGTAATTTCAAGATTTCAAAACTCACCAACCCCCACCATTTTACAGCGAGGCCATTTGAATGTTCATATTTTTGGACTATTTGAAGAAAGAAAACCAAACCTTTTCCGTAATCTTTCTCAAGTGCAGAGTCAGAACATTGGACCACTATTGGGTGACATTGGGTCTGGACCTCACCATTTAAACCAAAGAAGTGCCTTGAATCCTATGAAGCCATTCTATTTTCATGCTTACTTGGTTCTAGTTTTTGGTAATCAGTATCAAATTTGGGATGCCTCTTTTCTTCAAGTACACTAATCAGTCTTGCTAAAGAAGCATTTTCTTCTTCTCAAATCGATTTATGTCTGATCTTGAAATTTGACTCCACTATCTTTTTTAATATCCCGCATGTAATTTTTGAAGGCTCTTTCCAAACATCTCAGAGTACTCAAGATTGGAAAGCTGATCAACTTATCCAAGGAATAAAAACAGTTCTCAAAACACATCAACTTCAAGAAATAAATTTTATGATTGACAATGAAAAAATGTTAAAGGAAAAGTTGGATATTATGTGGAGGCACCAGGACAACCATTGGCTTAGAACTGGATTTGATGACTATAAAGATCAGTTTCCTAACAATCAATTAACCCCTGAAGGAAACAGGTCAATACTTGCTGATCATATTGGTTTGGGAAAGATGCTGTCAACTCTTTCTCTTATAAGTGCAACTCAAAGTGAAGCAAGACAATTCCAGGTATCGGAAAATCAAGAAGGTATTAATCGGAGTTCAGCCACATTGATTATATGCCCACTGGCAACACTATCAAATTGGATCAATGAAATAAGTGTGCACTTTGAAGATCATGCTCTTCCTTTCAAGGTTCTTTATGGGAAGGATTGTCAAAATACTAACGTCAATGAGCTACAGGAAACTGCTATTGTTTTAACGACCTATGAAACAGCTAGCCCAACAATGTCAGAAAATCAAAGCCAAAAAAAGATACTGGTGACTCAAAAGCTCTTTTGGCATAGAGTTGTTTTAGATGAAGCTCAGTTAGTGCCCATTTCTTTATTAAAAACTTAAAACTAAATTTTTATAATCAATTTTTATAAATATTCTTTTAGTTACATTAAAAATCCTTACTCGCAGAGGGTTCAAACAATATTTGACTTGGAATCCCAACACCAACTATGCTTGACTGGAACTCCACTTCAGAACAGGCCCACTGACCTTCAAAGTCTCATATTTTCTCTTAGAATCAAATAGTGACAAGAAGACTGGTCATGGAAGAATTTTCTTTTTCCAGGTTTGCAAAAAGGAAAGGCTAATTCTATTAAATCAATCAATCACTTAATGAAAGTCATATGCCTACGTAGAACAAAAGATTCAATTTTGTCTCTTCCAAAAAAGATTCAAAGGGGGATATCAGTTCAATTAGCAGATCCATGGAGATCTAAACTTGATGTGCTTCAAGAAGGATTCACTGAGCAATATGGGACCTCCAGAAGCACTGACCTCCCTTGGGACTCATCTGAGTTTCTTAGAGAGCTGATGATTTTAAGAAAATTCTGCAACCATCCAATCTACAAAAATCTGGATGAAACTCCAACTTTTGATTTCACCTGGCAGCATTCCGCAAAGATTTGTCATCTTATAGGCCACTTGAAGAACTTTTTGTCTGGTGAAAGGGGCATAAATTTTCCAAAAGCTGTTATATTGTCCAACTTTGCAGACTTTTTGCAGATGTTAGTGATTCTATAATGAATTGTTTTACAAAATTGTGTTGGCTTATTAAAAAAAATTTTCTAATATTTCAAAATAGAATAAAAATGGGTCTAGATGACCACAATATTAGGTATACCCAGCTTATGGGTGAACTCAGCAGGACAAAGCGAGATAAAAATATGCATGAATTCCATTTTAATAAAAATTGCCAAGTTTTGGTTTGAACAATACAGGCTGCAGGAGTGGGTATAGATCTCAAGTGTGCTCAAAATGTATATATAATAGTGAGCTTAATGTCTTATATTTCATATTAAGAACAAAAATATTAAATTTTTTATATGTTCAATGTTGAAATAGGAGCCAAATTTGAATCCAGCAGTTGAGCAGCAGGCTGTTGATTGGCTGTATAGAATGGGGCAGCAAAATGAAGTAAATGTTTTGAATTATTTTGTGCATGGAAGTATAGAATTCAGCATGTATAAGATTCAAAGGGAAAAAATGGAGCTAACATTTTAAGCCAAATTAAAATTCTATAAATTTTAATGATAATAGTAATTGTTAAAATTATGTTTTTGTTTTCAAGGCTAAGTGTCCCAAACAGTGGAAATGAGGAGTATGAGTGTGAAAACGTATTATTGAGGGAGTTTTTCAGTCACTCACTCTAGAGGAAGCAATAATTTCAAGGAGAGCAGGTAAATTTATGGGATTTTGAGGATTTAAAAGTCTGATTTGTTGAGGATTTAGAGATGCAAGATATAAGGGAGAATAACAGTCATTTGTCAAACCCCGGGGGACATGAGAAGGATTAATGTTAGGTGATAATGTTGAAACCAAACTGATTCGTTTGTACAAGGCCAAGCCCTTTAGCACACTTCCAGAGTAGGCAAAGTATCTCGAATATCAAAGTGTTGTTGGTCAAGATATTGTGCAACTTTAGAAAAATCTTCAGACCTCCATTGCATTAAGATACGTCTTAAAGATCCATCATTATCAATTTTGGTGTCTGAACAACACTTGATGTTTGTGAAAAGATTGTGATAATTTTCACAATGTGGAAGTTGTTTAAGAATTTCAGTTTGGCTAACTGAATTCTAAGAATCTTTGTTATTTGAAAAAAAGGTCATAAATAAAAATGGTTGAAAAAAGGGGATTTTCATACTTTTTTTTATTCTATATTTATGCTTTCTCACTTTGATTATTTCTTGAGAGCTATCAGAATCTTTCCCAAGTCTTAGTTTATCAGAATGACCTAAAAACCAATGGTGAAGAACTTCTATTTGAATTTAGAAGCTAATTTTAGTTGATTCAATTGGATATGCAATCAAATTATTGGTTTTTAAGGCATTGTCCCAGTGTTTAATAAGAATATTTTCCAAGACCTGGTTCCATTTGCCAAACCAATCTAGGTTTCAAGCAAAACTTGACCCTGGGAAACCGCACTTGTGAAGGTGGTCAACAAAAGATTCACGGAAAATTGGTGGAAACTTTTCCAAAACAGCTGAATTTTATTCTGGATGAGGTAGTTCAAAGGCGATGTTGCAAGAATTCATGTTGAATAATGAAAATCTGTCTAATTTCTCTTCAGTATGGTTTTGTTTCCATCCATTTGATTCTGGTAACATATCCAAAAGTGAATGACAAAAATTGTGTATATATCTACAAAAGTGAGAATTGAATGGAGGCAAAGTCTCATTAAAAATTCTATTAAGTGTTTGTGTGTTTTTGGGCAGGTTTCCATGAGGAAAGTAAGAGCTACTAGGGTTCATAAACAATTAGATTAAGAAAGTGTTCAATAAAATTAAACAAAGAGGAAGGATAAATTGTGGAGCTTCAAAACTTTATGATCAAAGTTGATTTAAAGAGAAATATCACAAAAATTAAGAATAAGAAATATTTCAAATTTATGGCATTATAATATGCATAAATTATATTTTTATATGAAATTTGAACTCAAAAGGAATGGTACAAAAGGAAGAGAATGATTATGTGATAAAAGTGGACTCATTTGAGAAAAGGATTTTTTTTCATTTCAAAAAATATTGCCACAAAAATAATTTGATAAATGTGAGGCTATGTTCATTTTTTGATTACCAAAAAATTATTTTTGGTCCAATATGATAGTAATACATATTCCATTGAGTAATTTTTTTCAACCTGAATAAATAGACTAGAGTGTCACTTCATCACATTTATGTATGAAAATTTATACAAGGTTTCAGATTTTTTGTAATGCTTTAAGGTTTACGCTTGTGTAGCATCTATTATTTGAGTATTTTTGATTATTTCTTTATGGAAAATTTTACCTAGTGCAGACCAATTTTCAAAGTGAAGGAAATATGTTTGTGATTGTTTTTTACAAAAAATTAACCTTATTTTTGGGTTTGAATTTGATTTTTGGGGTAATTTTTTAAATAATTATGTTAAAAATATGGATTACTTTTCTTATAGTCCATAACTAAGAATTTTTATCAAAATCAAATAATTAAGGGGTAGTTAGATATAACTCAGAAGGCATTTGATAGAAAAATAATAAAGATGCTTGTGCGTACAATAGAATTTTTTCTATGATAGAAAATATTCTGATAAACATGCATGCATTGTTGTACAAATGCAGAGAGTATACAGAATACAAATAAAGTAGACTGCATAGCTTTTAATTAATATATAATTTATCTGATTAAAAAGTAAACATTTAAACTTAAATAATTTCAACACATATTCCATCATATTCTTTGGTTAAAAAAATATAGCTTATATTAGCTAGTGCCTTGCAAAAAAAGGAATACCTTCAATCGGTAACTTCCAACAGCTAACTTATTCCTACATTTATCACAATTACAATGCCTCCATTTTTTCATGTATGTTAATGTCAAGAGCTTGGATGTGTCAATAGAAAGTATCAAACTTCTTCTGGGTCCTTTGAAGTTGGTATGGCTTTCAAAAAGCTCTAATTCTTATGCAAAACATCAAGAGGAAAGAAAGAGGAAGGCCCAGATGGTTATTTCTTCCAACAATCCACTTAACATTGGAAGTTCCAGCTCCACAGAAACATTAAGCTGTATATCTATAGTTTAAAGTGAGAATAAAAGTCTTTATGATGTTTTGATGATTTATTATATAGGGTCAGTGGCTATTTGGGGCAGAAGTATCTTCAACTGTCTCTAGAAACTCAAATCTTGGGGAACGGTATAGCCAAATAATTATGTGGCAGGCAGCAAAGCTTTCTCTGATTCATCATTTGAGCAAAGAAGATTTTACTCAATTTTTGGATGAAGAAATTAAGAAGCTCAAACTTCTAGGTGATAGTGGAAGACTGGATTCTGATAGCATTGTCCGCCTGATCCCACGCTCAATAGATACGTTTTTTAGTCAATTAAAGCTCAATCAATTATTTTTCACTAAAACATGCTGTCCTAAATGCTTTGCTCTTTATGAGTTCAACTCTGAATCTCAACCATCTATACTATGTTTCAATCAAAAGTTTTTTTCATCATCAAAGCGCTATTTAAAAATGTTTGGAGCAGGACAAATTGTAGTTAAATGTGATGAAAGGCTGTATTTGATGAAGGAACATCAAGAACATGTAAAATACTTATTTCTTAAAACATTTCATCACCATTCTTTTATCGACTGGCTTAAGAAAAAGATCAAACTATTCAGATTTGAGCTTCTGATTGAGAAGAAAACCCCTGTGGCAGACGATGTAGAATGTGATTTGATGAAGGATGTTTGTGATGGTTCAATTTGGAAAAACTTTCACATTACCAATCCATCTCTGGGTGAAAATGATGATGAATATATGATAACTTCAGGCAACTTAATTTTTATTTTATATGTTGACTGGTTTAGGCCTGGTGGAAATAGGATTGGAGGTCATCAGAAGTCTGTAGGCAATATTATGATGGTGTGTATGAACCTACCTCAAGATGATAGATACAAAATGGAAAATCTTTTTTTGTATGCTATTATACCTGGACCAACAGAACCCACAAGTTAACAACTTAATCACCTTCTAAAACCACTGGTTAATGATCTACAAACACTATGGGATGGTATATTGATTGAAAAGACGCATCTTTATCCACGAGGCCGGAAATTAAGAGTTGCATTGTTCTCTTTGATAGGTGACATTCCTGCAATACAAAAATTGGCTGGCTTTTTGAGTCACTCTGCAAGAATGTTCTGCTCATTCTGTAATATCTCTAAAGATAAAATTAGTGAAAAGAATGTTGGAAATTTTTCATTACGGAATCATGAGGATCATATGTGCTGGGCAACAAAGTGGAAAAACTCTAAGTCACATTGGGAGCATGTATCAATTGTTCAGAATCATGGGGTACGATGGAGTGAGCTGAATAACCTTGAATATTGGTGTCCAACTGAATATTGCTAAATTGATGTTATGCATTCACATATGCTTGGCAACCTAAAAGATCACAGTCTAAGCTATTTTCAAATCCAAAATGCAGCAAAAGATCTAGAAAGAAAGCCAGAAATGGATAAAAATTGGCATGTAAGAGAAGAAGATGACAATTTCTTTTCTGATACTTCACTGCACAAACATTCTAAAAAACGTAGAAGTAGCTTAAGCACCACAAATAATGATGATAATGATACAGGACACACAAGACAGCATAAGGGGCAAAGACTTACAAGTTCAAGACAGTCATCAAGTCATCATGGACTAGATAGTGAAGGATTGGGAACAAATCAATCAAGAAGCCAGATTAGGTCATCCAGCTCCAAATTTATTCCTCCACATAGCAATTTGGCCTCGTTAAAGTCTCACAGCAGTGGCAGTAGGAATTCATTTTATAGCTTAAGGCAACATAGCATTAGCATATCACATAGTGAAGGATCTCACTCATCAAATGAGAAAGCTAGAGATTAAGAAAATAAAAGGAATGGTAAGGAGAAAGAAAATGAAGGTAGTAGTAATCCACGAATCACAGCAGCAGAGCTACAGCTTGTATGGAAGATGATTGATCAAGTAAGAAGGCCTTCCTGGCCAACATGAGTTCCAAATCAGTAGGATCTAGAAAGGTAGGATCCCTCAAGGCAGCAGAATGGCACATGCTGTATACTCTCTACTTCCCTTTGTCGCTTATACTCCTTTGGTTTGAAAAATTCAAAGAATCTGAATCTTCAGCTTCTCCAGCTGAAAAACCAAGAGAATATTATCTTCTCAAGTCACTTGTAACAATATGCTTGATCACCAATTTTTTGACATTAAAAAAAATACAGACTAGTGAGCTTAAAGATCTAGATCAATTTCTGTTAGAGTATTGTGAGTGCCTGGAAGAGGGTTGGAAGAATATTAACGCAAAGCCAAATCTGCATATCACTCAACATTATCCTGAAATGATAAAGTGTCTTGGTCCACCATCAGGTACAGCTACTTGGTCTGGAGAGCGGGTGAATAATACATTATCTGAAATTCCAAACAATCACCATCCACGTATGTAATGTTTGTAAGAAATGATTTAAAAACTCAGCTGTGCTAATTTATTAATATTTACCACAGGAGAGATACCGCTAACAATTATCAAACATTGGTATTGGAAGTCTAGGGTATTAGATCTTGGTGAAGCTGAAGATATTGATCAATGTAAGACTAAAAAAATCCATATTTATCTCAATAAACAAAACAAATGGATCCATCTAAGGATGGAATTATTTACTAAATGGGTAAGGCAACAAATGGGAAAGGAAACTTCAAGACGGGCTTTGACAACATTGGAGAAAAGTGGGGATTGGGTAGTTGATAATGTAGCAAGCATATTGATACATGGAAAGAGGTTTACTTGTTACCATTGACACATTGCTATTTCAACAATTGAATTCTACTATGGAAAAGATAGCCAGTTTGGGCAAATTAATGATCTTTTTGGGTCAAAGGAAGAGAATGATCAAATCTATTTAATAGTAAGTCCTTTCAAGGAGCTCTGTCCAGAAGAAAAATCAAAGGATCCTTATGAGCTTTTCCCACAAGTGCATTGCTGGTTAGTAAGAGTAGCCAAAGCAACTCAAATTGTGATTAAGAAAGATTCAATAATTGGACATGCAGCTACTGTCGAGCACAAAAAAAGAATTTTTGGAATCAAAGACAAGGTTGTCACTGCCATTGGACTGCAGACAGTAGTGAGTGAAAAAATTAATCAAATTTATTTTCTGTTGACTAACATCTTTGTGTTAATTTGGGATTCGGGAAACTTTTAGGATTGGTGATGTTTGTAAATGGTAAAAGAAATATTTCAATGCTCAATTAAAAATGCAATGCATCCAACTTACCTTGTCTTAAATCAGTGAACAATTACATTGGTTGCTTTTAATGCAAGAGAACCCATGCTTTCAATAGGGGGTATCAATGTTGACCAATCCCTAATTAAATTAATTGCAGAAAATAATCTGCATACCCCAAATATCTTCCGCAATTATCTTTGCTAATAATTGGGTGATTAGACACTTTACGTGTCAATGTTCACCTCTTATCCAACATTTTTTTACTCAATTTTTCATAACCACATCTTAGACAACTTTCTGTCATAACCACATCTTGACCTACTTTCTGCCATAACCACATCTTTGACTACTCTCTGGATATGCCTTCTACCTTTCTGAACACTCACATTCTCATCCCATCCTGTCCATTCTATCCGCTCAGAACCACTCACCATCTCATCTGCTTGTTTCTACACCTTTTCATCTCTCTATCTCATCTGCTTGTTTCTGCTCCTTTTCATCTTCATTTATATTTTAACATGCCTCGTTGTCCTAGATCTTCTCAAAGGCAGCCATTACCCAGTTGTTCTTCAAATCCCACTACTCCCTCTTTCCCCCGCTCAGCCGAGAAATCTAAGACCTTTCAATTAAAAAAAGATGATCATCTCATTCTTATCAACTGGCTGAAAACCAAATCTAACTATGATTCTTGTTTTGGTACTGAGTATTCAACTAAAGTAGGACGGTCCCCAAGCATCAAAAGTTAATGGCTATCTTTTAATGTCAAATTAATTATGGAATAAGACCAAGGGAAGGATTGATCTTTTGCCTAAACAGATGTCTGAACGCTTCAAGCATTACTGAGCCAAATACAAGAAGGCAAAGGCTCTTTCATCTTCCACTAGTTTTGGGGTTACTGACATTGAAATAACTAAGGGTATAAAATCCATAGACAATAAACTTGAATCTTTATGTCCTTAATTTAAAGAAATGGATGCAATTTTTGGAGAGAAAGCCGATGCTAATCCTGTAAACATGTTGGATGGAGAAGATCCTATCTCCAAACATGATGTTGAAGCAAATCTTTTCCCATCCTCTTCCTCCACTCAAGCCTCCCCTCATTTGAATGAGGCAAGTCTAGATGGCTTTTCTGTAGATCTTATTGGTGATTTAACCCAACCAAATCTAACTCAGGTCTGTTTCTTTTTTCCTTTATCTTTTCATTTCTATTTTTTATTTACTTATCTTTTTCTTATTTTGTAAAAGGCTGACAAACCAACCCAGGATCCTTAATCAACTGAGTCTGAAGGTAGTGACAATGATGAGGATGAAAATATGACCTTGAACAAGAAGCATAGGGCTTCATGTAGTCTAAATTTCCACTCACAAAGAAGAGGAAAAAATGATACTTCATCACAAACCCCTTTTTCATCTATGGAACAATTTTTAGAGAAACATGATGCTGGTAAGTGATACCATACCTCTTATTACTTTACTCCACTTTTCTTCTACTTCATATTAATCTTTATTACCACTCTAGAAAATTTAGAAATTTCTAAAGAGACTCTAAGCTTTGAAAAGAAGAAATACAAGCTCTTTTTAAGGAGGGATGATAGGCTTCAAGATTTGGAAGAGAGGAAGTACGAGCTCTCATTACGGAAGGATGATTGCAACCAAGATTTGGAGGAGAGGAAGTACAAGATCTCTTTATGGAAGATGGTTGGGCTCAAGATTTGGAGGAGAAGAAGTTTGAGTTAACTCTAAGTATTGAAAAATCAAAAAAGAGGAGAAAACACTCAAACATCAAAACCTATTAGAGCAGATGAAATATAAGTTTGATCATGAAGAAAATTCCAAAAACAAAGATTTCTTGATAGAATGTGTTAAAGCTAATAAATCTGTTGAGGAAATTGAACGTTGAAAGAAATTTTTGGATGAATAGTTTGCTTTATTTCTCTCACACTTCAACTGTTCATATTTATTTGTACATAAAATTTACAATAATTTCCTTTATTTCATTACTCTATCAATCATTACTTTAATTTTCATATTTTAATGTTAAATATTATTTTTTTAAATAAAATTCTCATGTCTCCTTTGAAAATTTGACAATCCCCCACCCCTGGATTTTTTTGAAGTAAGGGGTGGGTATCACCAAAATTCTTTCATGTCATGAATCTTGAAAGTCTTATATGAAACTTTGGCTTTACTACCCCCTGCATTTTACTGGTATCCCCAAAATTCTTACATGTCAAGAATTTCACAAGTCTTATAAGAAATTTTGGCAAAACCCCCCATGGATTTTATTGTAGTAAGGGATGGGTATCACCAAAAAAATTTCACCAAAATATTTACAAGTCAAAAAAATTCTATATCTGTTTTAAAAAATTGGCAATACTCTCCCCTGCATTTTGTTGAAGCAAGGGGTGGGTATCACCAAAATTTTTCTAAGTCATCAATTTCACATGTCAGATTTGAAAATTTGGCAATACCCCCCCCCCCCTGCATTTTATTGAAGTAAGGGGTGGAAGTCATCTAAATTTAATATAATTAAATAAATTATTAAATAAATATCTAATATATATCAATTTCCCTAGTTTAAAGTAATGACAATTCCTCAAGCCAAAATGCAGATCAAATATAGAAACAAAAGTTTGGGACTTTCCACAGTTATAGGCTAGAGGAACCCCATGAAACAAATAAATGTTATCATGATTACGTGTTATACAACCAAAGGTCATTGGCTCATCACTTTACTTGAGAAAATTGATATATAAAAAATATTTATTAAAAATTTATGAAAAAATATAAAATTTTCGATGACAACTCTAATCCCCATACTATTTGGATCTAGATAAAGTTTTTTTAAATCGATTAACCTTACCTTCTTTCTTTACCTTGTTGATTCTTTGAATCAACTTATGACTGATTTGAAATGAGCAACCAAAATGTGTTAAATCTTGACAGGATTCCAAACCAGGAGGAGCTTTGGTCATTTGATGATTATCCTTAGAAGAATTCCAAATAGTTTCAATGATACCATTTCCCAAACCAAAATCAATGATGCACGGTTTTCTGGAAAATATAAACCATGTCCCTTTGATTTTAGCTGGAGATGGTATTGGTTGGCCAGTTATTGGATTGATATATGAGGATATACCAAAAGTTAGAAAATTGGTGTCATTCCTATCAATATGAATCCTATTGTGAAATCCAGAATGAGTGATAATAACATTAGAAAATAAAAGATATTTGTGGGTGATATCTTCCCATTTGGAGTTACACCAATTCGGTATTTCAACTTTGGTTGCAAGTTCATCATTTTTTTCAAATTCTTTATTACAGAGCTTTTTTAGTCAAAGAGCAAGAAAATAGTTAAAGGAAGGTAGAGTGTCCCATAAGCAAAAATCTTCATCTTTTTGAGCTTTAGTGATATTCTTGAGTAATGAATATATGCCTATATAAATGAAATGCCTAGATAATAATCATATAAGAGTTTCTGAATCCTTATCCTCTAAATATGCAATATAAAAATGTGAAATAAGACAAGTGAAATTAGGAAAAAAGGCTCAACTTCAAAGGTCAAAATATCAGCAAGCACTGAACCTAATTCAAACCTGTTTGTGGGAAATGAGAGATATGCTTTAGTAGAATCTTCAGATAAAGGACATGTGATTTAAATAAACCTAACCCTAATTTTTTACATAAAAAAATAAAATAAAAATTTAAATTGGGAAAAAAAGGCTCAACTTTAATGGTCAATATCTCAGCAACCACTGAATCAAATTCAAATCTGTTTGTAGGAAATGAAAGGTAGCCTTCAGGAGAATCTTCAGTAAAAAGAACATTAGATTTGAATAAACCTAACCCTAATTACGAGTCTGATTTTTTAAAATTTTACAAAAACATGAAAAGTGGTAATGAAGATGAGATCAAAAGGAGTTTAATAAGTTCACTGTTATTCAGATAAGAGTCATACATATATTTAAGTATGAACTTTTCATAAAAGGAATGAGATATCATATAGGCATGAAAAAAAGGAGATGAAACTTACCTTGATTGAAAAGTAGGAAAAATAGAGTGAGAAAGATTGATGTTGGAATTGTGGGGAAATTGAATATGGAGTAAGTGATATGCATAAAGAATGTGCAATGTATGTGTTTCAATGAAATGGAGCCAAAAAAAAGTGAAATAGGGGAAAGGGGGGATAATGACCATGCCAAGAAGGGATGAAGAGTAGGGTGATGGAGCTAAAAAAGAAAGTAAAGAGGGAGAGAAAAAAAAGGTTAATTATACCATTGAAATCCAAAATAACCACTTTCAAAAAAAAAATTAGATAAAAAAAATAAAATAAACAGAAAAAAAACAAAAAAAATTATAATTAGTAATCAAAAAATCAAAAAAAAAGAATAAAATGACTTACCTGGAGAGATGATATGACAAAATAAATGAAACCAAATTGTTTGAGGGATGTTGGAGGAGAATAGGAAAAGGATATGAGGGATGAATGAAAAAATGAAATAGTGAAAAATTATGCAATTTTAGAAAATATGTGATGTCATGTTGAGCTGGTGAAAGAAAACCAATGAGCCATCCAAAAAAGAGATATTCACCATAAATTCCAAAAAAAAATGAATATGCAACAAACAAAAATACCAAGCCAAGTGAATAAAGTATAAAAAGTGGAAATTTGGAGAGTATGAAAACAAAAAATTAAAAGGGTTGTGTGCCAAAATGGTGGAGGGTGATTGGCATAATGGCAGAGCATATGCCAGTTGAATGAATATTTTGTGATTCAAGGGATGGGAGAGAAGGCACTGGTTCAGGATCCTCTTCTTCATAAAGATCATTCCACTCATCCTTTAAATCAGCTAGGATATTGTGGAGTATAACGCAAGTCATGATCCAATGATTCACACTTTTGATCTCCAATTTTTTTTTAAATTGGATTCTGAGCTCCTGAAGACTAGAAAATTGTCCCTTTAAAATACCTAGAGCATGTTCAATCTGTACTCTTGGTTGGGACAAGTGATAATTAAAGGCAGTTTTGGGGTCACTTTCTAAACTTGCACCACAGAAAGCAGGTATAATGTACTTTCCACTTGCATATGCTGAGTCTGCAAGGAGGTACTGAGATTCGTCAAAGTATGAGTCAGGGGTTTGAAAAATCCTCATTCTTTGGAAGACGGAAGAGTCATGACATGAGCCAGGGCAGCCACTATGAAAAGCAAAAAAAATTTTATTGAAATCGCATACAAGTTGAAGGGAAATAGAGTATCTAGAAAGAAGATAAAAAGTTAGTTTATGAAGGATGAGAAATTGGAGAAGATTTTGAAGAAACCTTTTTTTGCGATCAAAATAATGGTTGCCATCATGAGCAGGCTTTTGAATCAAAGGTATAGTTGTGCCATCAACAAATCCTACACAGCCAGGGAAAACTTCAGCTTGCATTACTTGAGAGGATTCAAGTCCCTGTTCTGGAGTTGGCAAAGCAAGTGTTTGAGACTTGAGGGAAAGTGTCAAGGGGTACTTTTGGTATAGAAGCTTGGTTCGAGGTTTCCACGGGATATTTAAGGGTTTTAAAGGTCTCTCAACAAAAAGGTACGTATTTCTAAAATCAATTTGATTTATTCACTCAAATATAAGAGGTAGATTTAAGATATCAATATAAATTATATATTAGAATTAAGTTGTTGTAAATACTAAGGTTATAAAATATAGAAATAATTGGAGTGTTGTAATTGTAATAAAAGTAAGTGATAAAAAGAATGATTTGAAAAGCACAAAGTAAGAGGCCTTTTATAGGCAAAAAATGAGGGAATAAAATATACAGAATTTACACCATATATTGTAAGCATGTGAGAAAAAGAATGACTGAAAGGAGTACATATATGACACAAGAATTAAATAAACTGGTACGTCAACAAGGACATCAAATTTATTAGCAATAAAGTTTGAGTTCCTTGGACTGTCACAATTAATTACACAATAATTAATTAATTATATTACTTTCACAGGATTCCAGATCTCTCAATGAGGTAATATAATTGTTTTAAAGTTTTTTTATTATAATTTTTTTATTAAATTCTATTCCCATTGACTTATACCATTGAGCACGGTGTTAGTGAGTAAAATTGTAAGGGACATTTTATTTACACTAATTAATTATATTACTTATTGTACTTAACTAGTTAATTGTAAGTAATGCTTAAGTAGATAATTAATTATTAGTAAGAAGAAGGGGCGCGGCTTCAACTCAGTAGAATCATTAATTATTTTACTGGTTAAGTCTAGTAGCCTGGCTGACACTCCCTCACTCTAAAAAAAAAAATAAAAAAAATGCTATGATTTTTTCTTTTTATACTTCTTTAGTAGAGTAGGAAGATAAGATATCACCTTCCCAGGTATCCATGAATCATATTCAGATGATTTATTCTTGAATATCAATAAGTATTCTGTACCTTTTTCAGCAGTGACTATTCTGTCATTTAGAATTTTTTCAATTTCTGCTGTTTCAGTGATTTCATTTGGGGTTTTCTTTGGTCTTCCCCTCCTTTTTGGAAATTAATCACTATTGGATGTGTAAGGTTTCAAAAGAGATATTGGAAAAACAGGATGTTTTCTGTCATATGGAGAATACAAAATAACCTCAACTGCATTATCTCCAATCATTCTTCTGACAACAAATGGACCAACAAATGGATCTTTCAATTTGCTATTACCTTGTAAGTTGATGTGGACTATAGAAATCAACACTTCATCACCCTTTTTAAAAGTGTAATCTTTATGGGATTTGTCCCATCTCTTCTTCTCATATTCAAACGATTTTTCAATACATTTTTGAGCATGATTTCTGCATTGTTGTTGCATTTGAAGAAAATATTTTACACCAGGATGTATATCCAATTTAGGTATTTTGTTATTGAGAATTTGGGCAGGAGTATTTGGAACATATCCAAGCCAGAGCTCAAAAGGCTTTCTTTGAGTAACAGAATGAACAGTGCTATTATAAGCAAATTCCAACCCAGGAAGTAAGGTAACCCAATCATGAGTGAATCTGTCATTATCCTTATACTCAAGGCCAAAGACACAATACCTTCTAATAATGTCCTTTAAAGTCTGAATCATTCTTTCAGCTAAACCATCAGTCTGTGGATGGTGGGCAGTAGAAAGTTTCAGATCACAACCACAAACATCCATCAGAGACATCCGAAATTCAGAAGTAAATTTAGGGTCTCTGTCAGAGATTATGGCTTTAGGAAAACCAGCAGTATTAAACATATGAGACCACCATAAGAAATCTAATTCTTTAGTGGAAACATCCTTGTGAGTAGGGATAAATTTACACATTTTTGTGAATCTGTCCACAATAACCCAACAAGAGTTATAACTGTCTTTACCAGCAATAGGTAGCCCTGTTACAAAATCCATGTTTATTATCTGCCATGGTGCATCAGGATGTTCAATATGTTGCATTAATCCTGCTCTTTTACCAGTTAATCTTTTTGATTTTTGGCAAGAATCACAAGACTCAACATATAATTTTGTGTCTTCAGACATATTAACCCACCAAGCAGTGTTCTTAATTCTGATCATTGTTTTTTCAAGATCAAAATGTCCAGCTAATATGTCATCATGACAAATTTTCAAGATGATTTCTTTCATAGAAGGAGGAATAACAATGACATTACTCAACTTTCTTCTATAATATAGATATCCTTCATCAATTTAAAATTTACCTTTTTCCAAAGCTTTTTGGTACTTTGGTGGAAGGGTTTTAATTAATGCTTGTATTGAAGCATTCTTTGGATCATTTAATATGGTGCATAACTTTTTCAAGTCAGTGTCCTTATCATATGAATCCAGAATAAGCTGTAATAGCTATTCCTCCATATCAACCACATATATCCCATATATATGAATAATTTCATCCTCAGGATCATAAGCAGGATTAGAGTCATTATTTGGTAAAGGTAACCTAGATAACATATCCACATTTGAGTGAACAATACCAGCCCTATGAATAATTGTCATTCTACCTCTGTACTCTTGAACAGCCAACTGCCACCTGAACATATGTCTGTTAGGTGTTTTCAAGTTTAAAAGGGATTTAACTGCACTGCAGTCAGTGAAAAGTTTAAATTTCTGGTCATCTAGGTAATAATGAAGCTTTTCTAGATCCCACACTACAGCTAAACACTCTAATTGAGTAGCACCATATTTCAATTCACTATTTCTCAAGGTTCTTGAAATATAACAAATTACCACTTCTGAAACTTTATCATTTATCACTTGTTTTTGATGGAGGGCAGCACCAAGACCAATAAAACTGGCATCAGTGTACAAAAAAAAATGGTTGATTAAATTTAGGTAAAGCAAGAATTGGTGCTGACATCAAACAGTGTTTCATAGTGTCAAAGGCTCTTTGTCTTTCACTATTCCAGACAAAAGCAACATCCTTTCTAGTTAATTGGGTAAGGGGTAAAGCTATGACTTGGTAATTTTTAATATACTGTCTATAGTATCCACACATTCCCAAAAAACTTTAGAGCTCTCTTACTGTAGTAGGAGCATTCACCTGTTTTATGGCTGCCACTTTGTTCTGGTCAACACATATCTGTAAGCCTGAAACAACATGACCAAGAACTTTTAAAGAATGGAAACCAAATTTACATTTCTTCAAAGAAAGTGTCATATTTATCTCATCCATTTTTTAAAACACTTTACACAGGTGGTTGAGATGGTCCTCAAATGTTTTTGAGAACATAATGATATCATCAATATAAACTATCAGTCATCCTTAATTTATCTCTTGATGGAATGTGTTATCCATGACTTTTTGAAAATCTGAAGGGGCATTTTTAGGGCCAAATGGCATCCTAATATACTTATAAATACCTATATGAGTGGCAATCATCAGAAAGTTCTGAGAATTTTTCTCAACAGGTACCTGGTGATATCCTTTGTTACCATCCAAACAACTGATATATTTAGAACCCTGTAAAGTAGCATGTATAGAGCTAATTCTAGGTAAAGGGTAGATATCATCAACAGTATAATATTTAATGCTCTATAATCACCACATAACCTGGCTTTATCTTTCTCATAAGAAATTAGGACAGGTGAGATAACACAATATTTAGATGTTTCAACTACCTTTTCAATAATATTCATTTTTAAAAGGGTAGAGATATTGTCTTCAATATCTTTTCTCTTTGTGGGAGAAGCAGGATAAGGCTTCTTCTTTAAACTAGGTGGTATATCAGTTAATGGGCAAGACAATGAAAGTTTCATTTCCTCTTTAACTAATCCCAGTTCATGTGATCCATGAGCAAAGGCCATAGGAAAAGACTTTATCAAGTTAATGATGGAATCTTTATCCTCACTAGAAAGTTGTTCTCCAAAAGAGGCATTGTCAATTTCAGACAAAAGGGCATGCATCTCTTTTGTAGATCTTCCTTTACATTGAACTACAGAATTACATGTGTTTAATTCTGGTTTCAATAATTTTTTAGGGGAGGAAATCTTAAATTTTCTCTTCCCATTCATCCCCATTGTGAAACATTGATTTGAGGGATCCAATTTTATGCCTACTTGGTTAAAATATCATTCCCTACAATAAACCAATTGCTTAAGTTATTATTCTTCATGACAACAAAATCACAAATAGCTCTTACAAAACCATGGTTATATTTAAAAAACACTGTGGCTTTGTATTTACCAATGGGGGACAAAACAGAGCCATAACCTCTCCAATTTTCAGAAATGATAGGCATCAGTTTTGATTGATAATCTTGATCCACTGAAGCAAGTGCTCTTTCAGAAACTACACTTCCTCCAGCTACAGAATCCAGAACAACTTCAATGCTGGTTCCATTAATCAAGACTGGTGCCTTGAGAGGAGCAATAACAATTGAGTTATCCTCAATGTTCTTTATGATCTCAGCATCCCCAACTGTAGATAAAGCATTATTATCAATATCAATAGTATTTAAATAATGAATATCCTCTTCCAGCATCAGGATTTCTTGTTGAGATTCATATGAAATATTGCTGGCACAATCACTTGATGTATCATCCAGTGCCACTGTGTCATCAGCATGCTCCTCTGTTTGTTCTACAAGATTTATCTTCTTGTCACAACCATGGCCTTTCTGCCAAGGCTTGTTGAGCTTGAAGCAAGTGTTTTTTGCATACTTTTTTGGTGAAACAGGGGCAGAAGTTTAACAACCTTTTCCAGAGGTTTCTGTTGGTAAGTGGAGGGTTTCTCCAAAGGGGTCCTAGGAATGAATCTTCTGGAATCATACTTATTGTTTAGAATGATCTCATTGCAAGTATTAATAAAAGAAGAGGGTTCTTTGGAGAACTCAGTCCTAGCCACTATCAAGTCTCTCAGAGACATTGGTAATTTATAAAGGATCCTGTCCTTCCATAAATCAAACTCCATATTTGGGTCCATTGCCCTTAATATTTTTACAAGTTTCTTTAAAAACTCAATAGGTTTATCAGTAGAAGAGCTATATCTAGTTTCCTCATTCTGCCTTTGTTGAGCCATTCTGAACTTGGAGCCACCAAATTGTGCTTTAATCAATTTCTTCCAATCCTCCCATGAGTAGTCATTCCCATCCAGGAGAACAGATTCATACCACATTAGGGCAACATTAGTGAACAAAGAAATTTACTTGGACACAATTTCCTCATCTGGGAGTTTGTAAGAATTTTTTAAGTTATCAATTCTGCAAATAAATTGTTTCCAATCAGAGGAAGAATCACCATCAAATGTAGGATATTGGTCAAGTTTTGGCCAATTCTTTTGATTTGAAGGAGTCTCCTTAGTACTAGCTTGTTTCTGAGTAAGAAGCAGCTGTAATCTCATTGTTTAATCCTTCTGTTGAAGATCCTGGTGCATCATCAGTTTTTGATGGAAACTCAGTGTTATCAACAGGTATTTCTGGAGCTTTTTTTACTTTAGATGAACTAGCCACAGGTAATATTGGAGAATCCTGCACTATATTTTCCTTCACAGAAATGTCAGAATATTTCTGGTCATTCAACAATGAGTTCAATTTTTCTTCAATGGTTGTTAGTCTTGTTTTCATTCTTGGAAGACTAGATAAACTCTCATTGATAGTTGCAAAAAAATAACTGATTTTTATTTTGAAAAGATGACAAATGGTCATTCAATCTTTTCAGATTCATCTTATCTATCTCCACCTCCTGGAAACAGGCAGATACAGTATCTTTTATTTTAGACAAATCATTTTTTATATTTTGCCATAAAGAAACTTTCTTTTCATGGGTTGCTTTGTAATGAGACAATTCATCAGAGACTCTCTGTGATTCACTTAATAATTCTTGATAACCCTGATCAGTTAACAAGCTATTATATCTCTGGGTCAATTGCATATTGTTCATTATATGATTTTGTTTGGCAATAATATCTCTCAAGTACTCATCATTAATCCTTGCTACATCTGGGGTGTTTCTCAATAAAGAAACTGAGTAACTTTCCAGACTCTCATAGAACTCAGGGTCAAGAGTTTTATCAATTACAGCCATATCAGGGTTAATCATTGAGGTAGCAATTAAAAGTAATGGATTAGATACATGAGTTATCTGTCTACTGCTCCCAGCCTCTACTGGTCTCAAGGTGTCTTCTTCCCTCTCAGATTTACCTGAAAGAACAGAATCAGCTACAAGAAAAGGCACTTGAGAATCAATAGAGGGACGTACCAGGGTTTGCTGGGTATCACCATATTGGGCTTTCTTCTTCTTTTGCCTTTTTGATAGGGGTGAGGAGGTGTGGGGTTGACCTGGTTGGGCCTTGACAGACCTGCCTGAGGTAACTGATGCTGATTTTGAGACAGGTAGTCCCACTGCCACTTGGACACTTCCACCTTTTCTTGGGACTGGGGAGCCAATTGTTGTTGATCCCTGGGAGGAAGAAATTTCTTCTTCTCTTGAAGAAAGGTATCTATCCTTCTCACCTTTTCTTCCAGAGCATCTACCCTTGCCTTTAGTCTCAAGTTTTCTGTCCTTAGCTCCTTTATGTGAGTTGACAGATTCTTTACCTGTTGAGGCAATGGCATCTTTTTTATCCTGAAGCCTTTTGGAAGCTCTTCTGGTGGGTTTATCATAGGCTTCTGATCCTGAGTTGTGTCCACTAGGATTTCTACTTCTTCCATCTCTACATCCTGTTTGGGGCAAGGATTTATTAGTCTGTGAATTTCTTTTTGTTAAAGGAGAGCTTACAGAAGTAGGCTCATCATAATCAATCAAGTCTAGTTCCTCTTCACGTGCAGCAGAACTACTTTGGTCAGTCATTTGAGGATTTTACTGAAATGAAGAAAAGAGACAATAAGATTAATTAGTCTTTATTTTTGATTTTTATTTAAGAAAAATAAGATAAAAATAATAATAATAAATCTTTTTTAGGATAAAAATCAACTAAATAAAATTAATTTATTAATTCAAAAAATAATTTAAAACCAGGATTATAATATAATCAACAGTAGAAATAAATTAAAATTTTTATTAATAATTCTAATTAATTATTTTCAGGATTTAAATCAACTAATTTATTACCAGGACTTATTGTCAACTGAATTAATTAAATATGAATCTTTATTAATTTAACAGAATTTTATTAAACTGATTACTTAACTACCAGGACTTAATGTCAACTGAAGTAATTAAATATGAATTTTTATTTTAAAATTTTATTAAGCTGATCACTTAACTACCAGGACTTAATGTCAACTGAAGTAATTAAATATGAGTTTTATTAATTAAAAAAAAATTATTGAACTACCAGGACTCAAGGTCAACTGAAGTAATTAAATATGAATTATTTATTAATTAAAAAAAATATTATTGTCAGGACAATTTGTCAACTGGAACAATTAAAATTTAAATTAATCAGGACAAAAGTCAACTGAAAAATTATAATAATTAATATTAAAATATAATTATTTTATTACTTCTGCGACTAAGAACACTTATTGCTCTATTATGGTCAACCAGGAAAAATAAAAAAAATATAATAATAAAAATAAATTCCAAATTACCAGACACCTCCCCCTGTAAAATGAGCAAATTAATGCCACTTACAGAGTGCTGAGTAAAAGGAAATACGTAGCAAATGAAGAGTGAAGAGTAACCCACAAATAGTAATGTCAATAATTACCACGATATATACGATGTTTAGTCAATATATGAACCTAATTTTTGGAGCGCAGTTCGATTCCCATTTGCAGCAAAAAAATTTTGTCACGTGACATATGACGTTTGTCGTTTTCGTCGCTTTCTTGTCCTTACAGGTACTCGAATGCCAATGGTCCCTTCGATTAAGCCCTCAAATCACGATGCGTCGTCGATGATTCGGGAAGGCCCTCAATTTTCAAGGGGTAATTTTGGTCTAGAAGCTTGGTTCGAGGTTTTCACGGGATATTTAAGGGTTTTAAAGGTCTCTCAACAAAAAGGTACGTATTTCTAAAATTAATTTGATTTATTCACTCAAATATAAGAGGTAGATTTAAGATATCAATATAAATTATAGATTAGAATTACGTTGTTGTAAATACTAAGGTTATAAAATATAGAAATAATTGGAGTGTTGTAATCGTAATAAAAGTAAGTGATAAAAAGAATGATTTGAAAAGCACAAAGTAAGAGGCCTTTTACAGGCAAAAAATGAGGGAATAAAATATACAGAATTTACACCATATATTGTAAGCATGTGAGAAAAAGAATGACTGAAAGGAGTACATATATGAAACAAGAATTAAATAAACTGGTACGTCAACAAGGACATCAAATTTATTAGCAATAAAGTTTGAGTTCCTTGGACTGTCACAATTAATTACACAATAATTAATTAATTATATTACTTTCACAGGATTCCAGATCTCTCAATGAGGTAATATAATTGTTTTAAAGTTTTTTTATTATAATTTTATTATTAAATTCTATTCCCATTGACTTATACCATTGAGCACGGTGTTAGTGAGTAAAATTGTAAGGGACATTTTATTTACACTAATTAATTATATTACTTATTGTACTTAACTAGTTAATTGTAAGTAATGCTTAAGTAGATAATTAATTATTAGTAAACAGAAGGGGTGCGGCTTCAACTCAGTAAAATCATTAATTATTTTACTGGTTAAGTCTAGTAGCCTGGCTGAAAGAAAGGATAGCAATCATACAGCACTTGGTGTATAATTTCAGGGTACCATATCCTATGTTAAAGAGATTATCCAAACATCTTACAGCAGCACTTTTTCCATTTGAGCCAAGCGACATAGTGCAACAGCAAGTTGAATGGCAGGATTACGCTGTTTGTTATGGGAATTGTTATGAAAGATAGGATGATCGGAGATGAGTTGATAAAGTTTGAAGAAAGAATTGGGTTAAGTTCAAATGAGGAATGTTGAGAATGGAGGCCATATCATATTGGGGATCATGATAAAGATTTGGCCCCCTGGTGATGATGTAACACTTTTTGGAAAGAAAACACATATAAGCTAAAGCATCTTCTAAATCAGAGTCAGATTTATAGTAAAGAACTAAAAGTAAAGTAATAGCATTCATTGTTGAGTGAAATATATTCGTAGTAGAGAGGTGTTTCATTGTTTCTGGTGGAAGGGTTATGTGATGAGAGAAGTGGGAATTCACTGCCAAATGTGCAGTTGGGGTGTGTAGATAGAAAAAAAACTTAAGTGTTTGCCACCAAAATTAAGTAGCATAGAGTGAGGAAAAACTTAAGGATTGCATCAGCAATTATGAGTCATGTGAATTTCTTGAAAATCCATCATGGATGAAATGAGTTTGGGATCAGGAATTAGGAATGGAAATTGGAGTATAAGAGGCGGGATAATGCATTATTGTGGATTCCTTATCCACTAGCCCTGGGGCTAGTGGATAAGAATCTTCCGCAATTAATAATGTCTGATCCCGGGAAAAAAAATTCCTGATCCCTAATTGCGGATCCCTGAACATTGATACCCCCTAATGAGTCATTTTTATCTTAAATGTAAGAATGAAAGAAAGAAAATCATGATAATGAGAAATATGATAAAATTTTTACTTAATGAATAAGCTTCTTGCTCATTCATCTACTATAAATAGTTTGACCTTCCCACTTTAGCTGATAGCTATATATTATTCACTATATTTTTACCCAAGAGAACATACATGCTAACAAGACTATAAACATAGTATCTTTTTTTACTTTTACTTTGATAGGTATAAATTTTAAAAACTGATTATTTTTATTTTATTTTTTTTATTAAAGTTCATTATGGATGATAATTTTGAAGGCATTTCTGTTGACCCAACTGATTCCAATTTTTTTCCACCTCAACATACTAACACTGTAAATACTCCACCAACACCTGCTGCTGATCCACCTCCAGATGCATCTCAATCTTTACCACCTAGTCCTAACCCACCACCTAATCCCAATCCAGGCCAAGAGTCTCATGCAGAACTGAGAAATTTTAATCCCAATCATCCTTCTGCTCCTGAAAGTGCTGATCAGCATGCGGATCAGCTAGGAAGAGATTGGGCTAGTGAAGTATTGAGGGAATTTTTTGGAGACCAATCATCATCTGCTCAGCCTAACCAAGGAGCAAGCACAAGTGGAGCTGGTAAGTCAAATTTTTATTGTATTCTTTTATTTAAAAATAACTGATTTAATTACCTTATTTAAATTTTTAGTGAATCCCTAAATCATTATGGGTATCAGTAATTACCACAGACTCAATTAAGCAGAGTCTCATGAACAAGAACGGGGGTTAAGGGCTGTAAGAGGCTTAGTTAGAAGAAATGATGTTCCCAGGAGCTTGGACAGTCTAAATAGAAATATTTACCACTTTGTGAAGTACTGTCTTGGGGGACCAACACAAATAGCAAAATATCCTGCAATCCCAATACCTTTGGAGATTGAAAATTGGAAAGCTTGGAACCAATTCAAATTGTCCTAACCCAAGTCCAATCTTCTAACCATTCCAATTCTGCAGCTGATTGACAATTTCTGATAACCAATTCTATAGCCTTCTTGTGATCCAAAATTTGACTACCCAAATTTGTTCCAGCACCTGAGACTCAAGGACTAAAAGGAGGAGCACCTATCCTACTTTCTGTCAAAAGAAACTTAGAGCTTGAATTGTAAGAAAAAGGTTTTTGGAAATTTGCCTTTGATTGGACTTGCCGTGATTTTTTGGAATCAACTTGGAATCAAGTCATGGGAAGCATAGTATGCGACCACTCTACCAGGTGGCTCATCACCTTGAATGCAATCAATCAGTCAAATATTCAGTTCACTCAATGTGTTATTGAGAAATGGGTAGTTAATAAGGGGAAGGAGATTATAAGGTTGTTTGGGCAAGAAGAGGAAAGGGTGGAAAGAGAAAAGATTGAAAACAGTGTAAGGGCACAAGTAAAACGTTATTGGACCAAGGTAAGTTTTTTATTTCACTTTGCTCTTTGTTATTATGAAGCTGATTTAGTTGGAATTCAGATTTCTAGTTCACACTAAAAGTTAGAAAGAGATCTCTGCAGTGATGTGCCAGGTTTTGTTGTGCTTTTTCATGATACTAGGTGCATCTCTGATATCGAGGAAGGCCCACCACCAGCCACAACTGCACTCATCCAAGCTATTCCTGGATGGAAAAATCCTGAACTCAATGATTTTTTGAAAAAAATGGATAAGATGATAAAGGAATTAGCCCATACACCGGCTCAAAGAAAATTGGCATCAAAAACATATTCATGGTCATCAGACAGGAAAGTTGCACAAGATGGTATATTCAATTTTCCCAAATACCTCCCCAAAAATTGCTATTCAGCAATGTTTTTGGCAGGATTATCTGTGAATGAATGTGAGTCACTTGGGGTTGGAGCTGATATTGATCTGGTAAAGATTTGATAATCAATTAATACAGCATCAACATCATAGCTTGGTTATAACGGTGATCTTCTGTGTAATATAGCTATCTTATATTGAATTTTATTTATTCTGTTATTTTTCAAAGCAGCTTGGTAAATTTTATAAGGTGATATTGAGAGAGAGTAACATTTTTTTAAGAAAAACAAATAATGTATGAGATATAAAAATGTATTTTCAACAAATTGATGGTCCATACCTCTTTATTTCACATTTATGTATCCATATTAATTTCGATCGAAATTAATGTTGACCAATACATAGTGAATCTTACACTTTCCAGGCATAGCTACCATTAAATATTCCAGTATCAAAATTAATTTTGATCAAAATCAATGAGCATGTTAATCATGAATTTCTGGAGTCAACTGCATGTTTTTATGCATGGTGCCTTTCCAGCATTAATTTTGATTGAAATTGATTTTTGATACTGGCATATTGAATGGTGGTTGTTCCTGGAAAGTTTAAGTGGCATAGTGTGTATTCATTATGTATTGGTCAACATTAATTTAGATCGAATTTAATATTGACATTTTCATGTTGAATCCAAACCAGCAAACAACCCAAAAAATTCTTCATAAAACTGCTCATTAATTTTGATCAAAAATAGGTTTGACCATATACATATTTAATGGTAGCTATATCTGGTGTGTGTAACTTGTAAAGCTTGTGTTCAATGTGTATTGGTCAACATTAATTTTGATTTAAATTAATATTAATGTGTAAATGATATATACATGCTCAATATGCATTGTAACGTGTTTACTTAAGAATAGAGGGCCCTACTTTGCATCTTACAGAAAAGTGCTTGGTGGCATGTCAAATTCAATTTTAATTAAAATTAATGTTGACATGTTACCATGCATAACAGTAAGCAACTGACTGCATAAATTGATGATAATCATGAACCTTAATTTTGATTGAAATTAATGTTGCCAGATGCAGATTGAATAAAAGCTATGCCACTTACACTAGCCAGGCATATTTACTATTTATTATGCATTGGTCAAAATTAATTTTTATAGAAATTAATATGGATATCACTACGCAATATAGGGGGTGGACTTGCTAGCAAGTCCCCAATCTGAACTCAGACAGAACTCAGATGGAACTCAGACTGAACTCATAATATACTCATACTGAACTCTACTTGAAGACCCACCTAAAACTGTTCTGCTGAGTGGTGTTCATCCCTGATTGTATGGTTCCTTTATCAATAGCTCAATGTGTGTTCAATCTGTGGTGAATTTGAGTCCAAGGTTGCGGACTTGCTAACAAGTCCACCCCCCGTATTGTGCGGTGTATGTAAATATTATATTTGTCCTCAACATGTATAGTAAATTTCAATACTTAAGAATACTTTCTGTCCTTTACATGTCATTCAAAAAAGCATTAAATCATTTCAACATTAATTTTGATCAAAATTAATGTTGGCATGCCATTATGCATTGAAACAACTAACTGACTGAAAAAGTTCATTATCAAAATGGTCATTAATTTTGATCAAAATTAATGTTGACCAATACATATTGAATATAAACTATCACCACTTACTCAGACCAGATATAACTACCATTTAATATGTATATGGTCAGCCTTAATTTGAATCAAAATATATGGGCAGTTTTATGAAGAATCTTTTGGGTCATTTGCTGGCTTGGGTTCAATATGCAAATGTTAATATTAAATTTGATCAAAATTAATGTTGACCAATACATAATGAATACACACTATTCCACTTACACTTTCCAGGAATAGCTACATGCAATATGACAGTATCAAAAGTAATTTGGATCAAAATTAATGTTGGAAAGGCACCATGCATAAAAATAAGCATTTGACTCCAGAAATTCATGATTATCATGCTCATTAATTTCAATCGAAATTAATTTTTGATACTGGCATATTTAATGGTAGCTATGCCTGGAAAGTGTAAGTGACATAGCATGTATTCACTATGTATTAGTCAACATTAATTTCAATTGAAATTAATATGGACATGGAATATGTATAAAATTCAAATAAGTATAGATAAGCTAAGCAGTTGGATTAACTGGTTTGATCAAGTACACCATATAAACATTTATGTTTTAATGCCTTGGTTAATTTTGATCTAAATTAATTTTAAGCCATTCATGTTGAATTTTATCTATGTCTGTGTAGTCCATGTGACATGGTTTGTATTCAATATGCAGGGGTCTACATTAATTTTGATCGAAATTATGAGGTTCATTGCCTCATAAATTTTGTGGTTTCTGTAAGTGTTCCATGCATGGTGCCATATGATACTTGTTAATTCCTATCAAAATTAAATTCAACACCAATATTTTTAATACAAACCATGGCACTTACAGTGCTTAGTCATAGCTAAAATTCAATATGCCAGTCTCAAAATTAATTTAAATAGAAATTAATCGGGATCCATGAAGTTTATAAATAGTGTATGAGTTAAGTTTCAAGTCATATGTTTCATCATTTTCTTGCACCCATTTCTAGTTTATCTCAACAATTTTTTTCAAGCTTTATTATATTAATCAAAACTGTGGTAAGTTTTGAAAAGTTAGCTAATCCAAATCTCAAATTGAATATTAATGTTTTAATAATTTTTAATGTTGCTTAAGGTATTTAATTGGGTGATTCATAATAATATTTTATCAACTTAGTAGTCCTATAACTTTTGAAAAGTAACAATATTGGTATAGTTAGGGACAACAATGCAATATCTTGTGCAGACTAAGATATATTGTAAAATAAAACTATTCAATTTTTTTCCCTAAGTTGTATCCAAGTTTATCAATGGTTTGGTCACTGGACCCACACCCTAGCCCGACACTCCTCCTGTCACTTAAAAAACAAATTCTTATCTTAAATTCTAATGTTACCATTTTTATATTTATAATTCATTTCTTGTTTGGTGAGGCATATCAGTATATTCATGAATCTCTCATTTTCATCTGAAAGTATATTTAAAAAATAGTTATAAAGCATTATCCTTTTTTTCATATAATATACTAATTATGTGTATCTCCATTGTTTAGGAGTAAATTCTAATTTAAAAAATTTTGTATTTACCCATGGAAATTTGCATATGGGATATACATTTTTTATTATTTGTTTTTCACAATAAAAGTCCCCGAAGAATTCCTAGTATTTTCTGTTAGCTACATCAAATTTTGCTTCAATATAAACAGATTGTGATATAGCATGTTACTTAGTTTACCCCACTATGAAGAATACATGTTAAAAAAAGCTCAAATAATATATAATCCCCCTCTTTATGTTATCTTTTTCTTTCATCCTCACTTTAATTTTAATCTTATTCAATTCTTTATCCTATTAAATTATCAACTTCAATTTTCTAGAATAGAGTTTCTTATAATTATTCATCATATTACATCATAATTCTTTGATATCTAATACTTTTTTTTAATATTCATTAATCAATATGTCTAGTATTCAAAATCCTACACCTCCACTTTGTATGTGTATCATGTTCCTCTCTCTTAATTTATATATTTCACTTATGTTCAATATCTTTTTTTTTCAAAAAATTGATTTTCCAGCGCCCGAATGTTTTCAATCCCACTCTCAGATTGATACTTGCTTTGAAGCTTTTGAGCTTGCACCATGTCTACCACATGGCATGGCACCTAACCCTCCTGTACTTAGCAATGAGAGGCAGGAAATAACAAGAGTCAGTATCACAATTTACTTGAATTTGCTAGAGATAAAACAGAAGAACTTATCAAGATCCTTAACAATAATCCTTCTCCTTCATACTTATCTAACCCTTGTAACAACTTACTCCAATATGTGAAAAACCTTGAAAAATGTATGTTCTTAACTATTTTCTCTCCTTTTAAATTAGTAGATAAGATTATTAATATTTTTTTTCTTCATATATATTTGTAGCTTACAAGGAGGGTTTGATTCCTCCTGATGATGTCATTGTCATTAGGGATGATGATGAGACAGATGAACCATCAGCTTCAACTCATGCTTCAACTTCTAAGGAAAATCTTGAAACACCTTTTATCCACTCTAAGAAAAAGAAATTATCCCAAGGCTCCTCTTTTGTTTGACGTATTAAACCAGCTTCTGCTAATGATTTTTCTGATGTATCAAATAATAAATCTCAAAAAAAAGCAAAGGCTTTAGTAATGAGTATATTCTTGTTTCCTTTTTTTTTATTGTTATTCTTTTATCTTTAAAATTCTATCATATATCTCTTTTATTGCTTACATATTGTACTTTTTATCTTTCTTTTGATATTTTGTACCAGAAACTCACCTACTGTAGATTGTTCCATCCATAAACGCCCTCTCCCTGATGAAAATGATGAAAAGAGCAATGAAAATAGTGATGATGAACTGTCAGAATATGAAGCTATGCTTGCTCATTAAAAGAAGTAAACTTTAAAATCTTCTTCAAGACATGATGATATGTTTGATAAAGATGATGATTCAAATATCTCATCACCAAATTCCTTCTTTTCTAAGAAGCAATACCTGTCAGCCAGACTATCTCAGGAGTCTAGTAATTTATACAATAAATTACTGTAATCATATAGAGGAATAACTTTGTGTAATTACAAAAAATTATTTAAATAAAATTATAAATATTTTATGAATAAATAAAATAATTATTATACTTAATTTATTATTAAATAAATTGTATTACATAAACAAATATAATATTCTATAATATCATGGCATAATTTGTATGTATAAATAAATTATTTAAAATTATATTATAAGTGTAAATTTAACTTAGACTGTAATACCATTTTACTAATAACATTTATATAAACTAAGTACAACTCATCATATAATAATATCCATAAATATTTGGCACTTCCTTGACTCTTAATTGTATCATTGAAATTACTAACTCAATTAAAAGTTTTTTATTTAATATGTTTAAATTTAATTTCTCATGTTAAATAAGTTTCTTATTAAATTAATTAATTGTTTCAATTAATTTAATTATTAAATTACTTGGAATAGTTAAAATAATTAAATTACTTTTACTTATACTGATTTAAGATTATTTAAAACCATAAAAATAATTCCTTTTATTTTAATTATACTTTTGTAGCTATTTCTATTCCCTATTTAGAGTTCTTTCTCATAATTCTCATATTCCATGTTCACGTAGTTATTTTCTATATTAGTTTTATTCTTTTTTAGAATTTCTGATGGGAAAAGATACTTGGTTAATCACAGGTTTTTTTTTATTGTTTTTAATTAATTTCTTTTAATTATTTCTTTCACTTTACCTTTTTTGTAAATTACATTTAGAGCGCTCTAGAAGGACCTCCTTGCCTATATAATGGCTTTAGAAATCTTTCTGGTAGATTATCACTTACTATACACTCACTTCACATATTTTAAATATATTTCTTATATTTATTATTTTTTTTAGTTCAATACATCTAATTTAAATACTACATAAATAATTATATGTTGCTTTAAGATTTATAATACTATCATTGAACTGTCACACTTTGAAAATTAATTATCAATTATAATATTTTACAATTTAAGTAAAACTCTTACAACTTTGTCAAATCTCAAACATCTCGTCGTCTTACTTCCCTAAACTACAAATATTTTATTACATATAATTTTACTATCTCATAATTTCCCTTCCTCCTTTCCATTATCCCTCTTCTTTTCTTCATTCTTCTAGACGTCCGGCTGATAATTGGGGGCCTTTCCAAACAACGATGACAAAACCTTGCGACAAATGACAAAGCGCACGGACCACCCAAGCCAAAAAGTAAACTTTTGCCACGACCGTGTTTTGAACTTGGGTTCGATGGTTTAGGTTTATATTACATTAAATTACATATTATTTTGAAGTTATTTTACGATCACTATAGTAAGTTCACCTTTGCACCTCTCACTCATAGTACTATATTTTTACTGCAATAACAGTGTTTGTGGCTTAATTGATGACTCACTGAGTGTAAGTTTTCATTATATTAAAATTTTTTTTTCCTAGTTGACCATAATAGAGTAAAACTCTTAGTCCTAGAAGACAATTAATATTTAATAAATTATTAAATTAATTTTATTATTATTTTTTGTATATTGGTTGACCATAATAGTACTCAATACTTAGTCCCAATTTTACCATTATATTAATTTTGGTATTAATTATTTTGGTTGACTTCTTAAACCTTATTGGTTAGTCCCATTTTAATTATTGTTAATTCTTAATAATCATTGTAATTTCATTTTTTGTATTACATTTTATTTTATAATTAATTGATTTTTGATAAAAAAAAATTTTTTAATCCAATTGATTATATTTTATTTTGAATTAACAATTTGAATCATTAATTAATTTTGATCCTCCTTTTCACAGTTTAAATGTCCAGAAGTTTGGCTAAAAGCATGGATAATATACATGTGGATGAGACTAAAGTGGAAGTTGACACTGAATCTGTAGGTTCTTCTAAAGTAACTTACAAAATTAATTCAGCTGACAAAAAACCTTCAGGACATAGAAATGTCAGGAGAAGTAACAAACCCCTCTCACCTAACAACTCTGAAGGAAGTAAAGCCTCAGGTACATCAGGACAATCCACTCAGAGGTATAAAAATAAAAAAGATTCCTCTAGCATAGCAGGTAAACAATCTGTCAAGCCATATAAAGGAACTCAGAGCAGAAAGCATGAAGTACAAGGAAAAGGTAGACACACTCTGGTAGCAGATGCAGGAGCTTTTAAATCCCAAACAGGGTCAACCTCCTCATTTCCCAGCTTCCCAACCTCCGCCTCAACCTCAGGCCATTCAGGCAACCAGCTCCCTCAACCAAAATCAAGGCATTCTGCAAGTGGAACAATTGAAATGGGATTACTTAATGACCCACTACCAACAGAATGTAAAACAACCAGCTCAAAACCCTGGCCCATCCAGGACACCAAACTACAATCCATCTCTTCAGCACCATCCTTATCAGGGGGGCAGAAGAAAGAAGGTACAGGGGAAGTTTCCTCCCTTGCCATGGTAAGTAATTTGTTTGATAAGCATGCTGGTATATATAATACAAACCTTCTTCAGGTAATAATGTGGACCCTGAAAGAAAAGTTGAGCCCTCGAAGAAATAACTTTCTTTAATAAGTAGCCCCATTGATGTAATTAGCAAATTATCATTTGATGAACCTTTACATTTGACTTCTACTTCTTTAATTAACCCTTCTCTTGAAATCAAGAATGATTCTGTTTCCCCTGAAGTTTACACTTTACTTGAGAAAACTTCTGAAGAAATATTGAAAGATACCCTTGATTTTAATGTTGTGAATTATAAACTTTTAAGAGATTTTTTAATACATGAGAGTGATAGATTAAATAATTTGCATCTACATTGCAAAGTGAGTTCTTCTGTTCAAGACACTGCTTATTTCGAATTGAAAGACACATTAAATAATGTCCTGGCTCAACAAAAGTCTATTAAAGCTGACCACAAATCACTTTCAGATAAATATAATCACCTTCGCAAAACTGTTGATAATCTAAAAGATGAGAATACTGTTTTAAAGCATGACAATATGCTTTTGCACAGTGAATTAAGAAAGTTGAAAATTGATTCTCAGAATTTAAGTAATAAATGCTCTGTAGATGAGGACAGAAATGTTCTATCTATTTCTAGAATTAATGATCAACTATCTTACATTCCTGATTTGAGAAATAAATTATCTGAACTTGAGAAACAAGTTTCTGCATTACAAACTGTCCAGGCTACTCATTATCATGAGTTAAAAAATCTTGCTCATACTGCTGTTAATCATAATAATAAACAGCCTGAACAGAGTAGTTCTTCTCTCCCTTGTAATGTAACAATTTTCCAGCTGAACTTCATTCTGAAAAATCTATTGCATCAAACAGAAAGAAATTTAATGCTCACCATGAGCCAGCTGCCTCTGTGAATAATGAAATATCTGAAAATCTTTCAAGGCTTCAGGAACTGATAACCTTGAATAATTCAAACCATAGGATGGAACATTCCAGTAACCAGAAAAATTGGCCTAAGTTTTATCAATATCCTACCTTTAATGGTGATTCTTCAACTGATTGGAAACACTTTATACAAAGGATTGATAATTTAAAGAGATCTTATAAACTACATGATGAGGAAATTGTTTCTAAGCTAATTTCTTTATTTTCCAATGTAGCCTTGTTGTGGTATGAATCTGTTCTATTGGATAATAACCATTATACATGGAATGAGTGGAAATCCTTGATTGAGAATCAATTTGGTGGTTCAAAATTCAGGTTGGCTCAGCAAAGACTGTATGAGAATCCTAGATATGTATCCTCCTCTGTTGAAAACCCCATTGTTTTTCTTATGAAAGTAACAAAAATCCTAAGAGCAGTTGATCCAAAAATAGATTATGATATTTGGAGAGATAAAATCTTGTATAAATTGCCAAATTCTCTTAGAGATTTAATTGTAGCTAGAACTGAGCATGTGAGGGAAAATTCTTCTTTCATTAATATTTGTAATGAGGTACTACTCAACCATAGATATGAACCTAAGAATTCCCTTGATAAACCTTATAATGATCAGAATAAACCCTCTACAAAGCTCCCTGAAAAATCAGGTAGACCATCTGCCCCAGTTGCACCTAAAAAATATGCAACAAATACTTGTTATAAATGTAACAAACCATGGCAAAATGGTCATGTTTGTGACAAGAAAATTAATCTTGTTGAACACAATGAGGACACTGATGAGGTTGAAATGAATGTCAATGATTCTTCTAGTGACTGTGAGAGTAATATCTCCTATGACAATTAATCCAGTAAAGATGTTTTCATGTTGGAACAGGATGTCCATTATTTAGATAATATATCTGAAGAATGTTTATTGGAATTATCTTCAGTAGAAAATGCTGAGATAATTAAAGATATTACTAACAATCCTATAGCCATATCCCCTTTGAAGGCACCTGTTATCATTAATGGTAAAAATGTTGATGTAGTTCTTGATTCTGGTGCTGGAGGAAGTGTAGTGTCTGAAAAAGCTTTAGCTTCAGTAGACAAGGATTATCTGAATAAATTATTACCTATAACTTCTGAAAAATGGAGAGGGTATGATTCTACCTTAATTCCTATTGGCAAATACAAAACCTCTGTATTCTTCAAATATAATGGTGGTTTTGTCAGAGCTATTTGTGACTTTGTTGTCATTAAAAATGATAATTTGAGCAATTGGTTTATTATGGGAAATGATATTTTGACCATGTTTGGTGTGAAATTGGACCCAGAAAATAATTGCTTCACCTTGGGATTGAATGGCAAAAGAAAATTCAAAATTTCCTCCCTTAGAAAGCTTTCTGGGCATTTGTTAAAGTCTTGTAACTCACTGATCCAGTGTAAAGGCAGACCAACAATTGAAATGGATGATTTATTAAGTGAAATAAAGACTGCTTCTTTTGGTGATCATTTAACTAGTGAAGAAAAGGATTCTATTATTGCCTCAATTACTTCTTTCCTAATGGCTTTTGCTCATGGTTCTCATGTCTTAGGAAGTGTTCAGGAAGAAATGAAAATTACCTTATCCTGTAACTTGAATGATATTCCTCCTAAACTTAGGAAAAAACCATATCCTGCTTCCCCAACAAAAAGAAAGGATATTGAAGATAATATTGCCACATTATTAAAAATGAACATCATTGAAAAAGTGGATGTCACCCCCCAATATTGTGTCATCTTTCCAGTCTTGATTTCTTATGAAAAAGATAAAGCTAGATTATGTGGAGATTACAAGGCATTAAACACTTATACTTTTGATGATATTTATCTGTTACCGAGAATTAATTCAATTCATGCTACCTTTCAAGGTGCTAAATTTATTAGTTGTCTGGATGGTAACAAAGGGTATCATCAAGTTCCAGTTGAGAAAAATTCTCAGAATTTTTTGCTTATTGCTACTCATATGGGAATATATAAGTATATTAGAATGCCATTTGGCCCCAAAAATGCCCCTTCAGTTTTCCAAAAAGTCATGGATAACACTTTCCATCAGGAAATCATTGAAGGATGGCTCATGGTGTATATTGATGATATCATAATTTTTTCTAAAACCTTTGATGAACATATGGTTCACTTGAATAGATTTTTTCAAAAAATGGATGAAATAAATATGACCTTGTCCTTGAAAAAGTGTAAATTTGGTTTTCAATCTTTGAAAGTCCTTGGCCATGTTGTGTCAGGCCTACAAATTTGTGTAGACCAAAACAAAGTTGCTGCAATTCAAAATGTGAAAGCACCAACTTCTGTAAGAGAAATCCAAAGTTTTTTAGGTATGTGTCGCTATTACAGGCAATATATTAAAAATTATCAAGTTATAGCCTTACCTCTTACCAAACTCACTAGGAAAGATGTTGCATTCATCTGGAATCGTGACTGTCAAAAAGCTTTTGATACTTTAGAAAGTTGCTTAATGACAGCCACTATCTTAGCTCTTCCAGACTTTAACAAACCATTTGTCCTGTATACAGATGCTAGTTTTGTTGGTCTGGGTGCTGCCTTACACCAGAAACAAATTATAAATGATAAATCCTCAGAAGTTGTAATTTGTTATATTTCAAGAACCTTGAGAAATAGTGAATTGAAATATGGTGCCACTCAATTAGAGTGCTTAGCAGTTGTTTGGGCTCTTGAGAAACTTCATTACTATCTAGATGACCAAAAGTTTGAATTGGTAACTGACTGTAGTGCTGTAAAGTCCCTCTTGAACCTGAAAACACCTAATAGACATATGTTCAGGTGGCAAATTTCTCTTCAAGAGTACAGAGGACGGATGACAATTATCCATAGAGCTGGAAATGTTCACTCCAATGTTGACATGTTTTCCAGAGTGCCTCTGCCAAATAATGACTCCAATCATGCTTATGTGCCTGAAGATGATACTGTTCATATCCATGGTATATTTATAGTTGATATGGAAGAAAAGTTATTACAATTAATACTGGATTTATATGATAAGGATTCTGATTTAAATAAATTAGTTACTATCTTAAATGATCCTAAGAATGCTTCCATTCAAGCATTGATTAAAACTCTTCCTGCAAAATATCAAAGTGCTTTGATGAAAGGAAAGTTTTCTATTGAAGATGGTTATATTTATTATAGAAGAAAGCCTACTAATGTAATTGTAATTGCCCCTTCTATGAAAGAAACTATCCTCAAACTTTGTCATGATGACATATTAGCTGGTCATTTTGATCTAGAAATAACATTGATTAGAATCAAAAACATTGCTTGGTGGGCTAATATGTCTGAAGATACAAAATTATATGTTGAATCTTGTGATTCTTGCCAAAAATCTAAAAGGTTGACAGGTAAGAGAGCAGGTTTACTACAACATATTGAAGCACCTCATGCTCCTTGGCAAATAATTAACATGGATTTTGTCACTGGTCTTCCTGTAGCAGGTAAAGACAGTTATAACTCTTGTTGGGTAATAGTAGATAGATTCACAAAAATGTGCAAATTTATTCCAACCCACAAAGATGTATCCACAAAAGAGTTAGTTTTCTTATGGTGGTCTTCCATGTTTAATATTATTGGATTCCCAAAAGCCATTATCTCTGATAGAGATCAAAAATTTACTTCTGAGTTTTGGACCTCTTTAATGGATATTTGTGGCTGTGAGTTAAATTTATCTACAGCTCATCATCCTCAGACGGATGGTCTAGCTGAAAGAATGATTCAAGCTCTGGAAGATATGATTAGAAGTTATTGTGCCTTTCGTTTAGAATATAAAGACAATGACATATTTGCTCATGACTGGGTCACTCTATTGCCTGGTCTTGAATTTTCATATAATAGCACTGTTCATTCTGTCACTGAGAAAAAGCCTTTTGAGCTATGGTTAGGTTATGTCCCAAATACTCCTGCTCAGATTCTCAATAATAAATTACCTAATTTGGAACTAAATCCTGGTGTAAAATCTTTCATGAAAATGCAACAGCTATGCAGAAAACATGCTCAAAGCTGTATTGATAAAGCATTTAAATATGAAAAGAAAAGATGGGATAAATCCCATAAAGAATACACATTTAAAAAGGGTGATGAAGTGTTGATATCCACTGTCCATTTCAATTTACAAGGTAACAACAAATTAAAAGATCCTTTTGTAGGACCATTTGTTGTTAAAGGAATGATTGGTGATAATGCAGTAGAAGTTGTATTGTATTCTCCATATGATAGAAAACATCCTGTTTTTCCCATTTCTTTGCTTAAACCTTATACTTCCAACAGTGACTTATTTCCCAAAAGAAGGGGAAGACCTAAGAAAAACCCTCAGGAAGTCACAGAAACTGCAGAAATTGATAAAATTCTCAATGATAGAATTATCAGTTCTGAAAGAGGTATTGAATATTTGTTGAGATATAAGAACAAGTCATCTGAACATGATGCATGGATACCTGGAAAGGAAATTTCAAATCTCTCTACTCTGTTAAAAAAGTATAAAAAGAAAAAATCTTAGCATTTTTTTTATTGTTTTTTTTAGAGTGAGGGAGTGTCAGCCAGGCTATCTCAGGAGTCCAGTAATTTATACAATAAATTACTGTAATCATGTAGAGGAATAACTTTGTGTAATTACAAAAAATTATTTAAATAAAATTATAAATATTTTATGAATAAATAAAATAATTATTATACTTAATTTATTATTAAATAAATTGTATTACATAAACAAATATAATATTCTATAATATCATGGCATAATTTGTATGTATAAATAAATTATTTAAAATTATATTATAAGTGTAAATTTAACTTAGACTGTAATACCATTTTACTAATAACATTTATATAAACTAAGTACAACTCATCATATAATAATATCCATAAATATTTGGCGCTTCCTTGACTCTTAATTGTATCATTGAAATTACTAACTCAATTAAAAGTTTTTTATTTAATATTTTTAAATTTAATTTCTCATGTTAAATAAGTTCCTTATTAAATTAATTAATTGTTTCAATTAATTTAATTATTAAATTACTTGGAATAGTTAAAATAATTAAATTACTTTTACTTAGACTGATTTAAGATTATTTAAAACTGTAAAAATAATTCCTTTTATTTTAATTATACTTTTGTAGCTATTTCTATTCCCTATTTAGAGTTCTTTCTCATAATTCTCATATTCCATGTTCACGTAGTTATTTTCTATATTAGTTTTATTCTTTTTTAGAATTTCTGATGGGAAAAGATACTTGGTTAATCACGGGTTTTTTTTATTGTTTTTAATTAATTTCTTTTAATTATTTCTTTCACTTTACCTTTTTTGTAAATTACATTTAGAGCGCTCTAGAAGGACCTCCTTGCCTATATAATGGCTTTAGAAATCTTTCTGGTAGATCATCACTTACTATACACTCACTTCATATATTTTAAATATATTTCTTTTATTTATTATTTTTATTAGTTCAATACATCTAATTTAAATACTACATAAATAATTATAGGTTGCTTTAAGATTTATAATACTATCATTGAACTGTCGCGTTTTGAAAATTAATTATCAATTATAATATTTTACAATTTAAGTAAAACTCTTACAACTTTGTCAAATCTGAAACATCACGTCGTCTTACTTCCCTAAACTACAAATTTTTTATTACATATAATTTTACTATCTCATAACTTCCCTTCCTCCTTTCCATTATCCCTCTTCTTTTCTTCATTCTTCTAGACGTCCAGCTGATAATATCCATCACCTCCTAAATTACATACTTTGACCTCTTTGAAAGATTCTCTACCAATGAAATCAACTCCAATCAAGATATCAAACAAACCTCTAACTTATTCACCCTCTGTTCTAAAGGAATCTTATTTTCAGGAGGAATTCTGTAAAATTCATAAATTTTATAAAGTTAGAATCAGCACAGCAAAGGTCCTTAGGTTGTGATTGGAAATTGTTACTCTTCTCAAATTACGCTCTTCTACTTCTTCCCAAGAACCCATGTTAAATATTCCAATGTTTACTTTTCATTGGGAAAAATCTTGAGGAGAAGATTGGCTTTCAAAACTTACTGATTTATGTAAGTTACCATAATTTTTAGTCTTAAATTTTTTCTTTTAATTTTTTTTTTCCTTTTGTAGCAAATATTTTTTTAGAGATTGATAGCTCACAGCTATGGGTACTCAATAATATTGATTTCAAAAAAATGGAAGATTTATGTGATCCTGATGGTTTAAATACTGAAATTATTTCCTCAACAAAGGAAAAGGATCATCCTGAATCCAATCTAATCTGAATGCTCATGAGATTAATGATCCCAAGTGATCACTGCCATTCTTCATGGGTATCTCTTATATCGTCTTCATTTTATCTCACCACACATGAATTCAGCCAGCTTCCATCACATCAAAACATTAACTCAGATTTTCCAATTGAACATGGTCTTCAACTTCTAGCTCACCTTTCAAATCTGAAGAAGCCGATTCCTGATGGCTTAGAAGTTGGTCCCACTGCACTTCAAACTGTGATATATAAATGTCAACTCTTCTTCAAATCAGAAACATTATCATTGATATAATTATGTCAATTATAATTCTTAAATCAAAATATTGTGCTGCAACAATATCAAGTGGCAAGACTAGAAAATCTCAACAATCGAGTCATAAAAACAAAAATACTCAACTTTCTATAATGGAACAGAAACAAAAGGCTGCACTAAACAAGATAAATTCTGAATACTCCCACCACCAATATCAATCTTTCACATTCTATATAATTGATGGTGTCTGTGGTTTATTTCTGAGCTCTCAAGATCATAGATTGGCTTAAGCAGCTGATTGCTTGGAGGTGATATTGTCACCGGACGACCTACGCACAAGGTCGAGGGTGTCCCTGGAAGTGAGATGAGGAGGGTAGTTTAGAAACATCTTCGAAGCACAGAGGAAATGTTTGAGGAAGTGATTCAAAGATGACTCAAAGGTAGAGCTACTGCTTTGAGATATGTTCAAGAAGAATTCTAATATAATTTAAAGGTAATATTAAGATTCTTAAGATCTTACAAAGGGTTGGAAACTCAATAATCAAAGATTTAGGATTTAGAAATGATTACTGAGAAAATATGGAATGATACAATAATAATGATTTAACCTGAAGCTTTACCACTATTAACTATATATACGTTTTATAATTTAATTCTAAAGAATGTCAAACCAAAAAACCAACCCCTTTTATATCCTTTACTCCTCCTCGCATTGACCTCATACCCATCCACTATTCCGCACACCACAGACCATTAAAAAATACACCTGTTACACCTGGACCCTCCTCACTAACATCCACCAACACTTTAATCCTCCACTAACCATTCCATCCATGCTCACTACCCCTTTTAATAATCCACAGATACTTAATAAACCTTTTAGGGGACTATTACATTGACTATTGCGCTGTGCATTGCTTATTGAGGAAAAGACTAACACACACTATTGAGAGATTGACTAATTTAGATTTAGAGTTTAGACTAGCACGGTTGAATTGTGAGTACACAAAGGAAAGTTGCAGTTACTATGTAGAATTGCTTTCTGCGCTTCAAGTATGGATTTAGACCTCTGTATTATTGATTTAATGAGCTGCTTTTGCCTCAAGTGTCACGTGGCGCGTGACAGATATCATAAATTAAGTTTCTTAATTTACATGAAAAAAAAACATTTGATGGAAGAAATAATTTGGAAAAATTTATATAACTATATTTTAACATCAATAAAACCTTTTATAGAGAAGTGTGATCCATTTCCTTTAAAATTTGATACCCCAAGTCCTCCAGGAATTTCTAGGGCTATTTCTGCAGTTTATATTAATCACTGGAGCGCCATTCAGCCAGTATCACCTTTTTTTGCTAAATATAGCCTTTCAATAAATTAATATTTCAACATGTAAATAGATAAATTTCTGTATATATGATTTATCTTGTATAATCAAGTTATTTTCCTTCAAATACGTCAAACATGTGACCATCTTTGAAATTTATTAAGAAACCTTTGACATGATTTTCTAAATTAATTATTAAAAAAAATTATTGTAAGTCCAGCAATAACAAAGAATTTAAAATCTACTTATATCATTTCAAATACTTGTATTAAATTCTTAAATATTTTATTGTTTATATAAAAATATGATAACTGCTCTAGTTTTGTTACTTTACCTTTAATATTGAATAATCTATTAATTTTTACAAATTTTTTTATTGATTATAAAATTTTTAATTATAAGTAGAACAACTTAAATAATTAAATGAGTGTATTTTTAAAAAAAAATTAAAACTATTATTGATTCAAAATTCTTTCATCAACTCTATATTATTAACATTTTTATTAATAAGCCTGTTTGACCTAAAATACTATACAGTTAATTTGGTAGCATTAAAAGCACATTTTTATGGCTAATATATTTCAAATTGTTTATTATAGTTTGTTTATTTTAGAACCTTTGCTACCAATTTAACAAAAATGACATTTAAAGATTTCACAACTTATATATTTCCTCAAAAGTAAATCAAGTTTTCTTATAATATTATGAAAAAAAAATTATTCTATTTCACAAATAAAAAAAATAGATAATACTATAATCATTACAACTGAAAAGGTTACAGCTACTCCCAGTATTTATCATGTTTAATTTTGCATTAAGTTGTGTATATATGATATAAATTTTTAATATTTAAATATCTATATTTTTTAGATTTCTCTTAACATTAGATAAATAATACTTTTCTGATTCTATTTCTTCCTCTATTAAGTCATCTCTTTTCAAAAAATCTCTCAAAGCACTAATAAAATATTCAAAACTATATTTTTCTTCTTTAATTTCCAAATATTCTGAAATATAAATATCAAAAACATTAAGCTTTTCTATAGCATGAAAAAGTCTAGTGCTGATTTGAATAGAAAAACCTATCCTCGTGAAACCAGGAATTTCATGACATCTTGAGGTAAAATGCCTCAGTTGATTGGCAGGCCATAATGTCACTGTTATTCCATTAGTTGCTTCAAAGTTGATTTTACTTTGAATTTCGGAAAACATAAGTTCTCCACCTATTTGTCATGCTTGGGTCTTATTGTACTTCATATGAATGGTATTGTTTTCTGTATCTTTAGGAAAGAATATTCCTAACGTATACTTACTTGAATCCTTATCAAGATGAACCTCATTGTAGAACCCATTACCATTTGCTCCAGATGTCCAAGTTAAATTACTTGGAAAGGGTACACCCTCTTCTTCATTAGAAACTTTTGAAAATCCAGGAATACCAAGTTTTGCACAAAGATTGGTTGCCACATTGTACTTTACATATGATATTTTTTTAAAAAAAATATTCAAAGTACATTGCAATCCTCTTCATTCGTTTTTTATATTCATCCGTGTGTACAATATCATCAGTGTATTCATCTGCAAGGAAAATCATTCAAAAATTCACTATTTAAATTAAAAAAAGTGATACTTACAAATATATAAAGATTTCTTCCTATTTAAAATAAATCCACCACCAAAAATTTTTACAAAACCACCAGCTCTTTGATGATAAAAACTATTTTTAATTTCATGTTTGCAGTAAGAAAGATCCTTAATGCATTGCACCTTAGCTTCTAACATATCTAGTTCTTTGAGCTCATGAATTTCAAAATTCTGCACAAGAACATTAGGTATTAAGACACCTTTTGGTTTATATATACTAAAAACAGGAAAAAAAATTGTAATAATTATTGCAATCTGTCATATTATTTACATAAGATCATGCATAGAAATGTGGCTTCTTCCCGTTTTTATCCATTCCAGAAGCGTTTACAAGTTTCATTCCGGTAGCAATTTCTTTTGCCCACCTATTGTTAGAGTTCTTCCCTGGCCATTTTTTTTTCAAATTGTTACTCATTGATGGTTTGATCCTAAGAGAATTCAATTTTGATTTAAAATAGAAAAAAATTAAAAATTAGAAAATAGTAACAGAATTTCAATTATCAGTCAATGATAACTTTAACTTTATCATATCTTCAATATTAGAAATATAAAACTAGCATATCTACATATTAGTAAATTTATATACTTTTTATTTATTTCAAATATTAAGAAAGTGTTTCAAAGGTATACTTTATTAAATTATACATATAAAGAGTATAGCTTTATCCTGTATGCGTTCAGCAAGTACAAGATTTGGCTCTACACTTAACATTGATAATAGAATGAAAGTATAACTCCAATAAACTAGTAATATTAAAAAATTAACAGAATTATCATATCCACATATATAAAATGAAAAATCTTGCTCTGACAAATATATTGACTTAGAAAGTTATACTTCAATATATTATTAATTTTTAAATTGATACATTGTCCTGTATGCTTTCAGCAAGTACGATGTGGTCTTCTAACATTGGCAGGGGCCTTTGTTGTGTGAATTTGTGCTGTTTGTGCATGTCTTAATTGACATCTGTTATGGAATTGGGTATTTTTCTGGTTTTATTCCGTGGATATTGGGTCTGCGAGTATGTGGGTACTATCATTGGATTGCCCCAATTTTTCTCTATATTATATGTCTTTAGACATTTTTCATATTCTGAGTTTAAAAAGGTCATTTCCTCATTTTTCATTTATAAAAGATAGCTGTGTAATTTTGTTTTTTGTGTTTTACAGGCTAACCTTAAGTCTTAGGGTTAAGTTCTTAGTACCATTGGATAGGGCTAATTTTTCTCTATATTTCATGTCTCAATGTTGTTATAGTGAAAATCCGTGTTTTAAAGGTTTTAGTAATTCTAGCTAATTTTTCTAAGTAGATTAGTTGTTTTTATTGGTTTTCTGGCTTCAAGGAGGCTGGGCCGCTTCAGACGGCACCTCCAACGTCGGGCGGCCCGCCCGCCTCTGTTTTAGAAGGTTGGGGAGCGCTTCAGGAGGGTTTTTATTCAATTTGGCGGGTACAGGCACCAGATTGGTGGGTGTGCATGGGCTCTTAGATAGTGGTCTGTGTGTACATAGTGAATAAGACAGTTTGGGGGCAACCTTAATTATCATACAACCATCCGGAGGTGATATCATTGTTCCTCACTCAGTTTTCACTGTTTTCTGGCCACAATTTGGCTGTGTTTGCTGCAAGTGAGTTCTTCATTTAACTTAACTTTGGAAACTGTTTTCTCTGTTATAGGCTTGCAAGCTATAGCAAGTATTATTGCTGTATCTGGTGTGGATTTTCAGCCTACATCAAGTATCTTTGCTGTCTCTGGTGTGGATTTGCAGCCTACATCAAGTATCTTTGCTGTCTCTGGTGTGGACATTGGTCTACATTTCAGTTCTTTGGTCTGGTAGTCTGTCTGGTGACTACTTTCTTGGCTCATCAAGCAGTCAAATGTGTTGAAAAGGGGATTTAGCAAACAGGAACCAACTTACTTTAGCAAGTAAATCTCACTCTATTTTTCTAAAGGGACAGGGGATTTTCTCTCTTGTTTTTCTCCAACTCCCTTGGTCAAGGCCTATAGCTAGTACAATAGGATTGTCTACATTTCTGGTGCCCAATTTGGGGGTGAACTTGCTAGTTCTTCAGAATCTCTGTTTTCTTTGGTTGGCTCTTTTTGGTGTTTTGGTCTGGAGGAATGGCTTCTGGTTCCTCTATTCCTGTAGTGACTGTCAGTGTGGGAGATGGTCCTCCTTCTGTGATGGTTAGGGAGTGTGTAAGGATTAAAACTTGAGATTGTACCAAGTTTAATGGGGAGGATGTCAAGTGGTTTCTAGAGAAGTATGAAACTGCTGCTGCAGTGGACGGTGCTTCCTACCTGGACATGGTGAAGCAGATAATCTTCTTCATTGGTGATAGGGCAGTGGAGAAGGAGATTGTGGCCATGTCTGGCTACAAGAAGAGGGATTGGAAATTTTTGTGTAGGGAGATGGTGGATAGATGGGGTGTCAGGTTCACTATGGTGGATCTGAACAAGGTTGTCAGTGAATGGCAATCTTATGGTGGTGTTGGTAACTTGCATAGTTACAGGAAGTTTCTGCTACAGTTTGATCCTGTGGTGGAATATTTGGTGGAAGTGGAGGAGCTGGCACATGAAAATGCTGCCAAGGATGTTTTCTGGTCTTCCCTGGCTAGAGATGTCAGAATGGATGTGTTGAAGGAGTTGTCAAGAAAGGAATTGATGAAGACTCTTTCTAATGGGGACCAGAAGTTTCCTGCCTTGGATAAGGTGAATGAAGCTGTTGAGGCCCATTTAAAGTTATTGGCTGTGGATACCTATCAGGAGGGGTGTGCCAAGTATGTCAGCAAAGTCAGTGAGGCTTTGGCTGAAGAGGAAGTTAGGGAGAAGAAGGAGGAGAAGAATTTGGTGCAGGTTCCCAAACAGGAGAGGGACCCAATGGTGGAACAGTTAGCTGACCTGACAAAACAGCTCCATATTTTTGTGCAGGAGGCTAAGAAGGTCAATAAGGCACCTTCTCAGCCTAGAGATTTTGATAGGAGGGCTGGTAGGAGTGATCCTTGGGTCTGCTCTTATTGTAGCAGGAAGGGGCACAGGTCCAATGATTGTTGGGCATTGAACAGGGATGTGTCTGAAGGAAAGGTGGAATTTGATAGCAGGGTTTTCAAGTTCCCTGATGGTTCTTTTGTGAAGCCCAGTGAGGGGCAGGCTCCTGTTGATTTGGTCAGGAGAAGGGGAGGTCTCAATCAAAGGAGGCCATGGTTTGAGGAGATTCTTGATCAAGGGAAGTCTTCTGGTAAGGAGGATGAGGATGTCAAAGGAAAGGGGAAGGAGGTCAATAAGGTCTATTTTTCTACTTCCTTTGGTGGTTTGGAGTTGTATTCATGTGGTGGACAGTCAAGTGGTGAATGCTTGGCTGGTGTTTATGATGTGGAAGCAGGAAAGGTGGGAAGGCCTAAGAGCAGTTCTCAGGCACAACCAAAGCCTAATGTTTCAAAGGGGGATCCTAAGCTGAGTGCAGCTAGGAAGAGGTACAGCAAAGAGGATCTGTACAAGATGCAGAAGGGTATGGCTGACATGGGCCCCCCTAGTTTTGGCGAATTGGACATGAATGGCGAGCCAATGCCAATGGAGGTGGATTCTGACTCTGAGGAGGATGTCCCTTTGGCTTCATTGCCAAAGCCTGCTGGGGTTAGAGGTTCAGGTGAGGGATCTTGTTTGGTTCCTGTTGATGGTAAATCTGTTGGTGGTGCTGGTCCTCAAGAATCTTCTAGGACCAAGGTGGTGAAGCCAAAAGCTCACTTTGAGAGGCCAGTAGTTTCTGGTCAAGTTAATGTTATGGACTCTGTCCTGGAGAGGATGAATCAGCGTCAGGTTTCCCTATCTTATGGGCAATTGTATGCTATCAGTCCAGGGTTGGCTGATAGGCAGAAAAATTTGTTGACCAGGAGAAGAGTTTCTTCTGAGGAGGTAGAATACATTTATGATTCTGCTGAAAAGTTTGGTGAGGGATTGGAAACTCATTTTTCTGCTCCTCTGGGATATGTTAATGTCACTCTGAATGGCAGGGAGGCAAGGGCATTGGTGGATTCAGGTTCTCAGATAAACCTGATTTCTTTGTTTGAGGCAACTAATTTGGGCCTCCCCATCAAGACTGGTATTGGTGGGAATTCGAGAGGGATTGGTGGACATGTCACTGAATTGGTTGGAACTTCTGAGTTTTTGAAGTTGGATGTTGGCGGAGCCTCAGGGAAGGTTCATTTTTACATTTCTAAAGTTAATGTAAAAGCAGTGTTAGGCAGGCCATCCTTGATGGATTTTCAGGCAAGAATTGGTTATCAATTTGATTTGCGAATCAGCTTGGAGTTGACTGGTGAAGACAAAAGGAGGCTTCACATGAGGTTATCATCCCCTGGAGAGGATGGTTGGGAGACCAGGCCTGGTTTATCTTCAATGTGCCAGTGCATGGATTGCTGCAGGAGACGGAAGGAAGTGGGTGCTGCCTCCAGTTTTTTGGAGTGTGGCTCAGGCTCTATTGAGAGTCTGTCTTTTTTAGAGTAATGACGGCTGATCACCCTAGTGCTACAACCTCTCCCCAAGATGAGGAAATCCTAGGTTGTAGTAGGTCAGCTCCCTTGGAGATATACCAAGTGGATTTTCAACTTTCTTTTTTTAATGTTTCTCTTCTCTGCAAGTATTCATCAAGTCTTTTATCAAGTCTCTGTTCTCTCTCAAGATTCTTAATTATTTTTAATTCAAGTTCAAGAAGATTGGTTATATATCTTTATTGAAAGATATGCGGAAAAGTTTTGGGGCGGTGAGATTGGGGTCTAAAAGTAAGTCCTCCCAATTGTGCACCACTAGGGTTTCTTCTACACCTTTCAAAAACATTACCTGGACCACACCTGTGAGCATTGGGGAAACCCCTGGTTATTTTTGTTGGTCAGAAGGAAACTCAAGAAAATAAGATAAAAATTCCAAGATAATTCAAGAAAATCTAGAAAAAAATCTGAAGATAATGAAGAAGATTCAAAATATTTTTGTGAAGATCAACAAGATCAATTTTTGGGCCTCCAGAATGAGGTTAAACTGCACAATTTTGAAAGAGTTGATTCTGAACATGAATCAAGATTTGAAGATTTGGAAGACGGAACTGAAGATGAAGATTTGGAATTGCAGAAAATTTTTGGAGTGGTGAAATTGGGGTCTAAAAGTAAGTCCTCCCAATTTTTCACCGCTAGTTTTTCTTCTACACCTTTCAAAAACATTATCTTGGCCACACATGTGAGAAACAGGGAAACCCTTGGTTTTTGTTCCAGGTCTGGTGGTGAAGATTTCCTGAAGATCCCTCAAGGTGAAGGTGGAGCGGCAAAGTACAAGAAGGTAGCACAGAAGATTAGGCCTGTTAATGAGCCTATGCTGGTGGGTTTGAATCCGCCCTTGAAGAGACCTCCTTTGTCAAGATATCTGTACTGTACTTCTTTGGTGAAGAATCCTCCAGAATTTGTAGAGACGGCTAGGGTGACCACAGAAAGTTTGAAGGTTGTTAATTTTGGTCCTGATGGGTGGTTGTCTGAAGAAGAAAAGAAGTTGTTGTTGCACGTTAATGTGATAATGGAAAAGGCGGTGGCATTTGTTGAGGAGGAAAGGGGTGTATTGAAGCACTCTTATGGGGAACTTTACTTGATTCCTGTGGTTTGTCATGAACCTTGGCAAATCAAACCTATTCCGATTCCAGCCGCTATCAGGGAGGATTTTGTGGAGATTGTTAGGGAAAGAGTCAGGACTGGTTTATACGAACAATCGACATCCAGCTACTCAAGTCTGGTTTTCTGTGTAAAGAAGAAGAATAGGAAGTTGAGGGTGGTTCATGATCTTAGAGCCTTGAATAGAGTCACTATCAAGGACGCTGGTATGCCACCAAGTGCAGAGGATTTTGTTGAAGCTTTTTCTGGAAGGGTGTGTTATGGTTTGGGTGATATTATGGGTGTTTATGATGAGAGGGAACTCCATATCGATTCAAGGCCTCTCACAACTTTTGAGACTCCTTTGGGAAGATTTCAGCTCACTAGGTTGCCTCAGGGAGCAACTAATTCAGTGGCGGTATATCAAGCACAGATGGCTTGGATTTTGCAGGATGAGGTTCCTATTCATGCTGGTATTTCTATTGATGATGGTGGAATTAAAGAACCATCCACTGATTGTGGTAATGAGGTGTTAGCGGAGAACCCTGGCATAAGGAGGTTTGTGTGGGAATATGCAATAACTCTAGAGAGAGTGTTGTTTAGGATTGAAGAGGCTGGTTTGACCATTTCAGGGTCAAAATTCTGTTGTTGTGTTCCTGCTTTGGAAATTCTGGGTGATGTGGTATTTAAAGAGGGAAGGATTATGGCAAAGAAGAAGATTAATAAAATTCAGTCATGGCCAAGGCCTAAAAATACTACTGAAGTCAGGGGGTTTTTGGGTGTGTGTGTATATGTAAGGATTTTTATTAAAGATTTTTCTTTGTTGGCTTCACCTTTAAGGAGGTTGACCAGGAAAGATGCAGATTGGGAATGGACTGAAGAGTGTGAAGAGGCTTTTCAGAAGTTGAAAAAGGTTGATGGGGAAGATATTGTTCTTCACAAGTTGGATTATGGTGTTGGTGCTGGAAAAATTTATCTGGCAGTGGACTCAAGCTATATTGCTGCTGGTGCTGTTTTGTCTCAGGAGGATAAAACTGGGAGGTTCATGCCAGTAAGATATGAGTCTGTGGTGTTTAATGAGGTGGAATCTAGGTATTCTCAACCTAAGTTGAAATTGTGTGGTGTAGCAAAAATTTTAAATAAGCTACAGACGGTTTTGTGGGGGCAGCATTTTGAGCTGCAGGTGGATGCAAAATCTTTGGTTCAGATGATCAATACGCCTAGTCTTCCAAATGCTCCAATGACTAGGTGGGTGGCATTTATTCAACATTTTTCTTTTGACCTGGTACACAAACCAGGCAAAACTTTTACTATGCCTGATGGATTATCAAGGAGGCCACCTACAGATGAAGATTCTGAGGCTGAAGAGTTTGATGAAGATGTTCCAGTGGTTAGGGCCAGCGCAAAGGGTGCTGAAGATTATTCGGACCTCCCCCAAGAGGCTAAACTGGCTGGATCTGATCTTGATTCTGATGATCGGGATGTTTTTGTTGATGAAGATGGATTTGTTGTTTGGGACAGCTCAAATTTGGAAACGGGTGTTTTTGTTAGTGAACTGGATTCTCACAAGGTTCAGTTGAAAGAGAAGGACGTGCCAAAATTTAAGGATTGGTGTCCTGGTTGGGCTGCTCAATTGGCTCATGTTCACACTGGTGATTTTGATGACAGAATTGTACCCTTGGATGTTGTTTTGTTGGATTTTGAAGATGAGACCTGGGGTCAGTCTGGGTTTTATTTTATTTTGGTGGAATATCTGTTGACCTTGGAGAGGCCAGATAGTTGTGATGATGATACTTGGTTGGAAATCAAGAAGAAGAGTCCTGGATTTTATGTGTCAGGAAGAAGGTTGATGAGGAGAAGGCATCCTAATCCTCAAGTGTTGGTGACTCAGAAAAAGGGTCAAGAAGTTGTGTTGAAGTCTTTGCATGAAGACCTTGGTCATAGAGGCTTTGTGGAGACTTATAGAAGAGTAGCAGACAGATTTTGGTGGCCAGGTATGAATTTGGCTGTGCAGGGTTGTGTTCAATCTTGTGAAGAATGTCAATGAAGAAGTCACTTGAAACCTAAAGAGGTGGGCCGTGCTACTGGTGAATCAACTGTTTTTGGAAGGGTCAGTCTGGATGCTTTCCATATTAAAGAGGGCAGGTATAAATACTTAATTGTTGCCAGGGATGATTTGTTTGGATGGGTTGAGGCAGTGCCTCTGGTTAATTTGACTTCCAAGAATGTGGCAGAGTTTTTGAAGAAGGAGTGGATTTATAGGTATGGGTTGATGAAGCTGGTGACTGTTGATGGCTGGCCAGAGTTTGGTGCCAAATTTAAAGAAGCTGTGGCTAGTATTGGTTCTAAAGTTAGAGTAGCTACACCATATTATCCTGAAGCTGAAGGCATGGTTGAAAGAGGCCATCAAGTTATCAAGAATGCTTTGGAGAAGATGTGCGGGGATAGTGCTGAAAAGTGGAGGCATTATTTACCCTTGGTGTTTTTTGCTGATAGGGTCACTGTGAAGAGGACAACTGGCTATTCTCCTTATGAGTTAATGTTTGGTCAGAAAGCTGTTCTACCAGTGGACTTGGAAGCTGTCTCTTATCTTGGAATTGATTGGGATGAGGTGCACTCAACAGAAGAATTGCTCTGTGCCAGGATGCAACAGTTGGAATGTAGAGAAGAATGTCAAGAGAAGGCATACTCTAGAATGATGAAGATTAGGAATCAATCAGTCAGGTACTGGGACAAGAAGTTGGCTCATAGACTCAGGAATCCCTTGAAACCTGGTTTTTTGGTTTTGGTGTATAACAGAAGTTTGGAGAGTCAGTGGGGGAAAATGTTTGCTGACAGATGCAATGGACCTTACAGAGTCAGATCTCAGGCGTCTGGAGGCTCTTATGTTTTGGAAGAGTTGGATGGTGCAGTCTTGAAAAAGAGAGTGGCTGCAGACCAGGTGAAGAGGTTCTATCCCAGAGGCACTAGGCATGTAGAAGATTAACTCCGCAATGAGGATAAACTATGGAACATTCTTTAAATTTTGGAATTTTTGGTGTTGCAGAGCAACTTTTGTGTTGGAGACTGTTTGTTAGAAGGTACCCATGGGTGGGGCTTATAGATTTGATCTTGGCAAGTGTAGGGGTGACTGATGGGCTGGCTGCTCTGTAGAACAGTTACCCCAGATTGTCTGTTTCCAACCCTTTCTCTTAATTTGGTTGAACCCTAGTATTGGTTTCTTTTCACAGGTTTTAGTCCTCTATGACTTTAAACTGGAATTTCATTTGGTTTTCAAGTGCTGGAATCTTCACTCTTTTTGGTTTTGGTTTATTGTGTTTGATGTTGTGTTTTTGTTAGAAGGTAACCAGGGGGGGCTTCTAGATTATATTTTGGCAAGTGTGGGGGTAACTGATGAGCTGGCTGCTCTGTAGAACAGTTACCCCAGAATGTCTGTCTCAAGTATTTTGTTTTTCCTAGTTGAATTCTAGTTCTGTTGTTTATTATTCAGGTTTCAAGTCCACTATGACTTTAAACTGGTCTGGGACTGGCTTCTTTATCTTTAGTTTTTTGGGGTTGGTGGTGGATCACTGGTGGTCTCCCATCATTTTTACTTATTGGAGGGAGCCCACCCAGTGATCATTTCTATGGACCGGTCTTTCTCTTATTGGACCATCTATGGAGCTGGACTGTCTTTGATTTTGTAGTTATGTTTTTGCTAGATAGTAGTTTCAGATTATTTTCTTTTTTCTCTTTTTTTCTTTTAATTTTTTATGGGGGTTGTTAAAATTATAAAATCAAAAATATAGGGTGTTACCACATCAGGGTCACCTGGATGTGGGCAAGCATTGGTGGGGAAAGGCTCATCAATTGGCCGGGCAATTCTATTTTATCATTTTAGTTTATTTTATTTTTATTTTCTTTAATTTCATTTTTTTTATTATTATTATTTTTTATTTTTTTCTATTTATTCTCACTATTACCCTTAATTTATGTTTCTTATTTCATATTTTTTTAAATGTTTTAAGGTGTATCCACATCAAGGTGCACTTGGATGTGGGCAAGGTATCAGGGGATCAGCTCATCAATTGGCTGGGTGATACCATTTGTATTATTTTTTATATTTTATTTTATTTCATTTATTTTTATTTTATTTTATTTATCAATTTTTAATTTTAGTATATTAGTAGATTAAAAAAAAAATTGGGAATTTATAGTGGTTAATTGTTTTTTATTATTTATTTATTACTATGTTTTTTTTTCAATCTTTTTTCAGGAGCTCATTGTCTGGATGATGAAGCTTCTGGAGGCTGGTCCGGATTATGATGTCGTTTTTGTTTTTTGTTGGGATTGTGGGAAGCACTGTGTTCTTTGAAGTGCATACTGCTGGAGAGATTATATGGATTGTAATGGGCAGGAATTGGATTAGAGGGAAGTTCAGAGGAGGAAGAAGAAGAGGCAGGAATGGAGTGCTGGAAGGTGTGATTAATGATCCTAGCCATCTTCCAGTGGTCGTCCAACAGGCGCTTTCTCAGGGATTTTTCAAAGTCATTCAAAGGTCCATGGAGGGCAAAGGCTTTTAGCATGCTGGAACACATGGTGGTTAGGTGTGTTTTCATGTCTCCATAATCCAGGGTCAAAGAAGTTTCTAGAGGTTGGCCAACTCCAATAGTAGATTCAGGAGGAGGGGTGCCAACTAGACAAGAAGAATTGGATCAGTAATTATTTTTGTTGAAGAAATGGGATGAATTAATTTGGTACTTACAGATTTGAAGCTCATCAAATTTGTAAGCAGCCGGAATTTGGATCTCTGAAGATTTTGGAATGGTCATAGTGGGTGGATCAATCAGGGAAAGATATGGATTCTCTTGGTCTTCCTCTGAAAGATTTTGAGAAGGTGAACTAGGAGGCTGATGTTCCTGGGGCCTAGTTGGAGCAGCGGGATTGTTGTTGTTGTTGTGGTTGTTATTTCTGTTGGATTCAGCTGGAGGAGGTGCTGGTGATGGAGTACCAGGGTTGTTAAAAGTTGGAGCAGGATAGGGTGATTTGGAAGCGGATTGATCTCTTCTGGATGGAACTGTCAGAAGAATAGTTGGCTGACAGAGGAGAGGTGTAGTTTTGTTGTCTTAACTGGGGACAAAGTTGTTGCTTTGGTGCAGTGTTGGGTGCTCTGGTTTCTTCTTGGGGTCCTCTGGCAGGTCTCCTAGAAGTTTGGGAAAATTTGGAGTTTTTGGACCTTGGAAGGGTTGGCTGCATTGCTCTGGGAGCAGTGGGAGGTGATTGCGTAGAGTTGTTTTCGTTGATTGATTGAATTTGGCTGTTTTCTGGTTGTTTTTGGAGGTTTTGAGCCTGATTTTCACTGTCTAGTGAGGCGGGGGGCCGCCTGGACGTGGTCTAGAAGCCTAGGAGCTGATTTTGAAGCTTTTGGAGCTAATTTAGCAGAGATAAAAACCGGTTTCTTGGGAAGCTAAGGCTGGTCTTTTGGGAAGAGTTCTGGAAGCTGAGCTTCTGGATCTTCTGGAAGGTGCTGAAGATAAAGAGGAAGAGGAAGGACCAAGCTCTGGGGATCTGGTAGGGGATCTGGAGATGTATTTATGAGAAGGTGAAGGAGGAGGAATAGGGTAGTTGGCATCTCTGTCACATTTTTTCTTTTTGGAGTAGCAAGAATCACAAGCCCTGTTGTAGAATTTGGCTTCAGGAGTTGTAAGAGTGAATGTGCAAGGTCTGCACATGTGGATGCACTTTTTGCAGGCATAGTCCTTGGGAGCAGTGAAGTAAGGAAGAGTAGAAGGGTTACCATCAGGAGATCCAGTCATGATCTGTGGTGATAAAAGATGATGGAAAGAGATAGGAAGGAGATTTTTGTCAGTGATGGTTAGATGATGAAGTGAAGGTGGAAGTTCAGCAGGTTGGCTGTAGAGGTGTTCTGTATGAAACAGGCTGCGTCTATTTTATGCAAAATTTTATCAGTCCATCAAGATTTTAAACTGAAATCTGGTTTCTAGTAGTCCTCCAAGACTTTAAAACTGGCTGGTTGTTAAAGATTTATTCAAGAATTTAATTTTACTACTGTGGATCTAGTAGTCCTCCAAGACTTTAAACTGGCTGGTTTCAAGATTTTATCATGACTAGTCCGTCAAGACTTTAAACTGAACACTGTGTTAGTCCCCCAAGACTTTAAACTGAGGATTGTTGTTGGTTTTTGAGTCCCCCAAGACTATAAACTGAGGAATGGGTTTGGTTGTTGGAGTTGGTTTTGAAACATTGGTGGAGGGTATCCACAGGGGGAGCCTCCGAATTTAGCAAAGGCAAGTTTGGGGGTAATTGATGGGCTGGCAGCTCTATTCACAATTACCCCAGAATGTTAGTTTTTTCTCTGTGTCTAAATGTGGTTGATCTTTGGTTCTGGGTTTATGATTTAGGTTTTTGAGTCCCCCAAGACTTTAAACTGAGGGATTTTGAGTCCCTCAAGACTATAAAATGAGGATGGTCCCCCAAGACTTAAAACTGAGGGTTGTTTTTGGTTACATCCTATAGAGGGTGTGGTCAATTTTTCTTTTCTGAATCAAACTCAAGTACTAGTGGAATTACAGAGGGAGTCAAGAGATGAAATGAAGTGTTCAGAATTAGTCTTGAACTGGTGAATGAGGTGTCTTCTGTTCTCAATGTCCTGTGGATCTCTGGCAGGAGTGGATTGGAAGTAGTGAAGCTGAAGTTGTTTCTGTTGAGATGTGTGTTGTTGGAACTTGGCCTTGATAGTGGGCAAGTGGTTTGGTGTTGGTGGTGCAATGGATCCTACATTGTTATTATCACTGTCAGAATATGGAGGAACTGAGAAGTCATCAGTTTTAAAGTTGAAGGAAGAAATGAAAGTTCTTTACCATCAGATGGACCAGGGATGGTGTAACTTGTTGTTTTATGGGTTTTGGAACTCTTCTGGGAAGGGTGAAGCTTTTTGATTAATCTGGGTATAAGGATGGATGGCCTAGATCTTTTGGTGCTGGTAGAAGATGGACCAGGTTGAGGTGGAGGTGAATCTGTTGCAGAAGATAATGGACCAGGTCTGTAAAAGGTCATCTTTCTGGATTGGCAGACATCACAGGACGTTCTGTATGGATGGACAGGAGGTGTGATGGTGCAGATTAGATTATTGTCAATGCAGTATTGGCAAGGACCCATTTCAGAGGCAGATTTGGGAAGAAGGTTGAACATGGTGGTTTGGTGAAGAAAGAATGTGGACATTCTCAATTTGAGCGAGGATGTGGTCTTCCAACATTGGCAGGGGCCTTTGTTGCATGAATTGGTGCTGTTTGTGCATGTCTTAATTGACATCTGTTATGGAATTGGGTATTTTTCTGCTTTTATTCCGTTGATATTGGGTCTGCGGGTATGTGGGTACTATCATTGGATAGCCCCAGTTTTTCTCTATATTTTATGTCTTGAAGACATTTTTCATATTCTGAGTTTTAAGGGGTCATTTCCTCATTTTTCATTTATAAAAGATAGCTGTGTAATTTTGTTTTTTGTGTTTTATGGGCTAACCTTAAGTCTTAGGGTTAAGTGCTTAGTACCATTGGATAGGGCTAATTTTTCTCTATATTTCATGTCCCAATGTTGTTATAGTGAAAATCCGTGTTTTAAAGGCTTTAGTAGTTCTAGCTAATTTTTCTAAGTAGATTAGTTGTTTTTATTGGTTTTCTGGCTTCAGGGAGGCCGCGCCGCTTCAGGCGGCCTGCCTGCCTCTGTTTTAGAAGGCTGGGGAGCGCTTCAGGAGGGTTTTTTATTCAATTTGGCGGGTACAGGCGCCAGATTGGTGGGTGTGCATGGGCTCTTAGATAGTGGTCTGTGTGTACATAGTGAATAAGACAGTTTGGGGGCAACCTTAATTATCATACAACCATCTGGAGGTGATATCATTGTTCCTCACTCAGTTTTAACTGTTTTCTGGCCACAATTTGGCTGTTTTTGTTGCAAGTGAGTTCTTCATTTAACTTAACTTTGGCAACTGTTTTCTCTGTTATAGTCTTGCAAGCTATAGCAAGTATTATTTCTGTCTCTGGTGTGGATTTGCAGCCTACATCAAGTATCTTTGCTGTCTTTGGTGTGGAAATTGGTCTACATTTCAGTTCTTTGGTCTGGTAGTCTGTCTGGTGACTACTTTCTTGGCTCATCAAGCAGTCAAATGTGTTGAAAAGGGGATTTAGCAAACAGGAACTAACTTACTTTAGAAAGTAAATCTCACTCTATTTTTTTAAAGGGACATGGTATTTTCTCTCTGGTTTTTCTCCAACTCCCTTGGTCAAGGCCTATAGCTAGTACTATAGGATTGTCTACAACGAGACTTTGAAACAACTTAAAAATCAATAAATTAAAGGTAAAGTACAAACAATCTAATTATTATTATGAAAAGCAAAACATTATCCTGTATGCTTTCAGCAAGTATGAGATGATTTTTTACTTTTCATATTAATAATATAATGGTTGAGATAGTATTAAAGAAATATAGAAAAATGATAAGCAAAACATGAACTTACATGTCTAAAAAATCTTCTTTCATTTGTAGCTGTTTGATCAAAGTTAATTATAAAGTTTACTTTATAATCACTGTTTTAAAATATAAATAGTTAGATAAATAAATTGAACATTTCTGATAAGGAATAGAGAAAATTAAATTGACAAACAAATAAAAAAACTTTAAGTTAACTGAAAAAGAATTTTTTGATAATGATTTGAAAGGGTACAATAAAAGATACCTTAAAAATAAATTCAGAAATAGAATCATTAGATAGACTTGTCAAAAGTGTAAAAAAGAGTTACAAACCAAAATGATATGAAATGCAATAGCAAGAAGAATTTGCTTATTGGTAATTGAATAAGGTCAAGAAAATAGTACCTATAATTTAAAATGATAAAGAAAAAATATGATTGATAATTTTTGAAAAAGGTAAGTGAGACAGAGAAAGGAACAATAAATTCAGTTGCAAACAGATGTGGATATCACGAATTTTCACTGATCTCCTTTTCAAAAATATGCAGCTCTCCCAGTCATATGATAAACTTCATTTAAATTCCAAGAATAATGTTGCCAAGGCACTGTACACAGCATGATCATTTTTTCCTATGCATATACTAATTCCATCTAGAATTTACTTGGTTGCATGTTGTACAGATGAAGGTTTGTGGAAGGCTGAATTTCACATCTAAAAAAAATTGACGCCACATAATTCTAGCTACCGTGTTTCATGTAGCTAAAAAATATACACTCATCACATTTAAATTTACATTGCGTCAAAATTATTTAATTTTCGAATTTTTTTAAAGGGAACTATAATGTGCACCACCTATTTCTAAAATATGAACCTCCCCACCATATTAAATTGGTAGATTTTTAATTGTGCAATTTTTTTGCCTTTACCTTTTTCCTGATCTTACTTGACTCAAAATATCAAAACATGGCCAATGTTTCTGAAAGCAACATTTGATTTTGTTTCGATGTGTAACAATGGAAGCCATTTCTAACCGGCTGCAGAGCATTGTATATCTTATTTGAACACATTTTTATTTATTTATGTATTTTAATTAGAAATTTTACTTTTTCTTGCAGCCAGATTACTACTGGCTGCTTTTTGGAAACCTTAATTTATGACCCAAGCCTTTGAAATTGGCTTGGGTTGCTTACATTTCAATTTAGTACTTTCAGCCAGGTTTCCCCTGGCTGGAAGCGTTGCTTTCAGGAAACCAAAGTTGCTAAAAGCCACTTTGGTTGCTCGCTTTTACATTTGCTACCCTCACAGCCAAGTTAATAGGCTGGGAGGTGGTCAAATCTGTATGCAACGCGCGTTGCACACTCACTTCCATATTTCATTCAGCTGACTTGAAATCACATGCATGAGATATGAACAGCACATACAATGCATGTTGCATGTAGCAGAAATGTGCCCTGCATGTGCTGCATGCAGTGCATTGCACAGCCAGAAAAAAACTGGCTGTGCAATGCACACAGAAAAACCAAAGTTCCTGCAAGGGAGTTTCCTTTCTAAAATGAAAGTGATTTTCCCCACCAGGTGCAATCTGGCAGGGAAGTGAGAGACAAGTTTGACCAAAGTTGTTTGAAAGCAACTTTGGTCTTAAAAACATTAAAAATCATAAAAAAAACAAGAAAGATAGAAAAAAACCAAAAAATTAATAATTAAAACGTGAGTATAAGAGAAAAAATAAGTGCTAGTGATACCAAAATCCCAAGCCGATTTCACTTGGCTTGGTTATTTAATAATAATTTTTGTAATACATTAAATTTAAAATTCAAACACCATAAAATATATGAAACTTTTTTATATGAATATCATAAATTTAATATACCCCTTTCTCATAATTATATTTATAATTTTATTTTTTAATTTTTGACTTTTAAGTTAATTTTTTGGATATCCAAAATTAAATTATCAACTAAATTTTTTAGTAAGGTAAAATAAATTATAAATTTGACATTTTGTAATTAAATAATGAGAAAAAATTTAAATTTATTTAAAATATATTTTTGTTGAGGAATACCAATATTTCAAGGCTAGAAATACTGTGCAAATTGCAAGTAAAAAAAATTATATATATTTTTTGTGAGGGGTTATTACTATTTTTGTAAATATTTTTCAAAAACATTCATTAAATACTGAATTAAATTACTTTATAACTCAAATTTTTTGTAAAATAATTAAAATTGAAATAATAATATTGTTATATTTGATATAAAATTTGAATTGGTAATATTAATGTCTCTTTAAGTAAATTTGAAAATCATTAATAAAGACCATGTTGATAAGTACTTCATTTTTGATATTCAATGGTTATATGTATATTTTATATATATTTCTTGAGTGTTATTTTTATATACACTCAATAAAATTTGTAATATACAATGCCATTTAATCATTAATTATTGGTCAACTTAGTTATAACAACTTCATATTTAATACCAGCCACTAGTATTTAGTTTTTAATTTAAAACTCAAATATAATATGAGAGTATCCTTATTTCTTCTGGATGTAATTAACAACAATAACAGACCATAAATGAGTGGGTAATTAATTACAATAAATAGTTGAAGAATAACCTATAAGAAATGATAAGTTTGTCAAAAAGAGTACATTAAAAAATATACTTTTGAATTTTTTTTGATATAATTTGGGTAGTTAAGTTAAAATTTAAATTATCAGACTTCAAAATGGAAAAAATCTAAAAGTGGTGGTTATATAATAAGCCTCATATAAAAAAGAGGATAAAAAATCTACTATGTAACTAAATTATTAAATATTAAGGTATTATTAATATTATTGAAAAACTTCTTTCACAATTATCATGAAATCTAAATGTAAAATTAATTGTGGGATAATAGTAAGACTATGTTGAAACACTTTAATTTCTACATACTTTCAGCTATGTTCAGATAAAAAAATTTGTAAAAATTTATAATAACATCTAGTTTATAGTGATGCAATTTTATTTAGATCAAGAATAAATTTTTCTGAGGAAAAACTAATTAAATTGAGATATGGCCATCTCCTTTCAAGAGATAGAATAATAATAAAAATTTAAAAAAATTATAATAAGTATTCTTAATCACCATTTTTGAAAAGTCTCTAGAAAAATTCATTATAATATATCATACATTTATTTCATCATATGGAGCTTCAACTTGAAGTAGTGATGGGCAGCTTTGAACTTATGTTCTGAAAAACAAAAAAGTTAAAAAATATATAGTTATGCTAATGAAAAAGCCAAAAATAAAAATACTATTATAAATTAATAAAATAAAACTACATAATTTTTATTCTGCTCTCATGATGCAAGGGTACTATGTATGAATTTCCACATGTTAAATATAAACCTGCTTTAAGGCTAGTTTACAGGTAGAGCTATAAAGGTTCCTTAAATTCTAAAAATAATTTATGCATTTTACTAATTATTTTTTTCTTGTTTTCTTTCCAAAGTTGTTAGAGTTTCTTAATTAATACTGCTATCTTGATTGTAAGATATACAATTTTTTTAAATACATGATTTATTGTTTCAAAAATTATACTATAAAGTTAAATCATTTATTTCATTTTCTAAAGCTTCATTTTAAAAGACACTACTCTATTTTCTATTACTTAACAAATATATAAAATGTGATAGCAAAATTTTTAGAATTTTCTTTTTGAGAGGGTCAAACTATATTGTGAAGATTTTTATCTAGAAATTCTTGTACTCTAAAACCAAATAATTTTCTCCCTTAAGTAAGCCTTTTCAAAAATATGAAAATATAAACAAGAATATTAACTTATCTTATTTTTATTTTCTGTAATGAAATTTTTAGTTCAATCCCTTTTTTTATATGACATTAGTATAAAACCATGGTTAAATGCTACTATATAATTAATTTTTATTATATATATATATATATATATATGAAATATTTAGAAGGTCATCCTTTTTTATTTACATGAATAAATGGCTCAATTATAATTCCCAGCACTTATTAATGTTTCCTAAACTCAATAACAAATTTCTCATATGAAATATTAGCTTCTAATATAAGCAGTTTATCTATAGCTGATATTCAACATGAGATTTTCTTTTTAGATTCAGCTAAAATTAAACAATAGGAGCAATCATGCATATGTGTGTAAATGGAACCATATTTTACTTAGAGGATTGTGAAATTCACTCATCAGAATGGTTTAAGTATTAAAATATATTGAGGTCATTGTTTTCTTGTATTTGAAACTAATTAGGAAATTATTCTAAAAATATATTTTAATGTGTATCATGCTTAAAAAGTTGGAAATATGATTTTTGAAAATTGTGAGTTTCTTATATGAGATACCAAGCTTTAGTTTACATTTTTTCAAGTAGAATAGAATTTTAGTATTAGAAATTGAAAGTGATGTACCATTATCTGATTTTAATTGTGATCTACTTATAGAATGATTACATAACATTAAACATTATTAAATCAAAAAGGTTTAAAATATATTTAGAATTTTACAAATTTTCAACATTTATTAATCTTTGATTTGAAAACCAACTATGATGTACACTAACTAGAAATAAGCAATCCAAATTTTAACATAATTTATAAATCCAAAAATAATGAGTCAATTAACATAAAAATATATATTATTTCAAAACCAAATCTCTAGATTTAAAATATGATGTTTTAATGAAAAATTGATACAAAACTTGAATGCAATGAACTCTCTTAAAAAATTAAAAAATTGAATATCAAAACAAGTGATTTCTGCAAAAAAAACTACAAACTATTGTAGATAAAGCATAAAAATAAGTCATATTTTTTAAAAAAAATGATCTAACAATATTTATTTTTGTTAAAAAAATCAAAAACATTGTTAAGCTTGTTTGTTATAATAATTTTAAAATCCACTAAACATTATCTAAAGGTGAAAAATATGTCAAAAATATGTTGAATTTTGTGAGCCAAAAATCAACAATTTTATATCATTTCCTGTTGTGCTATGACTTTCTTCCACCCTTTTTATCTGATTGTTCCAGTATTACTTTGCTATGATCACTAGTTTTGAAGTTAAAATTTACAAATGTTCATTATATTTGATAATATGAAAAATAACTCAAACTTTTAAAACTACAAAATAAGATTTTGAAACTCCTTCTTTCAATAAATGATTGAAGAAATTTTTAGTTTCTTTGAGTAATGATTTTAAGAATAACAAAAAATTTGAAATTCACAAGGACTTATTTCCAGGGACTATAATTATTTACTTGTGTAATGCATTATCTACTTATCAATGATTTAAAACATCAGAAAAGTAAGTTATAGTTATAAATCTACAGATTATACTGTGTCTGGTATATATATCTTCAATAAATCTTTTAAACTTATCTTAACCTACATACCACACAATAGAAAATCATTATATTAAAAAAGAAAAAAAATTCTATGATAATATCATAAAGAATATTAACCATGGATTGATATTCCATAAAAGTGTCTAATAAAATTTTTAGAGAACCTAAATCAGTATTCTTTCATCAAAATATATCCTTTTTTTCTTTGTAATTATTCCAAACAAATTTTTTGAAAGTTGAATCTATATATCTAATGCCAAAACCACTATTAAGTTCCCTCTTAGGCTTTTTAAGCAATTATATATATATATATATATATATATATATATATATTATTTATCAAAAATTGAAGTAAAAAATAAAAAGATAATTTTTTTACCTTTAATTATTTAAATATAGAGTATTTTCAGAATGCATTGTGGTTACATGTGAAGGTTAGAAGATTTGAAGTTGTATTTATGAGTTTTTAGAAGGGAAAATATTGTAAAATTCTTTCATAAATATTTATTTCATAGTTTCAAATGTTGGAATCTACAAACTAATGGGATTTAAAGTTATATTGAGATTTAAAATCTGTTTTCTACTCAAGTAAAATAAAATAAAATGATGATATCAAAATTGAAATTAAGTTTAAACTTTTGATATGCTCTATCTTCAATTTTATTGATAATGCATCAAAAATATAATAATATTTTCTTCCTACATCACTTTTTACATAAAAGATAGTTTTATCATTTTATGCATTAAAGATTGCATATATAAAATTAAAATCTATGTCAACTGTTTATGACTATTAATCTATATAATAAATTTTTTTAGAAGAAAAAATAACATCAGTATATACTGACTTTGAAATTATTTAGTTTAAAATAGTTTACAGGTTGATAATGAAGGGTGATTTCATTTTTGAATATGAATTATAGAAGTCTTATTTTGCCAATTTTAATTCTTTTTGAGCTCAAATGTATCCACTACAACTTATGTAAGAATAATAAGTATTTTTATTGAAATTTACATGAGAAATTATGCCTATTATTCAAAATCAAACTTGCTCTAATGGTGTTTTTCAATAATTATTTCTATTCATATCAATAAAAAACATTTTAATTTGCTGATGTTTTAGTTTTTGATATCCCCAAGTTTTATATCTCAGGTGTACTATTCATGAAATTATTAAAAATATAATTTTTTAAATACACGATAAACTTGAAAGTGAGGGGGCATTGAATTTTTAAAAATAGATTCTAAATTCAGGTTGGATAGTATTTTTTCTATTTTCACAAATGAACAATTTTTTGTTTTAATAAATCCAGAAAAAAAAATTTGTTGTAATCATACTATATTAGATTTATTTTGATTTTACATACTATATTTTCAAGATTTGTGTTTAATATTTCCAGTGAAAGCTAATGTTAATGTGAATTTTAAGTAAGCTTGAAGAAATTTAATCAATAGGCATATTGGATATGTAAAATAATATTTTGCTCCAATCTTGAATCAACCCGGGCTAAAAAATATCTTGAATAAGGTTTTTTTGGGTCAATTTGGATTTAAGTAGAATTAAGTGAGGTTTAATAAAGGACAGATAAAAGGCTAACTTCATCACTAGTGACTTTTATTTCAAAATAGTTATAAAATATGTATCATTCTGGAATCAAGCTTCAATAAAGTTGACTTCAAACAGAGATAATTTCTAGAAGCACAAAACCATATTTACAAAGGTGTACAATACCTCAAATATTTCTCATAATATAGCAAGGCAAGGAATCTACAAAATTCACATTTGAAAGGAGGATTTATATTTTGAATTTGATATTGAGAAATGGAATATTATTTTCCAATTTAAATATCTATTAGTCATTTTACCAAAAGTTTTCAGTAATCAGATTGAATTTTGATGGTATTTTATTGTAGATTAATCATGTTGAGGAGCCATTTACTCAAAATTACTGGTTTTGGTTCTGATATTCCATGTGAAATTCATTACAAATCTTTTTGAAAGTGAATAGTTGACATATTGGATATGAAAATCCTATGTTAGATCAAAGTGAGGTCAATGGGAGTTCAACTCATGATAAAATTAGGATTTTACAAGATCAAATGGTGATCAATGTAGGTTTATCTTCAGCTCAATTTGTGACAAATCTCTGACTAAATGTAAGGCCAAACAATTTCCTCTGTGGTGATGATGTGTGCATAATTCAGGCATAGATTTTTGGCTCAATGGAGTTTAAGCAAGGGGTATTGCTAGCAATACCCCCCCCAATTTTTCTGTGGTGAATGTCAATTAAGACATACAAAAATAGCACCAAACAGACCAAAAAAGGCCCCTGCCAATGTTGGAAGACCAAAATGCTGTGGTGACATCAAAAGACCTTACTTTCCAACCATACTGTCGGCTGGTCGTCTAGAAGAAGGAGAAAATGGAAGAAGGAATGAGAGGAGGAGAAGGAGGGAAAGAGTATGGGTAATAAAAAAAAATAAAATTTAATAAAATTATTTAATTTATTGAGAGAAAAACAACGATAAGTGAGCTGGGAGGTGACAACAACTTGGTTTTATTAATATTAATATTATTTAAGTAAGAGTTCTGCGCGGCAACCAAAATAATTACTATCAGACTTAGAGCAACCTTTAAAATGTTATATAAATTTTTAATTAGAATTTTATTACTAATAAAAAGAATATAAACGTAATATAAAAATTGTATTTAAATTGTTGAGTGTATAATAAGTGATAAGGCTACAGGGGATTATCCAAGGCCCTTTTATAGGCAATGGGTCCTCTGAAGCGCTACTATATCAGTAAATACAATGATTAGAAAGGAATAAAACAAATATATCAAAAAGAGTAAATGAAACATAACAATATAGAGAAAAACATGAAACAATTAATTAAAAGCCCAATTAAGAATCCAATTTCCCCGCCATTAATCCCCAAATCAGTAAGTGACAATAGTAAATAACTAAACAAGAGTGGAAACATAGGAACTATGAGAAATATAATTCCCAACAGATGGTCCATCCTGATTAGAGAACATTTTAAGTGAAACAAAAAAATAATTTGACGCAACAAAACAATCAATTAATCTCAATTTAGTTCAAATTAAATTATTTGTTTTTTCTAACACAATTAAGGGTCAAAAGAAGCGTCCTTAATAATTGTTTAGTGTCATATGAGAGGTATTAGTTAATATATAAATTTAAGTAATTAATTTAAATATATTATAAATCAAATTTACACTTGTAATTATAATATATGTTTTTTAATTAATTAAATATAAATTGATAATTATTAAATATATAAAAATGCGCCATTATTTGTAGAATATATTATATTATGCCCAATTTAATTGTATATAAAAATATATATAACCAATAAGTTTAATGTAACATTTGTATATAATAAAATTCTTATATAATTTCATTATGTAATAAAATATTAAGTTATATTCATTAAATACAAGTTTTACCCACTCTTTAAGGTTTTATAATTTATATATCATTTACTGGACTCCTGGAATAGCCTGGCTGACACTCCCTCACTCTAAAAAAAACAATAAAAAAAATGCTAAGATTTTTTCTTTTTGTATTTTTTCAACAGAGCAGGCAGATTTGAAATTTCTTTGCCAGGTATCCATGCATCATGTTCAGATGATTTGTTCTTATATCTCAATAAATATTCAGTACCTCTTTCAGAAGTGATAATTCTATCATTGAGAATTTTATCAATTTCTGCTGTTTCTGTGACTTCCTGAGGGTTCTTCTTAGGTCTTCCTCTTCTTTTTGGAAATAAGTCACTGTTGGAAGTATAAGGTTTAAGCAAAGAAATGGGAAAGACAGGATGTTTCCTATCATATGGAGAATACAATACAACTTCTACTGCATTATCACCAACCATTCTTTTAACAACAAATGGTCCTACAAAAGGATCTTTTAATTTGTGGTTACCTTGTAAATTGAAATGGACAGTAGAGATCAACACTTCATCACCCTTGTTAAATGTGTATTCTTTATGGGATTTATCCCATCTTTTCTTTTCATATTCAAATGCTTTATCAATACAACTCTGAGCATGTTTTCTGCATAGCTGTTGCATTTGCATAAAAGATTTTACACCAGGATGTAGTTCCAACTTAGGTAATTTATTATTGAGAATCTGAGCAGGAGTGTTTGGGACATAACCTAACCAAAGCTCAAAAGGCTTTTTCTCAGTGACAGAATGAACAGTGCTATTATATGCAAATTCAAGACCAGGCAAAAGAGTGACCCAATCATGAGTAAATCTGTCATTATCTTTATATTCTAAACCAAAGGCACAATACCTTCTAATCATATCTTCCAGAGTTTGAATCATTCTTTCAGCTAGACCATCAGTCTGAGGATGGTGAGCTGTAGATAATTTTAACTCACAGCCACAAATATCCATCAAAGAGGTCCAAAACTCAGAAGTGAATTTTGGATCCCTATCAGAGATAATGGCTTTTGGAAAACCAATAATATTAAACATGTAAGACCACCATAAGAAAGCTAATTCTTTGGTGGATACATCTTTGTGGGTTGGAATAAATTTGCACATTTTTGTGAATCTATCAACTATTACCCAACAAGAGTTAAAGCTGTCTTTACCTGCAACAGGAAGACCAGTGACAAAATCCATATTAATGATTTGCCAGGGAGCACTAGGTGCTTCAATATGTTGTAATAACCCTGCTCTCTTGCCTGTTAACTTTTTAGATTTTTGGCAGGAATCACAAGATTCAACATATAATTTTGTGTCTTCAGACATATTAGCCCACCATGCAGTGTTTTTGATTCTAATCAATGTTTTTTCAAGATCAAAATGACCAGCTAATATGTCATCATGACAAAGTTTGAGGATAGTTTCTTTCATTGAAGGAGGAATAACAATTACATTGGTAAGCTTCCTTCTATAATAAATATAACCATCTTCAATAGAAAACTTTCCTTTATTTAAAGCATTTTGTTATTTTGCAGGAAGAGTTTTTATTAATGCTTGAATTGAAGCATTCTTAGGATCATTCAAAATAGTAACTAATTTATTTAAGTCAGAATCTTTATCATATGAATCCAGTATTAACTGTAATAACTCTTCTTCCATGTCAACTATAAATATACCATGTATATGAACAGTGTCATCCTCAGGTACATAAGCAGGATTGGAGTCATTATTTGGCAGAGGCAATCTGGAGAGCATATCAACATTAGAGTGAACATTTCCAGCTCTGTGGATAATAGTCATCCTTCCTCTGTATTCCTGAACAGCAAGTTGCCACCTGAACATATGTCTGTTAGGTGTTTTGAGGTTTAAGAGAGATTTCACAGCACTACAGTCAGTTACCAACTCAAATTTTTGGTCATCCAAGTAGTAATGAAGTTTCTCAAGAGCCCAAACAACTGCTAAGCACTCCAATTGAGTGGCACCATATTTCAATTCACTATTTCTTAAGGTTCTTGAAATATAACAAATTACAACCTCTGAGGATTTATCATTAATAATTTGCTTTTGGTGAAGGGCAGCACCCAGACCAATAAAGCTAGCATCTGTATAAAGTACAAATGGCTTGTTAAAATCTGGAAGAGCCAATATAGGGGCTGACATTAAGCAATTTTTCAATGTATTAAAAGCTTTTTGACAGTCATCATTCCAGAGAAAAGCAACATCTTTTCTGGTTAGTTTTGTAAGAGGCAAGGCTATGACCTGATAATTTTTAATATATTTTCTATAATAGCCACACATACCTAAAAAACTTTGTATCTCTCTTACAGAAGTTGGTGCTTTCACATTTTGAATGGCAGCAACTTTATTATGGTCTACACAAATTTGTAAGCCTGACACAACATGGCCAAGGACTTTCAAAGATTGAAAACCAAATTTACACTTTTTTAAAGATAAGGTCATATTGATTTCATCCATTTTTTGGAAAACTCTATTTAAATGAATCATATGTTCATCAAAAGTTTTAGAAAAAACAATAATATCATCAATATAAACCATGAGCCAACCTTCAATAATTTCTTGATGGAAAGTGTTATCCATGACTTTTTGGAAAACTGAAGGAGCATTTTTAGGGCCAAATGGCATCCTAACATACTTATATATTCCCATATGAGTAGCAATAAGCAAAAAATTTTGAGAATTTTTCTCAACTGGAACTTGATGATAACCTTTATTACCATCCAGACAACTAATAAATTTTGCACCTTGCAAGGTAGCATGTATTGAATTAATTCTGGGTAAAGGATAAATATCATCAACAGTATAAGTATTTAAAGCTCTGTAATCTCCACATAATCTAGCCTTATCTTTTTCATAAGAAATTAAGACTGGGGAGATGACACAATATTTGGGGGTGACATCCACTTTCTCAATGATATTCATTTTCAATAATGTTTCAATATTATCTTCAATATCTTTTCTTTTTGATGGAGAAGCAGGATATGGTTTTTTCTTAAGGGAAGGAGGAATATCACTCAAATTACAGGATAAGGTAATTTTCATCTCTTCCTGAACAATTCCCAAGACATGAGAACCATGAGCAAAAGCCATAGGGAAAGAGGTAATAGAGGCAACAATAGAATCCTTTTGTTCATTAGTTAAATGATCACCAAAAGAAGCGGTATTTATTTCATGTAATAAATCATCCATTTCAGTTGTTGTTCTACCTTTACATTGGGTGAGTGAGTTACAAGATTTCAACAAATGCCCAGAAGGTTTAGGAGAAGAAATTTTGAATTTTCTTTTCCCATTCATTCCTAATGTAAAGCAATTATTTGCTGGGTCCAGTTTCACACCAAACATTGTTAAAATATCATTTCCCATAATAAACCAATTGCTCAAATTATCATTTTTCATGACAACAAACTCACAAATAGCTCTGACAAAACCACCATTATATTTGAAGAATACAGAGGTTTTGTATTTGCCAATAGGAAATAAGGTAGAACCATACCCTCTCCATTTTTCAGAAGTTATAGGCAATAATTTACTCAAATAATCCATATCCACTGAAGCCAAAGATTTTTCAGATACTACACTTCCTCCAGCACCAGAATCAAGAACTACATCAACATTTTTACCATTAATGATAACAGGTGCCTTTAAAGGGGATATAGGAATAGAATTGTTAGTAATATCTTTAATTATCTCAGCATTTTCTACTGAAGATAAATTCAATACACAATCTTCAGATATATTATTTAAATAATGGACATCATTTTCCAACATTAAAACATCTTTAACAGATTCATTTTCATAGGAGATATTACTTTCACAGTCACTGGAAGAATTATTGACATCAAGTTCAACTTCATCAGTGTCTTCATTTTGTTCAACAAGATGAATTTTCTTGTCACAAACATGACCCTTTTGCCACGGTTTGTTACATTTATAACAAGTACTTGTTGCATATTTTCTAGGTGCAACTGGGGCAGAGGGTTTACCAGATTTTTCTGGGAGCTTTATAGAAGGTTTATTCTGATCATTATAAGATTTACTAAGGTAATTCTTTGGTTCATATCTTTGGTTGAGTAGTACTTCATTACAGATATTAATGAAAGAAGAATTTTCCCTTACATGCTCAGTTCTAGCAACAATCAAATCCCTAAGAGAATTTGGTAATTTATACAAGATTTTATCTCTCCAAATATCATAATCCATCTTTGGATCAATTGCTCTAAGGATTTTAGTTATTTTCATCAGAAAAACAATGGGCTTTTCAACAGAGGAGGATACATATCTAGTATTCTCATACAGTCTTTGCTGAGCTAACCTGAATTTTGAACCACCAAACTGATTCTCAATCAAGGATTTCCAATCATTCCATGTATAATGATTGTTATCTAAGAGGACAGATTCATACCACATTAAGGCTACATTGGAAAATAAAGAAATTAGCTTAGAAACAATTTCCTCATCAGGTAGTTTATAAGATCTCTTTAAATTATCAATTCTTTGGATAAAGTGTTGCCAATCAGAGGAAGAATCACCATCAAAGGTAGGATATTGGTCTAACTTAGGCCAATTTTTCTGACTACTGGGATGGTCCACTTTTTGATTTGAATTATTCATTAGTAATAATTCCTGAAGTTTAGCCAGGTGTTCAGAAATTTCATTATTTACAGAAACAGCTGGTGCATGACCATCACAAGATTTTTTGCTAGTGGCAAAAGATTTTACAGACTCATTGTCAGTTTTTTTAATGGTTGAAATATGAGGAAGAAAGGATGAACTTTGTTCAGGTTTTTTCCCTTTATTTTTATGCAGCTTACTGGAAGAAATCTCATTTAATTCATTATTGATGGTTAAGGTTGAGAACTTTTCCTGTAGGTCAGACACATAGTTTCTTATTCTTGGAATTTCAGACATCTGGTCATTCACTTTTGCAAGAGATAGAACATTTCTGTCCTCAGAAACTGAGTGTTTGGTACTTAGTGCATGGAAGTCATTTTTTAGTTTCTTCAACTCATTTTGTAGAGATTTTATTTCATTTTTGAATGAATAATTTTCCTCAATAAGGGGTTTCAATTCACTCAATGTTTTATGCAGACTGATATTTCTATCTGAGATAGCTCTATGGTCACTTCTTATTTGTTTTTGTTGACTAAGAACAATATTCAAGGTTTCTTTGATTTTTAAATAAGCTGTATCTTGTACAGAAGAACTCACTCTACATTGCAAGTGTAAATTATTTAATCTATCATTTTCATGGATTAACACATCTCTCACATGTTTGTCTTTCACAATATTAAAATCAAGGGTATCTTTCAAAATTTCCTCAGAAGTTTTTTCAATTAAGTTATAGATTTCAGGGGGAACAGAATCATTTTTAATTGCAAGAGAAGGATTAATTAAAGATGTAGAAGTTAAATGTAAAGGTTCATCAAATGACAATTTGCTAATTACATCAATAGGGCTACTAGTTACAGGAAGCTGTCTTTTAACAGGTTTAACTGTTCTTTCACCATGTTCAATAATATTACCTGCAGAAGAAGATTTATTAGAAAACATACCCAAGTGACTATCAACCAAATTACTTACCATGGCAGAGGAGGAAACTTCCCCTGGGACTGGGTTTGGGATTGTGCTTGGGCCTTCTTTCTCCTGCTTTGTTGGTAGGGATGAGGAGGTGGATGGAAATTGGGTGTTCTGGATGGGCCAGGCTGATGATGAGGAGGGTGTTGCACATTCTGTTGGTAGTGACTCATTAGATAATCCCATTTCCATTGCTCTACTTCCATAGTATTTGGATTTTGGATGGTTGAGCTGGGTGGCTGTGAAGGTTGAGCCTGAAGTTGAAGCTGATTGGGAGGCAATTGAGGAGGGGCCTGGGCCTGAATCTGGTTCCTGAGTTCTTGGACCTGATCCCACAATGTGTCTACCTTTGCTTTGTACGTCATATTTTCTGTCTTCAACTCTTTTATATGACTGGAGAGGTTGCTGATTTGTTGTGGCAGAGGAAGCTTTTTTATTTTGAAGCCTTTTGGAAGACCTTCTTGAGGCACTAGAGGCTTTACTTCCTTCTGTGGTACTGGGGGAAGGGGGTTTGGTTTGTTTGCATTTCCTGTCATTTCCACATCCTGCAGTATGAGAATTCTTTGTGTTAGCATAAGATTTTTTATGACCAACTTTAGAAGAACTTACAGTGTCAGCATCATAGTCAATTTCTATCTCATCCACTTGCATGTTATCCATTTTTTCTGTCAAATTGTTGGACATACTAGTGGGAAGAATAATATTTTACTTTGTACTTTATAAAAAAATAATCAAAGTTAGTCAATAATTGCTCCAAATAATATAAAAAAAAATTTTTTTAATTAATTAAATTATAGAAAAAATAACTTTCAATATAAAGTAATAATTTAAAAAATTAATTTTTTAAAAAAAATGGATTGCAAGTTTAAATTGGGAATAACAAGTAAGTTAATTCAACCAATTAATTACCAATATTAATTATGGCAATATATTGGGACTAAGCACAATGTACTTTTAAGTCAACCAAAAATTAACAATAATTAATAATAAAAAAAAAATTAAATTAATAATTCAATTTGTATTAATAATAATGTTAATTCTTCTAGGACTAAGAGGATTTAACACTCTATAATGGTCAACTAGGAAAAAAAAAAAAAAAAATTTTAAAAATTGAACACTTACACTCAGTGAATCAGCAATTAAGCCACAATCACTGTTATTGCAATAAAAATATAGTATTATGAGTGAGAGGCGCAAAGGTGAACTTACTATAGTGATCGAAAAATCACTTCAAAATAATATAAAAATTAATATTATATAAACCTAATATGTCGAACCCAAGTTCGAAACACAGTCGCGGCAAAAGTTTCGTTTTGCTAGGTGGTCCGTGCGTTTTGTCGTTCGTCGCCAGGCTTCGATCGTCGTCGTCGTTTGGAAAGGCCCTCAGTTGTCGGCTGGTCGTCTAGAAGAAGGAGAAAATGGAAGAAGGAATGAGAGGAGGAGAAGGAGGGAAAGAGTATGGGTAATAAAAAAAAATAAAATTTAATAAAATTATTTAATTTATTGAGAGAAAAACAACGATAAGTGAGCTGGGAGGTGACAACAACTTGGTTTTATTAATATTAATATTATTTAAGTAAGAGTTCTGCGCGGCAACCAAAATAATTACTATCAGACTTAGAGCAACCTTTAAAATGTTATATAAATTTTTAATTAGAATTTTATTACTAATAAAAAGAATATAAACGTAATATAAAAATTGTATTTAAATTGTTGAGTGTATAATAAGTGATAAGGCTACAGGGGATTATCCAAGGCCCTTTTATAGGCAATGGGTCCTCTGAAGCGCTACTATATCAGTAAATACAATGATTAGAAAGGAATAAAACAAATATATCAAAAAGAGTAAATGAAACATAACAATATAGAGAAAAACATGAAACAATTAATTAAAAGCCCAATTAAGAATCCAATTTCCCCGCCATTAATCCCCAAATCAGTAAGTGACAATAGTAAATAACTAAACAAGAGTGGAAACATAGGAACTATGAGAAATATAATTCCCAACAGATGGTCCATCCTGATTAGAGAACATTTTAAGTGAAACAAAAAAATAATTTGACGCAACAAAACAATCAATTAATCTCAATTTAGTTCAAATTAAATTATTTGTTTTTTCTAACACAATTAAGGGTCAAAAGAAGCGTCCTTAATAATTGTTTAGTGTCATATGAGAGGTATTAGTTAATATATAAATTTAAGTAATTAATTTAAATATATTATAAATCAAATTTACACTTGTAATTATAATATATGTTTTTTAATTAATTAAATATAAATTGATAATTATTAAATATATAAAAATGCGCCATTATTTGTAGAATATATTATATTATGCCCAATTTAATTGTATATAAAAATATATATAACCAATAAGTTTAATGTAACATTTGTATATAATAAAATTCTTATATAATTTCATTATGTAATAAAATATTAAGTTATATTCATTAAATACAAGTTTTACCCACTCTTTAAGGTTTTATAATTTATATATCATTTACTGGACTCCTGGAATAGCCTGGCTGACACATACATTGCCACTAGAGTTTGTAAAATGTGTTGCAAGGCAAATGTTTCAGTCAGGGAAAAAGTATCTTTATAATAAACACCCTCTCGCTGTTTGTATCCTTTAGCAATAAACCTGGCTTTAAATTTAGTGGGTGGACCAGTACATGATTGTTTTATATAAAAAACCTATTTACCTTTGAGAGGAACACATCCATGTGGAGGGGAAACTTTGCACCATACATGAATTCAAGACATATTTTCCATCTTTCTGTCACATGCATTTTTCCATTCAAATGCTTTAGCAGATTTCATTTCTTGGGTAAAGGTGTTAGGAATTGGAACAGGAAAATGTTTAGATGAGATTTGTACTGATTTAATACATGATTACTGTTCATCAAAAAGATTTTCATCAGAAAAATCACCAAATGTTAGTGAGTTCAGAAGATGATAAATGGAACCTTTTAATTTGGGGTTGTGTGATGATTGCGCTATGTCATGAGCATCCTTACTGCCGCCATGAAAGTTTACCATAGCTGATTCAAACAACCTTCCAGATTCTTCATGCCAAAACACCCAGCTTTAGTTGTTTTGAGAGTATCCCACCACTTGGCATTCAATTGCACAATTTTTGAGCTTGGTCCTTACCTCTTTGTGAACATGTATAAAAGCCTTTTCTCCAAAAATTTGCATGTTATTGATATATGTTTTGGTAACAAATACCATTTCCAAAGTAGTAGAGGTGGTAATCTTACTGTTGGTTAAATGATTATGAAAGAAGGAAGCTCATTTGTATGAAAATCCCCAAAAAGGATTTTGTAAGACCACTGGATAAAAGTGAAGTTTGGGAAATAGCACCAACAGTACAATTTAAATGCTTTGCAGTACCATTTTATTCAGCATGGTATGGCATGGTGACTTCATGTATGGAACCAATAGAGGATAGGTATGTTTTCATTTCATTTCTATGTAGCTCACCTCCATTGGTTTGTAATACTAATAGTTTTTTTCCAGTAGCTGTTTTTAGTTTGTTGACAAATTCATGGAAAGCATGCATGGAATTTCTCTTGTGTTTTAGCATGAAAACTTTGAAATAGGTGGAGAAGTATTCCCTAAAAAGAGCATCCCAATTATAGCCACCAGTGGCTTCATCTTTAATGGTACTAATTAAATCACCTACCACTAAAGAAAGCATAGATTCTGGAATCAATTCTTGTTGTGCGGTGGTTCTCATTTCACTCTTTGAAATGGCACAATTGGCACAGTCTACTTTTCCATTGGGACATTCAGAAGGAAGGCCAAGGCCAAGAGAATTTTTAATTAAATTATGGAGAATGTAATCACTGGTTTGTGCTAATTTTTGGTGCCAATTGAGTAAGGAGCCTGGAGCGGCATAGGGTCAATGGATGGAGGAAGAATTAACATCATCAATAAATAACTTTTGAAATGAAACAGGACTCTCTGGCGCAGCACGTATGTCGAAATAGGAAGAAATAGAATCCATTAACAATATAGAGGCAGGATTATCTGTCTTTATTGTATTTACAAGCCATCTTCAGCCACTGATGTCTATTTTTCCCATTAATAGGGGGTGTCAGTTCTGGCAAATCCGCACTTACAAATCCGCACTTAAATTTGACCAAATCCGCACTTAAACAAGTGCGTATTTCCAAAACACACTAGCCCCAATACTGGTGGATTTCAAAATGAAATAAGTCACTTATTTCACTCAAATCCGCACTTTCTCAACCAAAAGTGCTGATTTTGCCATCAAGTCCCATTTCACTGATTTGTCAGCATCATCCCATTCATACGCAGCACTCCGCAGCATAACACTTCATAACTCAAAACATCGTACATCACTTACATCTTCATATCATATCATATAAGAGTCATGCCTTCCTCACTTTCAAATCATGATAAATTACATAAAGCAATGACTTTCATGGCGCTTGAACTGCTCTTGGACTCTGATTCCGATTCTGATCTAGAAGAAGATTTTGTCGTTTTATCAAAAATGGCCAGGAAACGTTACCTTCTTCCCAGGTATAGGAGTTGTGGATTTTTAGGATTCAAGGAGTTTCTGTGCCCACTCTTTGTAACATATTTTATATATTTTATATTTTTTGTATATTTGTATTACTATCTTCTTTTATTGTCTTTTTTTACTCCCTCTCAAGAATACCCACTCTTTTCCCTTTGAAATATTTCTTTATCCTCACCTCATCCTTCTCCCCAACCTTTTCACTCCCTTCGTCATCATTTTCAACCCCTATCCACATTTTCCTCTCCCTCTCCACACCTCTCTACCCCTCTCCTCTCCTCTCCTTCCAGTTCGCTTACCTCCCCATTTCTCCCTAACACTTTATTTTTATATACAGAAATAGGGACTGGGTTGAAAGGGAGGAAATTGGGGTTCAAGAATTGTGGAGGCGAGGTAAAGGGGAGGAATGGGGCTACAAGGGTTGGAAAGGCTGGAGAGAGGGGTGAGGAAGGATATATGGGGTAGCGAAAAGGTTGGGAAAGAGTTGGAAGGGAAGATTAAGGGTTCCGAGGCATTTTAAATGAAGAAAAGGGTCTGGGAGAGGTTGAGAGGGGTGAAATGGGGATCAAAAGAGGATGGCATACAATGGGGCTGGGAGGATAGCGAAAGGCATGGGGAGGGAAGACAAGCATGTGTTGATAGAATTGAAAGGGATGGAGATTGGTGCAAACAGAATGTGAAAATAGGAGGATGAAATCTGTTCTTCGGGCGAAGAACAGAGTTCACTTCCATAAAATATTAGCTGAAACATAGTTTTCAATTCTGTAAAAACAGTTGTAAGTAATAGAAAAAGTCACTGATTTTTTTTATATGTAATCCTTGCTTTACGAGGAGACTTTTGTGACGAAGCAGATTTTTGAGTTACCTTTTGAGATTTGGAATGTCTGGGAGGCATTATGAAACTGGCACATAACAAGAAAAAAGATTAAAAAGTAGAAGAAATAAGTAAAAAAGAATGTAAACATGCCTGGTCAAAATATTGAAAATGTCAGGAAGGGGTGTGTGCCGAGGATTGATGGGTAGGTAGCGAGGAAGGTCAGTGTGTCACATGTGACAGGGATGGGGTAAGAAAGGAAGGGATGTTTTGTGGCCAAAATGTGGTTGTGAAAAAAAACGGGAAAAAAGTGCTGATTTGAGGTCATAACTGACACCCTTTTTTGAAATAAGTGACTTTTTTGCAAAATTTAAGTGCTGATTTGGTTTGAAATCCGCACTTAATTTAAGTGCTGATTTGGTTTGAAATCCGCACTTAATTTAAGTGCAGATTTGCCAGAACTGACACCCCCTAATATGTGTTTATTATTAGCTGATAGAATGAATTCCCTATCAGGGGACATTGAGAAATCTGTGCTGGCTTTTACCAAGTCAAAAAGAGAAATTAGAGTGGCCCTTGCTTGAGGACAAAAGAAAACATTTTTAATGACAATAGTACAGCTTAAACCAACTAGTTTAAGATCACCCGTGCCAATTATGAAAGATGGTACTCCATTAGTTTCCACTTTAACTGGGATGTCAGGTGAGATAGGCTTGTAATTGGAAAGCATACTTACATCACCCATAACATGGTGAGTAGCCCCACAATCAAGAATTGCTTCACTTTTGGATGCTGCGGTTTCATGTCAACATTCAACACTTCAAAGATCTAGATGATCAATTTTAGTGGCAAGAGCTTCTACAGCATTGGAATCTAATTCAATCTTTTTGTTGCCCGTCTCAGCAAGTTTAGCAATAATCTTGCCTCTCATATCACTAGGGGATCAGGAAGATCTTCTGCTTCAAATCATAATAAATTTTTAGAGCCGCATTGTAGAAAGGTTATTGTATTTTATAGGGACAATTTCTATGTGTGTGTCTTGTCAAGTCACAGTCAAAACATCTCCGTTGAGAATTGGCCAGGTGATACAAATCAACAAGTCATTGATGGGGAATTCTTCCTTTCACAGAATTAAGATTGATTTGACAGATATCAGGAGATTTGTGAGATTTTTTGAGAAGGCCAAGGTTGGTTTCAGCTGTTAACATTTCAGTGAGAAAATCATCAGATGAGATGGAGAGTGCATCACGTCTTGACTCAATTGCTCTAATGATGTGGGTGGAGAGAGCGGCTGAAGAGAGGGGAAGGAGAACATGCTCCATAACCATTTTAACAGAATTATTTGTGAAGTTAAAACCAGTACGTATGATAGCATCCATAATATCTTGCACATGTTATTAGTGTTTTGATACAGAAACAAAAGGTTGAGAGGGTATTGAGATAAGATATTTGAAGAGAGAGAGACAGGAAGTATGAGTGGCCCAGTTAAATTTCTTGTAGAGGGTGAGGTAAGCATTTCTGCAAGAGGAATCTGGGTCAATCAGAGGAGCCAGTGAGATGTTGATGGGGTCAATAATAACAATTAGAGCCATTTGGTCACCAATGTCGCCATCAGAAAAGGGCCATCTTCAAGGGCATGTGAGGTTGTGCCAATTTAGTCTGTCATGAGTGCACAAACCTTTCTGTCCCAGTGGTGCCCATTGGAACCATCACTTTTGAGTTTGTCAATAGTGACTGCCAATTTGGAAATACCAGCTAGTGCCTTTCAATGATGTTTGACTTCATCAAGGGATATAGGGGGACAAGGAGTAGAGAAAGCAGGAGCTTTGGTAGGTTCTGGCATTTCAAGAGGAGATTTTGGTTTCAAAGATAAATGAGGAGGTGGATCACGCAAAGGGGGAGTAGCAGTAGGTTTTGGTGTGGGCAAAGTGTTGGGAGTTGAAAAGGATGGTGCAGGTCTTTTGGATCAGGTATGACGGTTGTTATCAGTCATAAAAGAGAGGAGGGTGATGAACAAATCAATGTATTGGTCTTCAAAGCAAAAGGATTATATGCCACCTTGCTGTAGTGGCAAACACAGTTTTATGTTGGACAATGTGTCAGACAGGATTCAAATCTCATGAGTATAACACTGGCTTATTTAATGATGAACACTAACAAGGGACCATAACCTGTAGTTGTGTGTGGGTAACAAATTCCGAGAAGAATCCTATCTGCATTACATTACCTGTAGTTGTGCATCAGTAACAAACTCCAAGAAGAATTGGAGTTAGTCAAATGTGTAACTCTCAGGTTAAATACTATCTCACTATGGTAACTAAGTACACTTATGACTATGTACATAACACAAGGAAGGTGACTGGCTGTGTAATTGAATAGATTGAAATGGTGGTGTGAGTGATTTAAATCCTTTGAAAAGCAGTGATGAATACTTGAATGAAAAGAAAATATTCAAAAAAAAATCTGAAATGTCACAGCATCAAGATGATTTTCTGGCAGTTGTAACAGCAATCATATTGCATTAATTTTGATACTCAATGCATGCGACAGCTAATTCATTAAAATAATACTATAATTTTTTATTCGATATTTAAGGTCTTTTGGTCTAGAGGTATGATTCACCCTTAGGGCTTATCTTACGCATAGTCATTTAATGGGTGAGGTCCCGGGTTCGATTCCCGGAAAGACCCGTTATTTTTGTAGAAAGTTACGTGATATCTTTCTGAATATATGTATAGACTTGTTCAAGGTGTCACATCCAACTTCCCCATTTATTTTTTTATTTCATGCAATGTCACCTAGCTAAGAGGCATGAAGGAAACAAGCAAAAACATCAACATATGGTTAAGTACATTAGGGGTGGGAAAACTACTGAGAAGAAAAAAAGAGGACAATAATTAGGCACGAAAACAGTACTATTCTGTAAAAGGTAAATTATTTGGGAATATTTTTGTGTTAACTTACCGTAATAAACGTGACATGATGCCGGTCTTCACGTCACGTTTTATTGCATGACTTAATGGCACGTTTTGTGTGCAGGACATAGACGCCTGAAACAAAAACGCGACACGACTTTGCCCCCGGGGTGTTCTGGAGATCCAAATTCATCATATCAAAAGTGTAAAACCAAGCACTTATGAAAGCTATTAAAATTTTTTTCCCAACTTTCACAGCAAGAGCTGGTTATTTATGTTGGTAAATGGCAAAGCGAGGCTCATTTTGCTGTAAAGGATTTTTTTTCTTTAAATAAAACTGCATCAACTATTTCCAATACATCTGTAACTCGTTTTGATATTTTGTCAGCAAATTAATAAGAATAATAAATATTAACCAACCCAAAATATCCTCATCTAAAATTCACCAGCTATAATCCACCATCTGCCCTCTATGAACTTTTTCAAACAATTATGGTTTATAATATTTAATTTAATCTTTTCTCTAAATTCACATTTAACACTTTCTTTCACCGGTACAAGAACTTCACAAAACTGGAAAGAAGAACTGAATATAATAATATCTACATGGATATGTATGTACAGTGGCCGGACAATAATTTCCACCTGTTTTTTTTTCCTCATAAATCCCTTAATATTCACTCTACAGACATGAGCTTGTATATTTCTAACTCATACGACCATGTAGAATAGGACTGTCACAAAATAAACTCAGCCGGACACCGATTCGTAGAAAGATTACATTTTTTAAAAAAACATCATTCTTGAAATCGACAACGAGCAAGTTGACAAGTCTATCCTTTTCCTTAATGAAAGGGATGAGGTTGGTATGAGCGTTGAGCAAAAAAGATTGGTGAAAAGTGGACAAAATTGAGCAAAAAAAGCATCACCAAGATGTAGCTTTACTGTTTGCTTCCCTGGCAACTTGCACCTTTGAAAGCAAAGATGCAATCAAGTTTCCGAAATATGGTCGGAAAATCCATTCCAAGCCTATTTAAAGGCATTAAACATAGCAGGAACTGTCATTGGGTGATAAAATTACAAAACTATATTTTTGAGGTGTTTTCATGTGTTTGCAACAAGGCTTGAATAATGTGATTGGATTGTGCCAGGAGCACAGATTGTGTTTTAATTGGAATAGTATGTAGATGGTTTAACTATTGCGATCTTCCTTTCATGGATGAGATGTCGTTTGCGAGCTGAGGACCCTGTCGTAGTTTGAGTGAAAAGCGGAAAAAAAGGTAAATATTGGATAAGAGATTAATGAGTCAGTTTGGCAAGAAAAGAGAAAGAAAGGACAAATTACCAAAATGTGAAAGGTAAATCATAAAATTAGTATGATCTTGAGGCGTGAGTAGCGATGGTGGTGGTGTTAGGAAGAAAAAAAAAAGGCCGATAACCTGGATTATGCATGCACCGGGTGAAAATTTCTGTCCGGCCACTGTACATACAGTGCCCGGAAGTATATCATCGGCACCCATTTTTTCTTACGTCACAAACTCGATTGTTTTTTTTTTCATTACTGTTACGTGTAGTGTAGTAATAACTTAGTGATTGTTAAGTACATAAGGTGTATATAGTCTGTGGTGCAGCCGAGGCGTCTAACTCCGGTTGACTCCGGACGAAGCGCTGACACTGCTACCATAATTACAACCGCCATCCTAGGATAAACTGGACATCTGGTTTCAGAATATGTAATGAATGAAAGCTTTTACAGAGCGTAAGTATGTCTTGTATATTCTCAAGACAACCTGGAGCTGATGAAATGGTGCGCTAACCTGATAGCGAAGCGTAAGTAATTCTACCTTTGTAACACAAGTAGTATTGTACGTGGAGTTGTGCTGACCTAAAGAATGATGTAGAAAGTAAGACATAGTTATAACACAGTATAGTTGTTAGTCACACCTTTTACAGAGCGTAAGTATGCCTTGTATATTCTCAAGACAACCTGGAGCTGATGAAATGGTGCGCTAACCTAACAACAATAGAAGCATATATGTAAGTAATAAATATATAATACTACTAGCACTACACACCTGTTTAACAATGTAGCGATGAGCTTTGCGTACTATAGGTGGTAAGAGGAAAACAGACGAATGAGAGAAAATATTACAGCAATCTATGGCCCTTTTTTTTTTATTGTCATACAATCTCACCCAACTAGGGGCATGAAGGAAAGGACTAAATAGAGTAGGTACAAGATGAGAGAGTCAGGAAAAGGGCGCAGGGCAATAAATCTATGACCCATATTTATGGGACCGCCTAACTTTATACTAATAATGAAAACTAACGTACAGAAAACAGAATTTTTTCAACTTGACTTTTGTCATGTCCCCATCTTCCAACTCCAATAATAATAAGCTCTGAACCATGTGACTAGCATTGTTTGATTGCTAATAAATGTATAAAAGATATAGAAAAATTAAAAAAATAATCAAGAAATAATAATTGAATGTTTCATACCTGGCTACCAGTGGGTAGGTCCATTAGGTGCATCAACAACAGCACACTCAGATGAGGCATGGATGCCACTAAGGGCATCTTAAAAAATAAGTATATATTTGCATTATACTTGGTCATTTCATAATGAATTTCAATATTCAACCGCCCTATGCAGTATCTTTTACTAATCACCACATTTAGTTAATATTCAACCCTGGGACTTTGGCAGTCATTAGGTAAACCTCGACTGCTAATTTTTTTATGCATGTCATTCAATGTTCTCAATGAATAGCTTGGTATGAAAGAATAAGAGTATATTATTTCCTATTTGTGTTTAGAGAGCACGTTTTCTAGTGGTTGCTCAGCATATTTAGTAATTGAGGCTTGGAGTGTGCAGCCAGTTGTGTAAAATAGTGAAAATTGATAAAATTTGATGATGAGTAGTGAGTATAGTGAATTGAAAAGATAATGTGTGAAACGGTGGTGGAATCAAGGGTGTGATTAAGTATCTTGATGAGCAATGCAAAATGAAAAAAATTGGCAGGGAGAGGTGCAAGTTAATGACGCGAAGTAAGTATCTGTAAGTATATATACTTACTTGTACCCAACATTTACCGAAATGAATAGCTAATGTGAGGTGTAAATGACATGGTGCCGGAATATTCATCAAAGTAAAAGTTAAGTATGCATGGAGCGGGGTGTTACCGACACGGTGGTAGATGCCCTAAGCTCACTAGAAGTAAAGCGGGAGGTCATTTGATGTCAGATGTCAAGCTTCCATCATATTGCTTTTTGTTTTGGGTTGGTAATATTCATGAATGGTCATTTTCCAGGGTGCCTAAAGTATGATATTGATTGAATATTGAGTAGTCCTTGGTGCAAGGAGAGTTGAGATTGTGCGTGATTTTGGTTTGAATATTTCTTGCCATTACCATCCCTACAAACAGTGCCTTGGTTTCGGTTTTGTGCTGGCGAGTTCCAGCTCTCAACGTCAGCCAACTGGGATGGTGAAATGAAGAAAATTAGACATCTTTCAATAGGCTGTGTGATGAAAAGTAATCAAAAGAATGAGAAAATTCCTTGATATGATGAATCTTGAGATGTGAGCGAGTAAGTCTTGAGGTGCAGAAGGGCAGGTACAGTCAAGATGGTGGTGGTATAAGGCAAAGAATGAGAGGCGGAAAAAATAAAATTAAGTGGTGCCGAGGATATACTTCCGGGCACTGTACAGTGGCCGGACAAATGTTTTGGCCACTTTTTATTTTGGCTTTACTCTCAAACTCAGGACACATCAACCACTAGAAAAGTAGCTAATATCACTAAACAGACAATGTAGAATCTGAATATCATATTTTTTTTCCATTACACTCATTCGCTTTTGATATATCATGACTTTAATTTTTTGGCATGTCACTCTTTTGCTTATAACTCCTAAACCAACGATGCTATTGATGCTATGACAATGAGGCCTTCATCAAATGAAAGCCCCACTTTTATATTATGGTTTCTGTATAGAAAAAAAAATCTGAAAAAATTAATTCATCACCAAGGGGTGGATCCACCCTCAGCTTGGACACACGCTTCCATTCTTGCCGTCATAGATTGGATGTAATTTTCTAATTCTTCTCATGGAAGGTGTTCCCATTCTAGTTGTATCGCTGCACGCATCTGGTCAACATTTTTGGGTTCGTGTTTTATTTGAATTTCGGATTTGAGTGATTTCCAAACATTTTCTATTGGATTTAAATCAGCCAATTGTGCAGGCCAATCCATCTTTCACAAGTTTATAACTTCTTGGAACTGTCCTGAGAGATGAGATGTATGCACAGGTGCATTATCCTCCATGAGGATAAAGCGATTCCAAGAATCCACTTTTGCAAGCCAAGGAAGAAGTTACCCAAGGTAGACATACTCAATGAAATTCTTGGCTGTTTGTTCCTTGGAAGACATAAACACTTAAGGAGATTTAGTTGAATTAAAGAAAGAACACCATTTCATAACAGAAGTACAACCACTCTTATAGGTTGGTTGCTGTCAGTGAATGCTAGTATATAGGTATAATTTAATAGTTAATATTAATGGCCAGACTACTTAAAAAGATAAGATTTATGGTTTGAGACTCAGGGAAAGATTTATTAAACTGTTATACTCAACAATTAACTCACAATATTTGGATTGGTGCATGCTGGTGGTAGAAAATCGACTAATAAAATATAATTTAGCTTGTGTAAAGATAAAATCAATTTATAAAGGTTTAAAATATATTTGTATATAATAATAATTGTTAGTAGTTATTGGTTTAATGTCTAGTAATTGAATGATGTCCAATAACTGGCCAAATCCCCCTTTACTTATACCAAAATCCACTAGAGTGCACAGACCTTCCTTCCAGATGATTCCACTGCTCTCCCCGGCAATTACAGCACTGTGAGGGCTCATCACCTCCCCATGGCATCCACTTCAAGCAGTTTCATCACCAAGACCTCCAGATTGGAACCTCCCTCACAATTAATGATATAATACTAATATACCATAAACAGAAGAAACAGAGAAAAGCATGAACTATGAAGGAAAAAATTAAAATGGCTCATCCAAAGGGAATAATATGAAACCAAAAAGATATAAAGGAAAAAAATAATTTTCCAAGCCCCCAGTCACATTCCCAAGCCTCCACATTGACCCAGTAACCTTGATCCAACCCAAAAATATTTGATAATCCATTGAAGGTAGCAGATTAAGTTGTCTGAACTGAATATATATGTGTGTAAATGGAATGTATGCGTGTGTAGGTGTGGTGAATCCATTGAAAACTTGCATATGGCCTAAACTAAGTGGGATAATCATGCATATAGGCTATTTAGAGGGGTAAACCTGCATATAGTCCTATATATGCATAGTATTACTGCACATTTCAATGAATATGGAGGTTGTACATGCATATGAGCTTATGTATGTGTCTAATTACTTAATATCACTTAAGATAAGCATATTATGGAAACACTAGCACTTTAATAAGTATAATGGGGCTACAAATAAGTTACTTAAACTCATATAAGTCCATATATCAGTATAATAACCATATATATAGCTTATAAGCTTAATGTATTTAAGGTTATCTAAATTTAACCATAAGACTTACTCAGTCCTGGGGATACCTAGGCTGAAAGTTTCTAACAGTTTCTAACATATCTCTTATGATTTTTCTGCCAAACAGTTACTTGATTAAAGATTTTTCCAACTTCAAAGCTAAACTCATCTGTCCAAATTAGATACTTCCAATCTGTCACAGTCCAGTGAAGATGGGCTTTTGAAAACTAGAGTTGCTTTACATTGTGAGAGGGTTTAAGGAATGGTTTTTTTGCAGAAACCCAATTGTAAATCCCAAACTCATGAGCATGGCAACAAATGGTTCTTGATGATATATCAGAGGTAAGATTTTTTTTAATTTCATTCAATGTTGATCTTTGATTGTCAGGCATGACTTGACTGATTAATTGCTCATCTCCATTAGATGTTTTGCAATGGCAACCCAATTTAGGAAGTTTTTTGAGTTTTTGTTTTTTTTGTATTCATCAATTATTTGGCAGACAGTGGTGCAGAGAACATCAACATTGCAGCTTATGGTACTTGCAGAGACACCTGCAAGTGCCATTCCTGAAACTACACCCCTCTTACCCAGTTTGAGTTTCTTCTTTGAGGTGGTAGGGATGATCATTGGTCTGTAAAAGTAGAAGATAAAAAAACTAAAAAATAAGGGCAAGAAGGGAAATAATAAAAAAAATAAACATACCCAGTAATGGAGAGGTACCCAAGAAAGAAAAGAACAAAATTTGAGAAGTCACTGATGGTGGTGGTGTGGTTGAGAGCTGAAAAAAATGAAGATGTATTAAAGGGGGCCAAAACATATGTCTGGCCACTGTAAATACATACATAGTTGGAGCACCTATGCAAAAAAAATCAAAACTTTTAGACAGAATTATTGACACTTGACAGTGAAAGTGACTAATTTTTGGTGAGTGTAAGCTAAATTTCCTGTCAATCTTTGATTGATCATTCCAACAGTTTTAGAGTTTTTTGCAAAACTGCACCAACTATTTTCAATATGGCTGTACAACACAAAAATCAGTTTAAATTAGGGGGTGTCGAAAATGGCTAATGTGGAAACATATTAAATTTTTTCTAGTCACAAAATATAGGAATCCCATCTATTTTAGGAGATATCAACATCAAGGGATCCACAATTAAGGATCTGGAATTTTTTTCCCCTGGATCATAAATTATTAATTGTGGAAGATTATTACCCAGTATCCCTTGTGCTAGTCAATAAAGAATGCGCAAGAATAAATTATTCTACCTTTTATACCCCAATTTTCATTCCTGATTCCTGATTCTAAACTCATCACATCAATTATTGCTTTGTAAGCAAGTCAGATGAAATATAATTGAGGATGCCATTCTTATCTCACTCTTCACTCTAAGCCATTTAATTTTGGTGGCAAAAACTTAATTTTTTTTACCATATACACACACCCCCTGCTCATTTGATAGAAAATTTTCATTTCCCTTGTCAACTAAGCCTTCTACCAAAAACAATGAAGCACCTCTCTACTAGGAAGCAACTTAATTCAAATATGAGTGCTATTGATTTTTCTTTAACTGCTGACTCTGATTCTGAATCTTATTTGGAAAGCACATTAGCTTATATGTCTATTCTTTCCAAAAAGTGTTACGTAAAGAAAAAAATCCCAAATGCTCGTCATGATCCCAGATAAAGTCTCCACTCAATTCTAAAAATTTCTCTATTAGACTTCACACAACTATTTCAAGCTTCCCACAATTCCTTCATCAAAACTTATTAACTCATCTCTGATCATACTATCTTTCATAACAATTCTTGTAATAAAAAATGTGATACTTCCACTCAACTTTCAGTTGTAATATGTTGCTTTGGATAAAATGGAAATGATGCTTCTATAAGACATTTGGAAAATCTCTTTACCATAGGATATGGTACTGTGGTGTTATACCCAAAGTGCTGTATGATTTCTATCCTTTTCCTCAAGTCTCAAAAACTTTCTTATCCAAATCCACAACAGAAACTTTCATTCTCTCAAGTAATGAAATCTGAAGGTTTCTCTGGCTGTGTTGGTTCTGTTGATGGTACAACTATACTATTGAGTCAAAAGCCTGCTCATGATGGAAACCATTATTTTGATAAAAAAAGGTTTTATCAAGATGTCTTCAAAATTCTAATGTTTAATAAACTAAAATTTTATCTTTTTTCTAGATACTCTATTGCTTCTCAACTCTTTAGTGATGCCAATAAAAATTTTATTGGTTTTCATAGTGGCTTCCCTGGCTCATTTCATGACTCTTCTGTGTTCCAAAGAATGTGTATTTCTCAAAATTCTAATTCATACTTTGACAAATCTTAGTACCTCCATGAAGACTCAGAATATGCAAATGGAAAGTACATTATACCTGCTTTCCAAGGTGCAACATTAGAAAATGACACAAAAAAACCTTTAACTATCAAGTTGCACAATCAAGAGTAAAAATTTAACATGCTATTTGAGTTTCAAAGGGAAGATTTTATAGTCTCCAGGATCTTAGAATCCAATTTCAAAAAAAAAACTGGACATCAAAACAGAAAATCATTGAATAGTGATTGTGTTGTACACCATAATATTCTAGCTGAATTGAAGGATTAGCAGTATGATCTTTATGGAGAAGATAATCTTGAACTTTATCCTTACTTCCCCCCGCTTGATTCACAAAACTTACTTTCCACTGGGATATTTTCTATCATTATACCAATCACACTCCAAAATTTCTCAACACAACCTTTTTAATTTTTTAATACTCTCCAAATGATCAATTTGTGTGTTTCATTCACTTGGAATGGTTATTTTTTGTGCATATTGACTTTGATTTTGTATTCACTGTTAAAATCTCTTTGTTTCCTTCATCAACTCAACATGAAATCACGTATTTTATGCAATTTCATAATTTTTTACTCATAATTTTTTTCTTTCATCACTCATTTTCTTTTCCTCCTCTCCTCTTGCATCCCTAAAATAATTGGAAGTAAAGTTTTTTCTTAACTCATCTCTCCAGGTAAGTCATTTTTTTCATTTTTATTTTTATGTTTTCCAATTATTAATTATTTTCTTTTTTGTATCTCATGTATTTTTGTAAGTGGTTTTGATTTTGATTTTCAAGGTAAAATTAATTTTTTTTTCTCTCCATCATCCTACTCTTTATCCCTCTTGACATGGTCATTTCCCCCCTTTTACCTTTTCCTGGTAGTTTTCCTCCCTCCTTTGGCTTGTAATTATTCCCCTTGGCACCAAACCATACCTGGGACCACCCCCCTCCTCTCTCCCTTAGGCCTTCCCCCTCCCCCTCCCTTTTTTTGTTAACAATCAATCATTAACTTATCAAATCAATAGTGATTTGATAATTTAATGAAAAATTGTTAACTAGTTGAATCCCACCTACCCCCCTGCCCCTTAAACAACCAGACAATTAGCTTCACTGGCTGGATGGATTCCCAAATACCACCCCTCCCTGCTAAATAAATAAACAAGCAACTAGTGAATCTGGCTGTCTAACTATCTATGTAACTTGATACCCTCACCCACCTACCTAACAAATGACAAAAATAACTATACTTACCCTGCTGCCCACACTTATCAACCACCTACCCAGCCAGACCTATTTTCAAATTCCTAAAAACAAACCTTCCAGACAGGTATTAAATCATGATTTTTTTGTTTTTGTTTTTTTTTGTTTTTTTTTGTTCTTTTTTGTTCTTTTTTGTTCTATTTTTTATTTATTTATTTTTTTGAAGAAACTTAGTAAAAAAAACCAATTCCTCATTTTCAATTATAAAGTAATAATTATTTTGATTAGTTTTTTTTTGGGAAAATTTTTTAAGTTCATTTAATTTAAATTAAGTTTTTTTATTTTTATTTTTTTTTAATATTTTTTTGTGTTTTTTTTGACAAGTAATTTTTTTTTTACAAAAAAAAATGTCTGTTTTCTCTGATTCAACCCTTACTAATCTATCTTCATCTTTGTCAGTCAGGCTATACCAGGAGCCCAGTAAATTTTATATCAATTTACTGGAACTAAAAGAGGGCGTAAAAATATGCTTATTATGTATATAAATTAATATTATATTGCATAATGAAATGATATAATTATTTTATTAAATATATATAATAAGTATTATATTAATTTTATTATTATATAAACTATTTATAAATTTAAATTAAGCATGATATATTTTATATTCTATAAATTATGGCGCATTTTTATGTATTTAATAAATTTAAATTAATAATTAATTAATTATAAACATATATTATAAATTATAAGTGTAAAATTAACTTATAATGTGATTAAATTAATTAATTAAAATTATATACTAAATAAAGACATACATATCTTGTTAAACAATAATATTGGGCACTTTTTCGACCCTTAATTGTGTCAGTAAAATTATTAAATAAATTAAAACACTTATTTAATAAGATGGTATTAAAATTCTCACTTTAAATTAGAAATATCATTAAATTAATTATTTGTTTCATTTAAACTAGTTATTGAATTAATTAAATATTTAAAAAAATTAATTAAATTTGCTTTATACTGGATTAAGTTGATTACATGGATTTCAGTGTGAAAATATTTCTATTTGTTTGAATGAAACCCTTTACATCTCACTTTAATATCTATTTTGGGTTATTTTACTCACTGTTCTTATGTTTCAGACTTACTTAGTTACTGATTATTTTAATTAAATTGTTTTGGGAGCTTATGGTGGGAAATTTGGTTATTTACTCATGGGTTTAGTTTATTGTTTCATTTTTTTCTCTCAATATCTATGTTTTAGTTATCTTATTTTATATTATTTTTTTACCTTATTAATCTTTTGTAATTACTCATTTTGGCTCTTCAGAGGATCCCTTTCCTATAAAAGGCTTTGGATAGTCCCCTGTAGCTACATCACTTACTATACACTCTACTTAAATTACAATCTTAAAGATTACACATTTATTTTATTTTTATTAGCTTTATAAGTCTAAGTTACAATAAATAAATCACTTAAAGGTTGCAATAGGTCTATTAATAATAAAAGTGTTTGCTGCGCATTGAAATTAACTCTTATTTAAATAAATATATTATAATTTAATAACCCTCATTATTGTGTTAAGTCCCAAGGAATCCTCATTACATTTTCTCTTAGAATAATTAAAATTATTTTATTATTTTATTTTCTTCCCCTTTTGTAAAACCTTTTCTCTATTTCCTCCTCCTCCTCTCCTCCTTCTTCTAGACAAGCGGCTTAAAATTGGAGGCCTTTCCAAACAACAACAACAATATGACACCTTGCAACAAACGACATTGCGCACGGACCACCCAAGCCAAAAAGAATTTTTTTTTGCTGCAACCATGTTTTGAACTTGGGTTTGACCTTTTAGTTTTATATTAAATTAAATAATTTATAATTTTGAAGTGATTTCTTGATCACTATAGTAAGTTAACCTTTGCACTTCTCACTTATATTATTAAATTTTCATTGCAATAACAGTGATTGTGGCTTAATTGCTGATTCACTGAGTGTAAGTGTTCAAACTTTTATTAATTTTTTATTCCTAGTTGACCATAATAGAGTTATACTCTTAGTCCTAGAAGATCATTAAATTTTTTTTAAAAATTATTAAATTAATTTTATTAAAACATTTTATGATTTGTTGGTTGACCATAATAGTACTCAGTGCTTAGTCCCATTATTGCCAATATAATTTTTTGGTATTAATTATTTTTGGTTGACTTATTAAACCTTTGTTGGTTGGTCCCATTATAATTATTGGTATTTGTTAATAAACAATTGTAATTACATATATTTGTATTACATTTTGTTGTTAATTAATTAATTTTTGAATAAAAATTTAAAATTTTTTTTGTTAAAAAATCAATTAATTATATTTTATATTGGAAATACAAATTTGAATAATTAAAATAATTTTGATTCTTTGTTCACAGTTTTAATGTCCAGTAGTTTGGCTAACAGCATGGATAACTTACATGTGGATGAAATTGATATGGATGTTGACACTGAATCTGTAGGTTCTTCTAAATTAACTTACAAAAATTATTCAGCTGACAAAAAGCCTTCAGGATGTGGAAATGGCAGGAGAAGTGGCAAATCCCCCTCACCAAACACCTCTGAATGAAGAAAAACCTCTGATAAATCAGGAAAATCCACTAAAGGGTATAAAAATAAAAAAGATACCTCTGAATCAACAAGTAAACAACCTTTCCAGTCACATAAAAGAACTGAAGGCAGAAAGCATGAAGTACAAGGCAAGAGTAGACACACTCTGGCAACAGATGCAGGAGTTATTAAATCCCAAAAAGGCTCAACCTCCTCCTTTCCCAGCCTCTCAGCCTCAGCCTCAACCTCAGCCCCATCAGGCACCCAGCTCCTTCACTCAAAACCAAAACACTCTGCAGGTGGAGCAGTGGAAATGGGATTACTTGATGAACCATTACCAACAGAATGTTCAGCAACCAACAGCTCAACACCCTGACCCATCCAGCACAACAACCTACCATCCATCTCCTCAGCCCCATCCTTATCAGGGAGGCAGAAGAAAGAAGGCACAGGGGAAGTTTCCTCCCTTGCCATGGTAAGTAATTTGTTTGATAAACATGTTGGTATGTATAATAACAAATCTTCTTCCACAGGTAATATTGTGGATCCTGGTGAAAGAACAGTTAAACCCTTAAAAAGACAACTTCCTTTAATGAGTAGCCCCAATGATGTAATTAGAAAATTATCATTTAATGAACCTTTAAATTTGACTTCTACTTCTTTAATTAATTCTTCTCTTGCAATTAAGAATGATTCTGTTTCCCCTGAAGTCTATAACTTAATTGAGAAAACTTCTGAAGAAATATTGAAAGATACACTTGATTTTAATGTTGTGAAAGACAAACATTTGAGAGATGTGTTAATACATGAGAGTGATAGATTGAATAATTTGCACTTGCATTGTAAAGTGAGTTCTTCTGTACAAGATAAAGCTTATTTTAAAATAAAAGAAACCTTGAATATTGTTCTTAGCCAACAAAAAAAATAAGGAGTGACCATAGAGCTATCTCAGATAAGAATATCAATCTGCATAAAACCTTGAGTGAATTAAAACCCCTTATTGAGAAAAATTATTCATTAAAAGGTGAAATTAAATCTCTAAACAATGAGTTGAAAATGCTAAAAACTGATTTCCATGCACAAAGTACCAAACACACAGTTTTTGAGGACAGAAATTTTTTATCCCTTGAAAAAATAAATGACCAGATGTCTGAAATTCCATGGATAAGAAACTATGTGTCTGACCTGCAGGAAAAATTTTCAGCCTTAACCATCAATCATTATAGTGTAGATGAGGGTGCTGCCCATAAGCTGCATAAGAATAAAGGAAAGGAACCTGAAAAGAGCAACTCTTTTCTTCCCCATATTTCAGCCAGTAAACAAACTGAAAATGAGTCTGTAAAATCTTTTGCTACTAGCAAAAAATCTTGTAATAGTCATGTACCAGTTGTTTCTGTAAATAATGAAATTTCTGAACACCTGGCTAAACTTCAGCAATTACTAATGTTAAATAATTCAAACCAAAAGATGGACCATCCAAGTAGCCAGAAAAATTGGCCAAAACTGGATCAATATCCCACTTTTGATGGTGATTCTTCATCTTACTGGAAACACTTTGTTCAGAGAATTGATAATCTGAAAAACTCTTATAAATTTCCAGATGAGTAAATCTTACTGGACAATTAACATTATACTTGGAAAGAATGGAAAACCTTGATTGAAATCCAATTTGGTGGTTCCAAATTCAGGCTTTCCCAGAAGAGATTATATGAGAATGCTAAATATGTGTCCTCCTCTCCTGAAAAACCTATTGTTTTCCTTATGAAAATTACAAAAATTCTTAGAGCCATAGATCCTAAAATGGATAATGATATTTGGAGAGATAAAATTCTCTATAAATTACCGAATTCTCTGAGGGATTTGATTGTGGCAAGGACTGAGCATGTGAGAGAGAATTCTTCCTTTATTAATATCTGTAATGAAGTCCTACTAAATCATAGATATGAACCAAGGAATTATCCTGTTAAATCTTATTGTAATCAAAAAAAGCCCTCCACAAAACTTCCAGAAAAAACTGGTAGACCCTCTGCCCCAGTTGCTCCAAAGAAATATGCAACTAATACTTGTTTTAAATGTAACAATCCATGGCAAAAAGGAAATATTTGTGACAAGAAAATTCATCTTGTAGAACAAAATGAGGAATCTGAGAATACTGAAGCTAATCTTTATGATTCCTTCAGTGACTGTAATAGCAATATCTCTTATGACCATGAGTCTTCTCAGGAAGTTCTGGTTTTAGAGAAGGATTTCAAATATTTAGATAATTGGTCTGATAATGGTTATTTTGACTTATCTTCTGTAGAAAATGCTGAAGTAATTAGAGATATTACTGACAGTTCCATTTTAATATCACCTTTGAGGGCACCAGTTATCATCAATGGTAAAAATTTTGAGGTTATTCTTGACTCTGGTGCTGGAGGAAGTGTAGTGTCTGAGAAAGCGCTTGCTTCTGTAGATAAGGATTATCAATGCAAATTACTACCTATAACATCTGAAAAATGGAAAGGTTATGGTTCTGTTTTATGTCCCATTGGCAAATAAAAAACCACTGTATTCTTTAAATATATTGGTGGTTTTTTCAGAGTTATTTGTGAATTTGTTGTGATGAAAAATGACAATTTAAGCAATTGGTTTATCACGGGAAATGATATTTTAACCATTTTTGGCATTAAATTGTATCCTGCTAATAATTGTTTTACTTTGGGAATGAATGGGAAAAGAAAATTTAAAATTTCTTCTTCTAAAAAGCATTCTTCACCCTTATTATAATCTTGTGATTCTTTGATCCAATATAAAGGTAGAAAAACAGAGGAAATGAATGTATTATTGTCTGAAATTGAAACAGCTTCATTTGGTGATCAATTAACTGATGACCAAAAAGATTCATTAGTGGCCTTAATTACATCTTTCCCAATGGCTTTTGCTCATGGTTTCCATGTGTTAGGCTTCGTTAAAGATGAAATGAAAATTTCTCTATCCTGAAATTTGGATGAAATACCTTCTAGCCTAAAGAAAAAACCTTAACCTCCTTCTCCCACAAAGAGAAGAGATATAGAAGATAATATCTCCACTTTATTGAATATGAATATTATTGAAAAAGTAGATTTTACACCAAAATATTGTGTCATCTCTCCAGTTTTAATCTCTTATGAAAAAGATAAAGCTGGACTTTGTGGAGATTATAGAGCATTAAATACATATACTGTAGATAATATTTACCCATTACCCAGAATTAGCTCTATACATTCTACCTTGCAAGGTGCAAAATTCATAAGTTGTCTGGATGGAAATAAAGGTTATCATCAAATACCTGTTTAACAGTCTTCCCAAAATTTTTTGCTAATTGCAACCCATATGGGAATTTATAAATATGTTAGGATGCCTTTTGGCCCTAAAAATGCCCCTTCAGTATTCCAAAGAGTAATGGATAAGACATTTCATCAAGAAATAATTGATGGTTGGTTGATGGTTTATATTGATGACATCATAGTTTTTTCTAAAACTTTTGATGAAAATTTACAACACTTGAATAAAGTCTTCCAGAAAATGGATTAAATTAACATGACTTTATCCTTAAAAAAGTTTAAATTTGGTTTTCAATCCTTAAAAGTCCTGGGTCATGTTGTGTCTGGCTTATAGATCTGTGTAGACCAAGGAAAAGTTTCTGCTATCCAAAATGTTTCAGCACCAACTTCTGTAAAAGAAATACAGAGTTTTTTGTGAATGTGTAGCTACTATATACAATACATAAAAAATTATCAAGTCATAGCCTTACCACTTACCAAACTAACAAGAAAAGATGTAGCTTATATATGGAATGAGGACAGTCAAAGAGCTTTTGATTCATTAAAAAGATGTATAATGTCAGCTCCAATCCTTGCCCTTCCAGATTTTAATAAGCCTTTTGTTCTTTATACAGATGCAAGCTTTTTTGGCCTTGGAGCTGATCTTCATTAAAAACAAAGTATTAATGAAAAAGTTTCAGAAGTAGTAATCTGTTATATTTCAAGAACCTCAAGAAAAAGTGAATTGAAATATGGTGCCACTCAATTAGAGTGCTTAGCAGTTGTATGGGCTTTAGAAAAGCTTCATTATTATTTAGATGATCAAAAGTTTGAATTAGTTACTGATTGCAGTGCTGTGAAATCCCTCTTAAACTTGAAAACACCAAATAGACATATGTTTAGATGGCAACTAGCTGTTCAAGAATACAGAGGTAGAGTGACTATTCTTCACAGAGTTGGTAATGTTCATTCAAATGTGGATATGTTGTCTAGATTATCTCTTCCAAATGATGTTTCAAATCCAGCCTATGTACCTGAAGATGATACAGTACATATACAAGGTATATACATTGTTGATATGGAAGAGGAACTGTTACAATTAATTCTGGATTCATATGATCAAGATTCTGTTTTGAATAAATTGTTTACCATCTTGAATGATCCAAAGAATGCTTCTATCCAAGAATTGATAAAAATACTTCCTCCAAAGTACCAGAGTGCTTTGAATAAAGGAAAGTTTTCCATTGAAGATGGTTATATTTACTACAGGAGAAAACTGACAAATGTCATTGTTATCCCTTCTTCCATGAAAGAAACCATCTTTAAACTATGTCATGATGACATATTAGCAGGACATTTTGATCTTGAGAAAACCATTATCAGAATTAAAAACACTGCTTGGTGGGCTAATATGTCTGAAGACACTAAATTATATGTTGAATCTTGTAATTCTTGTCAAAAATCAAACAGATTGACAGGTAAAAGAGCAGGATTGTTACAACATATTGAAGCACCTGATGCTCCTTGTAAAATAATTAACATGGATTTTGTCACTGGTCTTCCTGTACCAGGTAAAGACAGTTATAAATCTTGTTGGGTAATAGTGGATAGATTCACAAAAATGTGCAAATTTATTCCCACCCAAAAAGATGTATCCACAAAGGAATTAGCTTTCTTATGGTGGACTTACATGTTTAATATTGTTGGATTTCAAAAACCATTATCTCTGATAGAGATCCAAAATTTACATCTGAGTTTTGGACCTCTTTGATGGATATTTGTGGCTGTGAGTTAAAGTTGTCTACAGCTCACCATCCTCAGACTGATGGTCTAGCTGAAAGAATGATTCAAACTCTGGAAGATATGATTAGAAGGTATTGTACCTTTGGATTAGAATATAAAGACAATGACAGATTTACTCATGACTGGGTCACTCTATTTCCTGGTCTTAAATTTGCATATAATAGCACTGTTCATTCTGTCACTGAGAAAAAGCCTTTTGAGCTTTGGTTAGGTTATTTCCCAAACACTCCTGCTCAAATTCTCAATAATAAATTACCTAAGTTGGAACTACACCCTGGTGTAAAATCTTTTATGCAAATGCAAAAGCTATGCAGAAAACATGCTCAAAGCTTTATTGATAAAGCATTTGAATATGAAAAGAAGAGATGGGATAAATCCCATAAAGAATACACATTTAACAAGGGTGATGAAGTGTTGATATCTACTGTCCATTTCAATCTACAAGGAAGCAACAAATTAAAAGATCCTTTTGTGGGACCATTTATTGTTCAAAGAATGGTTGGAGATAATGCAGTAGAAGTTGTAATGTATTCTCCATATGATATGAAACATCCTGGTTTTCCCATTTCTTTGCTTAAACCTTATACTTCCAACTGTGACTTATTTCCCAAAAGAAGGGGAAGACCTAAGAAAAACCCTCAGGAAGTCACAGAAACTGCAGAAATTGATAAAATTCTCAATGATAGAATTATCACTTCGGAAAGAGGTACTGAATATTTATTGAGATATAAGAACAAATCATCTGAACATAATGCATGGATACCTGGCAAGGATATTTCAAATCTTCCTACTCTGTTAAAGAAGTATAAAAAGAAAAAATCTTAGCATTTTTTTTATTGTTTTTTTAGAGTGAGGGAGTGTCAGCCAGGCTATACCAGGAGCCCAGTAGATTTTATATCAATTTACTGAAACCAAAAGAGGGATTAAAAAAATTCTTATTATGTATATAAATTAATATTATATTGCATAATGAAATGATATAATTATTCTATTAAATATATATAATAAGTATTATATTAATTTTATTATTATATAAATTATTTATACATTTAAATTAAGCATGATATATTTTATATTCTATAAATTATGGCGCATTTTTATGTATTTAATAAATATAAATTAATAATTAATTAATTATAAACATATATTATAAATTATAAGTGTAAAATTAACTTATAATGTGATTAAATTAATTAATTAAAATTATATATTAAATAAAGACATACATATCTTGTTAAACAATAATATTGGGCGCTTTTTTGACCCTTAATTGTGTCAGTAAAATTATTAAATAAATTAAAACACTTATTTAATAAGATGGTATTAAAATTCTCACCTTAAATTAGAAATATCATTAAATTAATTATTTTTTTCATTTAAACTAGTTATTGAATTAATTAAATATTTAAAAAAATTAATTAAATTTGCTTTATACTGGATTAAATTGATTACATGGATTTCTGCATGAAAATAATTCTATTTGTTTGAATGAAACCCTTTACATCTCACTGTAATATCTGTTTTGGGTTATTTTACTCACTGTTCTTATGTTTCAGAATTACTTAGCTACTGATTATTTTAATTAAATTGTTTTGGGAGCTTATGGTGGGAAAATTGGTTACTTACTCACCGGTTTGGTTTATTGTTTCATTTTTTTCTCTCAATATCTATGTTTTAGTTATCTTATTTTATATTCTTGTTTTCCTTATTAATCTTTTGTAATTACTCATTTTGGCGCTTCAGAGGATCCCTTGCCTATAAAAAGCTTTGGATAATCCCCTGTAGCTACATCACTTACTATACACTCTACTTAAATTACAATCTTAAAGATTACATATTTTTTTTATTAGCTTTATAAGTCTAAGTTACAATAAATAAATTACTTAAAGGTTGAAATAGTTCTATTAATAATAACCGTGTTTTACGTGCATCGAAATTAACTCTTATTTAAATAAATATATTATAATTCAATAACCCTCATTATTGTGTCAATTCCCAAGGAATCCTTGTTGCCTTTTCTCTTAGAATAATTAAAGTTATTTTATTATTTTATTTTCTTCCCCTTTTTTAAAACCTTTCTCTATTTCCTCCTCCTCCTCTCTGTTCTTTCCCTCTTCTCCTCCTTCTTCTAGACAATCGGCTTACAATTTTTATCTTGTTTTATCTTCCTTATCATCATCTTCAATCTCTACATCATTTCAATCATCATCTTAATCTTTTTTAAAAAATAATAATAATCAAAATCAAAAAAAAGATATTTAAAAAATTAAATTCACTTGGATAGTTTTATTTAGCCATCAATCAAACATTGAGTATCATAAAACTAAATTCAAGAAAAAAATAATTATTCAAAGAATTTACATGAGGATATTAAATATCTAACTGAATTAGAAGACAATGAATTTAAATCAGTTACCCCTGATTCTTTTAATCCTCAATTTATTTTTGAAGTTCATTCATTTTATTTTATAAAAGATAAAACTTTTAATCAAATATCTGATCTCATATCAATGTTATATCAGATGGCATTTTTTTACTTACCAATTCTAAATAAGAATATGCTGGGTGGTATCTTGATTGGTTTTGGATGGAGACCAGGGTTTATTAAAGAATATTCTCTTGGTAAGTGTATTAATTTTTGTTTCATGTTTGAAAATTTTTTATCTTTTTAATTCTGTAGGAAATGGGATGACAAAGAATTTTAATTAAAAACCATTGGCAAAATAGCACATTCAATCCTTTGACATCCAATTTTCCTGCCATATCTTGGCTCATGGCTTATTTTTGAGCTTTATATTCACAAAATTTCATCCCTAATGTATGTATTACTAATAGTACTCCTTACCAAGTCCTTTTCAACAGACTAGAAAATCTATTACTAATCAAGATATTTGATAAATGGGCCTATGTGCACATTCCAACCAAAAAGAAAACCAAAATAGTGGTAAGGGCAAAATGCTTCAGGGTTGTTGTTTCTCTGAATGTTGGGAGAGGATTGATCACTTGGCATCCTGATATTAATTAATTTGTTCAATTGGCTACAGTCAAATTTATTTCTGAAGGTGATGAGTTATCAAATAAGCTACACAGTCAGCAGTTTCAGGAGTAGTCAAGGAAAACGTGATTTATCATTCATCTTGAACTCCCCTTAAGTTTTGGTTATTTCACTCCCAAAGAAACTATTGCTATTCAAAACACTTTAGTTGATTAAATCAATAATAACACTTTTGAATTGTCTGATAGAAAGCCTCACATGTATTCTCAAGCCATGAAATAACTAGAATCCAAATCATGGAAATTTTCAAGGGGTCCTAATGGTCTAGAAGATTTTACGGCGGTCCAAATGGCAGTGAAGGTGGATAACTTAAGGATGTAAATCAAGGTACATAGATTTTATCTTATATTATTTATTACTCAATTAGAAGGTAAGGGAATAATTTTATTATTACTTATAAAGACTTAATTTACGCAAATGTAAATAATAAATCAGTACTGGTAGTAATAGAATATATTTTGATTGTATATGATAAAAAGTAAGTAAGTAAAAGAATGAAGAAAACAGCACAAAATGGATGGCCTTTTATAGGAAAAAAGGAGAGAGAGCACACAGAGTTAAGAAGCCTAAATACAGGAGTGTGAGAGGGGAAACTTTCCAAAATACAAAATTGAAAATAAAAAAAGTGTGCTATAAAGATGCGTCAATAAAATATTTTTTACTATATATCAAATTATTTGAGATATTTTAGAGTTTACTTTAAATATCACACTTACTATAAAAATAATTTGAACTAAATTTTGTATTTAATAGAACTTTAACTTTTTAAATAAAAGAATTTGAATTCTTAAAATTTAGTATTAATATAATTTTATTTCTCTTCCAACCTGACGTTGAGCACGGTGTTAGGGAATAAAAATATAAGGGACATTTAATATCAATTTTAAATATTTACTAAATTTACTTATTTTAATTAGTTAATTTATTAAAATTAGTCTTTAAAGTAGATATAATAATATAATTAATAATAAAATAAGAATTAAAAAGGTGTGGCTTCATCCCAGTAAATAATTAATTATTTTACTGGGTAAGTTCTGTAGCCTTGCTGACACTCCATCACTCTAAAAAAACAATAAAAAAATGCTATGATTTTTCTTTTTATATTTCTTTAGTAGAGCAGGAAGGTTAGATATCTCTTTCACAGGTATCCAAGAATCATATTCAAAAGATTTTTTCTTGAATCTCAATAAGTATTCAGTACCTTTTTCAGCAGTAATTATTCTTTCATTGAGAATCTTATCAATTTATGCTGTTTCAGTTATTTCAATAGGGGTCTTCTTTGGTCTTCCCTTCCTTTTGGGAAATAAATTACTATTGGATGTGTAAGGTTTTATTAGAGATATTGGAAAAACAGGATGTTTTCTGTCATATAAAGAGTACAGGATAAAGTCAACTTCATTATCACCAAGCATTCTTCTGACAACTAATGGACCCACAAATAGGTCTTTTAATTAGTTATTATCTTGTAAATTGAAGTGGACTGTAGAAATCAGTACTTCATCACCCTTTTTATAAGTGTATTATTTATGGGATTTGTCCCACCTCTTCTTCTCATATTCAAAAGATTTTTCAATAAATGTTTGAGCATTATTTCTGCAAATTTGTTGCATTTGAAGAAAAGATTTTACACCAGGATTTAAATCCAATTTAGGTATTATATTGTTGAGAATTTGGGCAGGAGTATTTGGAACATATCCAAGCCAGACCTCAAAAGGCTTTCTCTGAGTAACAGAATGAAAAGTGCTATTATAGGCAAATTCCAAACCAGGAAGTAAGGTAAACAAATCATGTGTGAATCTGTAATTGTCTTTGTACTCAAGGCTAAAGGCACAATACCTTATTATCATTTCCTCTAAAGTCTGAATCATTCTTTCAGCTAATCCATCAATCTGGGGGAATGGGCAGAAGAAAGCTTCAGATCACAACCACAAACATCCTTCAAAGACATCCAAAATTCAGAAGTAAATTTAGGGTCCCTTTCAGAAATTAAGGCCTTTGGAAAATCAGCCGTATTAAACATATGAGACCACCATAAGAAAGCAAATTCTTTAGTGGAAACATCCTTTTGAGTAGGGATAAACTTACACGTTTTTGTAAATCTGTCTATTATAACCCAACAATAGTTATAAATTTCTTTCCCAGAAATGTGAAATCCAGTTACAAAGTCCATGTTTATTATTTGGAATGGTGCATCAGGAGCTTCAATATGTTGATTTAATCCAGCTCTTTTTCAAGATAATCTTTTTGATTTCTGGCTAGAATCACAGGATTAAACATATAGTTTAGTGTCTTCAGACATATTAACCTACCAAGAAGAGTTCTTAATTCTGATCATTGTTTTTTCAAGATCAAAATGTCCAGCCAATATTTCATCATGACAAATTTTCAAGATGATCTCTTTCATAGAAGTAGGAATAACAATAACATTACTCAACTTTATTCTATAATAGAGGTAGCCTTCATCAATTGAAAATTTACCTTTTATCAAAGCAGTTTGGTACTTTGGTGGGAGTTTTTTAATTAATGCTTTTATTGAAGCATTCTTTGGATCATTTAATATAGTACATAACTTCTTTAAGTCAGTGTATTTATCATATGAATACAGAATAAGCTGTAATAGCTCTTCCTCCATATCAACCAGATATATCCCATGAATATGAAAAATTTCATCCTCAGGATCATGTGCAGGATTTGAGTCATCATTTGGAAAATGTATCCTTGATAAAATACCCTTATTTGAGGGAACAATACCAGCCCTATGAATTATTGTAATCCTCCCCCTGTACTCTTGAACAGCTAGCTGCCATCTGAACACTTGTCTGTTAGCTGTCTTCAAGCTCAAGAGGGATTTTACTGCACTGAAGTCAGTGACAAGTTCAAATTTCTGGTCATCCAGATAATAATGAAGCTTCTTTAGAGCCCACACTACTGCTAAACACTCTATTAGAGTGGCACCATTTTTCAATTCACTATTTATCAAGGTTCTTGAAATATAAAAAATTACTACTTCTGATACTTTATCATTCATCACTTGTTTTTGATGGAGGGCAGGACCAAGACCAATAAAACTGGCATCAGTGTACAAAACAAATGGTTGATCAAAGTCAGGTAAAGCAAGAATTGGTGCTGAAATCAAGCATTGTTTAATGGTGTCAAAAGCTCTTTGTCTTTCACTATTCCAGACAAAAGCAACATCCTTCCTAGTCAATTGGCTTAGGGGTAATGCTATGACCTGATAATTTTTAATATACTGTCTATATTATCCACACATTCCAAAAAAACTTTTGAGCTCTCTAACTGTAGTAGGAGATTTTACCTGTTGTATGGCTTCCACTTTGTTCTTGTCAACACATATCTGTAAACCTAAGACAACATGACCAAGCACTTTCAAAGAATGAAAACCAAGTTTACATTTTTTCAAGGCAAGTGTCATATTTATGAAATTTATCTTATGGAATACTTTACACAGGTGGTTAAGATGGTCCTCAAATGTTTTAGAGAATATGATGATATCATAAATGTAAACCATCAGCCATCCTTCAATTATTTCTTGATGGAATGTGTTATCCATAACTTTTTGAAATACTGAAGGGGAATTTTTGGGGCAAAATGGCATCCTCACATAATTATAAATAACCATATGAGTATCAATCATCAGAAAATTCTTGGAATTCTTCTCAAAAGGTACCTGGTGATATCCCTTGTTACCATCCAGACACCTGATATATTTAGCACCTTCTAAGGTAGCATGTATAGAGCTAATTCTGGAAAAAGTATAGATATCATGTACAGTATAAGTATTTAATGCTCTATAATCAACACATAACCTGGATTTATCTTTATCATTAGAAATCAGGAAAGGTGAGATAACACAATATTTAGGTGTTTAAACTACCTTTTCAATGATATTCATTTTTAAAAGGGTAGAGATATTGTCTTCAAGATCTTTCCTCTTTGTGGGAGAAGTGGTATAAGGCTTCTTCTTTAAAATAGGTGGTATTTTAGTTAATGGGAAAGATAATGAGAGATTAATTTCTTCTTTTACCAATCCTAATTCATTTAACCCATGGGAAAAGGCCATAGGAAAAGATTTTATCAACTGAATGATGGAATCTTTTTCCTCACCAGAAAGTTGTTCTCCAAAAGAAGCTGTGTCAATTTCAGACAGAAAGGCAGGCATTTATTTTGTAGATCTTCCTTTATATTTAACTACAGAATGACATGTGTTAAATCCTGGTGTTAATAATTTTTTGGGGGAGGAAATTTCAAATTTTCTCTTCCCATTCAACCCCATTGTGAAGCATTGGTTTGAGGGATCCAATTTTATGCCATATTTGGTTAAAATATCATTTCCCACAATGAACCAACTGCTTAAGTTATCATTTTTATAACTACAAAGTCACACATAGCTCTTACAAAGCCATGGTTATATTTGAAAAATACTGTAGCTTTGTATTTACCGATTGGGGACAAAACAGAACCATTACCTCTCCAATTTTCAGAAATGATAGGCATAAGTTTTGATTTATAATCCTGATCCACTGAAGCAATTTTTTTTTCAGATACTACACATCCTCCAGCTTCAGAATCTAAAAAGACCTCAATTTTCTTTCCATTAATCAAGACTGGTGCCTTGAGAGGAGCAATAATTATTGAGCTGTCTTCAAGATTTCTTATGATCTCAGCATCTTCTACTGTAGATAAATCATTATTCCCAATGTCAATATTATTCAAATAATGAATATCTTCTTCCAGAATTAAAATTTCCTGGTGAGATTCATAAGAAATATTGCTGGAACAATCACTTAAATTATCATCCATTTCAACTGTGTTATCAGCATGTTCCTCTGTTTGTTCAACAAGATTTATTTTCTTGTCAAAAAAATGGCCTTTCCGTTAAAGCTTGCTGCATTTAAAGTAAGTTTTTGTTGCATAATTTTTTTGATGCAACAGGGGCAGAATGTTTACCAACTTTTTCAGGGGGTTTCTGCTGGTAATTAATATTTTTCTCCAATGAAGATCTATGAATGTACCTTCTAGAATCATACTTGTTATTTAAAAGGATCTCATTACAAGTATTAATATAAGAAGAGGGTTCTCTTGAGAACTCAATCCTAGAAACTATTAAGTCTCTCAGAGACATAGTCAATTTATAGAGTATCCTGTCCTTCCATAATTCAAAATCCATGTTAGGGTCCATTACTCTCAGGATCTTTACAAGTTTCATCAGGAACTCAATAGGTTTTTCTGTAGAAGAAGAGCTATATCTAGCTTCCTAATACTGCCTTTGTTGGGCTTGCCTAAGCTTGGAACCACCAAACTGTGCTTTAATCAATTTCTTCCAATCTTCCCATGAGTAGTCATTTTTATCTAAAAGGACAGATTCATACCACATTAGGGTAACATTGGAAAATAAAGAAATCAATTTTGACACAATATCTTCATCTGGAAGTTAGTAAAAATTCTTCAGGTTATCAATTCTGCAAATAAATTGCTGCCAATCAGAGGAAGAATCACCATCAAATTTTGGGTATTGCTCAAGTTTTGGCCAATTCTTTTGATTTGAGGCAGTTTTATTGTTACAAAATTGCTTCTGAATGAGAAGAAGCTGTAACTTCTCTAAGTGGGCAGTAATTTTATTTTTTAACCCTTCTGTAGATGAACAAGGTGCATCATTAATTTTTGATAGAAACTCAGTAATATCTACACGCATTTCGGGAACTAATTTTACTTTAGATGAACTAGGCACAGGTACAATTGGAGTATCTTGTGCAAAATGTTCTTTCTTAGAAGTTGAAGAATACTTTTGGTCATTTAAAAATGAGTTCAACTGTTCTTCAATGTTTTTAGTCTAGTTTTCACTCTTGGAGTGCTGGATAATGACTCATTTATAGTTTCAAAAGATAATTGATTCTTTTTTTGCAGAGTTGTGTAATGGTCACTTAATCTCTTCAAGTTCAACTTATGTCCCTCTAGCTCCTGGAAACAGATAGACACAGTGTCTTGTAGCTTGGAAAAATCATTCTTGATATTTTGCCACAAAGCAACTTTCTTCTCATGTGTTACTTTGTAATTATATAAATCATTAGAAACTCTCTGTAATTCACTTCTCACTGACTGGTAACCTTGTTCAGTCAACAGACTGTTAAATTTCTGAGTCAATTGCAGGTTGTTCATTATATGATTTTCTTTGGTAATAATATCTCTCAAATATTCATCATTATTAGTAGCTACATCAGGAGTATTTCTCAATAAAGAAACAGAATAAATTCTCAGACTCTCAGAAACTTCAGGATCAATTGTTTGATCTATAATGGCCATATCAGGGTTAATCATTGAAGTAGCATTTAATACTAAAGGAGTAGTTACATTAGAATATTGAGTAATATCCTACTAGAGCCAGCCTCTACTGGTCTCAAGGTATCATCTCCTCTTCCAGAATTACCTGAAGGAGCTTAATAAGTAACAAGAAAGGGAACTTGAGATTAAATGGAGGGGCTTACCATGGTTTTGAAAAATTTGGAGTTGATTGTTTTTCCTTTTCCTTCCTCCTTGGTAGGGATGAGGAGGGGTTGGATTGAATTTTTGGGGTCTGGTGGGACCTTCCTGAGTTACTTGTTGCATCTGTTGAGCTTGGAGGGAGTACCACTGAGTGTTGAGCTAGTCTCACTTCCATTTTGAGACTTCCACCTTTTCCTGTGGTTGAGGAGCCAACTTTGGAAGGGTTTTTGCTACTGGGAGAGGTTTCCTCTTCTCTTGAAGAAAGATTTCCACATTTCTTACCTTTTCTTCTAGAATTTCTACCTTTGATCTTAGCTTGAGGTTCTCTGCTTTCAACTCCTTGATGTGAGTTGAGAGGTTTCTGAATTGCTTCTGCAAGGGCATCTTTTTTATTATGAAGCCTCTTAGAAGCTCTTCTGGGGGGTTCACTTGGGGCTTATGATCCAGAGAAGTCTTTTCCACTTTTATTTCTATTTATTGAATTTTCACATCCTGATTGGTCCAATAATTGATTAATTTGAGCAAGTTTTCTAGTCAAAGTAGAGCTTAAAGAAGTCTCATCATAATCAACCAAGTCTAGTTCCTCATCACGGGCAGCAGAAGCACTTTGATCAGTCATTGTTGTATATAACCTGAACTGAGAGAAAGAAATATTAAAATTTAATCAGTTATTATTTTACTTTGTTGAAAGAAACATTAGAGAAAAAATAAAAAATATTTCAAGTATATAATCAATTATCAGGATTTTTAATCAACTGAAATAATGAAAATATAATATTTATCAGGACAAAAAAATCAACTGAAAATTATTACAATTATTTAATTAAATAATTCAATTAAGATATATTTTATTACTAGGATTTAAAATAAATCAACTGAAATAATAAAATAATTTATTAATTATCAGGACAAAGAGTCAACTGAATAATCAAAACAATTCACAATTAATTATTAATATGTATATTGATATTTAATTATCATGACTAAGAGTCAACTGAAATAATTTAATGAAATTAATTTAATCAATTTTTATATTCATTACTTTACTGCCAGGACAAATTTTCAACAGAAACAATAAAATAAGATTTTAATTATCAGGACAAAATGTCAACTGAAATAATTAAAAAAAAGTAATATAAGTTATTAAAACAATTTTATTACCTCTAGGACTAAGAACAATATTTCTCTATCTTGGTCAACTAGAAAAAAAAAATATTATTTACCAAAAACCTCCCCCTATGATGTGAACAATTTAATGCCACTACAGAGTTCTGAGTAAAAATATATATGTGAAAGATGAAATAATCAGAGTGAGACCTACAGATAGTAACCAGTATAGTCACTATAACTATATAGGACCGATACACCTATATAAACCTTAGATTTGGAGCGAGGTTTGATTCCCAGTCGCGGCAATAAAGGTAAGTCACATGCCTGATGACATTTGTTGTTTTCATTCACCCACCAGAGCTTATTGGTCCTTGTAGTCAAAGGTCCCTTGGTCGCCAACGTCAAGATAGCGGTGTGTGGACAACAATTCTGAAGGGCTCCCAACTGTCAAGGGGTCCTAATGGTCTATTAGATTTTATGGTGGTCCAAACGGCAGTGAAGGTGGATAACTCAAGGATGTAAATCAAGGTACATATATTCTATCTTATATGATTTATTAATTAATTAGAAGGTAAGGGAATAATTTTATTATTACTTATAAAGACTTAATTTAAAAAAATGTAAATAATAAATCAGTACTTGTAGTATTAGGATGTATTTTGATTGTATATGATAAAAATTAAGTAAGTAAAAGAATGAAGAAAACAGCACAAAATAGAAGGCCTTTTATAGCCAAAAAGAGAGAGAGCACACAGAGTTAAGAATCCTACAAACAGGAGTGTGAGAGGGGAAACTTTCCAAAATAAGGAATTGCAAATAAAAAAAGTGTGCTATAAAGATGCATCAATAAAATATTTTTTACTATATATCAAATTATTTGAGATATTTTAGAGTTTAGTTTAAATATCACACTTAGTATAAAAATAATTTGAATTAAATTTTGTATTTAATAGAACTTTAACTTTTTAAATGAAAGAATTTGAATTATTAAAATTTAGTATTGATATAATTTTATTTCTCTCCCAACCTGACATTGAGCACAGTGTTAGGGAATAAAAATATAAGGGACATTTAATATCAATTTTAAATATTTGCTAAATTTACTTATTTTAATTATTTAATTTATTACAAGTAATTTTTAAAGTAAATATAATAATATAATTAATAATAAAATAAGAATTAAAAAGGTGTGGCTTCATCCCAGTAAATAATTAATTATTTTACTGGGTAAGTCTAGTAGCCTGGCTGACAGAAATCCTCATGTAAACAAGATCTGAAAAATATGTCTTCCATAAACATGTGGGAAAAAGATCTCCTTTCTCAAGTCAAATGCATCACTTGAGTGAAATGTGTATTTTATTTTAAGAAAGACAAATTTAACAAAACTGTTAAACATAGAGTCAGATAAATTGCACAGAACTCACCAGAGTTTATTTAAATGAATTTTTTCTTCTCTGACAGCGACATTTTCCTCACTCCAGCTTATTTTAACATTGGAACAACTTACCATTGGCCAATCAGGAACTTTTATGTCACTAAAGCTGTCAGGCTGAGATCAAGTAAAAAAATGTGAAATAGTATGAATAGTCAGTTTTATAGAAGATTTAAATGGTCCTATATGAATAATGTAGTACAAATCCAATAAGTATTTAAATATAACTCAATATAAGGGTCTCAATGATTTTAGTCTCACTAATTTTAATGGGTTACAATCTTATAGATGGTAGAAAAATGGATGTAATAATTCAGATACTATTCAAAGACTTTATAAGTACTATTGATATTTATTTTAATTGTATTGGTTATATATTTTATTTTAATTATTAAGAATGTTGAAAGCAAGACCAAAAACCCCCTCCTTTTATACCCAATAACTCCTCTAATGTACCTCTTGATTTACCAGCTCTATACACGGCTAATGAAGCCTCATGCCAGCTAATACACCTGTACAACAAAATAACGAGTGACCAATAACATAATTAGAATGATATCACCCACCAACATCCTGTAATAATAGGGATAATCCATCAAAAAAAAGAACAAGCAAAAAAGAGAGTGTATGCATGTAATACCTTAAAATAAAAGACTAAAGAGGAAATTTTTAAGGTTAATAATAGCTTAATAATAAGTGAGATTCACTGTAGAAATAATGGGGCTAATCCTGACATTATATTACTTGAAATTCCCATTCAAAAATACCCAATATTGACTGAGAAACCACCCAAAAAACCCAAAAATGAGTGTGAGATGTGGGGTAACTACATGAAGTCCTTGGCAAGCGCTTTCACGGGTAAATCCTTGACTTATTTAAGCAAATTTAAGTGTGGTAGTTAATTAAAGTGCCAAGCTTGAGGTTATTAATGAAATTAGTGCATATAATAAGGTCAATGCACTTATAATTAAATTAGGACACTAAATAAGTGCCTGTTGCCTATTTTAGCCTGTTTCCCCACAGTGGGCATAGAATGTGGGGTAATTATAGTTTGAAAAGGCAAATTCGCAAAAAATGAAGCTATTCACATGGGAAAAATGTAGGCAGTATGTGGCCAGTACACAGAAGCCATTTCTGGCATAAAAAACACCAAATTTGAAAAGTGTTATTTTTATGCATTTGAGTAGCCAAATCAATAGTTCTAATTAAGACAAATTGATCTGTCCAAGCTCATTTTTAATATTATTAAATTTATAGCACATATAGTCAGCTTTTAAGTGATTTAAAGTGCATTTCTTGTTTTTCACATAAAACAATGAAAACAACACCTTTAAGTCTACGTAAAATTATGTAGCCTTATATTTAAGATTCTTAAGATTACCCTAACATATTAAAACTTAATATTAAGTACATAAGACTTATAAAAGGTGGATATATGCATGTGTATAAGGTGTTATAATGGCATATATTGTATTTTATCATAATTTTCACTTATGTATACAACTTGTGTACTTTTATTTAGTGTTCCCATGTATAGTCCATGTGTTTAACATAATTTATAAGTACTTTTAACTCAGTCCTGGAGATATTCAGGCTGACAAAAGCCTACTTACATAGTGAAATAGAATAAGAATGATATGTTTTCCAGCTGGAGGGTTTTAACACTGAAAATCCTTATTTAGTCTGTAGACTCAACAAAGTTCTGTATGGCACTAAACAAGCTGTGAAATTTTGACAGAAGCATCTAAGTGAAATCCTTTCTAACTTTGGCTGTAAATCCAGTAACTGAGATGCAAGTTCATATGTTTTATCAAAAAAAAATATATATGAAGTAAAAGGTATGATTTTGATTCATGTGGATGATGAGTAAGTTCTTTGGGAGTGATGAGAAGGTTCTAAAAGAATTAGAAGTTGATATTGGGGAATTTTCTGAAAGTAAAGTGGTGTTTGATAACTTATCATTGATTGTGGTTTTGGCTGTCTTGTGTTTTTTAAAAAAGGTTTCACCATTTATTGATTGGAATTGGTTAACAAGATTCTCCAGGAACACATCCCTGTGGGTCTTACCACTTACTCTCCTATCCCAATAGGTTTATCACTATAGTCTTTGAAGGTTAAACCCAATATGCCTCTGGCACCTGTGAAGTTCCTATCTGTTATTGGCTCTCTGTCCTATTTAGTTTCTGAATCTAGACTTGATCTAGTATATCCCATCAACTTCCTGGCATGGTATGCATCAACACCAGGTAAATCTGAATGTGATGCACTTTATTTCTTACTATGATACTTGCAACATACCAAGGACATGAAATTTCACCTTTTTCTATGTATCCATGCTGAACCACTTTCTGAAGTATATTGTGATGCTACATGGGGAGGCCAATTGGCTAGAGCAACTGGGGGATACATATTTCATATCAACAGCTGTCTTATCCTCTGGTAATCAAAGCATCAATCCAGAGTTTCTACAGCTTTTCTCCACTCTGAACAGATGGCCATGTCTATTGAAACAAGATAAGCTCTTTGGATGTGGAACATATTGTGAGAAGTTGATCTGTGCCATGGCCCTATGACACTTTATTATGACAATAAGGTTGCCATAGTAGCAGCTAAAGACAATCAGTCTGATAAGTGTAGTAGTTATGTGGATCACAACTTCTATTTTGAAACAAGAAATTAAGATTGAATGGGTTGTGTTAAATGATCAGGTGTCTGATTGATTAACAAGAAAAATGATGTAATCCAGATTATCACTGAATAAAATATGTATGTAATGTATGTCTACTAAAACGGTTCACAGAAGAAGGTTGTATAATATAAATGTAATGACTATATTTAGAAATATAGGTTTTCACCAAAATAACATTGAGAGTTTGTTACTGGATAATTGCCCTTTTGTCCAGTGCCTCCCTCTGCCTACTCTTCAATTCTTCCATTTTTATCATCATCTTTACTTTGTTACTCTTATTTTATGTTATTTTTTTATTCTGATTGTGATTGATTTGTCCTCCTTGCTTTTTTTATTTATTTATTTATTTATTTTTTGGTATATATAAAGTTTAAAATTCTAAACCATATCTCTTCTTCTTCTTCTTCTTCTTCTTCTTCTTCTTTTTTTTTTTCTCTCTTTTTGATACAGACACAAATCATAATTAAAAAAAATAATTAAAAAAAAAAAAAAAAGAAAAAAAAACCCCTTCCTATGTTCCCCCTCTTTTCAAAAATCAATGAAATGAATCAAGGGACAAAGAAAGAAAGAAAAAGATAAAAACATTAATCAAACATAATCTGATAATTTTCTACTTGTTTCCAAAAAAAAAAAAAAAAAAAAAAAAAAAAGTATTGAAACAAAACAAAAAAACTGAAGTAAACGTTTATTTTTTTTACATGCCACAATACACACGCACACACACGCAAAGACACACACACACACACACACTTTTCTTATCAGTTTTTAAGAAATCTCTATTTATATGATCTACCAGAGAGAAAGAGAGAGATTTTTAATGAGAACTAATCAAATTAAAAAACCATGACAAAGGTCTTATAAAAAATCTACCGGGACGATATATTTTGGTACCTCTAAATATATAGATAGACAGATGCGTATAAGATATTAAAAAAAGTTAATAAATACAGAAATATATTAACAAACCACGACATTATGGCAGGCAAAATAGTCGTATATAAAGGTGTATATTTAACGCCATGATAGGGAGAGGAAATAGTAGTGCAGAAGATAAAAGAATCCATAAATGTCAATTAATACTTTCTTAACCCCAGCATGAGAAAAGATCAAATATAAAAATCACAGACGCTAATTGATCAAAAGAGAGGGGAGGAGAGATGAATAAGAAAAAAGTAAAAGAAGCTTTACAGTAAGCTTGGCAACCAATGGCCCCATACGCCACCTAAATACCCCATAACGACTATTATTGTTGCCAAACTGACAAGAGATGCTGAAGTCATTGAATTAAAGGGTTCCAAATTTTTAGGATTGATACCTTTTTTACTGGAATCAGGGTTAGATTTTTCATCTGATACCAATTTGATCGAAGACTTTTCTTCTTTGGGGGCTTCTATTTCAGTTTTAGTCATTTCATCTTTTTTAATTTCATCATTGTTTAGAGTCATGGTTATTTCCTTTCTTGAAACTAAAGACGGGTTCAAAGTTAAATCATCTTTATCGTTTGTGAGAGAAATTGAAGGCTTTGAAGTTTCAGAGCTTGGAACACTGTCCAAATGAGTATCTTCCTTTGTTAATAATACAGGTTCAGAAGATTGATCAACTCGGAAAGAATGATCTGATCGTGGACTGGGTAAACAAACTTGCTCCGTAACAGTTACAAACCCTGACACTTCAGGTGCGGTTTCGAAGTTCACTTGATTAAATTTACTTTAGGAAGAAGTATAACATTGAAGAAAGATGAATGTAAGCATGATATACAATTTCATAATTGATTTCACATAAATTATATGAAACTCATCAAATTTAATACTTACGTCGTCTTTGCGGTTTTCCATCCCAGTTTTACCAACTTTATTAACAAATTAAAGTGACAGAAATCAAAACAAGAAATTTAAAAAAAAAAAACTGATAGATAACTTTATGGACTAACATTACGCTTTCCACGGGATTTGGACTGACGGTCAAGTTCAGCGGAATTTAAATTTGCATGCCAACTAGTTGGAGCAATCCACTGACTTGACTGAACATGATCTCCAGCCAAAGGGATTTCTGAGGAAATAGAAGGTAAAATATGCTGAATATTTGGAAAACTTTTTGAACGTGATCTTGGATTTGTGAGAGAATTAGACCGCTAATATAAAAAAGGATGAAAAATAAACAAAAAAAAATTGTTAGAGATAAGCAACTGTGCTATTGACGAGTGATAAGAAAAACTTGCCAGGATGGAAGATTCTTGGAAATCAGCCAAAATTCTACCCAATGAAATAGAGTTACTGCGCTTGGGCGCCAAACGAGGATTTTGATTGGAAGGCAAGGGGTAGTGACGGTTACCTATGTTGGTGAGATAAGTGAATTGTTCTTCTTTAGAAGACCAATGAACAAATGACATTGCTTCAAGTTGGGCAAGTTGAGTATCGGGTGATAATGGGTGGGCGGAGAGTTCAAGATTGCGGGACAAGGGAGACGAGGGTTCCAAGAGTTGATCAGGATCGGGCATACGCGGGTGTGAAGGAGGATCAGAACTAGGGGGTTCTGAAGTGATGGAAGGATCAGGGATGACGGCCGAGTGAGGTAAGCGTGGGGCAAGGGTTTGTGGCATAGGAGAAATGAGAGTTGGATGAGAAATCGTGGGGCGGGAAGGTGGGACCAAATGAAGCGATTTCTTAACCGTGTGGGCGACATTGCGCAAACTTTTACTCATCACATTGAATCCTTTGGTTTTCGTATTGCTACGCGCTGGGGTCATCTGAGATCCGCTTGCCGATCGCTCACGTTTATCCACACCATGGGCCACAGCAGCTCCAAACATGCTGATGGCTCTCCTCTTGTGAGCAGAGCGAGGTAAAACTACCTTGGAAGGTGATTTTCCATCTTCGCCTGAGTCACCCGCTTGAGGAAATTGTACATTAGAATAAGAATTGATCTTATTATCTTGAGCAGAGGATTCTGCTGAGGAAATGGATGCAATGACGGCAGATCCTTGGCGCCGGGTGAGAGATTGGAAAAAAGACTTTCTTTTGATTGAGCCTTTCCTAGAAGACATTACATGTTCGGTGGATGACATCGGAGGGGAAGTAGACTCAGAGGAAGGATTGGAAGATTTACCAGGTGGTGAGGAGCCTAATAAAGAAGTTGCTTGGTCAGGAGTCTGGGCAGAGTCGGAAGAAGATGAAGACGAAGAACGCTCTCGAGGAAAGTCAAAAGCAGATCTATAGTGAGGAGAAGATTTAGACTTAGATGAAGGGAATGTGAATTCTGTATGACGAGGAGGAGATGAGGAAGATTTGATAAGAGTAGACATGAGGAAACTAGTATGAAGAGGGATAGAGACAATTTAAAATGAGAAGGAATGAATATATATAAATTAGGTAGTTGGTAGTGTGTTGTGGCAAGGAGCAATATGGATGGAGAGAAGAGGGATAGGGAGATAAGGAAGAACAGAACACTTGAAAAAGCAGAATGAAGCCCCAGAGAGAGAGAGAGAGAGAATTACAAGACAGTAAGTAAAGTAAGTAAAAGAAAGAAAGAGTAATTTAATGCAGGGGGGAATAAGTGAGAAATCAAGAAGAGGAAAGAGGGCTATTTGTAGAGAAAAGAGTGGGTGACTGAATGAATCCAGGGAAACGAAAATCAAAAGACAAGAAAACCCAGCACAAGACCACACACTTTTGATCTCAGCCAGATCAATCCTGGAGACAGAAAGGAGGGAAAAAGCGATCAAACAAGTTTGAGAAAAACACCAGGCCACTCAACACGAGGCTAAGATATCCAGGCCACTCTCCACTTATATTTCTTGTATTTTTACATGTGTCTGTTCACCAGCTCCCACACCATAGCTGTTGGCGGCAAGAACTTTGGCCAGTCTGTTTTCAGGACTACCAGTTGCCTGCTCCTCGTTGGCAACGAGGGAGTAGCAACGATCATTAACCACTCACCAAAACTCTGAGCGATGGCTGCGACTAGTATCAAACCAGCCTGTTGACCGAGAATGGTTTGATGAATTCAATTGACTTGCCCCTCGTTGGCCTGGCTACTGCTTCAATGCCTTATCAACTCCCTCTCCTCTCTAATGATCCGCCCAATTGATCATGCAATTGCACTCTCATCCATCCACTCACTACCCCTATCGCTAATCTTCATTTCTCTCATCTAAAATCATCTATGTCCAATACTATCTTGATCAGCGCTCTCAATCACAACAATCTCTCTTGTTTATATCAACTATTACCGACCCATCTTCTATTAATGCTCTTCATTCTGTCCTTTCCTTCTCTCTCTCTCTTCTTCTTTTCTTTGACTAAGTAGAACAAAATTCTATAAAATGTCCATCATTAAAAGTCTGAAATTAAAATCTCCTCATTTGGAATTGCTTGGATTTGAAAGAAGACAGGATAATATGAATCTTCCAAAGCATAGCAGAGCCACGCCATAAACAAGCTCAACTCCTCATAGCTGTCAACCCCTCTAAGATCTCTCATCTTTCTTTAATCCCTCATTGACCCTCCCCTCTCTTACATGCCTCACTCAGCGCTAGCACCCACTGATTTAATACGTCCAAATGTTGAAATCATTGTCACCCCATCTTCTAAAGTTTCTTATTTCCTTAAAGATTGTACCAATTTATTCTTCACTAGTCACGAAAACTAGAGTGTGTATGTATGTATGTATGGCCTATAGTAATGAGCGATCGTCTATAAGAAATATAAATAAACTTTAGAAAGTGTTTGATATATATTTATTTATTTACAAATTTAATTTATATCACAACTTTGAATTTCGCACATTATTGACACCCATTATGAATTCTTGGCATTTCCATTCTCTTAAAAAAAGAAAGATCTAGTCTATCGTTCATTAAATCGTATGTCATGTTGTCTTCCGGTTCGTTTGGCCCTAGGGTATCAGCTGCAAATCTGTTAGCTGAAAAACAAGTAAGAAAGGAAATGACTTCAGCGATACTTCAAAATGAAAAATAATTAAAGGAGATTTGTGAGTGTCAATTAATTAGGTTTGAAATGTATCAACATGCTGTGCCTTGGTAAATTCTTTCTTCTATCACAGCGAGAAATAGGGAGAGTGGTGATCATGAAGCATATAACTCCCAAAGGTGTACATACATAAAGTCTTAGGTGTGGCAACCATAGCTTTCAAATACCTCTCTTTGCATTTTCAAGTCTTTCAGAAATCTTTTATTAAAAGCTTTAACTTTTATTAGTAAAACATGATGATTTGAAAAACTAAATATAATCCAAGTTACATAAAAAAACCTGTTTTTTCTTTAAAATTTATTAAATGTTTCAGTTTGAACATCATTTTTGCACTTTGTTGAATCTTCTTATGATTAAAACTCAACTCCATTAGCTTTAGAATTTTTTTTTATAGTCCTTATACTCTGCAAAATAATTAACTGAATGCTTTACAATTTGCTAGAATGGAAATAGTCTAACCTCAAACCTTTATTTGAAGAACCTCTTGGTGCATCATTTCCTCTCTGAAAAATATTTGAATTTTTTTTTTGAATGATAACGGTGTTTAAGAACAGGAGGCGCGTATAAGTTAGAATTTAGCACAAGGAATAAGAAGCTGAAAACTCATAAAAGTTTTTTTTTTTTTTTTTTTTTTTTTTGAGCTGGAGAGAAAAATGACTTTGAAACAACTAGCAAAAAATGTGTTTGTTCTAGCTGAGGTTGAACCAATAAATCATCTATCTCAAAACATGTAACATTTTGCTTAGTTTTCACGCATTTGAATAAAACTGAATCTCACGAGCATATAAGCGATTTTAGGTTCAATGATTCATGTCAATGAAGGCAAACAAATTTGATTTTTTTTACCTTCATAATATACTTTTGCGCATCTAAGAAAGGTATATATACTCAAACTGAATGCCCTCTGCAGCCAACAGGTTGTTGTCTCAATAGCTCAGTTGGGAGAGCGTCAGACTGAAGTCATCGGTCGTCAAATCTGAAGGTCCAGTGTTCAAGCCACTGTTGGGACAGTTTTTTGCTTGGTCATATTTTGAAATATCCGTTTTACATTGTGACACTTCTTATGGGAGAATTCGATTTGGCTCTTATGTCATGTAGCCAGCTCACTCAACAAGATTACAAATGGAAAAAAAAAAACGTGTGATCTGAGACAATTACTCAAAGTTTCCAGCGCAGTTCAATTTGCAATATATTGTTATCTATGGTGTGCTCAGTTTTATGGTGAGAGCAGCCTGAAATGCGCCGGCTTAAAAAGAACGACACAGTCTGTCACATGTGCGTTGATTTCTAAATTTACAATCTCTCAATTCGTCACCTAACCTCTGAAAGTACTGCGCAGGGTTAGATAGAATATTTTAGGTCCTTCTGATTGGAATAAAAAAGTACGCAGATGATGTGAAATTACCGAAGAGGTTGGAACACCCGGTTGATCCAAATTTAGCCTGTGCTAGCGACTTAAAACGAATGCTCTCTGTGGTGCCTGCACACCATTCTCAATCCATCTTTATCAAGTTATATAAATGATACGATTCCGCGGTCGTAACAGTTTCAAGCTTCTGGGAATGAGAATTAACTTTGAACCCTATTTGTGAGTCAACAAGATACTAATTAATTAAATGAGGAAAGAAAGAAAACTGAGAATAATAATTTATTTGTCGTTTATTTAGTTTTTGTAAGTATTCTTTAAAAGTCGGAGGGGGAGGGGGGAGGAGGGGGCGTTATTGTATTTTATAAGCTTTCGTTTTCGTTTTTTCTACTTGTCTATGACTAGTTCTTCGCTTAGAAAAGGAGGTTCATGTTCGTCTTTAAAGAAACGTGGATTATATACATAGATATATAGATAATATAATCACGTTCCCATTTGGGCATGAAGCTACTATGTACCAAGGTGACCATGTTTGCTTTTATTTAACATTTTAATACGAGTAATCCTACATATACATACATCCGCCTTGGGGGGGAGAGAAGGAATATACGCAACAAAAAAAAAATTAATAATAAAAATAGAAATAAAAAATAGAGAAATAAAAACGGAAGGAGAAAAAAGTTGAGTTAGAAAAAAATGAGTTGTGATTGTAATGAGTCCCTGTCATGTTTATTCACTATGATGATGGGTAATCACATATGTGATACAGCTGGACCAAGAAAGCTTTGTGGAAATGGAAAAAAAAAATTACAACTTTTTGCCTTTCCCCACCCTCCTTTTGGGACGTCATGCGAGCACGCAATGGTCCAATTTGAGTGCAATGCCAAGTTGAATTTCAAAAATAATACTTGTAGTGCGAAATTGAATTGTATGTACATTGTGGATACATGCGTACATTGAAAGGATAGGATACCGTAAATAGCTGTTTACAGGATCAATGGGTCCATTGCGCGTTCACATTGTGTCTAAAAGGAGTACGGGGAAAGATAAAAAGTTGTAATTTTTTTTTGCATTTGGACAAAGCTTTCTTGGTCTAGCTGTATATAATCACAGCGTCAAAACACAACAGAAGATAATAAATTTTTTTGCTAAGCATAATGGATTGAACCTAGATTCTTATTCCTCAAGTTTTTCTTTCCAAAAAAAAAAAAAAAAAAAAAAAAAAAAAAAAACCTTTTGATACAAGAATCAACCTCAACAAAGTTAGATTTATGGTAATCGTTTTATAAAACTGATGTACTTTTCCATTTGTCAAAGCAAACAACTCCTTATTAAACTAGGAAAAAATTTTTATGAGCGCCTCGTTGGCTTAGTTGGTTATAGCGCCGGTCTCATATCATGAGCGTATTGAATGCGTGCAATCCGGAGGTCGCCAGTTCGATCCTGGCTCGGGGCATACATATCTTTTTGATAATTCTTAACTCATTATAAATTTATAAACTGATATAAAATTTTAATTAAATGAAAATTTTTATGGTGAATAAAATAAACAACTTATAAAATACAAAATAATTTGTAAGATAGTCATTAAATATAGTTACACAATATAATAGAGAAATATTAAATTTATAATAAGTAATTCAGTAATAAATTTAATCAGAGCAGTTTTAATATGTTAAATAAGTTACTGGCTGACACAAAAGGTCACAGGAACATTTATATATTCTTAGGAGCTTGTTTTAAAGTCCATCACTTAACTGAATTAGGCTATTTTAATTTATTTATGGAAAATTTAGAAAGTACTCCCTCCCATGACTTTTTGCGGTGAAAATCTCTACATAATTACAAAGAGTTCAGGCCTGGTCACTTAAGTACACTGATATGAAGCTGATTGAGAACTTGTGTCACTGTTTTAAGGAGAAAAACCTAAAGGATTCTTCATTGCTGAAGCAAAAGAGAAAGATGGTCAAGAATGCAAGAAGTTATGGAAAAATTGTGTTAGATCCACTAACAGGTGACCCTAAAAAAAAAAAAAAAAAAAAAAAAAAAAAAAAAAATTCAACTTATTTTTTATGTTATTTTTTTTCTTACTTTTTATTTTTATTTTTTATTTAGTTATTTCAATTTAAAATTTAAAATCATTGATCATTAATGATAAAATATTGATTTTAAATTTTAAATATATTAAAATTTAAAATTTTTAATGTTTAATGTTTAATTTTTGATCTTTAATTTTAAATTTTAAATTTTAAATTTGGATTTATAATGTTTAATTTTAAATTTTAAATTTTGAATTTGGATTTATAATGTTTAATTTTAAATTTTAAATGTTAAATTTAAAAATACTTACATTTGGGAGTGAAATATTTTATAGCGTACATCATTATAAGCATCTTGGAAAACTGGATCCACAATGTTTAGAGGGGGTAATAGTTGGCTTTGAAGAAGGATTAAACTCGCAAAGAATCTGGAATAAAAAAATGGGAAAGATAATTGGATCAAGAGATGTTAAAAGAAAACCAGAAGAAGAAACAAACCCAGGATTGATAATTTATGAAAAAAAAAAAAATAGTAATTCTCTACGCAATATAGGGGGTGGACTTGCTAGAAAGTCCTCAACCTGAACTCAGACTGAACTCTACTTGAACACCCACATAAAACTTTTCTGCTGAGTGGTGTTCATCCCTGATTGTATAGTTCCTTTATCAATAGCTCATTGTGTGTTCAATCTGTGGTGATTTTAGGTCCTAGGTTGCGGACTCGCTAGCAAGTCCGCCCCCCATATTGTGTGGTGATTCAAACAATAATGAGAAAGGAGAAGAAAATGTGAAAGAGACAGAAAATACAATAGATAAAGGGAAACAGAAAGAAACATGTGAAGAAAGAATTGAAGTAAGAAGAATTGAAAGAATAAAAGAATGAAACAAAGAAGAAGAAATAAAACAAATAAGCCAAGAAGAAGATGACAAAGAATCAAAGATGGAACTACAATCATTCATAATGGAAAATGAATACATCCCAGACAGTTTTAAAAAGGCACAGGAGAAAAATGAGTGGAATCACTAGAAAAAGGCTGTATTTATCTAGATTGACTCTATCATTGAAAATGGGGTCTTCAAAATCATTAAGAAAAAGGACAAAAGTAAAGATAAAACTATCATAAATACAAGATGGGTTCTAACAAAGAAATTCAATTCAGATGGAAAACTAGAAAGATATAAAGCACGGTGTGTAGCAAAAGGGTATAAACAAAGAAATGGGATAGACTAAGATGAAAAATTTTCTCTGACTGGAAGACTTAGTATGCTAAGATTCATCCTTAATTATTTTGCACAAAAAGGCCATAACCCTAGACAAGCAGATTTTGTGATGGCATACTTAAATACAAAACTAGATGAATCAGAATCAGTATATATAAACATACCAGAAGAATTCATAGATTGGATAAAAGAAACAAAACAAGAAGTCTAATCAAGGGAAATAGTCAATAAATAAATTAATTAAGAATCCTGAACACCACCTAATAAAACTAAAAAAGTCACTATACAGACTAAAACAAGCTGCAAGAGGTTGGTACAATACAATTACTGAATGGTTTATAAGCAAAGGTTATTTGATAAGTGATGCAGACCCATGCCTGCTAATATCAAAACATGGACAATGGGTATTTGCATGCATAGACAATCTCATATTAATTGGAAAAGACTCTGAACAAATTATTAAAGATTTAAGTAACAGTTTCAAGATCAAGGACTTGGGAATAGAAAGTCATTTTTTGGGAATCAAAATCATATATGGAAATAAGGGAGAGATTTTCTTATCCCAGAAACACTACACAAAAAGCTTAATAGAAAAGTATGGTCTAGAAAATGGGAAAATGATTGGTACACCAATACAAACAAATATAAAACTTGAGAATGCAACAGATGAAGTACATGAAGCATTTAAATAAAAGAACTTAGACTATAGGGAAGCTGTGGGGTCATTAAGCTACATGGAACAATGTAAAAGACCTGACATATTAGGGGGTGTCAGTTCTGGAAAATCCGCACTTAACTTAAGTGCGGATTTAAAACCAAATTAGCACTTAAATTTTGCAAAAAAGTCACTTATTTCGAAAATGGGTGTCAGTTCTGACCTCAAATCAGCACTTTTTTCGTGATTTTTTTTTCAAAACCACATGTTGGCCACATCATCCCTTCTTTCCCATACCATCCCTATCAAATGTGATACACTGACCTTCCTCGCTACCTACCCATCAATCCTTGGCACACACCCCTTCCTGACATTTTCAACATTTTGACCAGGCATGTTTACATTCTTTTTTACTTATTTCTTCTACCTCTTAATCTTTTTTCTTGTTATGTGCCAGTTTCATAATGCCTCCCAGACATTCCAAATCTCAAAAGGTAACTCAAAAATCTGCTTTGTCACAAAAGTCTCCTTGTAAAGCAAGCCCTACACCTGAAAAATTAAAGTCAGGTTCAGGTCAGCTTAAAAAGGATGATTATCTCATCATAATCAACTTCCTTAAAATAAAATAAAATTTTGAAGCATGTTTTGGATGTGAAAATTCCACTTGTATTGGACATTCACCTTCTTCAAAGGTTAATGGCTACTTATTGATGGCCAATGAAGTAAGGAAGAAAACAAGGGGGAGAATTGATATAAATCCTAAACAAATGAAGGAGAGATTTAAGAGTTACCAATCAAAATATAAAAAGGCACATCATGCTGCAAATGAAACTGGCTTTGGTATTGATGATGATGATTTGGAGATTGGAATTACTACTGTTTCCAAAAAGCTCAATGTCATGTGTCCTTTCTATGAGGAAATGGATAATCTTTTTGGCTCCCGAGTTGATGTAAACCCTTGGTTTCTACATGATACTACTAAGGATATACCCTCTGGATCTCATCCATCAATTAATCCTCCTGAAATACCTGTACATCAACAGGATCAATCCCCTCCACCTTCTAACCATAGTTCAGCTGAAGATGATCCCAATTATCAAGCAGAAAAATTATATTGCAGCAGATCTGAATCCTCAGAGGCCCAAAATTTAAATGTATGTTTACTTTTTGTTTTTTCTTCAATTATTCTCTGAATTTCTCTTTCATTCTAGTCTCCTCCTACTCAAACTCAATCTCCATTAAATAATCTCGATTCTTGAAATGTGAATCCCACTTTAGAAGCTGCTTTAGATGAACTTCCTGAAGCCTCTTGCTCAAGCTCCAAACTAAAGCGTCGAGCCTCAACTTCAATGAACATGAACCATATATTAAAATGTGTTAATACTTAAACAAGCTCATTTGGCTCCCTTGAGGATTATTTTGAAAAAAAAGATATAAGTAAGATTTTTTTACTATATATCTTAATCATTAACTCATTTATTTATTTATTTCAATTTAATTTTCTCAGCAAAATCAACTATTTCAAAAAATGCCCTTGACTTTGAGAAGATGAAGTTTGATCATATGCTAAGGAAAGATCAGCAAGCCTTAGATTTGGAAGAAAAAAAATTTGAGGCAGAGCAGATGGAAAGAGTAAATGACCATCAATTTCAAAGAGAAGACCGTCAATTTCAAAGAGAAATGGCTACTTGTGAATTGGAAAAACAAGAGAGTTTTAAAAAAAAGATTTCATTATGGAATGTGTAAAAAATGGCCAATCTTATGAGGACATTAAAAAATTACTTGACCTTTTCAATTGATAAATTGTTTTTCTAGTTAATTTAATTTTGTTTGATTTGTTTTTGGTAATATTTTTTTATATGCTGACTTATAAAAGGTCTTGAATATAGTATGTTATTTTTGACAAATTTTTGAAAATATCATACAATTTTTCTATCTTTACATTCAAGTCAATAAGTTTGCTTATACTTTTAATTTGATGAAAATTTGAAAATATAATAAAAATTTTCTATCTTTACTTTCAAGTCAATAAGTTTGCTTATCTAAATACTTCTAAGTCAATAAAATTCAATATATCTTTTGAAAATTTGGCAATACCTCCCCTTGAATTTTATTGAAACAAGGGGTGAGACCCACCAAATTTTTCCAAGTCATCAATTTCACATGTCAGATTTAAAAAATTGGCAATACCCTCCCCTGCATTTTATTGAAACAAGGGGTGGGTACCACCAAATTTTTCTAAGTCATCAATTTCACATGTCAGATTTAAAAAATTGGCAATACCCTCCCCTGCATTTTATTGAAGTAAAGGGTGAAAGTCATAAAAATTTAATATAATTACATAAATTAATTAATATATAAATAAGATATGTCAAATTTACTACTTTTAAAGTAATGACAATTCCTCATGTTAAAATGCAGATCAAGTCTAGAAACTAGGTTTGGGACTTTCCACAGGTATAGGCTAGAGGAACCCCATGAAACAAATTAATGTTATCATGATTACCTTTTATACAACACATGGTCATTGGCCTATTACTTTAATTTCATAAATTGAAATATCATATTTATTTATTAAAAATTTATGAAAGAATATTAAATATTTGGTGACTCTACGAATCCCCATACTTTTTAGATCTACCTAAAGAATTTTTAGATTTATTACCTTTTTCTTCTTTTTTTAACTTGTTTATTTGTTGGATTAACTTTTGACTGATCTGGAAAGAGCAACCAAAATGTGTGAAGTCTTGACAAGATTCCAAACCTGGAGGAGCCTTTGTGGTTTGGTGATTATTGTAAGAAGAACTCCAAACTGTTTTGATGACTCCATTTCTTAATCCAAAATCGATTATACATCTATGATCTGGGAAATATAATCCATGTCCTTTAATTTTTTCAGGTGATGGAATAGGTTGTCCAGTGATAGGATTAATATATGTGAAAATTCCATAAGTGAGGTAATTGGCATCATTTGAGTTGGTGTGATTTCAGTTATGAAATCCAGAATGAGTGATTATAACATTTGAAAACATTAGATAATCACTGCTAATATCTTCCCATTCAGAGTCGCACCAATTTGATATTCCAAGTCTCGTAGCAACTTCATAATTTGTTTCAAAAGCTTTATTACAGATTTTTTTAAGTCAAAGAGAAAGAAATGAATTAAATGAAGGTAAAGTATTCCATTTTCAAAAATCATTATCTAATTCAGCTTTAGATAAAGATCTGAGTAAAGAATATATGCCTATTTGAATTAAATTCAGTAAAATGATATTAAAAAATCCAGAAAATTTTTTAAACATACCAAGAGAAAAACCTTTATCAAATCCTGGTCTCCGTCCAATACCAATCATGATTCCACCCAACAAATTCTTATTCCTTAAAGGTAAGCAAACCAAAGACATTTGATAGAGTTTTATGATGAGATCGCAGAGTTGATTAAATGATTCATCTTTTAAACCATTAAAAGAATGGTTTTCGTAAATAAATTGAGGTTTGAAAGTATTATTAATAACAGCTTTAACTTCATCACCTCCAGTTTCAGTTAAATAATGTATATTTTCAGGTAACATTTTCAGATATTGTTTTTTTTTCAAATTTAGTTTTATAGTACTTGATTTTTGAAATATGGCCAAATATTTGATCCAAGTGAATTTTTTTTAAAATTTCTTTCATTTCAATACTGTTCAGTTTTTGTCAATGTTTTAGATGATGATTGAAAAGAAGTTGAATTTGAAGATGATAATGAAGTTAAAGAAGATGAGAGTGAGGTAAGTGGTGAATCTGAAGTTAAAGACATGTATTTTTCTACTTAAAAATTTGTTTCTTTTCAAACACCCAAAATTATACATTAAAAAAAAACTCACTTAATTTAAATTAAAAAAATAAAAATCCTCAAAAGACTAATAAGAATTTTTTTTATTTCACTTGAACTTGATGAATATTTTTCTCTAAAATTAAAAAAAAAAAAAAAAAAAAAATTCAAAAAACTGTGAAATTTTTTTTATCACTTCCCTGCTCCAAACCCCTCTCCCACCTCCCCAAAAACCTTTTACAAACCCTACCTCCAACCTATTCACATCCTTTTTTAAACCCCTCCAAACCCCCTTCCAAACCCGCCTTCAATCTGCCCCAAACCCCCCTCCAAATCCCCCTCCAACCCCCCCTTCAATCCACCTCTATTCCCCCCCTCCAAACCCCCCCTAACCCCCCCTCAATGTTCCTTAATGATTCGCTAACAAATCATTAAGATAACGAACGATTGCTAAAAATTGTTTGTTAACTTAATGAATCTATAGCAAATCATTAAGGAACATTGAGGGGGGGGGGGGGTAGGGGGGTTTGGAGGGGGTTTGGAGGGGGGATAGGGGGGGGGTTAGGAACGGATTGAGGGGGGGTTTGGAAGGGGGGTTGGAGGGGGTGATTGGGAGAGTTTGGAAGGGGATTTAGAGGGGGTTTAGAGGGGGGTTGGAGAGGAATGTGGGGAGGAAATGTGGACACCAACAAGGTGGAGAAAGGGAGAGATGAGACCAAAGAGGGAGAAAAGGGAGGTTAGAGTGAGCCAAGGAGGGGGGAATAAGGCAGCCAAAGGGGGGAAAAGGGGGATGTATCCATTCCAAGGAGAGGGTAAAGGTGGGAAAAAGCCCAGGCCAAGGGGGGATAACGAATAGGATAAATGAGAGAAAAGAGGGAGAGAGAGAGAGAGAGAGAGAGAGAAAAAGGTTAATTTTACCTATAAATTTAAAAAAAACCACTTACAAAAAAAACAAAAACAAAAACAAAAACACAAAAAACCAAAAAAAAAAATTAGCAAAAAATTAAGTAAAAAAGATAAAATGACTTACCTAGAGAGATGAGTTGAGAAAAAAGAAAAATAATTGAAATTGTTTGAGTGATGTAGGAAGAGAGGAGAAAACGGATATGAGTGAAGAAAAAAAAGAGAGTGAATAAAAAAATATGCGTTTGCTGAAAATATGCGATTTCATGTTGAGTTGATGAAAGAAAACACAGAGAGATAAAAAAATAAGACTTTAATAGCAAATTCAAAAACCAAAAAAATATGCAAAAAAATTACCATTCTCAGTGAATAACACATGCGAATTGATCATTTGAAGAGAATGAAAAAAAAAAATTAAAATTGCGTTGAAAAATGTTGGAGTGTTATTGGAAGAATTTTTGCCCTTATACTAGTTGATTGAGAAATAGAAGTGTTGGATATAGTCGGAGGTGAATCAACTTGTTCATCTTCATACAGCTCTAACCATTGATCTTTGAGGTCAGCAAGTAGGTTATGAAGTATAGTGCAACACAGAATCAAGTTGATCACTGCCTCCATTTCAGATTTATTTCTAAGAGGACTTCTTAATTCCCTTAAATTAGAAAAACAGCCTTTCAAGATTCCAATAGAATTTTCAATACGGACTCTTGACTTTGCCAAATGATTGTTGAACTTGGCATTTTGTCTGTCTTCTGAAGCTGCTCCCCAAAAAGCAGGAAGTACATACTTTCCATTCACATAAGCAGAATCTGAAAGAAGATACTGATCTTCATCAAAGAATTTTGAAGTTTCATTTGAAATTTTCATTCTTTGGAAGACATAGGAGTCATGACATGAGCCAGAATAGCCAGCAAAGAATGATATAAATTTTTTGTTTACGTCACATATAAGCTGAACGTAAATTGAATATCTATAAAGAAGATATATTTGTTTGTTTTAGTTTCAAAGAGAATGAAAGGATTTAAAAATAATCTACCTCTTTTTACGGTCAAAGTAATTGTTTCCACCTTGAGCAGGTTTCTGGCTCAAAGGAATAGTAGTACCATCAACAAAACCAATAAATCCTGGGAAGCCCTCTGCTTGCATAACCTGAGATGATTCAAGTTGCTCTTCTTTTTTTGGTCAGGTGAGAAGTTGAGATTCCAAGGAGTTGATGGCAGTGATACATCGTTTGGTATAAGTGTTAACTGAACCATACCCTAAATCAAAGACATTTTCTAAACGTTTCAAAGCGGCTCCATCACCATTTGAACCCAAACGACATAGTGTGATGGCCAATTGAATTGAAGGATGTCGTTGTTCTTTTTGAGAATTATTGTGAAATATGGGATGATCCTGAATAAGCTCAAGCAATTTAAGGAAACATTCCTGAGAAGTCCTGAACAGCTGTCTAAAACTGGGTGTAGATAGGTTAAGAAGTGTTTGGATGGTGTACTTGGGGGTATGAAGTACTTGAGGCTTTCTGGGAAGAAGTTAACATTTTGTGGCCATTTTTGATAAAAAGACAAAATCTTCTTCTAGATCAGAATCAGAATCGCAATCAGAGTCCAAGAGCAGTTCAAGAGCCATGAAAGTCATTGCTTTAAGTAATTTATCACGATTTGAAAGTGAGGAAGGCATGACTCTTATATGATATGATATGAAAATGTAAATGATGTATGATGTTTTGAGTTATGAAGTGTTATGCTCCAGAGTGCTGCGTATGAATGGGATGATGCTGAAAAATCAGTGAAATGGGACTTGATGGTGAAATCAGCACTTTTGGTTGAGAAAGTGTGGATTTGAGTGAAGTAAGTGACTTTTTTCACTTTTGAAATCCACCAGTATTGGGGCTAGTGTGTTTTGGAAATCCGCGCTAAGATAAGTGCGGATTTGGTCAAATTTAAGTGCGGATTTGCCAGAACTGACACCCCCTATTGTTTGCAGTAAGTGTGCTATTACAGTTCCTTGAAAAATTAAATAACTCACACTGAATAGCCTTTAAAAGAGTATTAAGATATTTAAAAGAAACCCAAGATTTATGAATACTTTTTAAAAAGGATGAAAGCAATAACCTCATTGGTTACATTGATTCAAGTTATGCCAAAGACCTAAAAAAAGATCTTTGAGTGGTTATGTATTCCAAATCTGGGGATCCTGTGTATCATGGCGCAGTAAGCGACTATTAGCTGTTAGCATACCATCTACAGAGGCCAAATCTAGAGGATATCTGTCAGCCAGGCTGCTAGACTTACCCAGTAAAATAATTAATTATTTACTGGATGAAGCCACACTTTTTTATTTCTTATATATTATTAATTATAATATAGTTACTTTAAACTCACTTGTAATAACTTAACTAGTTAAAAAAAGTAAAGTTAGTAAATAATTAAATTTAATAAAAAATGTCCTTTATATTTTTATTTTTATTTGTATTTTAATTTTAATTCTAACACTGTGCTCAATGACAGGTTAAAAGAAATAAATACTTAATATTAAAATAAATATAAATATTGAAATAAAAATAAATATATACAAAAAAATCAAATTCCTTATTTAAAATTGACACTTAATTTAATTTTAAATAAAACAATTTATTTCTGACATATTCTGTAAATACAGATTTTGAACACGTTCTTTCTAGAACACTCTTATTATTTGAAAATGTCTTCTTGGAATTTTCTTTCTTCTTCTCTCATACTCCTGTATATATAACTTTAAGTCCGTGCTTTGTCTCTCATTTGCCTATAAAAGGCATCCCTTTTTTGTTGTTTTGGAACATTCATTCATTACTTACTTATTTATTTACATCACTATTATAAACAAATATTTATTACTATCCTTTATTGTTCTAGTTTTTAATATCACATAAATCTAACTCAGTAATAATAATAATAATATTTATAAAATACTTGACCTCTTTTAAATTGAGTAAAATTAAATAAAAGATTAAAATATATCTACCCTGGCTTTAAAAGCCCAAAAATACATCTATTTGCCCTGTTGGACCTCTGTAAAAATCTTCTAGACCAAAAGACCCTTTGACAATATCTCTCAGAGGCACAAGAAGCACAATAGTACAGGAAAATTATTAATGATCTATGATTAAACATTATTGGTCCAATTCAAATGTTCTCAGATAACCAGAGTGCCATGGAAATGGTGAAAAATAGTCAATGTCACTCCAGAACAAAACACATTGATGTCCACTACAACTACATCTGAGACTTTATTAAAAACAAAGAAGTCATGATTACCTATGTCCCAACACAAGAGATGGTAAAAGATATTTTAACTAAAGGTTTAGACAGGGAGAAGCATAACTACTTTATCAGATTACTAAGCCTATTTTCAGAAAGTTCTATTGAAGTGACAAGTGGAAGGGAGAGTTATGAGCTAGGAAAAGCTAACCTCATGCTTATCCACTTTTCACATTCAAAAGACTCCAAAAGTAAATCTGATATTTGTTCAATTCAACATAATAAAAGTTCAAGAAAAGCAGAATCAATCATATTTACAAAAGAAAGGAACAACATTAGGAAAAGAAAATGCTATGAGCAAATGGCTTTTGAGAATGAGCAAAAGCTACAAAAGATAGAAAAGAGAAAGACAAAGACAAATAAAAGGCATTGTATGCAAAAGGAAATTTGGGTCATGGAATGTTATGAATGAGGGTTTGGTGGGCACACACATCAATGGGTAGGGCATCTGTATAAATAGCACCCCTCTTATATCTTAGTTTTTAGAATTAGAGAATATTAGAAATATATATTTACTTTAATACTAAAAAACTAATTTTTATTTCAATAGTTTTAAATTTTAAATATTAAATATTAAATTTTAAATGTTGAATTTTAAATGGTAAATTTTAAATTTTAAATTTTAAATTTTAAATTTTAAATTTTAAATTTTAAATTTTAAATTTTAAATTTTAAATTTTAAATTTTAAATTTTAAATTTTAAATTTTAAATTTTAAATTTTAAATTTTTAATTTTTAATTTTTAATTTTTAATTTTTAATTTTTAATTTTTAATTTTTAATTTTTAATTTTTAATTTTTAATTTTTAATTTTTAATTTTTAATTTTTAATTTTTAATTTTTAATTTTTAATTTTTAATTTTTAATTTTTAATTTTTAATTTTTAATTTTTAATTTTTAATTTTTAATTTTTAATTTTTAATTTTTAATTTTTAATTTTTAATTTTTAATTTTTAATTTTTAATTTTTAATTTTTAATTTTTAATTTTTAATTTTTAATTTTTAATTTTTAATTTTTAATTTTTAATTTTTAATTTTTAATTTTTAATTTTTAATTTTTAATTTTTAATTTTTAATTTTTAATTTTTAATTTTTAATTTTTAATTTTTAATTTTTAATTTTTAATTTTTAATTTTCAATTTTTAATTTTTAATTTTTAATTTTTAATTTTTAATTTTTAATTTTTAATTTTTAATTTTTAATTTTTAATTTTTAATTTTTAATTTTTAATTTTTAATTTTTAATTTTTAATTTTTAATTTTTAATTTTTAATTTTTAATTTTTAATTTTTAATTTTTAATTTTTAATTTTTAATTTTTAATTTTTAATTTTTAATTTTTAATTTTTAATTTTTAATTTTTAATTTTTAATTTTTAATTTTTAATTTTTAATTTTTAATTTTAAATTTTAATTTAAATTTATATTATAAATTTTTTTTTGCAACATGCATATATATGTAAATTGAAATATTTAAGTATATGCAATGTAAAATATGTGTCCATATGCAATATGATGTAGAAGTTTTAGCACAGGGGAGAGCTAAACACAGGTCAATCAGAAACTGTGCACTTTACAACAACAAGTAACTACAATAAAGTGTGTGCTAAAACTGAACAAAAGACTCTATTATCCCCACAGTGAAATGACTGCCAGAAGTGGCCAATGGAGAATCAAGGGACAGGAAGAAGCAATGGAGTGAGCAAAGAGAATAGAGAGAAAAATATTTGGATGGGGAAAATGGAAACAGCAAGCAGAGGCTTGATTATATGTCAATGTCCATCATCCAAAACAACAGAAAACAACTCAACATCAAGAAAAACTACTAAATTATAATACAGAAACAGAAAACAAAACAAAACAGTTGAAGAAACAATTCCCACAAAATGACAGTTTGACAGTCCAATTACAGAAACACGTCCTTAACATCCAGGTTGAGGAATATGACTCTGGGCGGGAAGGAATAGTTTTCCTCAAAGCTGGTGCTTGTATGTTGACAATTCCTCAGTGGAAAAGACCAAGAAAAGACAATATGAGTTTGGAGAATGAGGGAAACCAGTAGAGAGAAGCTTGGAGAAGGAGTGAGTCAGGTATTAGATGCAGCAATTTCTACACACCCCTTTAATACTAGACCCATGAGTTTGAGGAGATGAGATAGCTTATCTTTTCCCAGTTATTTAGTGAGGAGATCAGCAAACATGTGCTAAGTGGAGATATGTTGGATCTGAAAGTGATCATTGTTAAGGCTTTCAGTTATCCAGCAGAGTTGAGTGTCAACATGTTTGGATCTTTGACGGTATCTGAGTGAATCCTTGCATTGAGAGATGGAACTGGAATTATCTGAAAGGATTAAGGGTGAAGGTGAGGAGTTTTTTCATCCAAATTGCTTCAAATAAAGTGTCAAAAATGCCTCTAAATTCAGCTTCAATACTTGAGATAGTGACAATTTGTTTCTTTTTAGAGCTCCAGGGAACAGCTCCTCCATTTAGCATGACAACATACCCCCAGTTGAGCGTCTAGTGTCAGGATCTCCAGCATAATCTGTGTCTGAATAAATAAGAGGACAAAGAGATGGATGATTAGGAATGGGACATTTTCCACCAAAAGTGAGAGAAGATGATGAAGTGGCACAGAGATATCTGAATGTGTGTTTGACAGCTTCCCAGTGTTTGATTCCTGGTTCAATGAGGTGTTGAAATAATGCACCAACAGCAAAAGAATGATCAGGTCTAGTGGCAACAGACAAATAGTTGAGAGCACCAATTTCAGAGCAGTAGTTGATCTTAAGGGTGTTGAATTCAACAATCTCTTCACTAGTGGCTTTAACAGGGTAATCATTTGGAGACAAGGGAGTGATACATGGATTTCAGTTTTCTATATTCCAGTTGGAGAGACCTTTTTCAGCATATGAGTCTTGTGATAACAAAAGAGTTCATGCTGTTCTGTTCCTGGTGAAGTGAATTCCCAAAATCCAAGTGGCAGGACCAAGATCATCCATTTTAAATTCAGTTTTGATTTTGTCTTTGTACCAGAGAAAATGATTGCCACTAATGATCATGTCATCTACATGAAGATAAATGATGCAGATCTGTGATTTGTTTCTCCAAGCATACACACATTGATCACACTTGAGAGGAGAGAAATTGAGTTTACAGAGATACTCATTGATTCATGAATTCCAGAAGAGAGGAGCCTGTTTGATTCCATAGAGAGGAAGCAGTAGTTGACAGAATTTGCCTTCATTTCCAGCAGTTATGGTTCCTTAAGGTTGCTCCATGTAGACAGTTTCATTGAGATTCCCTTGAAGAAATGTGGCCACAACATCCATTTGATGAGCATCTTAGTCAAAGTGAGCTGCAAGTGAGAGGATGGTCCTGAGAGAAGCAATTCTACCAGTGGGTGCAAAAGTTTCATGAAAATCTATTCCAAGGATTTGAGTATACCCTTTTGCTACACAATGGGATTTGAAATTTGAAACACCACCATCAGCATTAGTTTTAACCCTGAGAACCCACCTTCAGCCAATAAAATTAGCTCTTTCAGGCCTGGTAGCAAATTTCCAGGTGTTACAACACTGAAGTTCTTGATATTCATGTTTCACATCCTCTTCCCATTCTTCTGAGTATTTGAAATAAATTGCTTTTTTATAACACTGGGGTTCAGGAATTTTGTGAGCCAATAATGGAGCTTCCAATGAGAAGGCAAAAGAATTTGCTGCAAATAGACCAAAAGGATCAAGAGAATCTGAATAAGAATCCTGTTGATAGTGATCATAGTAAATTTGACACAAATTTTCAGGAGTGGAGGTTTCAGCTAATGACAGATCTGAAACAGGGGGAGAGTCTGAGGATGGAACATAATAACGATCTGCTAGATTTTCAGGCTCAATTGATGAATATTATGGATCAAATTTACTGGAGATTTATTCATCTGGAGAAAAGTTGACATTGATTGATGGCAATCTTGTTAAGTGACCAGGTGAAGAACAAGGTGTTGAATTTGAAGGTGTGCCAGACATGTGAGGTTCAGAAGGCATGAGCTAGGAAGCCATTTCAGAGTTGTAATCATCAGGATTGTTCTCTGAAGATGGGGTAGGAGTAGGAGACTTTGATGATGAACAGGAAGAAGGATTAATGGAAATACCAGGTGTTAGCAAGGATTGGGTGTTGCAAGTGGCTTCAGGGACTTGTTTTAAAAGTTGTTACCACTGAAAAAACTTGGAACTACATGAGAAAAAAGGGAAAAAGAGTTCATTAAATGCCACAGATTTGGAAATAACTGCTTTCTTAAGTTCCAAGTCCCAGACACAGTAATTTGTTGTTCCTTCTTCATACCCCAGCATGGCACACTTTCTGGAATTAGCTGAAAACTTGCCAGGATGCTAAAGTTTATCAAGAAAAGCATAAAAGTCACAACCAAAAACTTTAAGATGTGAAACTCTGGGTTTGTATTTATTCCAGGTTTCAAAGGGAGTTGATTTATTGGAAAGATCTTTGGTTGGTAATCTATTTTCAAGATAAACTGCCATTTTGACTGCTTCAGACCAAAGTCCAATTGGAGAATTTGAGTGAAACATCATTGTGTTGGATTTTTCAGTGGTGATACAGTTCCCTCTCTCAGAAATTAAGTTTTGTTGGAGAGTGTAAGGAGCCTTCACTTGAAGGGAAATGCCATGTTGTTTAAGAAAGTTGGTGAAACCAGAATTTATTTATTCACCACTACCATCACAAACTAAATTTTTGATCTTAAAACCAGTTTGTAGCTCAACTGATGCCTTGTATTCCAGAAAATACTTAAATACTTGGGCTTTGGAAGAGATGAGATAAACATGACAGTATGAAGTGGCCTGATCCGTGAACTTAAGATAATACTGGTAACCATCAAAGGAGGGAGGCTGAATCTTTCCAAATAAATCTGTGTGAATCAATTCAAGAGGTTTTTTGGAAACAGGCAAATGGCCAGGGAAGGAAGCATGGGTTTTTTTACCCAAAATACACAGTTCAAAAATTTTTAATTCAGATTCAGAAAAACTAGAGCTAGATAAATCAGATGCCAATCCATTAAAGAGTGTTTGAATGTATGGAGCATGAGGATGTCCTAGTCTTTTGTGCCAGAGAGTTAGAGATTGAATTGAAGTTTTGGCAGTGAGGGCTGAAGAGTGAGAGAGAGACATGCCTTTTAGAGTAACAGAAATTTCAAACAAAGAATTTGAAATAACTCCTCCCATGAAATTTGTTCTATTCTGTGAAATGATGAAGTTGGAGATTAGATTGATGGGATCAGGAATAAGAAGACAACCAGTTTTCCACAGATATACAAGAGAAATGAGATTCCTGCCAATATCAGGAACATACAATGCTTCAGTGAAATAAACTTTCCCTTCCAGGCCTCCTGAAGAAGTAACTGTTCCTTGGCCTGTGGCAACAATGGATTTGCCTGCTCCAGCAAATTTAATTTGAAAATTGGTAGGCTGAAAAGTGATGAAACTGTCTCTGTTGTTAAACATATGACAGCTGTCTCCAGAATCAATTATTTGAGGAAAGTTGGTGGAATGAGCCGCCATGGATGCAGAGACATTGGAGATGAAAATGGAGTTTTCTTTCTCAGGAGAATGAGAAATGGCTCCAAAGAGAAAGTGTTCATCAGAAGGGAAAATCCAGGCAGAATTTGCTGCTGTTGCAGGTGTTTCTTCTTTTGAAGTGTCTGTTTCAGATTTGACAGTGTTGTCCTTAGAAGAGGAAGAAGAGGTGTAATTGGAATGGTTTTTCTTGGGAGGACAGAGTTTAGGGTGTTGAGAAAAGAAGTGATTTTCATCATGTCCAACATTTTGACTATGAACAGAGCAGGAGAGTTTGTTGTGTTCTTTGGATTTGAATGATTTTGAGGGTTTGTGAGAGGCAGAATAAGCATTAGAAGTTGAAAAAACGTTGTGAAGCTCATCAACCACTTTTTCATCAGCAGCATAATCCAGAAAAGAAGATAAAACATTTTCCAGGCACAGATGACCAATTTCTTGCCTGTATCTGGTAAGAAGACCACACCAATGTTTGAAGGAAGGAGTGAGAGTAGCAAAGAAGAGATAAATGAGGACTTCCTGGGAAATGATGAGCCCAGAACAGATCATATGAAAGTTGGTCCTCTTGAATGTGTCCACATGAGATTTGTGGTCTCCTCCTTCAGGGAGAGAGAGCATAACCATGGATAAGAAACAAGAGATTCTTGATCCAACTTGATTTCTAGAATGACTACATGCCAATGCTGTTCACATGGTGTGAGAGGTGTGGCATTTATGCACCAGCTTCTTTTTTGCTTCATCAACTCTGGTGATAATCTCATACTTACACCTGGTTTTATTTCTGATCCATTGTGCAAGTTCAGCTTTGGTTTCAGAGTCAGAAGGAGATCTGTCATTAGAAGGCAGGGGAGCAGGAGTTTTTCCAGAAACCAAGTCAAATAGATTGTCAGCCTGGATATCCCCAGGTCTGAGTAAAAAGTACTTATAAGTTATGTTAAACACATAGACTATACATGGGAGAAATAAATTAGAGGACAAAAATAGTATACATAAGTAAATATTTTAGATTCCAGTAAGGACAAATGGTGTTATCAGAATCTTGTGATATGACTATTTTAGATAATATTACAAGGAGTTATTAAATTCATTACCCAACCACTAACCAAATAAAAAATTAATCAATTTAAGTAATTTTTAATGTCCTCATAAGATTGGCCATTTTTTATACATTCTGTAATAAATTCTTTTTTTTAAACATTCTTATTTTTCAAATTCACAACTAGCCATTTCTCTTTGAAATTCATTGTCTTTTGTCTTCTCCAAGAAAAGGTGAGCTCTTTCCAACTCCTCCACCTCAAATTTAGCCTTTTCAAAATTTGATTGAACCAAAAAAAAAAATTCTTCTGAATCTAAGGCCTGTTGATCTTTCATTAGCATATTATCAAACTTCATCTTCTCAAAGTCAAGAGCATTTTTTGCAATAGAGGATTTTTGTGAGCAAATTGAATTAAACAAAAGTAAATGTGTTATTGAAGAAGATATATAGAGACCAAATATTACTTATATATTTTTTCTTTAAATAATCATTAAGGGAGGAAAAAGAGGTGGTTGAAGTATTACCACATTTTAAAAGATATTTCAAGCTCATTTAAGTTGATGCCCAATGTTTTAGTTTGGAGTTTGAGCTGGAGGGTTCAGGGAGCTCATCTAAAGCAGCTTGCAAAGCAAGATTGTCATTGCTAGAATTGTTATTCTTTTTAGGAATTTGAGTTTGAGTAGGAGGAGACTAGAAATGAAAGAATGAGAAATTTAGAAAAGAATTGAAGAAGAAGGAGAAAGTAAAGATACATTAAAATTTTGGGGCTCTGAGGACTCAGATATACTCCAAATTAATTGTTCTGCTTGATAGTCAGGATCATCTTCATGTGAACTCTGGTTAGGAGCTGGATGGGATTGATGTTGTTGAAGTACAGGTGTGTTAGGAGGATTATTGGATGGTTGAGAACCAGAGGGTATATCCTTATTAGTATTTTTTATAAACCAAAGTTTGACATCAACTTGGGAACCAAAAAGATTATCCATTTCCTCATAGAAAGGACACATGACATTGAGCTTTTTGGAAACAGTTGTAATCCCAATCTCCAAATCACAATAATCAATACCAAAGCTAGTGGAAGTGGAAGAAAAATGAGCCTTTTTATATTTGGATTGATAACTTTTTAATCTCTCCTTCATTTGCTTAGGATTGATGTCAATTCTCCCTTTTGTTTTCTTTTTTACTTCATTTGCCATCAACATGAAGCCATTGACCTTTGATGAAGGTGGAATTCTCAAATCCAAAACATGCATCATAATTTAATTTAATTTTGAGGAAGTTGATGATGATGAGATAATCTTCCTTTTTTAGCTTTCCAGACTTTGATTTCTCAGGTGTGGGGCTTGCATTATGGGAAGACCTTTGTGATGTAGCATTTTTTTGTGTTGGCTTTTGAGTGTTGGATTTTTTGGGAGGCATTATGAAAATGTTAAGTTACAAGAAAAGAGATTGAGAGGTTGAAAACATAAAAAAAAGAAGGAAAAAAACATGCCTAGTTAAAATTTTGCAATAAAATGTTTCAAATCTCAGTGAGGAGTGTGTGCCAAGGATTGATGAGGATAGAGGTCTAGGTGTCACTTGTGACTGGGATAATGTGGCCAACATGTGGTTATGAAAAAAAATCAGGAAAAAACTGCTTATTTGAGGTCATAACTGACACCCATTTTTGAAATAAGTGACTTTTTTGCAAAACTAAAGTGCAGATTTGCCAGAACTGACACCCCCTAATATCAGCATATACACCTGGAAGACTACATCCTCAAAACACCATTCCAAGATTCTATGATAAATGGCATAATTGGGGTTAGGGGTCTCAAAAATGAGGTCAAATACAACCTACCTTTGTGCTAAGAGATGGGTGTGCATGTTGCAGGTGCTGACTAATCATGATAAGTGGATGGACTGTGTGAATAGTGTTGAGGTACAGTGGCCTACCAAAAGCCTGTGAACAGTATTTTTATGCATTTTGCATATTTTACCAGGAAAAAAAAAGCTGGAACCTGCTAGCAGTTTACCATCCCTGACATCACAAGAAAGTTAATGATGTTTTATGCTATACACCCCTAAAACATTTCATATGTTGGTTGATATTTTGGTCATTTTTCATCTTTTTTGGTGAAAAATGAAGGAAATTGCAAACAACAGGTGAAACGCTTAAGTAATTTGTAGTATAAAATGTTGTTGACTTTCTTGTGGTGCTATTAAACAATTCTGATTAGATTGGGGGAAGACACCTGTCAGCAGGCGCCGACATTTTTTTCCTGGTATTTTGTGCTGAAATTTCCCTCCAGTCCACCATTCCCTTCATCTCCTCATGACAACCATTTACTCACCCTCATCTTTTTTCCTCTTCAAGTCCATCTACCTTTTATCACAGCTTCATATATCAAGCCCAAACCTTTATCTTTCCTCAAAAAATTTCCAAAGTCTTCAATGCATGCAACTTAACTTTTATCATCTTACCCACACTCCTCCAAGCTCTATCCTACTTCATATCTGCCTATACTCACTGATCTTTCCATTCCAAATCATTTTTTTGGGCCATTCTTTCTTTTCAAGAGTAGCTTTGAATGAAATTTTTTTATCCCTTTGGTATGATTGGGAAATTTGCGAACCATGGCACTTAGTGGGGATTATCACAAAAAATTAATTATCTTTTTCAATATTTTTTTTTACTTTTGCTTTTAAGAAGACATTCTATGATATCTGGGCTTTGTTCATATAAGTATTTTACCTATCTGAAATAATTTTTAGGTGTAGCTAAAATTTTTACATTTTGCATTTTAAATATTTTTATGTTATTCCAGTTATTTCATTTTTTTAGTATGCTAGATTGATTTCAAACATGCTTTTACACCAGGGTACAAAACTGGAAGTCTATTTCTGCAGATATTGATAGAGTAGCATTAAAAAAATAGTGTTCACAGACTTTTGATAGGGCAGTGTACATTCGCTCGCCAGTATTTTGAATTAATATTTTAGATACCTGCAATCGCTTGTAAGGGGTATTTCAATTAAATTTAAAAGATTGAGCTAATGTAATGTAAAGTGAGTTAGGAGCTGGATATTATTTGACAATTTTACCACACAACTTAGATATTTTTAATGGTCTAAACAATTATTTAATACTTTCTCAGATTCGGGTTATTCTCCGCATGATAATGCGCATAATATTAAATGTATATGGTGTTAAATTAATTCGGATAAATGGTGACTAGTTTAGCAGGAAATTATTTAATGCATTAGTTTCTGTTTTTAACATGTATTCCCTTTCAATAAATTTTCATCGCCTTAGCAGTACAACTAAGTTGCTAAAGAGTATGAATTTAGAACATGTTACAAATACAGAATTATTTTTTAGCAATCATGGTGAGATATTGTGTTTGCATGTGAAGAATTGTGTCAGGAAATTATTGAGTTTGCGGAATCCAAGAATGTAAAGAAGGCTTTATACTCAATAGGGGGTGTTAAAGTTGTGAGATCGTCAAATAAATGTCTTTTAATTTCAAAGCGAATTAGCTATTATCAATTGGCCATTAATCTTTTGTGATTTTTTATTATTTGTCTACTTTTATTTTTTGAGTGAAGAGTTAGTTTGACCGATTTAAGCAGGTTATTGCAATTTTGACATTCACCAGTATCAGGACTGGTGTGTTTCGTGAAACCAGAAATTCATAATTATGGATTTCGTGAAAATTAATGGCAGATTTCTGATTGCCGATTTCATAATCTCAACAATCCCTAACATGTTATCAACAACTATAACACTATCCTTGTCACGTCTCAAATTATAAGATGTTTCACTTGTCGAGCAACATTACGCTTTGCGCTCATTTTTATCTTAAGCTGTAATTATTAAATATTATAGTTAAAAAATATGTGTTTTATCTCTCTTTACTTACTAATAATGCAGCCAACTCACTGTTTGATAGTAACCCAAATAAATTCAGTTCTTATACTCCTTGTACTAAATTGACGTTCCCTTATTCATCTATTCCATGTCTAATTCTAATTCTACAAACTAATAAAACTCCCCCCTAAAGATTTCCTTTTTTTTTTGTTTCTTTGCCCAACCCGCTCAGATCCTAGAGCAGGCCCCCCGAAAAGCTGCTAAAAACGCGATTTTTCTTCCCATACCTCAGCATTACTCTCCCGCTCTTCTATCCTCTCATTGATCGCTACCTTCCTTTTAAACACTAAAAAATTCCCTCACAACCTTCCTCTCACTTCTAGGTTACATAATGTAGTTGTTTCCTTCATTACATAGATAACGTTCTCAATGCGCTTCTTCCCTTCCGGTCTTGACTTTAACTATTTTCTCTTCTTCATAGCTCTTGTTGAGTGAGATAGTGAGAAATTTGTAAAAAAAAAACAGCTAATAACACTTGGAAGAGATAGTTAGTGCGTCACATTCTCTACTTTTCTGCTCTGGTGTGACAAAGTAAAGTGAAATGACGCTTTATACAATTTAATTCTAAAAATCATGGGAAAAAATGCTTGTACCTGTTAACAGGTACCTCTCCCTAATTGAATAACTGTAGTTTAGCTGGGAATTGGGACTTGCTAGCAGGAGCCAGAATTTTTCGTCTCGTAAACACCAGTCAAAAACTGATTCTGCTTTACGCTTAAGCATCAGTTCTCCTACCTTTCTAATACTAAAATCGTATTATAATTAGGAGTCAATACTGGTACCTCCCTCTTATATTTATTCTTAACCCTTCAGTCATGTCCTTTCATCCAAGTCACACGTAACTAAAATTGGTTTATTGATTAACTGTCTAATTTTTTACATTCTTTTGATGATTCTGGTTATTTCCTTATATCTCCCACACTTCACTGATTAGGTTCTGTACTTAGCTATTTTAAATACGTCATTCATCCCCCTATTATAGTGAGATTTTCAGAAATAAGGCGTTTTAAAGGCAGATAAGCATGTTTTTGTAAAACATGTGCTTTTTCATTTTACTGAGGCGGGATTGTGAAACATGCTGGCTCGAGCAGATGAGATCAACTAGCACCATTCTTATTCTTCACCATTTATATAATATGATTTGTATCTTGAGGTATTATTTATCTTATTTTTAATTTTTTTAGTTCTCATTCACAAATACCCTTTTCCCAATTTTCCGGTATGTTATACTATCTAGACTTGACAGTATCTGTTTTACTTGATCGATCCCCTTAATTAATTTAAAACTTTAGTAATTTTCTTGCTTTCATTCACCCCCAGAATTATAAAGTTTTACATTTTTTGATCTATACTGTCATCTACCATATATACAGCTACTTGAGAAAAATTTTGGGGTTTATGATTTTTTTTTCCGCTTCTACCCTCCGCAGGATGAGAATTTTGGTTATTTGGCTTGGTGCATCTAGCCTCTTGAGTAGTCTCAACCTTGATTCCTAAAAGTTTAGCTGATTCAAACTCACATTCGGGGGAAGTAGGAGAAAAAGATATTTTCAAAAAGCCAGATTCTTTTCTCAAATAGCTATATAGAGAGATGTAACTTTTCATCATGCTGTATCTTATCTGTTCTCTATTTTCATTACTTAGACTCAAGGTAAATACTAGTCCTACAAGTACAGTTGTTCTGCTGTCCAATTTAGCTTACTTAATATCTTATCCGCTGTCACTTTGCATAGATTGGTGTAATCATCCTTATTTCCTCCCAAAATTGAGCTTCTCTTAAAATATTGATCAAAAATACATTGAAAATGCGCGGGATAATTGTTGCCCTTTTCTTGCTTGGTCTTGCTGTCGGAAATCTTGCAAATGAATTAACTATAGTGAGTTTTTTTTTTTTTTTTTTTTGTGTCTTAGACGAAGTGGGTTGAAAAGTAGATCTAATCAATTTTTTAATATTAACACATCTAAAAGAGAATAAAAAATGCAGAAGGGAGATGGAGTTTTCAGCCTCTGTCGGAGTATGAAGCTCAACATTCAGAGATAAAGCATGAGGTAGACTATCACCGTGGAAAAAAGGAAGGCAGCATAAATGGGGTATGTAATAAAATAACATATGTAGCTGACCTCAATTTCTTACTGAAAGGCAACTATGTTTCTGTATTCTAGTTCTTTATCTACCTAGGCGATAGACTGGTAAAAGCCTCACTTTTTTCACAACAATTCTTTGTTCCTGTGTAAAATAAAAACTCATTTTTATTTAATTATCATTTTTATAGGCTAACGATAAGGATGAGCTTCTCGTAGATCTTATGAAAAAATATCCCTCCCAAAAAAAAGGAAAAAAGCCAAAGAATACGGCATAACGTGCTTTAAGGCTGTGAAATTTAGGATAAATATTTTTCCTCTCCTTTTTTACGTAGAATTACTAACTCTATGGGATAAGAATCTTAGAGAAATAAATAAGTAGTTAGGACTGAGAAATATAAATACTCATGATTAGACTAGATAGTCGAAACGACTGGTAATAAAAAGTTAACAAGTAGTTTGATGTAGGAGAGCAAAATATACACTAATTGATAAAATAACGAAAATTAATAGCAATACAAAATAGGAAAGAAAAGAAAAGAGGATTCCTACCTGGTAAGATGATGAGTTGAGGAGAGTCCACACTACAGGGGGGGACTAGCTTTATAGCCCATTATCTTGCGAGGACACAATAAAAGAATGTGTTCGAGAAGATTAGCAATAGAAAAACCAAGGTGAGTGCTCTGATAAAATGTAACTGGGGAAAAAGAAGAGGAAGAGGGAGGAAGTAATGTGGATAATAATGTAAAGAAAACGATCCATGTGGATGAGACAGATCATTATCCGACTGTCTTCCCCTACAACGATGTATCCTCACCTTGTTTTACGAGCGAGGTCTGCGTGGAAAGGTTCGCCTGACTTCTTTTCATCAACTCATTCTCCATCTGATCTCCTTCAAGACATTCCACTCGGTCATCTCACTAACGTCCCGCTGTCTTGCTTTTTCTCATACTACGCGGCTCCTGCTCAATTTTTTGACTGTTGATCCGCTTACGGTTTATTGAATGTCCATATGGATATAGGTCCATTTTTTACCGCATTTCCTAATCTGGCAGAAGCTTTACAAACCAATACTGCTATTCGGACAAATGCCAGGGCTTGTACCATCCTGCCGAATTTCGTTGGGTAAGGATTGCCATTCAACTTTGGTTTCCTCAATCTTGAAAAAGTAGAATGTGCACCCGATCACTCAACATTGATCAATATCATTTTTGATCCGGTACTCATACCGCTCTATTGATGATTTCAGATTAAAATTTTTGGTTCATAATGGAAAAGAATATATTCCGGTCAATATAACTTCACAAATGGTTGGGCATAAATTGGGGGAATTCGCTGCTACTCGAAAAAAGTTTTCATACAAGTTGCGTATTGCTTTTTGTAACTTTTTGGCTCGAGTTTTTCTTCTCCTTCATGATTCTACCTTGCTCTATTGTTGCCTCTTCAATCAATCTTTTCAAGGTGTCTATTGGTGATTTTGGTTTTAATAAAGCCATTATATCTCGACTTTAGGAATTTCTTTTGCTTCGATTCTTTGGATCCAAATATTCATTAAATGCTAATTTTGGCTTCATTATTAATACACTATTATGTAGAGCATCCAAAAATCGGTAGTCGAAAGAAAGTTCCGATAACTCACTAACCATTTAGTTTTGGCGAGTACACCAATATCTTCTAACTACTCTAAACCTTCTCCCCTTCACCATCAAAAACTTTGGAAGATGTTTTCGGTTACACAAAGGAAAAAGAAGTGGTTTACTTCAAAATAATAATAGTAATTGTACCAGTTGTAAACTATGTCATCATCAATTTCCTTGCCAGATTTACTTAAACAGCATTCTGCAACAAACATAAATCTATCGTCAAATTACTTGAGTTTAAGAACTGATTTATCCCCAAGATGTTGATAGACCAGGGTTGGATTCTTATTCCCATTTCATCTGAAATAGGAATATGACGAAATCTACACAATGAACGTTATTCACATTTCCGGTCCTTGTTTTGCTCCTTAAAGTTCTAAATGTTACTTTGATGAGTTGAAATATTTTACTGCTCAACAAAGAGACGGGTGTAACATAAATCTATTAGTGAATGATCTTATGAATATATGTGCTTCAGTTATTATAGATACCCAAATGATGTCGAAGGAATGGAAGTGCAGGTATAATAAGCCAGTGCATCCCTTCCATCTTTTAGAAAAGGGATTGAGAAAAAGCCTGAGACACTTATATCGTTCACGAGTGTCTAAAATAGATGAAAATGTGATTCCAATTTGATACTAGCTGAGAAAGACTGTGAGAACTTTTTCAAAAAAAAAAAAGAAAAAAATCCTTGTAAATTACCAGGATGTGTTTCAGGAAATAGTGAAATTCTATAAGATTTGACTTGTGTCTCATGATCTTATCTTTCTCAAAGCTGAAAAAGTCAAGTTAAGTCTTTGGTAGGAGGATGTAGTGAATACACTTGATCATGTTGCGTCACCAGTAATGAGATGGAAGTGAATTTTTGGAGATTTCAGGTGGTTCTGATAAAAACCATCCCCGTTTAGAAAAATAAAAATATTAGGTATCATGAGCTGACTTATGAAGGATTACTTGGCTAAAAGTTTTTTATCATTGAAAAAACAAAACGAATAAGCTTCGGTGAAAAGCTAAGTGATGATTTGTACGATGGTTATAAAACTAAATAAAATGTTACAACGTTACAGGCCATTCATCAGACACTTTGGCCGAGCGGTTAAGGCGATTGACTAGAATCTTCTAGAGTTGATAACAACTTCTCATCAATTAGGGTTTCCCTGCGCAGGTTCAAATCCTGCAGGTGTCGAATTTTTTTATTGCTTCACATCTTACTTCCTTATTTTAAAGTTATATAACTTGCTTGATATCTCGGTCTATACTCTTGCTTTGATTATTTTATGTGTCCCAAAGAGATATATATATATATTTTAATTTCAAAAAGATGCACAATTTATATACATCTTAATAAATTCATCTTTTTCATTGTTGGATTATTTAACTTGTCTACACTTAGATGAGTAATTTTGAGCTTTTTCTTTGCAGCAAACCAGTGATGATAGTGACCAACAAAATGTTCATCCTTTGCGAATTCTGATTGATAATAATAATTAACACTCCACTCACCTCTGTCTCATGAGAGAATAAATAATCAAGTTAGATATCTTTATTTATTCGTAGGAGCTTTTGATCTATGGAAATGAAACTAGCTATTGGATTAACAACTTCAACATAAAGAATAGTGAAGAACGACAAGCTTTCAGCCTGAACTGACTCTTTTTAATTCTGATTAGCTTTGTTACCATTTTTGATTTCAATTTAAAAGAATTATTGTTTATAAGGAGAAATTTATTTTATTGGATCAGAAAAGGTGCGGTACTTATTACCTTATAGATAGTCATAATTCCAAATAGTCTTTATATCAAAAAGGTAAATTCAGAAAATAATCTATATAATTAATAATAAAAAGCTATGGTCCGCCTATACAACACTTTTATCAAATGGGTGTATCGGAATGTTGTGACTTTGGTAAAGGCTGTTCTATCAGACTCTTTCTTAGATGTCTATTCTCCACACCTGAAAATTCTTTAAAGCACCATGCACCACTCCCAGATGGTAAAGCTTTGCTTCTTGCATGCCTAAAAGAAGTCAATTATATATGTATATATTTTCAACTTGTCTATTGTGACCACAATCATCACCAATCCCCGCTTGAAACTCACCCTCTTCTGGTGCCCGAGTCACTCACACTACGTCCAAACTGTGGTGGAATTCGCCAATTCATCACCCGGAGGTTTTACCCGGTACTTGAATTCTCAAATTCGCAACAACGAAAACTTCATCTAGACATTTTGTTTTACCAAACCCTTTTCGTATTCTCGCTTCGCGACAATTATTATCCGCCTCACCGTTGCAATCCTTTTTTTTTTTTTTTTTTTTTTTTTTTTCATCTTGCAATTCGCCGAACCAAAATGTTTATCCTCAATGCCTCCACAGCAACCTGAGTGTGACAATCGGCCCGCCATTTCAATTATTGCATCTGCTTACACCCAGCCATTTATCCCATTTTCTCTTAATTAGTATTCACTCTTGATTTACTTATCCTATACTTTTTCTCTTCATTTGGATGGTTACAGGCAAAATTTTATATCACTAAGTAAAGAAACACAGAAAAAATAAATGAAATATGTATATACAAACATAAAAATTTAAATTCAGAAAAACTACAGTAAAATAAATGAAATTGAATTAAAGTATTTTAGATTTGTTGCACGGTATCAGCACTCAGGACTCCGGAAAGAGCCAGAGAACCTAGATGCCGCTGCAACAGGTTTTACTCACAAGAACCAAGTACATAAGCCTAACTACTCAACATCCCCCCCATTAGTTATTTCCAAGTATCCATCTCCACTTCTTTAATCCTCCCCAGCCAACTGTTATCCAATCATTATTACCAACTCCAAAACCTTTAACCATGTTCTTCCAGTTTCACAGTAAAATAAGCTAAAATAAATAAATATTCATAAGTGGTAGAGTTTTTTATTTATTTATTTATGTTTATGTTTATTATTATTATTATTGTTATTATTATTATCATGTATTTGCCACACACACACATCCTTCCTCCTATGAAAAGTGAGAGTTAGGCCCAGTGATTTAGTGAGAATATCAGCACACATTTGAGAAGTAGGGACCCACTCCAGAGATGCTTTCTTGAGGAAGAGTTGCTCATTCACTAAATAATGATATCTATCAATATGCCTAGTATGTTTGTTACCAGGGCTGTCACTTGCATTGGAAACTGCCCCTTTGTTGTCACAGTGAAGCTTGACAGGTGGGAATTCAGGAAAGAGATCCTTGAGCAGATTTGATATCCAAATAGCATCTTTCATACCACCACTGAAAGCAACATATTCAGCAGACATTGAGGAATCACTGACAGTAAGTTGACGTCTTGATGTCCATACAACTGGGCAATCATTAAGAAGTAGAAGAAGACAAGATTGTGCTCTTGAGAGCTCTTTGTTGTTCCAAGTTGAATCAGTAAAAGAAAGTAATTCAAGAGGGACATTGCAGTAAGGGTGAAGATAAAGAGAAAGTTTTGCAGTATGTTGAAGGGCAGTCCAATGTGTTGAGGTTGATTTAGAGGAGAATCTTGCCAGAAAAATTGACTGGAAAAGAAAGATCTGGCCTGGTTGCAACTTCCACATAACTGAGAGCACAAAGAATTGAAAGATCTTTGGTGGTGCCCACTGCTTCTTCTTCATCTTTTGCAGTTTCAATGGTTAGATTTTGAGGAAGAGGTGACCAACTTGTGAGACCAGATGGATTGTGGGTCTTCAGAATATTCTCAATGAGCTGAAAATTGATGAGATTAAATCCTTATGAAACTTCTTTAATGCCAACACCAACTATTCCATCTACTTTCTCAGTCCACTTTACCTTCAGAGAACCATCCAAACCATCCTCTAACTCTTTCAAATCCTCTTCACTACTTCCAGTCACAATTCCATCATCCACATGAATCCACACAACACCCAAAGAATTTTTCTTCCTGCGAACATAAAAACTTTTATCATACTGACCTGCTTTATAACCCAGTTCATCCAATTTTCTGGAAATGTGAAGCCACCAACATCTTGCTGCTTGCTTAGTACCATAGAGAGCCTTCTTCAGACAGAGAGCACTGTCTTCATCTTTTAGTTGATAGCCTTCAGGAGGACACACCCATTTGGCTTCATCAATTGGAATGTGGAGATAGGCTGCTGTAACATATAATGATTTGACTGGCCACTGATGATAAGCTGCAAGGTTTAAAAGAACACACTGGGAGGCAAATGTTTCAATGAAGTCAATCCCATATTGCTGAAGAAAAACTTTTGCCACATAACAAGCCTTGTAAGTTGGATATCTTGAAGAAGGATTCTTGATAGTGAAAACCCAATTAGAATTTGTGATCTTGGCACCAGGAGGAACTTTCTCTTTGTACCACACATTCATGTCTTTCATGTTGTCCAATTCTCTTTTTCAAGCTTGTTCCCATTTTCAGAAATAAGGTGAAAGCATGGCTTGCTGGTGTGTTCTTGGAATAATAGAAGATTGAGACATACCCTTTTTGACAACATCAGAAACAGGTTTTTCTTGAGAAAGAAGAGTTTCTTCATCTTTGAAATCACCAAGTTTCAAACTATTGAGGGTGTGAACAAGAGAACATTTTGATGCTGGATTAGAAGGTGGTGCTTGAAAAGCAACATCATGGGAAGGGAGACTGTCACCAGCAAACTTGGCCATTGCAGATTCAAAAAAAGTTTTTTGTCTCTTCATGCCAAAAAATGCAACCAGAATTTTTCAAGGAGTAACCTACACACTTACAAATGAGAACTCTTTGATAAAGTTTTTGTCAAGTTTCTTTGTGGATATGGACATATGCAGTTTCACTAAAGATCTGAAAATTAGAGTAGTTTGGATCACAGTTGTACATCAGGTGTAAAGGAGTTTTGTCACCAGTTTTAACATTAGGAAGACAGTTATGAAAATGAGAGGCCCATTTGTAAGCAAGAGCCCAGAAGCATTCAGGAAGTTCACTAGCAAGAAGGATGGTATTTGCCATATCTCCAACAGTGCATTTGAAAGGTTTGGCTGTACCATTTTTCTCATGGTGGTAAGGACAAGTGATTTCATGTGTTGCTCCAATGTTTTCCAGTATTTGAGCCATCTGTTTGCTATGATTTTCACCTCCATCTGTCCTCAGAATTTGGAGCTTTTTTCCAGTGAAATTTTCCAATTTTTTATAAAACAAAACAAAGGCTTGAGTTGCATCAGATTTAGCTTTGAGCAAAAACACTTCACAATATGAAGTTAAACTTTCTCTAAACATAGCTTCCCATCTAGCTCCATTGACTGTGAAATCAATAGGACCAACCAAGTCACCAACAATAAGACTCATCAAAGATTGGGGTTGATTTTCTCTTGATGCAGATGCTGTTCTTGTACTTTTGGAAATTGCGCAGTATTCACAGTTGATTGATCCTGTCACCGGACAACCTATGCACAAGGTCAAGGATGTTCCTGAAAGTGAGATGAGGGATTTAGAAACTTCTTCGAAGCACAGAGGAATGATTTGAGGAAGTGATTCGAAGGTCACTCGAAGTAAGAGCTACAGGTTCAAGGTATGTTCGAGAAGAATTATAAGATAGTTTCAAAGGTAATAGGAATTCTTAAGATCTCACAAAGGGTTGGAAACTCAATAATCAAAGGTTTAGGATTTAGAAATGATTTATTGAGAAAATAAAAGAAAGATACAATAACAATGATTTAACTTTAAAGATTTTACCACTATTAAATGTAAATACGTTTTATAATTTAATTCTAAGGAATATCGAACCAAATACCCAACCCTTTTATATCCTTTATTCCTCCTCGCATTGACCTCCCTCTCATTGCACCATTCCCATACCATTGACCATTACTAACATACAATTAGACCCTCTTCGCTAATATCCGTCCATGCTCAATTTACCCCTTTTAATTAATTAACAAACTTTTAATGAAAACTACTAATGTACTATTACGTTGATCCTAGCGCTGTGCATTGCTTATTGAAAATGAGACTAAGGCACCCTATTGAGAGATTGACTAATTTAGATTTAGAGTTTAGGCTAGCGCAGTTAAATAGTAAGTACACAAAGGGGAATCGCAGTTGCTATGGAGAATTGCTTTCTGCGCTTCGAGTATAGATTTAGAACTCAATATTATTGATTTAATGAGCTTCTTTTGCCTCGAGTGTCACGTGGCGCGTGACAGATGCCCGGGTATAAGAATTGCGAGCTCCGTTGAGCTTGAGCCATCTTCTCACACTAGTTTCCCTTTCCTCTATAAATTTTCTTATTTATTAATTTCCCTATTATAATGAATTGTCCTACTCCAACACCTACGCCTCCACACCCTAAAGCGGATGGGGGAATGATTACGCGACAGTTTTTCCAAGCTTGCACGGCTTGTGAAAGTATGGAATACTTCTGTGTCGAAAGTACGGCGACTCGAGGCCCTCGCCAGAAATGCGAGTTTTGCCGTTGGCGACGAGTGGCGTGCGATGCGTTGACAAAGAACGCAGAGATCGAACAACGGTTTACCAAGACCAAGTTTTGGGTGATCCCTAAAACAAAAGAGGTGGTCAAAGACATTTGGGATGTCTCGGTTGGAGACAATCAATCGGTGGGGGAGAATGATAAGGAGCTCAACAACGAGATCACAACCTGGGTAACACAGGCCACGAGTTCAAAGCGGGGTGTTGAAGAAGAAGTCGACGAATTGGTGGAGGAAGATGAAGATGAAGTCCCTGTTCCAGGGCAGACACCCAAGAAACAACGGGTGGTCATTGAAGATGACGAGGAGGAGAGAGAAGCAGAGGTAGAGGTGGCTCCAAGGTTGTTCTTAGAACCTGACCCCATCTTCGAGGTAAGCTTTAGTTGTTTTTTTTTTTTTTAGGGATGAGGTTACTGATGAGTTTTGTTTAGACATCGAATACCATTGAAGACCCAATTGGGGAGTCTGCGTCGCTTTTGCCAACTGAGGCAAACCCTCCGGTCACGGGTGGAATCAAAGAACCTGAGGACACGCTGGACCAGGTGTGGTTGAAGAAACCTCGTCAGGGTCGACAAGTAAGGTTTGCAGAAGAGTTGTGTGGGGAGGTCGATACAATTATCGACGCTGCTTCCTTCGACGTGGCAGAGGAACTCTTGGAGATTGGAGAGGTGGTTCCGGTAGGAGAGGAGGAGGTATTTGAGAAATGCAGGAAGGAGATAAGGGTAATTCTGGAGAAGATGAAAAGATTGGTTCGAGAAAAATTAAAAAAGAAAAATTTGAAATGAAAAGAAGAGATGTAAAGAAGTAGAAAAGTAGAATTTTATTTTAGTTTTACTTTATTTTATTTTATTTTTTTATTATTGTAGGTGAATATTATTATTTTTTATAAGATTTGGGAGAGAGAGAGAAAAAAAAATTTAAATAAAATTTTGCTTTAGAATTTGAAAGAAGAAGTTTAAATAAGAAAGAAAGAAGTTATTTAATTGAAGGAAGTTTTAAGGTTTTAAATGAAAAGTTTATGTAAGAGAAGAGAGAAAGAAAAAAAAAAAAGGTTGGTGATTGAGATGAGTTTGTTGAAATGAGAATTTAATGAAAGAAGAATTTGTTATTTGCGAAAAGTTGTTTATTGATTTTTTTTTTTTTTTTTTTTTTTTTTAGGAATTTTTTAGTTGAAAAGAGAGGAAGAAAAAAAAACAGAATTTAGAATTTAAAGAGAATTTGAAAAAGAAGAATCATTTGTTCGAAGAATTTTTATAGGGAAATTTAGAGGTTGAAGTTAAGTTCGAGGAAATGGTTGTGTCGTACAAGATTTGATGATTTGAAGGAAAGAAAGTTTTAAAGAGAGAATAAATTTTAGGAAAGAAATTTTTAAAGAGAATTTTAAATTTAAGAAAGAATGTATTTAGAGAATTGAAAAAGAAAAAGAGAAAGAAAATATTTAGAGGGATTTAAGAGTTTTTTATTTTATTTTATTATTTATGTTTATTCTATTTATTTATTTATTTTTATTTTATTTTATTTTATTATTTATGTTTATTCTATTTATTTTATTTTATTTTATTTTATTTAATTTTAATTTTAATTTTACTTTTAGTTGGTTTTGGGAGAAAATTTTATAGAAGGAGAAGAAAGAAAAAGAAGAGAGAAAAAAAGAAAACAAGGCTAAGAAATTTAAGAGGTGTTTTAGATTTTTTACGAGAAAAAGAAAGAAAGAAAAAGAAAATTTAAAATAAAAGAAATTTTAAGGTTTTGGTTTTAAAGGATATTTCAAATGAAAAGATTTTAGGAGTTCAGGGGCGTTAGAAACATTGATGGCTGGTTCCCAGGATGTTTTGTCTGAGTCATTGAGGAAGACTTCCCATTCCACAAGGTATTGAAGTTTCCCCTTGCGCATTCTTGAATCAAGGATACGACTTACTTCCCACTCTAGATGATCTTCTACTTCAACCGGTTCCGGAGGGGGTTGGTTCTTGCCCGGGTATATTTCTCGAGCCAGTTCCAGGAGAGATACATGGAAAACAGGGTGAATTGCCTGCCATTTAGGAGGTAACTTGAGTTGAAATGCAGTTTTAGAGACTTCAGAGTCGATTTCGAATGGTCCTAAGCGCTTTTCAGCCAGTTTCTTTGATGGTCGTGTTGTTCGAATGTTTCATGCGTCGAGCCATACTTTGTCGCCTGGTTTAAAGGAAGGAGCAGATTGTCGATGTTTGTCGGCCTGTTCCTTGTATCTTCAAATCGCTTATTCCAAATTTGTTTTAAGCTCTTCTTGGAGTCATGATATAGTTCGAAGATAATGTTCCGCAGGATGATTAGTTCCTACATGGATTGAGTTGAATCGAGGATGTCGTCCATAAATGGTTTCGAAGGGAGATTGTCGTGTTGAAGAATGAGTCGAGTTATTATAAGCAAATTTGGCCAATGGTAACCATGTGGTCCAATCGTCTTGTTGGTAACTGACATACATTCAAAGATATTGTTCGAGGATTTGGTTAAGTCTTTCTGTCTGACCATCGGTTTCAGGGTGATAGGCCGTGGAGAGGTTCCTCGTGATATTGAGTTGTCGACACAGTTGGGTCCAGAATGTGGATACAAACAATGAGCCTCTATCTGAAATAATATCATTTGGTAAGCCGTGTTTGGAGAATACATATTCTAGAAACAATTTTGACAAATCTTCTGCTGTAGCAGTAGTAGTGGCTTTAATGAAAATAGACATTTTTGAAAATATATCTACTATTACTAATATAGCATCAAAATCATTAGAAAAAGGAAGTTGAGAAATGAAATCCATCAATAAAGATTCCCAAGGTTTAGAGGGAATAGGAAGTGGTTGAAGCAACCCATGCTTCCGGTGACGGGGAGCCTTATTCCTATTACATTCGTAACAAGCTTTTATATAGGCCTTGATTTCCCTGGTCATACTTGGCCAGAAGAAATCCCTCGCTATTAACTGGTAGGTTTTATCAACCCCAAAATGACCAGCTAATGGAGAATCATGTCGACTGTTTCAATCCATAATTTTATCTCATTGTTGTCGGGTATGACTACTCTACCTTCGAAGACTAATAGACCTGATTCAATACTAAATCTTATGGCCCCTTGCTTCGAGAGTATTTTGTCTTTTAACCCTAAACAATATTCGTCCTTTGACTGAGCTTCGAGGATGTTGGATAGTGGATTTCGAAAAGATTGAATTGTCATCGAATTAAGTTGATGAGTCATTAACATTGATTCGTTGAAGATTGATTGCACATTTGCTGGGTTCTTGTCGGCCGGTCGTCTAGAAGAAGGAGAAAAATAGAAGAAGGAATGAGAGGAGGAGAAGGAGGAAAGGAGTATGGGTAATAAAAAAAATAAAATTTAATAAAATTATTTAATTTATTGAGAGAAAACAACGATAAGTGAGCTGAGAAGAGACAACAAATTGGTTTTATAAATATTATTATTTTTTTTAAGTAAGAGTTCTGCGCGGCAACCAAAATAATTACTATCAGACTTAAAGCAACCTTTAAATTGTTATATAAAATTTTAATTAGAATTTTATTACTAATAAAAAGAATATAAACGTAATATAAAAATTGTATTTAAATTGTTGAGTGTATAATAAGTGATGAGGCTACAGGGGATTATCCAAGGCCCTTTTATAGGCAATGGGTCCTATGAAGCGCTACTCTCTTTGTAAATACAATGATTAGAATGGAATAAAACAAATATATCAAAAAGAGTAAATGAAACATAACAATATAGAGAAAAACATGAAACAAATAATTAAAAGCCCAATTAAGAATCCAATTTCCCCGCCATTAATCCCCAAATCAGTAAGTGACAATAGTAAATAACTAAACAAGAGTGGAAACATAGGAACTATGAGAAATATAATTCCCAACAGATGGTACATCCTGATTAGAGGACATTTTAAGTGAAACAACAAAAAATAATTTGACGCAACAAAACAAGCAATTAATCTCAATTTAGTTCAAATTAATTTATTTGTTTTTTCTAACACAATTAAGGGTCAAAAGAAGCGTCCTTAATAATTGTTTAGTATCATATGAGAGGTATTAGTTAATATATAAATTTAAGTAATTAATTTAAATATATTATAAATCAAATTTACACTTGTAATTATAATATATGTTTTTTAATTAATTAAATATAAATTTATAATTACTAAATATATAAAAATGCGCCATTATTTGTAGAATATATTATATTATGCTCAATTTAATTGTATATAAAAATATATATAACCAATAAATTTAATGTAACATTTGTATATAATAAAATTCTTATATAATTTCATTATGTAATAAAATATTAAGTTATATTCATTAAATACAAGTCTTACCCATTCTTTAAGGTTTTATAATTTATATATCATTTACTGGACTCCTGGAATAGCCTGGCTGACACTCCCTCACTCTAAAAAAAACAATAAAAAAAATGCTAAGATTTTTTCTTTTTGTATTTTTTCAACAGAGCAGGCAGATTTGAAATTTCTTTTCCAGGTATCCATGCATCATGTTCAGATGATTTGTTCTTATATCTCAATAAATATTCAGTACCTCTTTCAGAAGTGATAATTCTATCATTGAGAATTTTATCAATTTCTGCTGTTTCTGTGACTTCCTGAGGGTTCTTCTTAGGTCTTCCTCTTCTTTTTGGAAATAAGTCACTGTTGGAAGTATAAGGTTTAAGCAAAGAAATGGGAAAGACAGGATGTTTCCTATCATATGGAGCATACAATACAACTTCTACTGCATTATCACCAACCATTCTTTTAACAACAAATGGCCCTACAAAAGGATCTTTTAATTTGTGGTTACCTTGTAAATTGAAATGGACAGTAGAGATCAACACTTCATCACCCTTGTTAAATGTGTATTCTTTATGGGATTTATCCCATCTTTTCTTTTCATATTCAAATGCTTTATCAATACAACTCTGAGCATGTTTTCTGCATAGCTGTTGCATTTGCATAAAAGATTTTACACCAGGGTGTAGTTCCAACTTAGGTAATTTATTATTGAGAATCTGAGCAGGAGTGTTTGGGACATAACCTAACCAAAGCTCAAAAGGCTTTTTCTCAGTGACAGAATGAACAGTGCTATTATATGCGAATTCAAGACCAGGCAAAAGAGTGACCCAATCATGAGTAAATCTGTCATTGTCTTTATATTCTAAACCAAAGGCACAATACCTTCTAATCATATCTTCCAGAGTTTGAATCATTCTTTCAGCTAGACCATCAGTCTGAGGATGGTGAGCTGTAGACAATTTTAACTCACAGCCACAAATATCCATCAAAGAGGTCCAAAACTCAGAAGTGAATTTTGGATCCCTATCAGAGATAATGGCTTTTGGAAAACCAATAATATTGAACATGTAAGAACACCATAAGAAAGCTAATTCTTTGGTGGATACATCTTTGTGGGTTGGAATAAATTTGCACATTTTTGTGAATCTATCAACTATTACCCAACAAGAGTTAAAGCTGTCTTTACCTGCAACAGGAAGACCAGTGACAAAATCCATATTAATGATTTGCCAGGGAGCACTAGGTGCTTCAATATGTTGTAATAACCCTGCTCTCTTACCTGTTAACCTTTTAGATTTTTGGCAGGAATCACAAGATTCAACATATAATTTTGTGTCTTCAGACATATTAGCCCACCATGCAGTGTTTTTGATTCTAATCAATGTTTTTTCAAGATCAAAATGACCAGCTAATATGTCATCATGACAAAGTTTGAGGATAGTTTCTTTCATTGAAGGAGGAATAACAATTACATTGGTAAGCTTCCTTCTATAATAAATATAACCATCTTCAATAGAAAACTTTCCTTTATTTAAAGCATTTTGGTATTTTGCAGGAAGAGTTTTTATTAATGCTTGAATTGAAGCATTCTTAGGATCATTCAAAATAGTAACTAATTTATTTAAGTCAGAATCTTTATCATATGAATCCAGTATTAACTGTAATAACTCTTCTTCCATATCAACTATAAATATACCATGTATATGAACAGTGTCATCCTCAGGTACATAAGCAGGATTGGAGTCATTATTTGGCAGAGGCAATCTGGAGAGCATATCAACATTAGAGTGAACATTTCCAGCTCTGTGGATAATAGTCATCCTTCCTCTGTATTCCTGAACAGCAAGTTGCCACCTGAACATATGTCTGTTAGGTGTTTTGAGGTTTAAGAGAGATTTCACAGCACTACAGTCAGTTACCAACTCAAATTTTTGGTCATCCAAGTAGTAATGAAGTTTCTAAAGAGCCCAAACAACTGCTAAGCACTCCAATTGAGTGGCACCATATTTCAATTCACTATTTCTTAAGGTTCTTGAAATATAACAAATTACAACCTCTGAGGATTTATCATTAATAATTTGCTTTTGGTGAAGGGCAGCACCCAGACCAATAAAGCTAGCATCTGTATAAAGTACAAATGGCTTGTTAAAATCTGGGAGAGCCAATATAGGGGCTGTCATTAAGCAATTTTTCAATGTATTAAAAGCTCTCTGACAGTCATCATTCCAGAGAAAAGCAACATCTTTTCTGGTTAGTTTTGTAAGAGGCAAGGCTATGACCTGATAATTTTTAATATATTGTCTATAATAGCCACACATACCTAAAAAACTTTGGATTTCTCTTACAGAAGTTGGTGCTTTCACATTTTGAATGGCAGCAACTTTATTATGGTCTACACAAATTTGTAAGCCTGACACAACATGGCCAAGGACTTTCAAAGATTGAAAACCAAATTTACACTTTTTTAAAGATAAGGTCATATTGATTTCATCCATTTTTTGGAAAACTCTATTTAAGTGAATCATATGTTCATCAAAAGTTTTAGAAAAAACAATAATATCATCAATATAAACCATGAGCCAACCTTCAATAATTTCTTGATGGAAAGTGTTATCCATGACTTTTTGGAAAACTGAAGGAGCATTTTTAGGGCCAAATGGCATCCTAACATACTTATATATTCCCATATGAGTAGCAATAAGCAAAAAATTTTGAGAATTTTTCTCAACTGGAACTTGATGATACCCTTTATTACCATCCAGACAACTAATAAATTTTGCACCTTGCAAGGTAGCATGTATTGAATTAATTCTGGGTAAAGGAAAAATATCATCAACAGTATAAGTATTTAAAGCTCTGTAATCTCCACATAATCTAGCTTTATCTTTTTCATAAGAAATTAAGACTGGGGAGATGACACAATATTTGGGGGTGACATCCACTTTCTCAATGATATTCATTTTCAATAATGTTTCAATATTATCTTCAATATCTTTTCTTTTTGATGGAGAAGCAGGATATGGTTTTTTCTTAAGGGAAGGAGGAATATCACTCAAATTACAGGATAAGGTAATTTTCATCTCTTCCTGAACAATTCCCAAGACATGAGAACCATGAGCAAAAGCCATAGGGAAAGAGGTAATAGAGGCAACAATAGAATCCTTTTGTTCATTAGTCAAATGATCACCAAAAGAAGCGGTATTTATTTCATGTAATAAATCATCCATTTCAGTTGTTGTTCTACCTTTACATTGGGTCAGTGAGTTACAAGATTTCAACAAATGCCCAGAAGGTTTAGGAGAAGAAATTTTGAATTTTCTTTTCCCATTCATTCCTAAGGTAAAGCAATTATTTGCTGGGTCCAGTTTCACACCAAACATGGTTAAAATATCATTTCCCATAATAAACCAATTGCTCAAATTATCATTTTTCATGACAACAAATTCACAAATAGCCCTGATAAAACCACCATTATATTTGAAGAATACAGAGGTTTTGTATTTGCCAATAGGAAATAAGGTAGAACCATACCCTCTCCATTTTTCAGAAGTTATAGGCAATAATTTACTCAAATATTCATTATCCACTGAAGCCAAAGCTTTTTCAGATACTACACTTCCTCCAGCACCAGAATCAAGAACTACATCAACATTTTTACCATTAATGATAACAGGTGCCTTTAAAGGGGATATAGGAATAGAATTGTTAGTAATATCTTTAATTATTTCAGCATTTTCTACTGAAGATAAATTCAATACACAATCTTCAGATATATTATTTAAATAATGGACATCATGTTCTAACATTAAAACATCTTTAACAGATTCATTGTCATAGGAGATATTACTTTCACAGTCACTGGAAGAATTATTGACATCAAGTTCAATTTCATCAGTGTCTTCATTTTGTTCAACAAGATGAATTTTCTTGTCACAAACATGACCCTTCTGCCACGGTTTGTTACATTTATAACAAGTATTTGTTGCATATTTTTTAGGTGCAACTGGGGCAGAGGGTTTACCAGATTTTTCTGGGAGCTTTATAGAAGGTTTATTCTGATCATTATAAGATTTACTAAGGTAATTCTTTGGTTCATATCTATGGTTGAGTAGTACTTCATTACAGATATTAATGAAAGAAGAATTTTCCCTTACATGCTCAGTTCTAGCAACAATCAAATCCCTAAGAGAATTTGGTAATTTATACAAGATTTTATCTCTCCAAATATCATAATCCATCTTTGGATCAATTGCTCTAAGGATTTTAGTTATTTTCATCAGAAAAATAATGGGCTTTTCAACAGAGGAGGATACATATCTAGTATTCTCATACAGTCTTTGCTGAGCTAACCTGAATTTTGAACCACCAAACTGATTCTCAATCAAGGATTTCCAATCATTCCATGTATAATGATTGTTATCTAAGAGGACAGATTCATACCACATCAAGGCTACATTGGAAAATAAAGAAATTAGCTTAGAAACAATTTCCTCATCAGGTAGTTTATAAGATCTCTTTAAATTATCAATTCTTTGGATAAAGTGTTGCCAATCAGAGGAAGAATCACCATCAAAGGTAGGATATTGGTATAACTTAGGCCAATTTTTCTGACTACTGGGATGGTCCACTTTTTGGTTTGAATTATTCATTAGTAATAATTCCTGAAGTTTAGCCAGGTGTTCAGAAATTTCATTATTTACAGAAACAGCTGGTGCATGACCATCACAAGATTTTTTGCTAGTAGCAAAAGATTTTACAGACTCATTGTCAGTTTGTTTAATGGTTGAAATATGAGGAAGAAAGGATGAACTTTGTTCAGGTTTTTTCCCTTTATTTTTATGCAGCTTACTGGCAGAAATCTCATTTAATTCATTATTGATGGTTAAGGTTGAGAACTTTTCCTGTAGGTCAGACACATAGTTTCTTATTCTTGGAATTTCAGACATCTGGTCATTCACTTTTGCAAGAGATAGAACATTTCTGTCCTCAGAAACTGAGTGTTTGGTACTTAGTGCATGGAAGTCATTTTTTAGTTTCTTCAACTCATTTTGTAGAGATTTTATTTCATTTTTGAATGAATAATTTTCCTCAATAAGGGGTTTCAATTCACTCAATGTCTTATGCAGACTGATATTTCTATCTGAGATAGCTCTATGGTCACTTCTTATTTGTTTTTGTTGACTAAGAACAATATTCAAGGTTTCTTTGATTTTTAAATAAGCTGTATCTTGTACAGAAGAACTCACTTTACATTGCAAGTGTAAATTATTTAATCTATCATTTTCATGGATTAACACATCTCTCACATGTTTGTCTTTCACAATATTAAAATCAAGGGTATCTTTCAATATTTCCTCAGAAGTTTTTTCAATTAAGTTATAGATTTCAGGGGGAACAGAATCATTTTTAATTGCAAGAGAAGGATTAATTAAAGATGTAGAAGTTAAATGTAAAGGTTCATCAAATGACAATTTGCTAATTACATCAATAGGGCTACTAGTTACAGGAAGCTGTCTTTTAACAGGTTTAACTGTTCTTTCACCATGTTCAATAATATTACCTGCAGAAGAAGATTTATTAGAAAACATACCCAAGTGACTATCAACCAAATTACTTACCATGGCAGAGGAGGAAACTTCCCCTGGGACTGGGTTTGGGATTGTGCTTGGGCCTTCTTTCTCCTGCTTTGTTGGTAGGGATGAGGAGGTGGATGGAAATTGGGTGTTCTGGATGGGCCATGCTGATGATGGGGAGGGTGTTGCACATTCTGTTGGTAGTGACTCATTAGATAATCCCATTTCCATTGCTCTACTTCCATAGTATTTGGATTTTGGATGGTTGAGCTGGGTGGCTGTGAAGGTTGAGCCTGAAATTGAAGCTGATTGGGAGGCAATTGAGGAGGGGCATGGGCCTGAATCTGGTTCCTGAGTTCTTGGACCTGATCCCACAATGTGTCTACCTTTGCTTTGTATGTCATATTTTCTGTCTTCAACTCTTTTATATGACTGGATAGGTTGCTGATTTGTTGTGGCAGAGGAAGCTTTTTTATTTTGAAGCCTTTTGGAAGACCTTCTTGAGGCACTAGAGGCTTTACTTCCTTCTGTGGTACTGGGGGAAGGGGGTTTGGTTTGTTTGCATTTCCTGTCATTTCCACATCCTGCAGTATGTGAATTCTTTGTGTTAACATAAGATTTTTTATGACCAACTTTAGAAGAACTTACAGTGTCAGCATCATAGTCAATTTCTATTTCATCCACTTGCATGTTATCCATTTTTTCTGTCAAATTGTTGGACATACAAGTGGGAAGATTAATATTTTACTTTGTACTTTATAAAAAAATAATCAAAGTTAGTCAATAATTGCTCCAAATAATATAAAAAAAATTTTTTAATTAATTAAATTATAGAAAAAATAACTTTCAATATAAAGTAATAATTAAAAAATTAATTTTTTTTTTTTTTTTTTAAAAAAAAATGGATTGCAAGTTTAAATTGGGAATAACAAGTTAGTTAATTCAACCAATTAATTACCAATATTAAATATGGCAATATATTGGGACTAAGCACAATGTACTTTTAAGTCAACCAAAATTAACAATAATTAATAATAAAAAAAAAAATTAAATTAATAATTCAATTTGTATTAATAATAATGTCAATTCTTCTAGGACTAAGAGGATTTAACACTCTATAATGGTCAACTAGGAAAAAAAAATTTTTTAAAAATTGAACACTTACACTCAGTGAATCAGCAATTAAGCCACAATCACTGTTATTGCAATAAAAATATAGTAATATGAGTGAGAGGCGCAAAGGTGAACTTACTATAGTGATCGAAAAATCACTTCAAAATAATATAAAAATTAATATTATATAAACCTAATATGTCGAACCCAAGTTCGAAACACAGTCGCGGCAAAAGTTTCGTTTTGCTAGGTGGTCCGTGCGTTTTGTCGTTCGTCGCCAGGCTTCGATCGTCGTCGTCGTTTGGAAAGGCCCTCAGTTGTCGGCCGGTCGTCTAGAAGAAGGAGAAAAATAGAAGAAGGAATGAGAGGAGGAGAAGGAGGAAAGGAGTATGGGTAATAAAAAAAATAAAATTTAATAAAATTATTTAATTTATTGAGAGAAAACAACGATAAGTGAGCTGAGAAGAGACAACAAATTGGTTTTATAAATATTATTATTTTTTTTAAGTAAGAGTTCTGCGCGGCAACCAAAATAATTACTATCAGACTTAAAGCAACCTTTAAATTGTTATATAAAATTTTAATTAGAATTTTATTACTAATAAAAAGAATATAAACGTAATATAAAAATTGTATTTAAATTGTTGAGTGTATAATAAGTGATGAGGCTACAGGGGATTATCCAAGGCCCTTTTATAGGCAATGGGTCCTATGAAGCGCTACTCTCTTTGTAAATACAATGATTAGAATGGAATAAAACAAATATATCAAAAAGAGTAAATGAAACATAACAATATAGAGAAAAACATGAAACAAATAATTAAAAGCCCAATTAAGAATCCAATTTCCCCGCCATTAATCCCCAAATCAGTAAGTGACAATAGTAAATAACTAAACAAGAGTGGAAACATAGGAACTATGAGAAATATAATTCCCAACAGATGGTACATCCTGATTAGAGGACATTTTAAGTGAAACAACAAAAAATAATTTGACGCAACAAAACAAGCAATTAATCTCAATTTAGTTCAAATTAATTTATTTGTTTTTTCTAACACAATTAAGGGTCAAAAGAAGCGTCCTTAATAATTGTTTAGTATCATATGAGAGGTATTAGTTAATATATAAATTTAAGTAATTAATTTAAATATATTATAAATCAAATTTACACTTGTAATTATAATATATGTTTTTTAATTAATTAAATATAAATTTATAATTACTAAATATATAAAAATGCGCCATTATTTGTAGAATATATTATATTATGCTCAATTTAATTGTATATAAAAATATATATAACCAATAAATTTAATGTAACATTTGTATATAATAAAATTCTTATATAATTTCATTATGTAATAAAATATTAAGTTATATTCATTAAATACAAGTCTTACCCATTCTTTAAGGTTTTATAATTTATATATCATTTACTGGACTCCTGGAATAGCCTGGCTGACACTCCCTCACTCTAAAAAAAACAATAAAAAAAATGCTAAGATTTTTTCTTTTTGTATTTTTTCAACAGAGCAGGCAGATTTGAAATTTCTTTTCCAGGTATCCATGCATCATGTTCAGATGATTTGTTCTTATATCTCAATAAATATTCAGTACCTCTTTCAGAAGTGATAATTCTATCATTGAGAATTTTATCAATTTCTGCTGTTTCTGTGACTTCCTGAGGGTTCTTCTTAGGTCTTCCTCTTCTTTTTGGAAATAAGTCACTGTTGGAAGTATAAGGTTTAAGCAAAGAAATGGGAAAGACAGGATGTTTCCTATCATATGGAGCATACAATACAACTTCTACTGCATTATCACCAACCATTCTTTTAACAACAAATGGCCCTACAAAAGGATCTTTTAATTTGTGGTTACCTTGTAAATTGAAATGGACAGTAGAGATCAACACTTCATCACCCTTGTTAAATGTGTATTCTTTATGGGATTTATCCCATCTTTTCTTTTCATATTCAAATGCTTTATCAATACAACTCTGAGCATGTTTTCTGCATAGCTGTTGCATTTGCATAAAAGATTTTACACCAGGGTGTAGTTCCAACTTAGGTAATTTATTATTGAGAATCTGAGCAGGAGTGTTTGGGACATAACCTAACCAAAGCTCAAAAGGCTTTTTCTCAGTGACAGAATGAACAGTGCTATTATATGCGAATTCAAGACCAGGCAAAAGAGTGACCCAATCATGAGTAAATCTGTCATTGTCTTTATATTCTAAACCAAAGGCACAATACCTTCTAATCATATCTTCCAGAGTTTGAATCATTCTTTCAGCTAGACCATCAGTCTGAGGATGGTGAGCTGTAGACAATTTTAACTCACAGCCACAAATATCCATCAAAGAGGTCCAAAACTCAGAAGTGAATTTTGGATCCCTATCAGAGATAATGGCTTTTGGAAAACCAATAATATTGAACATGTAAGAACACCATAAGAAAGCTAATTCTTTGGTGGATACATCTTTGTGGGTTGGAATAAATTTGCACATTTTTGTGAATCTATCAACTATTACCCAACAAGAGTTAAAGCTGTCTTTACCTGCAACAGGAAGACCAGTGACAAAATCCATATTAATGATTTGCCAGGGAGCACTAGGTGCTTCAATATGTTGTAATAACCCTGCTCTCTTACCTGTTAACCTTTTAGATTTTTGGCAGGAATCACAAGATTCAACATATAATTTTGTGTCTTCAGACATATTAGCCCACCATGCAGTGTTTTTGATTCTAATCAATGTTTTTTCAAGATCAAAATGACCAGCTAATATGTCATCATGACAAAGTTTGAGGATAGTTTCTTTCATTGAAGGAGGAATAACAATTACATTGGTAAGCTTCCTTCTATAATAAATATAACCATCTTCAATAGAAAACTTTCCTTTATTTAAAGCATTTTGGTATTTTGCAGGAAGAGTTTTTATTAATGCTTGAATTGAAGCATTCTTAGGATCATTCAAAATAGTAACTAATTTATTTAAGTCAGAATCTTTATCATATGAATCCAGTATTAACTGTAATAACTCTTCTTCCATATCAACTATAAATATACCATGTATATGAACAGTGTCATCCTCAGGTACATAAGCAGGATTGGAGTCATTATTTGGCAGAGGCAATCTGGAGAGCATATCAACATTAGAGTGAACATTTCCAGCTCTGTGGATAATAGTCATCCTTCCTCTGTATTCCTGAACAGCAAGTTGCCACCTGAACATATGTCTGTTAGGTGTTTTGAGGTTTAAGAGAGATTTCACAGCACTACAGTCAGTTACCAACTCAAATTTTTGGTCATCCAAGTAGTAATGAAGTTTCTAAAGAGCCCAAACAACTGCTAAGCACTCCAATTGAGTGGCACCATATTTCAATTCACTATTTCTTAAGGTTCTTGAAATATAACAAATTACAACCTCTGAGGATTTATCATTAATAATTTGCTTTTGGTGAAGGGCAGCACCCAGACCAATAAAGCTAGCATCTGTATAAAGTACAAATGGCTTGTTAAAATCTGGGAGAGCCAATATAGGGGCTGTCATTAAGCAATTTTTCAATGTATTAAAAGCTCTCTGACAGTCATCATTCCAGAGAAAAGCAACATCTTTTCTGGTTAGTTTTGTAAGAGGCAAGGCTATGACCTGATAATTTTTAATATATTGTCTATAATAGCCACACATACCTAAAAAACTTTGGATTTCTCTTACAGAAGTTGGTGCTTTCACATTTTGAATGGCAGCAACTTTATTATGGTCTACACAAATTTGTAAGCCTGACACAACATGGCCAAGGACTTTCAAAGATTGAAAACCAAATTTACACTTTTTTAAAGATAAGGTCATATTGATTTCATCCATTTTTTGGAAAACTCTATTTAAGTGAATCATATGTTCATCAAAAGTTTTAGAAAAAACAATAATATCATCAATATAAACCATGAGCCAACCTTCAATAATTTCTTGATGGAAAGTGTTATCCATGACTTTTTGGAAAACTGAAGGAGCATTTTTAGGGCCAAATGGCATCCTAACATACTTATATATTCCCATATGAGTAGCAATAAGCAAAAAATTTTGAGAATTTTTCTCAACTGGAACTTGATGATACCCTTTATTACCATCCAGACAACTAATAAATTTTGCACCTTGCAAGGTAGCATGTATTGAATTAATTCTGGGTAAAGGAAAAATATCATCAACAGTATAAGTATTTAAAGCTCTGTAATCTCCACATAATCTAGCTTTATCTTTTTCATAAGAAATTAAGACTGGGGAGATGACACAATATTTGGGGGTGACATCCACTTTCTCAATGATATTCATTTTCAATAATGTTTCAATATTATCTTCAATATCTTTTCTTTTTGATGGAGAAGCAGGATATGGTTTTTTCTTAAGGGAAGGAGGAATATCACTCAAATTACAGGATAAGGTAATTTTCATCTCTTCCTGAACAATTCCCAAGACATGAGAACCATGAGCAAAAGCCATAGGGAAAGAGGTAATAGAGGCAACAATAGAATCCTTTTGTTCATTAGTCAAATGATCACCAAAAGAAGCGGTATTTATTTCATGTAATAAATCATCCATTTCAGTTGTTGTTCTACCTTTACATTGGGTCAGTGAGTTACAAGATTTCAACAAATGCCCAGAAGGTTTAGGAGAAGAAATTTTGAATTTTCTTTTCCCATTCATTCCTAAGGTAAAGCAATTATTTGCTGGGTCCAGTTTCACACCAAACATGGTTAAAATATCATTTCCCATAATAAACCAATTGCTCAAATTATCATTTTTCATGACAACAAATTCACAAATAGCCCTGATAAAACCACCATTATATTTGAAGAATACAGAGGTTTTGTATTTGCCAATAGGAAATAAGGTAGAACCATACCCTCTCCATTTTTCAGAAGTTATAGGCAATAATTTACTCAAATATTCATTATCCACTGAAGCCAAAGCTTTTTCAGATACTACACTTCCTCCAGCACCAGAATCAAGAACTACATCAACATTTTTACCATTAATGATAACAGGTGCCTTTAAAGGGGATATAGGAATAGAATTGTTAGTAATATCTTTAATTATTTCAGCATTTTCTACTGAAGATAAATTCAATACACAATCTTCAGATATATTATTTAAATAATGGACATCATGTTCTAACATTAAAACATCTTTAACAGATTCATTGTCATAGGAGATATTACTTTCACAGTCACTGGAAGAATTATTGACATCAAGTTCAATTTCATCAGTGTCTTCATTTTGTTCAACAAGATGAATTTTCTTGTCACAAACATGACCCTTCTGCCACGGTTTGTTACATTTATAACAAGTATTTGTTGCATATTTTTTAGGTGCAACTGGGGCAGAGGGTTTACCAGATTTTTCTGGGAGCTTTATAGAAGGTTTATTCTGATCATTATAAGATTTACTAAGGTAATTCTTTGGTTCATATCTATGGTTGAGTAGTACTTCATTACAGATATTAATGAAAGAAGAATTTTCCCTTACATGCTCAGTTCTAGCAACAATCAAATCCCTAAGAGAATTTGGTAATTTATACAAGATTTTATCTCTCCAAATATCATAATCCATCTTTGGATCAATTGCTCTAAGGATTTTAGTTATTTTCATCAGAAAAATAATGGGCTTTTCAACAGAGGAGGATACATATCTAGTATTCTCATACAGTCTTTGCTGAGCTAACCTGAATTTTGAACCACCAAACTGATTCTCAATCAAGGATTTCCAATCATTCCATGTATAATGATTGTTATCTAAGAGGACAGATTCATACCACATCAAGGCTACATTGGAAAATAAAGAAATTAGCTTAGAAACAATTTCCTCATCAGGTAGTTTATAAGATCTCTTTAAATTATCAATTCTTTGGATAAAGTGTTGCCAATCAGAGGAAGAATCACCATCAAAGGTAGGATATTGGTATAACTTAGGCCAATTTTTCTGACTACTGGGATGGTCCACTTTTTGGTTTGAATTATTCATTAGTAATAATTCCTGAAGTTTAGCCAGGTGTTCAGAAATTTCATTATTTACAGAAACAGCTGGTGCATGACCATCACAAGATTTTTTGCTAGTAGCAAAAGATTTTACAGACTCATTGTCAGTTTGTTTAATGGTTGAAATATGAGGAAGAAAGGATGAACTTTGTTCAGGTTTTTTCCCTTTATTTTTATGCAGCTTACTGGCAGAAATCTCATTTAATTCATTATTGATGGTTAAGGTTGAGAACTTTTCCTGTAGGTCAGACACATAGTTTCTTATTCTTGGAATTTCAGACATCTGGTCATTCACTTTTGCAAGAGATAGAACATTTCTGTCCTCAGAAACTGAGTGTTTGGTACTTAGTGCATGGAAGTCATTTTTTAGTTTCTTCAACTCATTTTGTAGAGATTTTATTTCATTTTTGAATGAATAATTTTCCTCAATAAGGGGTTTCAATTCACTCAATGTCTTATGCAGACTGATATTTCTATCTGAGATAGCTCTATGGTCACTTCTTATTTGTTTTTGTTGACTAAGAACAATATTCAAGGTTTCTTTGATTTTTAAATAAGCTGTATCTTGTACAGAAGAACTCACTTTACATTGCAAGTGTAAATTATTTAATCTATCATTTTCATGGATTAACACATCTCTCACATGTTTGTCTTTCACAATATTAAAATCAAGGGTATCTTTCAATATTTCCTCAGAAGTTTTTTCAATTAAGTTATAGATTTCAGGGGGAACAGAATCATTTTTAATTGCAAGAGAAGGATTAATTAAAGATGTAGAAGTTAAATGTAAAGGTTCATCAAATGACAATTTGCTAATTACATCAATAGGGCTACTAGTTACAGGAAGCTGTCTTTTAACAGGTTTAACTGTTCTTTCACCATGTTCAATAATATTACCTGCAGAAGAAGATTTATTAGAAAACATACCCAAGTGACTATCAACCAAATTACTTACCATGGCAGAGGAGGAAACTTCCCCTGGGACTGGGTTTGGGATTGTGCTTGGGCCTTCTTTCTCCTGCTTTGTTGGTAGGGATGAGGAGGTGGATGGAAATTGGGTGTTCTGGATGGGCCATGCTGATGATGGGGAGGGTGTTGCACATTCTGTTGGTAGTGACTCATTAGATAATCCCATTTCCATTGCTCTACTTCCATAGTATTTGGATTTTGGATGGTTGAGCTGGGTGGCTGTGAAGGTTGAGCCTGAAATTGAAGCTGATTGGGAGGCAATTGAGGAGGGGCATGGGCCTGAATCTGGTTCCTGAGTTCTTGGACCTGATCCCACAATGTGTCTACCTTTGCTTTGTATGTCATATTTTCTGTCTTCAACTCTTTTATATGACTGGATAGGTTGCTGATTTGTTGTGGCAGAGGAAGCTTTTTTATTTTGAAGCCTTTTGGAAGACCTTCTTGAGGCACTAGAGGCTTTACTTCCTTCTGTGGTACTGGGGGAAGGGGGTTTGGTTTGTTTGCATTTCCTGTCATTTCCACATCCTGCAGTATGTGAATTCTTTGTGTTAACATAAGATTTTTTATGACCAACTTTAGAAGAACTTACAGTGTCAGCATCATAGTCAATTTCTATTTCATCCACTTGCATGTTATCCATTTTTTCTGTCAAATTGTTGGACATACAAGTGGGAAGATTAATATTTTACTTTGTACTTTATAAAAAAATAATCAAAGTTAGTCAATAATTGCTCCAAATAATATAAAAAAAATTTTTTAATTAATTAAATTATAGAAAAAATAACTTTCAATATAAAGTAATAATTAAAAAATTAATTTTTTTTTTTTTTTTTTAAAAAAAAATGGATTGCAAGTTTAAATTGGGAATAACAAGTTAGTTAATTCAACCAATTAATTACCAATATTAAATATGGCAATATATTGGGACTAAGCACAATGTACTTTTAAGTCAACCAAAATTAACAATAATTAATAATAAAAAAAAAAATTAAATTAATAATTCAATTTGTATTAATAATAATGTCAATTCTTCTAGGACTAAGAGGATTTAACACTCTATAATGGTCAACTAGGAAAAAAAAATTTTTTAAAAATTGAACACTTACACTCAGTGAATCAGCAATTAAGCCACAATCACTGTTATTGCAATAAAAATATAGTAATATGAGTGAGAGGCGCAAAGGTGAACTTACTATAGTGATCGAAAAATCACTTCAAAATAATATAAAAATTAATATTATATAAACCTAATATGTCGAACCCAAGTTCGAAACACAGTCGCGGCAAAAGTTTCGTTTTGCTAGGTGGTCCGTGCGTTTTGTCGTTCGTCGCCAGGCTTCAATCGTCGTCGTCGTTTGGAAAGGCCCTCAGTTGTCGGCCGGTCGTCTAGAAGAAGGAGAAAAATAGAAGAAGGAATGAGAGGAGGAGAAGGAGGAAAGGAGTATGGGTAATAAAAAAAATAAAATTTAATAAAATTATTTAATTTATTGAGAGAAAACAACGATAAGTGAGCTGAGAAGAGACAACAAATTGGTTTTATAAATATTATTATTTTTTTTAAGTAAGAGTTCTGCGTGGCAACCAAAATAATTACTATCAGACTTAAAGCAACCTTTAAATTGTTATATAAAATTTTAATTAGAATTTTATTACTAATAAAAAGAATATAAACGTAATATAAAAATTGTATTTAAATTGTTGAGTGTATAATAAGTGATGAGGCTACAGGGGATTATCCAAGGCCCTTTTATAGGCAATGGGTCCTATGAAGCGCTACTCTCTTTGTAAATACAATGATTAGAATGGAATAAAACAAATATATCAAAAAGAGTAAATGAAACATAACAATATAGAGAAAAACATGAAACAAATAATTAAAAGCCCAATTAAGAATCCAATTTCCCCGCCATTAATCCCCAAATCAGTAAGTGACAATAGTAAATAACTAAACAAGAGTGGAAACATAGGAACTATGAGAAATATAATTCCCAACAGATGGTACATCCTGATTAGAGGACATTTTAAGTGAAACAACAAAAAATAATTTGACGCAACAAAACAAGCAATTAATCTCAATTTAGTTCAAATTAATTTATTTGTTTTTTCTAACACAATTAAGGGTCAAAAGAAGCGTCCTTAATAATTGTTTAGTATCATATGAGAGGTATTAGTTAATATATAAATTTAAGTAATTAATTTAAATATATTATAAATCAAATTTACACTTGTAATTATAATATATGTTTTTTAATTAATTAAATATAAATTTATAATTATTAAATATATAAAAATGCGCCATTATTTGTAGAATATATTATATTATGCTCAATTTAATTGTATATAAAAATATATATAACCAATAAATTTAATGTAACATTTGTATATAATAAAATTCTTATATAATTTCATTATGTGATAAAATATTAAGTTATATTCATTAAATACAAGTCTTACCCATTCTTTAAGGTTTTATAATTTATATATCATTTACTGGACTCCTGGAATAGCCTGGCTGACAGTTCTTGTCAGCAAATGCGTCCCCCCACTGTGGGTAAACGTCGTCCCGACGTGACAAGATATCTGGGACAATGCAGTTTTTTCCTGGGCGATAGGAAATAGAGAAGGAAAATTCAGACAAAAATTCAGCCCACCTGGCTTGACGCCTGGTTAACAATTTGGAAGACATGAAGTATTTTAAAGCCTTATGATCTGTTAAAATTTGAAAAGGACTATCTAGGCTGAGAAGAAAAGAACGCCATTTTTTAAGACAATGGATAATAGCTAAAAGCTCTTTGTCATGAATTTCATAATTTAATTCTGCGGCTATGAGTTTGCGTGAATCAAAAGCAACAGGATGAAACAAATTTGTTTCAGGATTTAATTGGGAGATGACCCCTGCAATAGCATAATCGCTCGCATCTGTCTCAACTATTGTCGAAGCAGAAGGATCAAAATGTCGAAGAATTGGGGCTGTGGTGAACGCCGTTTTTAGTGCCTCGAATTCCTTTTGTGCTGTAGAAGTAAAAACAAAAGGAATGTCTTTTCTAAGAAGAGAAGTAAGATTGGAAATAGTTTTAGAGTAATCTTTAATAAATCTTCTATAGAAGTTTGCAAAACCCAAAAATCCTTGGAGCGATTTAATGTTTTTGGGCTCAGGCCATTCCAGGATTTTCTGGACTTTTTTGTCATCCATGACTAAACCGTCAGTGGACAACGTAAAACCCTAAAAATCAATTGATTTGAGGTGGAATTTGCATTTATTATGCTTGGCGTAGAGACCATGATCTCGAAGACGATTTAGGACCTGTCGAACACGATGAATATGTTCATCTAGTGTTTTCGAGAATATTAAAATATCATCTAAATAGACGACAACAAATTGTTCGACAACATCTTGGAAGATGTCATTAACAAAATTTTGAAAAGTTGAAGGTGTGTTACATAATCCAAAAGGCATAACTAAATATTCAAAACTACCAAATCTAGTGTGCATTGCAGTCAGTGGTTCATGACCTTCTGCAATGCGAATCAGATTGTAAGCGCCTCTAAGATCAATTTTAGAAAAGAAATTAGCACCATTGAAAAGGGTAAGAAGTAATGACATAGGAGGAACAGGATATGCATTCTTCTTAGTGACTGTGTTGAGCTTTCTATAGTCAACACACAACCTAAGACTACCGTCCTTCTTTTTTACAAAGAGGACAGGGGAGCCGGTTGGAGATTTACTGGCTCTGATGAAACCCTTGGCTACATTCTCTGCAATGTAGTCTCGAAGAACTTGAGATTCGTCCTTCAACAAAGAATAGACAGGACCTGCCAGAGGTACTGGGCCTATTAACTCTATTTGATGGTCGTAGGGTCGATGAGGTGGTAACTTATTGGCCTTGCGGATTGAGAAAACATCGAGGAAATCGTGGTAGATTTCTGGTAGAGTTGATTTAATGACTTCAACGTTGATTTGGTCGTCCTCTTCATCTTTGAGAGAATCTGTCAAGGGGATACCTGTATTGAGAGAGCAGAATTCGATTACTTCGAGGAAATTTAAATCCTCTTCAAGTGAAGTCATCAAGCTAGAAGGGTTAGCCAATTGCTCATTTAAAGAAAGATCAGATGCTTGCAAGTCATCTGGCAGAGATTTGTCCTCTAGCAGGACGTTGTCAGGCAGGTTGTTTAACTCCATATTGACCTGCATTGAAGAATCAGAAATATACTTAGAGCGTGGGGTGATCAATCCCTTAGTCCAATCAATTTCAGGATTCCAATGCGTTAAAAAGTCATGGCCAAGAATGGTATCGTCCATCCTTGGGGCGTCCAAGACTGATAATTCCCACTCAAAGGGGGGAAAGTTCGGAAAGTTGAAAACCCATAAAACTTTCTTACTTACCCAATATTTGGGTTCCTCTGATTCAACCAAATAGATTGGAGTTTGATCGACTTCTGTAAATGTTAGTTGAAGCTTCTCGGCAAAAGATAAACTAACAAAAGAAATTGAAGCTCCAGAGTCTATAAGACAACTGAAGGGGATATCCTCCTTAAAAAGAATGAATCTCAAGCGGTTTAAGGCAACTCCAGTCCTTAAGACATGGAGTTTCTGTGCACTGGGAGAGATAAGATAGTTTGCTTTGCACACAAGTAAACTATCTACTAGTTTTTTGACTTCGAACTAGTACCTTCTATTTCCTTCAACTTTACACAGTCTTCCAACTTGTGCTTAACCCCACAATACATACATAACCCATTATCTGCTCGTCTCTTCCTCTCAGCTTCTTTAAGTTCCCCTTTAGGATCCAGTACTTTGCTGATATCGCCTGGGGTCGAGCCTTTTGGTCGAGGTTTATCCTTTCCCTTATTGGGTTTGGATTGAGTCGAGGAGGATTGATTTGGTAGTGGGTGTGAAGAAGATCCCAATTTAAAATTTAGGCCTTGAGATTTGTTGGCATATCGACGATGTTGAAGTTGTCCTTGATAAACGCCGTCAAGTTCGAGGGTTCAATCCATTAAATCCGTTAAAGTAGTCATCTTCTGACTGTGAAGATTTAATTGATCCAGAATCCTTGAAGGAAGTCCTTTCTTGAAATGATACTTAAGGGCAGCATCATTCCAACCTACTTGAGTTTGAAGTGCTCTGAAGTTCGAGATATATTCAGAGGCTTTACCATTATCACTCATGCGAAGAAAATCAAGTTCAATTTCTGTGTTGTCAGTTTCATTAGGGTCTCCAAACAATGTAAAAAGCTGGTCTTTGAATTTTTCCCAATTATTGATAAGTAAGTGGGTTTCTGTCGAAGAAAGCATGAGCAGATAAGGTTCGAACCATCTTGCTGCTTTACCGGCTAGGAATGAAGAAGCGTAAACAACCTTTGATCGGTCGCTATTAAAGGTTCAAGGGTCATTATGGAACAGTAGCTTGCAGGTTTGCAAGAAGGGTCGCAATCTGTCGGGGTGATCTCCGTCGAATTTGTCAGGAGATTTCATAGAAGGAGTTTTGAACTTAGATCCCTCTGAAGACGTTGGATTTGAAAGGGTTTTCATGAAAAGTCTCATGAAATCTTCCAGAGAGTTAGATGGTCCAGGTTCTGAGGATTGACCAGAAGGGTGATTGGCTGGGGCGGATGGTGCTTTGTGCATTGTATCCTCTCCTTCTTCTTCATCACTAGAATCCTCAAAATCTTGTGGGATGTCTTCTACAGATTGAACTGAATTTTGCCGTTCCCTAAGGTCGAGTGGTTCCAAAGAGTGAGTGCAGGAAACAGACCTTGTGGCTGTTGGCCTGCCCCTAGCGCGAGCTCTAGTAGTAGCGCCCGTAGGAGGAGTGCGTTGAACAGGTGCCATTTTAAAACTTTAAAAACACCTAAAAGGACGTAGTAGTGCAAAGAATGAGAACTACGGAGAATTAAATTATACTGTCACCGGACGACCTAAGCACAAGGTTGAGGATGTTCCTGAAAGTGAGATGAGGGATTTAGAAACTTCTTCGAAGCACAGAGGAATGATTTGAGGAAGTGATTCGAAGGTCACTCGAAGTAAGAGCTACAGGTTTGAGGAATGTTTGAGAAGAATTATAAGATAGTTTCAAAGGTAATAGGAATTCTTAAGATCTCACGAAGGGTTGGAAACTCAATAATCAAAGGTTTAGGATTTAGAAATGATTTATTGAGAAAATAAAAGAAAGATACAATAACAATGATTTAACTTTATAGATTTTACCACTATTAAATGTAAATATGTTTTATAATTTAATTCTAAGGAATATCGAACCAAATACCCAACCCTTTTATATCCTTTATTCATCCTCGCATTGACCTCCCTCTCATCGCACCATTCCCATACCATTGACCATTACTAACATACACTTAGACCCTCTTCGCTAATATCCGTCCATGCTCAATTTACCCCTTTTAATTAATTAACAAACTTTTAATGAAAACTACTAATGTACTATTACGTTGATCCTAGCGCTGTGCATTGCTTATTGAAAATGAGACTAAGGCACCCTATTGAGAGATTGACTAATTTAGATTTAGAGTTTAGGCTAGCACAGTTAAATAGTAAGTACACAAAGGGGAATCGCAGTTGCTATGGAGAATTGCTTTCTGCGCTTCGAGTATAGATTTAGAACTCGATATTATTGATTTAATGAGCTGCTTTTGCCTCAAGTTTCACGTGGCGCGTGACAGATCCAGGTAGAATTGATAAAGGAAGACCAGAGCCTAAAGATTGACGGTGTAGACAATCCTATAGTACTAGCTATAGGCCTTGACCAAGGGAGTTGGAGAAAAACCAGAGAGAAAATCCCCTGTCCCTTTAGAAAAATAGAGTGAGATTTACTTGCTAAAGTAAGTTGGTTCCTGTTTTGCTAAATCCCCTTTTTAACACACTTGACTGCTTGATGAGCCAAGAAAGTAGTCACCAGACAGACTACCAGACCAAAGGACTGAAATGTAGAACAATGTCCACACCAGAGACCGCAAAGATACTTGATGTAGGCTGCAAATCCACACCAGAGACAGCAATAATACTTGCTATAGCTTGCAAGACTATAACAGAGAAACAGTTGCCAAAGTTAAGTTAAATGAAGAACTCACTTGCAACAAACACAGCCAAATTGTGGCCAGAAAAAAGTGAAAACTGAGTGAGGAACAAGGATATCACCTCCGGATGGTTGTATGATAATTAAGGCTGCCCCAAACTGTCTTATTCACTATGTACACACAGACCACTATCTAAGAGCCCATGCACACCCACCAATCTGGTGCCTGTACCCGCCAAATTGAATAAAAACCCTCCTGAAGCGCTCCCCAACCTTCTAAAACAGAGGCGGGCGGGCCGCCCAACGTCTGAGGTGCTGCCTGAAGCAGCCCCGCCTCCCTGAAGCCAGAAAACCAATAAAAACAACTCATCTACTTAGAAAAATTAGCTACAACTACTAAAACCTTCAAAACACGGAATTTCACTATAACAACATTGAGACATGAAATATAGAGAAAAATTAGCTCTATCCAATGGTACTAAGCACTTAACCCTAAGACTTAAGGTTAGCCCTTAAAACATGAAAAACAAAATTAAACAGCAATCTTTTATAAATGAAATATGAGGAAATGACCCCTTAGAACTTAGAATATGATAAATGTCTTCAAGAAATATAATATAGAGAAAAACTAGGGCTAACCAATGATAGTACCCACATACTCGCAGACCCAATATCCACGGAATAAATCCATAAAAATACCCAATTCCTTAACAGATGTCAATTAAGACATGCACAAACAGCGCCAAATCATGCAACAAAGACCCCTGCCAATGTTGGAAGACCACATCCTCCCTCCAATTAAGAATGTCCACATTCTTTCTTCATCAAACCACCATGTTAAACCTTCTTCCCAAATCTGCCTCTGAAATGGGTCCTTGCCAATACTGCATCGACAATAATTTAATCTGCACCATGACACCACCTGTCCATCCATACAGAACGTCCTGCAATGTCTGCCAATCTAGAAAGAAGACCTGCTACAGACCTGGTCCATTATCTTCTGTAACAGATTCACCTCCACCTCAACCTGGTCCATCTTCTGCCAGCACCAAAAGATCTAGGCCATCCATCCTTATACCCAGATTAATCAAAAAGCTTCACCCTTCCCAGAAGAGTTCCAAAACCCATAAAACAACAAGTTACACCATCCCTGGTCCATCTGATGGTAAAGAACTTTCCTTCCTTCCTTCAACTTTTAAAACTGATGACTTCTCAGTTCCCCCATCTTCTGATAGTGATGAAAACAATGTAGGATCCATTGCACCACCAACACCAAACCACTTTCCCACTATCAAGGCCAAGTTCCAACAACACACATCTCAACAGAAACAACTTCTGCTTCACTACTTCCAATCCACTCCTGCTAGAGATCCACAGGACATTGAGAACAGAAGACACCTCATTCACCAGTTCAAGGCTAATTCTGAACACTTCATTTCATCTCTTGATTCTCTCTGTAATTCCACTAGTACTTAAATTTGATTCAGAAAAGAAAAATTGACCACACCCTCTATAGGATGTAACCACCAACAACCCTCAGTTTTAAGTCTTGGGGGACTATCCTCATTTTATAGTCTTGGGGGACTCAAAAACCCTCAGTTTAAAGTCTTGGGGGACTCAAAAACCAAAATCATAAACCCAGAACCAGAGATCAACCACATTAAGACACAGAGAAAAAACTAACATTCTGGGGTAATTGTAAATAGAGCTGCCAGCCCATCAATTACCCCCAAACTTGCCTTTGCTAAATTCGGAGGCTCCCCCTGTGGATACCCTCCACCAATCTTTCAAAACCAACCCCAACAACAAAAATCATTCCTCAGTTTATAGTCTTGGGGGACTCAACTAACAACAATCCTTAGTTTAAAGTCTTGGGGGACTAACACAATGTTCAGTTTAAAGTCTTGACGGACTAACACAGTGTTCAGTTTAAAGTCTTGACGGACTAGACTTGATAAAATCTTGAACCCAGCCAGTTTAAAGTCTTGGAGGACTACCAGAAACCAGATTTCAGTTTAAAGTCTTGATGGACTGACGGAATTTTGCATAAAATAGACGCAGCCAATTTCATACAGAACACCTCTACAGCCAACCTGCTGAACTTCCACCTTCACTTCATCATCAACCCATCACTGACAATAATCTCCTCCTATCCCTTTCTATCATGTTTTCTCACCACAGATCATGGTTGGATCTCCTGATGTTAACCCTTCTGCTCTCCATTGCTTCACTGCTCCCAAGGACTATGCCTGCAAACAGTGCATCCACATGTGCAGACCTTGCACATTCACTCTTCCAACTCCTGAAGCCAAATTCTACAACAGGGCTTGTGATTCTTGCTATTCCAAAAAGAAAAGATGTGGCAGAGATGCCAACCACCCTATTCCTCCTCCTTCACCTTCTCATAAATACATCTCCAGATCCCCTACCAGATCCCCAGAGCTTGGTCCTTCCTCTTCCTCTTTATCTTCAGCACCTTCCAGAAGATCCAGAAGCTCAGCTTCCAGAACTCTTCCCAAAAGACCAGCCTTAGCTTCCCAAGAAACTGCTTTTATCTCTTCCAAATTAGCTCCAAAAGCTTCAAGATCAGCTCCCAGGCTTCTAGACCGCGTCCAGGCGGCCCGCCCGCCTCACTAGACTGTGAAAATCCGGCTCAAAACCTCCGAAAACAACCGGAAAACAGCCAAATTCAATCAATCAACAAAAACAACTCTACACAATCACCTCCCACTGCTCCCAGAGCAATGCAGCCAACCCTTCCAAGGTCCAAAAACTCCAAATTTTCCCAAACTTCTAGGAGACCTGCCAGAGAACCCCAAGAAGAAACCAGAACACCCAACACTGCACCCAAGCAACAACTTCGTCCCCAGCTAAGACAAAGAAACTACACCTCTCCTCTGTCAGCCAACTATTCTTCTGACAGTTCCATCTCTTCAAAAGCTCCATCCAGAAGAGATCAATATGCTTCCAAATCATCCTCTCCTGCTCCATCTTTTAACAACCTTGGTACTCCATCACCAGCACCTCCTCCAGCTGAATCCAACAGAAATAAAAACAACAACAACAACAACAATCCCACTGCTCCAACTAAGCCCCAGGAACATCAGCCTCCTAGTTCACCTTCTCAAAATCTTTCAGAGGAGGACCAAGAGAATCCATATCTTTCCCTGGTTGATCCACCCACTATGACCATTACAAAATCTTCAGATATCCAAATTCCAGATGCTTACAAATTTGATGAGCTTCCAATCTGTAAGTACCAAATTAATTCATCCCATTTCTTCAACAAAAATAATTACTGATCCAATTCTTCTTGTCTAGTTGGCACCCCTCCTCCTGAATCTATTATTGGATTTGGCCAACCTCTTGAAACTTCTTTGACCCTGGATTATGGAGACATGAAGAAACACCTGAGCACCATGTGTTCCAACATGCTAAAAGCCTTTGCCCTCCATGGATCTTTGAATGACTTTGAAAAATCCCTGAGAAAGCGCCTGTTGGACAACCACTGAAAAATATCTAGGATCATTAAGCACACCCTCCAGCACTCCATTCCTGCCTCTTCTTCTTCCTCCTCTGAACTTCCCTCTAATCCAATTCCTGACCATTACAATCCCTATAATCTCTCCAGCAGGATGCACTTCAAAGAACACAGTGCTTCCCACAATCCCAACAAAAAACAAAAATGACATCACAATCTGGACCAGCCTCCAGAAGCTTCATCATACAGACAATGAGCTCCTTCAAAAAGATTAGAAACATAATAATAATATAAAACAATTAATAAAAATAATTTCAGATTTTTTTTTCTTTTTCTTTTTTTCTGTCTACTAATATACTAAAATTAGAAATTAATAAATAAAATGAAATGAAATAACATAAATGAAATAAAATAAAATATAAAAAATAATACAAATGGTATCCCCCAGCCAATTGATGAGCTGATCCCCTGATACCTTACCCACATCCAAGTGCACCTTGATGTGGATACACAATTAAATATTTTAAATGATTAAAAGAAAACAAACATCAAAAAAAAATTTAGAAATTCAGAAAATAATAAAAAATAATGAAACACAGAAACACATGAAATAAATAACAAATAAAAAAGAAAATAGCATTGCCCGGCCAATTGATGAGCCTTTCCCCACCAATGCTTGCCCACATCCAGGTTACCCTGATGTGGTAACACCCTATATTTTTGATTTTATAATTTTAAACAACCCCCATAAAAAATTTAAAGAAAAAAAGAGAAAAAAAGAAAATAATCTAAAACTGCTATCTAGCAAAAAACATAACTGCAAAATCAAAGAAAGTCCAGCTCCATAGATGGTCCAATAAGGGAAATGCCGATCCATAGAAATGATCACTGGGTGGTCTCCCTCCAACAAGTAAAAATGATGGGAGACCACCAGTGATCCACCACCAATCTGAAAAAACCAAAGATAAAGAAGCCAGTCCCAAACCAGTTTAAAGTCATAGTGGACTTGAAACCTGAATAATAAACAACAGAACTAGAATTCAACTAGGAAAAACAAAAGACTTGAGACAGACATTCTGGGGTAACTGTTCTACAGAGCAGCGAGCTCATCAGTTACCCCCACACTTACCAAAATAAAATCTTGAAGCCCCCTCTGGGTACCTTCTAACAAAAACACAACCTCCAACACAAAAAAACCAAAACCAATAAGAGTGAAGAGTCCATCACTTGAAAACCCAAGGAAATTCCAGTTTAAAATCATAGAGGACTAAAGCCTGTGAAAAGAAACCAATACTAGGGTTCAACCAAATTAAGAGAAAGGGTTGGAAACAGACAATCTGGGGTAACTGTTGATAGAGCAGCCAGCCCATCAGTCACCCCTACACTTGCCAAGATCAAATCTAGAAGCCCCACCCATGGGTACCTTCTAACAAAAAGTTTCCAACACAAAAGTTGCTCTGCAACACCAAAATAATTCCAAAACAAAAAGAACATTCCATAGTTTATCCTCATTGCGGAGTCAATCTTCTGCATGCCTAGTGCCTCTGGGATAAAACCTCTTCACCTGGTCTGCAGCCACTTTCTGTTTCAAGACTGCACCATCCAACTCTTCCAAAACATAAGAACCTCCAGACGCCTGAGATCTGACTCTTTAAGGTCCATTCCATCTGTCAGCAAACATTTTTCCCCACTGACTCTCCAAACTCCTATTATACACCAAAACTGTCAGTATAGTCTAGTATATAAGTATGATATAATAGTGTTTATTTATGGTCCTACTACTTATTGATAAATGATTTAGTGATTAAACCTCAGGGGAAGACTAATAAAATAGTTATACTCAAATAAAACTCACAATACTTGGATTTAAATGCATGCTAGTGGTGGAAAATAGGTGATTAAAATATAGTTATAGCTTATATAAAGATAATATCAATTTATAATGGCTTTATAATATATTTCTGAATGCTAATAATTGTATTGTAGTGATTGTTTGAATTGTAGTAATTGAATGATGATAAATAACCGTCAAAATACCTCCTTACTTATACCCAAATCCACTGGAGTGCACAGACCTTCAATCCAGATGATGTCACTGCTATCCCTGGCAATTACAGCACTGTGAGGGCCCATAACCTCCCCATGGCGTCCACTTCAAGCAGATTCAACACCCAGACCTCCAGTAAGGACCCTCCATCACTATTAATGATAACACAGATCTATACCATAAATAGAAAATCCATATAAAGCGGATACCATAAAGAAACAGGTAAAATAAACAATCAAAAAGAGAATTAATGAAACCAAAATCATATAAAGGAAACAAATAAAATGTCCAAGCCCCCAATAACATTCCCAAGCATCCATATTAACTCAGAAATGTCCTTCCAACCCATAAATCCGTGAATAACCATCCAAGGAAGTAATTTAAGTTGTCCAAACTGAGTGTATGCGCCTGATATAGATGTCTATGCTTCTGTAGGCGTTGTGAGTCCACTGATTTCATCCATATGACCTAAAGTAAGCAGAAAAACAAAGGTTATAGGCTATTAAGGGGCTAAATCCCACTTATATACCTAAATATACATAATATACTGCATATTTCACTGAATATGAGATTTATGTATACATATAAGCTTATGCATGTCAATAATTACTTCATATCAATTAAGATAAGTATATTATGACTCCATTAACACCTTAATAAGTATTATTAGGCTATTGATAAGCTATTTAAACTACTATAATTTATATAATAGAATAATAATTATATATATATAATATAATAATACATATTATTATTTTAACCTTATTTTTAAGTTATAAGCTTAATTTACTTAAGGTTATCTTATTTTAAGCATAAGAAATACTCAGTCGTAGGGATATCTAGGCTGACACTCCCTCACCCCAAAAAAACAATAAAAAAATGTTAAGACATTTTAATTAAAAGTAAGGAGTGAAAATAGAAAAAATAAAAATATTTTTTATAATACATATACTGAATAAACAGTATTATTTAGATTGAAATTTTTTCAAGAGATTTTTAAGATCAGAGATTTCATTTTCTGGAATCCACTGGTCATACTCACTTGATTTATTTTTAAATCTTAATAGATACTCAACTCCCTTTTTTTTAGTAAGGTGTCTCTTTTTAAGTATCTTTTCAATTTCTACCTTTTCAACTATTTCTTCAGGTTGCTGTTTATGCCTTCCTGATCTTCTTGGAAATAGAGCAGTATCATTAGAATGGTATGGTTTTATAAGAGAAATAGGAAATACTGGATGTTTTCTATCATATGGTGCATATAGAATAACCTCAACAGCATTATTACCAACCATCTTTTTAACTACAAATGGTCCAATGAATGGATCCTTCAATTTAACATTACCATTTAAATTGAAATGTAGTTTTGAAATAAGGACTTCATCACCCTCTTTGAACATTTGTTCTTTATGGGCTTTATCCCATCTTTTCTTTTCATACTTAAACACCTTATTTATACATTCTTGAGCATGTTTTCTGCATAATTCTTGCATCTGAAGAAAAGATTTAGTACCTGGATGGATATCCAATCTAGGTAAATTATTAAGAGTTTTAGCAGGGGTATTAGGTATGTAACTCAACCATAACTCAAATGGCTTCTTGCCAGTGACAGAATGTACTGTACTATTATATGCAAATTCTAAACCTGGGATAAGGGTTACCCAATCATGCGTGAATTTGTCATTGTCTTTAAAATTAAAACCAAAAGCACAGTATCTTCTTATCATATCTTCTAAAGTTTGTATCACTCTTTCTGCCAGCCCATCAGTTTGTGGATGGTGTGCTGTAGAAAGTTTTAATTGACACCCTGAAACATCCATAAGTGATGTCCAGAACTCAGAAGTAAATTTAGGATCTCTGTCAGAAACTATTGCTTTGGGGAAACCTGCTATATTTAACATTTGTTTCCACCATAAAAAAGCTAAGTCCTTTGCAGAAACCTCTTTGTGGGTTGGAATAAATTTACACATCTTTGTAAATCTATCTACAATTACCCAGCAGGAGTTATAACTCTTATGCCCTGCTATTGGCAAACCTGTTACAAAGTCCATGTTAATAATTTCCCATGGAGCTTTTGCTTGCTCAATTTGTTGTAATAAACCAGCTCTTTTGCCTGTTAATCTTTTAGATTTTTGACAAGAATCACATGTTTCAACATATTTCAGAACATCCTCAGACATGTTAATCCACCAAGTTGTGTTTTTTACTCTGGTTAATGTTTTATGGTAGTCAAAATTACCTGCTAATATATCATCATGACATATACTTAACATTAACTCCTTCATTGAAGGGGGAATCACAATTACATTACTTAATTTTTTTCTGTAATATATAAAACCATCCTCAATGGAAAATTTTCCTTTTTCTAATGCCTCTTTATACTTATTTGGTAATGTTTTTATTAAAACCTTCATTGAAGCATTAGATGGATCATTTAATATTGTAGTGAGTTTACTCAAGTCAGGATCTGAATTATAATTATCAAGAATTGATTGCATAAATTAATCCTCAAGATCTACAATATAAATGCCATAAATGTTAATAATCTCTGACTCAGGAACATAAGCAGGATTATCATCATTATTAGGCAGAGGTACTCTAGATAACAGATCTACATTAGAGTGCAAGGTTCCTGCTCTATGTGTAATAGTCATCCGTCCTCTGTATTCTTGTACAGCCAATCGCCATCTAAACATGTGTCTATTAGGAGTTTTCATGTTTAAGAGTGACTTAACTGCACTACAGTCAGTTATTAACTCAAATTTTTTGTCTTCAAGGTAATAATGTAGCTTCTCAAGAGCCCATACTACTACCAAACATTCAAGTTGAGTAGCACCATATTTCAATTCACTACTTCTCAGAGTACATGAAATATAGCAGATTACTACTTCTGACATTTTCCCTTCAATAAGTTGTTTTTGATGCAAAGCAGCACCCAGACCAATAAAACTTGCATCTGTATATAATACAAAATGTAATTGGAAATCTGGTAATCCCAAGATACAAGCTGTCATTAAACATTCTTTCAACTTATCAAAAGCCTGTTGTCTTTCATTATTCCAAATGAAAGCTTTTGATTTCTTTATCAGTGTGGTCAATGGTGTAGAAATTGATTGGTAGTTTTTTATATATTGTCTATAATAACCACACATTCCAAGAAAATATTGTACATCCTTTACATTTTGAGGAATGCCAATATTCTTTATTGCAGCCACTTTATTTTGGTCTACACATATTTGTAAGCCAGATACAATATGACCAAGCACTTTTAAAGATTCAAACCCAAATATACATTTTTTCAATGCAAGGGTCATTTTTATTTCATCCATTTTCTGAAATACTTTCTTTAAATGGATTAAGTGTTCATCATAAGTTTTAGAGAACACTATGATGTCATCAATGTATACCATTAACCATCCCTCAATCATTTCATTATGGAATGTTATATCCATTAACTTCTGAAATACTGATGGAGCATTATTTGGTCCAAATGGCATTCTGACATACTTATAAATTCCCATGTGTGTTGTTATCAACAAAAAGTTCTGTGAATTCTTTTCAACAGGAATTTTATGGTACCCTTTATTTCAATCTAGGCAACTTATATATTTAGCACCTTTAAGGGTAGCATGTATAGAGGCAATCCTTGGCAAGGGATAAATATCATCTACTGTAAATGTATTTAATGCTCTATAATCACCGCACAGTCTTGCTTTATCTTGTTCATAAGAAATTAGCACTGGTGATATTACACAATATTTTGGTGTAGTTTCAACCTTCTCAAGAATGTTCATATTCAATAACATCTTAATATTATCCTCTATGTCTTTCCTCTTAATTGGTGAAGCAGGGTATGGTTTCTTTTTAAGACTAGCAGGAATATTATCCATATCACAGGTTAAACTAATCTTCATTTCATGATTTTTTACAAGGCCAAGTTCATTTGTACCATGTGTAAAAGCCATTGGAAATGCTTTAATTAATTCCAAAATATTATTTTTCTCAGCTTTACTTATCTGAGTTCCAAATGATGCTTTTGAAATTTCTTTTTCCAGAAGTTCCATCTCATTGGATTCTCTTCCTTTACACGGGGAATTTGTTACTGACTCAATGTGTAAGACTGTGTTAAAAGAATTTATTTTAAATTTCCTTTTACCATTCATGCCAATTGTAAAATTGTTATTAGCAGGGTCTAATTTTACACCAAATTTAGTCAGAATATCATTTCCAATGATAAAAAAGTTACTACAGTTAGTATTATCCATTACTACAAAGTCACAAGTTACCCTTAAATAACCATGTTGATGTTTTAAGAAAGCAGCAGCTTTGTATTTACCAATGGGGTGTAGCACTGATCCAAAACCTCTCCAATTTTTACTTTGAAGTGGTTCAAGCTTAGACTTATATTCACTATCAATTTTCTGTAATGTATTAGTGGAAACAACAGAACCAGCAGCTCCTGTATCCAGTACAATATTAACATTTTCACCAGAAATGATAGCTGGAACCGTGATAGGTGTCATTCTAAAGTTATCAGCTTGTATATCCTTAATGATTTCAGCATCCTCAAAATTCATTAAAGATTCATTTGAGTCCATATTTAATATCGGATTTTCAAAGATGGACAAATCATCTTCCAACATACAGACTTCATTTTCATCACTATATGAGATATTACTGTCATAATCACTTGATTCTTTACTTTTTTCAGTTTCAGTTTCAGATTCACATTGATTTTCAACAATATTTATGTTTTTCTCACATTTGTGACCTTTTACCCAAGGTTTGTTACACTTATAAAAAGTATTTGTTTCATACTTTTTAGGTACTACAGGTGCAGTAGGTTTTTTCTGCTTCTCCTGAAGTGTTTTTGAATTCTGAATTTTTACAGGTTCAATATTTTGTTTATAAGTGGAATACCTTGATTCATACTTATGGTTTAATAATATTTCATTGCAAATATTAATAAAATCAGAATATTCAGTAACATTTAATGTTCTAGCTACAACAATGTCTCTGACAGATATAGGTAATTTATATATTATCTTATCTTTCCATAAGTTAAAATCCATATGAGGCTCAATGGCTTTTAATACTTTATTTAAATTAATTAAAAATACCATAGGTTTTTCACCATTCAATGGATTATACCTAGTCTTCTCATAAAGTCTCTGCTGAGTAAGCCTGAATTTAGAACCTCCAAATTGTTTTTCAATAAGTTGTTTCCATTCAGCCCAAGAGTAATCTTTACCCTCACTCAAGACAGCTTCAAACCATAATAAAGCAACATGCTTAAATAAAGAAATTAATTTTGATGTTATTTCTTCATCTGGTAACTTATATGAGAATTTCAAGTTGTCAATTCTTTGAATAAAATGTTGCCAATCAGAGCTGGCATCCCCATCATAAGTTGGGTACTGATCTATCTTAGGCCAGTTTTTCTGATTGGATTTTATCTCACTAATCTTAGGTAAATTCACCAACTCATTCACTTTTGATAAATGGTCTTGTATTTCCTCCTGTACGGATTTTTGACTTAAATTTTCAGATTTGACACTACCACCAGATGGTTTTAATTGTGGTGGTATAGGGAAGGAATGAGATTCACTTTTGCCAATGAAAGGATTATTATTATATTGATTATACTTATGATTATCCTGGTTCATTAGTAGATTGGCAGTTTCAATCTCAACTTTAGTTAATCTTTGTAGCAACTCAGAGACACTTTGATTTGTCTGGGCAAAAGATAACTTTGTTCTTGATTCAGTTTTCAATAAATGTGTTTCATATAATTTTTCTAACTCACAGAAGTTGTTTGAAAGGTCATTATATTTATTACTCAATGAATCATATTTAAGAGTTTGAGACAAATTTTCTTTCTCTAATTCTTTGTTATGTGTTGCTAATTGAGAAATGTTTAATTTCAAGGATGAAATTGTATCACTAGTGAGCTTAACTGTCTGTTCCTCACAATCAGTCATTCTATTCCACAATGCTGAAACAATTCTATGGAAAGTTGGATTATTGTTAAAATATTCCATGTCTTCCTTCTCAATTCTCTCACTCTCCTGTGAACTTCTCATTTCACTAGTAGGTGGTGGCAACTGAGGGTTAACTGTATTATCATTATAAATAGTACTGTTATTGTGGACAAAAGACAAGTCAGGTGTATCTACTCTAAAACCTAAATTTCTTAAATCCCCCTCTATTTTTTGCACAGATTTAACATCAATAGAATTACCTATATTTTAATTATCAGTATTATGTTCAATCTGAGAGGGTAATCTACTTACCATGGGATAGATTCCAGTCCTGATTTTTGGCGCTTTTTTCCTTTGTAAGGGTGAGCTGAGGAAGTCAGATGAGAGGGTGGATCCCTGTTGCAACTGTGGCTGGTCCATTGTTGATGGAACCAGTCCCATTTCCATTTTTCTACCAGGATTTTCTCCTGGGAGTGAGTTGACCCGCCTGGGGTAGGGGGTTGCTGACTTGGCTGACTGGGCTGGCCTCCCTTTAACTCTGCCAATGCCTGATTTATCTGCTGAAACCCTACCTTGCAATTGTTTGCAATTGCTCTACCTCTTTGAACATGAGTGATTTGGATTCTTCCAACTTCAGAACCTGTTTGGCCAGGTGGGACAGTTGATCCTGAAGAGGAGGAGACATCTTTTTTATAGTTATCTTTTTTAAGAGGGCATCCTTTTCCTCTATACTCATGCTTTCTGCTTGGGGGTATTGTTGACCCTCCATGTTGATGTCCTGGAAAGTTTTTGTTAGCTTTAGACCTGGTATTATAAGCAGCCTTTTCACTTACAATGTCCTGGGGAGCACTCATATTGTTAACTATGACAATATTTTACGTCTACAGAAAGGAAAAACTCTATGGAATTAGTAGACAAAATATATTAGCAATGATATTACTAATAAAAAAGCAATGGAGCTTACCCTGAATTTATATCTTTATTTAAATAAATTATAAGAAAAATTCGAAAAAATCTGTTAAAAATATAATAATAAGTTCAACTAGACCTTTATAAGGGTGAATAAGTAGCTTACCAAGCTTTAACCAAATACCAATTTAATTGGGTGTTATATTGGTGTCCAAATACCAAGTGAAATTGGGTTTATATTGGGTACAGTTACTACTGTAAATACCTAATTTTTATGATAAAAAATTAGTACAATTATTATAAGGGTTCTTTTCCACAATCACTGAGTTATGATGACCCACTAATATGCAGAAGACCCAAATATTTGGTTATTTTGAGCTTTACTAAGGTAAAAATCACGTCCCAAGGCTTATACTAAATAATAAGTAAAATATAAGGAAAGACCCCCAATTGTCAGTATAGTCTAGTATATAAGTATGATATAATAGTGCTTATTTATGGTCCTACTACCTATTGATAAATGATTTAGTGATTAAACCTCAGGGGAAGACTAATAAAATAGTTATACTCAAATAAAACTCACAATACTTGGATTTAAATGCGTGCTAGTGGTGGAAAATAGGTGAATAAAATATATTTATAGCTTATATAAAGATAATATCTGTCAGTATAGTCTAGTATATAAGTATGATATAATAGTGTTTATTTATGGTCCTACTACTTATTGATAAATGATTTAGTGATTAAACCTCAGGGGAAGACTAATAAAATAGTTATACTCAAATAAAACTCACAATACTTGGATTTAAATGCATGCTAGTGGTGGAAAATAGGTGATTAAAATATAGTTATAGCTTATATAAAGATAATATCAATTTATAATGGCTTTATAATATATTTCTGAATGCTAATAATTGTATTGTAGTGGTTGTTTGAATTGTAGTAATTGAATGATGATAAATAACCGTCAAAATCCCTCCTTACTTATACCCAAATCCACTGGAGTGCACAGACCTTCAATCCAGATGATGTCACTGCTATCCCTGGCAATTACAGCACTGTGAGGGCCCATAACCTCCCCATGGTGTCCACTTCAAGCAGATTCAACACCCAGACCTCCAGTAAGGACCCTCCATCACTATTAATGATAACACAGATCTATACCATAAATAGAAAATCCAGATAAAAGCGGATACCATAAAGAAACAGGTAAAATAAACAATCAAAAAGAGAATTAATGAAACCAAAATCATATAAAGGAAACAAATAAAATGTCCAAGCCCCCAATAACATTCCCAAGCATCCATATTAACCCAGAAATGTCCTTCCAACCCATAAATCCGTGAATAACCATCCAAGGAAGTAATTTAAGTTGTCCAAACTGAGTGTATGCGCCTGATATAGATGTCTATGCTTCTGTAGGTATTGTGAGTCCACTGATTTCATCCATATGACCTAAAGTAAGCAGAAAAACAAAGGTTATAGGCTATTAAGGGGCTAAATCCCACTTATATACCTAAATATACATAATATACTGCATATTTCACTGAATATGAGATTTATGTATACATATAAGCTTATGCATGTCAATAATTACTTCATAACAATTAAGATAAGTATATTATGACTCCATTAACACCTTAATAAGTATTATTAGGCTATTGATAAGCTATTTAAACTACTATAATTTATATAATAGAATAAAAATTATATATATATATAATATAATAATACATATTATTATTTTAACCTTATTTTTAAGATATAAGCTTAATCTACTTAAGGTTATCTTATTTTAAGCATAAGAAATACTCAGTCCTAGGGATATCTAGGCTGACAAAAACCAAACAACCAGGTTTCAAGGGATTCCTAAGTCTATGAGCTAACTTCTTGTCCCAGTACCTGACTGATTGATTCCTAATCTTCATCATTCTAGAGTATGCCTTCTCTTGACATTCCTCTTTAAATTCCAACTGTTGCATCCTGGCACAGAGCAAATCTTCTGTTGAGTGCATGTCATCCCAATCAATTCCCAGATAAGAGACAGCTTCTAAGTCCACTGGTAGAACGGCTTTCTGACCAAACATTAACTAATAAGGAGAATAGCCAGTTGTCCTCTTGACAGTGACCCTATCAGCAAATAACACCAAGGGTAAATAATGCCTCCACTTTTCAGCACTATCTCCGCACATCTTCACCAAAGGAGTACAGTACGGATCTCTTGACAAAGGAGGTCTCTTCAAGGGTGGATTCAAGCCCACAGGCATAGACTCATTGACAGGCCTAATCTTCTGCGCTACCTTCTTATACTTTGCCACTCCACCTTCAACTTGAGGGATCTTCAGGAAATCTTCACCACCAGACCTGGAACAAAAACCAAGGGTTTCCCCATTGCTCACATGTGTGGCCAAGGTAATGTTTTTGAAATGTGTAGAAGAAACCCTAGCGGTGCACAATTGGGAGGACTTACTTTTACACCCCAATCTCACCACTCCAAAACTTTTCCGCAATTCCAAATCTTCATCTTCACTTCCGTCTTCCAAATCTTCAAATCTTGATTCATCTTCAGAATCAACTCTTTTGAAATTTTGCAGTTTAACCTCATGCTGGAGGCCCAAAAATCAATCTTGATGATCTTCTCTCTTCATAATTTTCTTCAGTTTAACCTTATGCTGGAGGCTCAAAAATTGATCTTGACAATCTTCACAAAAATATTTTGAATCTTCTTTCTTCATTATCTTCAGATTTTTTTCTTGATTTTGTTGAATTATCTTGAAATTTTTATCTTCTTTTCTTGAGCTTTCTTCTGACCTACAAAAATAACCAGGGGTTTCCCCAATGCTCACAGGTGTGGCCCAGGTAATGTTTTTGAAAGGTGTAGAAGAAACCCTAGAGGTGAACAATTGGGAGGACTTACTTTTAGACCCAAATCTCACCGCCCCAAAACTTTTCCACATATCTTTCAATAAAGATATATAACCAATCTTCTTCCTAGAACTTGAATTAAAAATAATTAAGAATCTTGAGAGAGAACAGAGACTTGATAAAAAACTTGATGAATACTTGCAGAGAAGAGAAACATTAAAAAGAGAAAGTTGAAAATCCACTTGGTATATCTCCAAGGGAGCTGACCTACTACAACCTGGGATTTCCTCATCTTGGGGAGAGGTTGTAGCGCTAGGGTGATCAGCCCTCATTACTCTAAAAAAGACAGACTCTCAATAGAGCCTGAGCCACACTCCAAAAAACCAGAGGCAGCACCCACTTCCTTCCTTCTCCTGCAACAATCCATGCACTGGCACATTGAAGATAAACCAGGCCTGGTCTCCCAACCATCCTCTCCAGGGGATGATAACCTCATGTGAAGCCTCCTTTTGTCTTCACCAGTCAACTCCAAGCTGATTCCCAAATCAAATTGATAACCAATTCTTGCCTGAAAATCCATCAAGAATGGCCCACCCAAAACTGCATTTACATTACCTTTAGCAATGTAAAAATCAACCTTCCCTGAGGCTCTGCCAACATCTAACTTCACAAACTCTGAAGCTCCAACCAATTCAGTGACATGACCACCGATCCCTCTCAAATTCCCACCAATACCAGTTTTGATGGGGAGGCCCAAATGAGTTGCCTCAAACAAAGAAATCAGGTTTATCTGAGAACCTGAATCCACCAATGCCCTTGCCTCCCTGCCATTCAGAGTGACATTGACATATCCCAGAGGAGCAGAAAAATGAGTTTCCAACCCCTCACCAAACTTTTCAGCAGAATCACAAATGTATTTTACCTCCCCAGAAGAAACTCTTCTCCTGGTCAACAACTTTTTCTGTCTATCAGCCAACCCTGGACTGATAGCATACAATTCCCCATAAGATAGGGAAACCTGACCCTGATTCATCCTTTCCAGGACAGACTCCATAACATTAACTTGACCAGAAACTACTGGCCTCTCAAAGTGAGCTCTTTGCTACACTAACTTGGTCCTAGAAGCTTCTTGAGGACCAGCTCCACCAACAGGTTTACCATTAACAGGAACCAAACCAGATCCCTCACCAGAACCTCTAACTCCAGGAGGCTTTGGCAATGAGGCCAAAGGGACATCCTCCTCAGAGTCAGAATCCACCTCCATTGGAATTGGCTCACCATTCATGTCCAATGCGCCAAAACTAGGGGGGTCCATGTCAGCCATACCCTTCTGCATCTTGTACAGCTCCTCTTTGCTGTACCTCTTCCTAGCTGCACTCAGATTAGGATCCACCTTTGAAGCATTTGGCTTTGGTTGGGCCTGAGAACTGCTCTTAGGCCTTCCCACCTTCCCTGCTTCCACATCATAAACACCAGCCAAGCATCCACCACTTGACTGCCCACCACAAGAATACAACTCCAAACCACCAAAGGAAGTAGAAAAAGAGACCTTATTGACCTCCTTCCCCTTTCCCTTAGTATCCTCATCCTCCTTACCAGAAGACCTCCCTTGATCAGGAATCTCCTCAAACCTTGGCCTCCTTTGATTGAGACCTCCCCTTCTCCTGAACAAATCAACAGGAGCCTGCCCCTCACTGGGCTTAACAAAAGAACCATCAGGGAACTTGAAAACCCTGCCATCAAATTCCACCTTTCCTTCAGACACATCCCTGTTCAATTCCCAACAATCATTGGACCTGTGCCCTCTCCTACTGCAATAAGAGCAGACCCAAGGATAACTCCTACCAGCTCTCCTATCAAAATCTCTAGGCTGAGAAGGTGCCTTATTGAACTTCTTAGCCTCCTGAACAAAAATATGCAGCTGCTTTGTAAGATCAGCCAACTGCTCCACCATTGGGTCCCTCTCCTGTTTTGGAACCTGCACCAAAATTCTTCTCCTCCTTTTTCTCCCTAACTTCCTCTTCAGCCAAAGCCTCACTGACTTTGCTGACATACTTGGCACACCCCTCCTGATAGGTGTCCACAGCCAATAACTTCAAATGGGCCTCAACAGCCTCCTTCACCTTATTCAAGGAAGGCAACTTCTGGTCCCCATTAGAAAGAGTCTTCATCAATTCCTTTCTTGACAACTCCAACACATCCATCCTGACATCTCTAGCCAGGGCAGACCAAAAAACATCCTTGGCAGCATTTTCATGTGCCAGCTCCTCCACTTCCACCAAATATTCTACCACAGAATCAAACTGTAGCAGAAACTTCCTGTAACTATGCAAGTTACCAACACCACCATAAGATTGCCATTCACTGACAACCTTGTTCAGATCCACCATAGTGAACCTGACACCCCATCTATCTATCATCTCCCTACACAACAATTTCCAATCCCTCTTCTTGTAGCCAGACATGGCCACAATCTCCTTCTCCACTGACCTATCACCAATGAAGAAGATAATCTGCTTTACCATGTCCAGGTAGGAAGCACCATCCACTCCAGCAGCAGTTTCATACTTCTCTAGAAACCACTTGACATCCTCCCCATTAAACTTGGTACCATCCCAAGTTTTAATCCTTACACACTCCCTAACCATCACAGAAGGAGGACCATCTCCCCCACTGACAGTCACCACAGGAATAGCAGAACCAGAAGCCATTCCTCCAGACCAAAACACCAAAAAGAGCCAACCAAAGAAAACAGAGATTCCAAAGAACTAGAAAGTTCTACCCCACGTTGGGCGCCAGAAATGTAGACAATCCTATAGTACTAGCTATAGGCCTTGACCAAGGGAGTTGGAGAAAAACCAGAGAGAAAATCCCCTGTCCCTTTAGAAAAATAGAGTGAGATTTACTTGCTAAAGTAAGTTGGTTCCTGTTTTGCTAAATCCCCTTTTTAACACACTTGACTGCTTGATGAGCCAAGAAAGTAGTCACCAGACAGACTACCAGACAAAAGAACTGAAATGTAGAACAATGTCCACACCAGAGACAGCAAAGATACTTGATGTAGGCTGCAAATCCACACCAGAGACAGCAATAATACTTGCTATAGCTTGCAAGACTATAACAGAGAAACAGTTGCCAAAGTTAAGTTAAATGAAGAACTCACTTGCAACAAACACAGCCAAATTGTGGCCAGAAAAAAGTGAAAACTGAGTGAGGAACAAGGATATCACCTCTGGATGGTTGTATGATAATTAAGGCTGCCCCAAACTGTCTTATTCACTATGTACACACAGACCACTATCTAAGAGCTCATGCACACCCACCAATCTGGCGCCTGTACCCGCCAAATTGAATAAAAACCCTCCTGAAGCGCTCCCCAACCTTCTAAAACAGAGGCGGGCGGGCCGCCCGATGTTGGAGGTGCTGCCTGAAGCAGCCCAGCCTCCCTGAAACCAGAAAACCAATAAAAACAACTAATCTACTTAGAAAAATTAGCTACAACGACTAAAACCTTTAAAACACAGAATTTCACTATAACAACATTGAGACATGAAATATAGAGAAAAATTAGCTCTATCCAATGGTACTAAGCACTTAACCCTAAGACTTAAGGTTAGCCCGTAAAACACGAAAAACAAAATTAAACAGCAATCTTTTATAAATGAAATATGAGGAAATGACCCCTTAGAACTTAGAATATGAAAAATGTCTTCAAGACATAAAATATAGAGAAAAACTGGGGCTATCCAATAATAGTACCCACATACCCGCAGACCCAATATCCACGGAATAAAACCAGAAAAATACCCAATTCCTTAACAGATGTCAATTAAGACATGCACAAACAGCGCCAAATCACACAAAAAAGGCCCCTACCAATGTTGGAAGACCACAACGGATGAATTGTTTGAAATTTTTTTCAATTGCATGACCAAGTCATCAGTGCCGATCCATGAGGGAGCCTTTCATGGCATGTGGATGATTAATAACTGCATTTTTTTTCACCGTTTTCAAAAATGAGGGGAGAAAGAAAGAATTTGAAGAGGAAGAAGAAGATCCAGCCACACATTCACCACCTGAAGTTATGTCAACAGTAATAAACTTGTTAGATGTTTCAAATTCACACCTTTAAATCAATTCTTCCACAGACACATCATCAGATTCCCCCAATTTTGAATAGATCCAACCAACACACTTTTTGAGTTTCTCTATGTTTGCAGCTGCAATGTGGGATCTATGGATGTAGTATAACTCATCAAGTAAGTAGTGGTATAATTGATATGGAATACAATCAGGGTGAATATTGAGTTGGAGTTCTGAAGTAAGCATTTCATAAATGATTTTGAATTTCATCAGTTCAGCTTCTTGATCACCTGGAATTCTTTGATTGGAAGCATAGCCAATGGTACCAACAATGCTTTTAACTAATGCCAAGGTACATTTGTGCCAAACATCTCAGTTGTCTAAGTCTTTGTTGAGCTTTGTAAAGTTTTCAGTAAGATCTAAAACTAATTTCATTGCCTCTAGACATTGCTTCATTAACAGCAGACTATTTACACATTGACTGGAGCAGGTAAATTCATGGGATGGGGCCAATTGGGTGTTAGGTGACAATGATGATAGCATATTGTTCCAATAGTAATCTTGGTCTGGAAAAATAGCCAAGGAGAGTATAAGACAAGAGAGTTGGGGGGGGGGAATCAGAGACAGTTGAAGATATTCAGAGGTAGGGTAGAGAGTTTTGAGGGAGAGGGAGAGGTTAAAGGGGAACAGGGGGGTTTCCAAGGAAGGGAGCTAAATTCAGAGAGAGAGGGGAAGTTTCTAAGAAGTTTTAGATGTGTTGGGAGAAAAAAAATTCACCAGATCTCAGACTGCATTAGGGTTCTTTGGGCTACTCACACTTCTCTTCTGCTAACATAGTGGAGTCTTAGGTCACTTATAGCTACTTACACCAATGCATGAAAGCCCATAACCTTTTGCACGGTATCAGCACTCAGAACTCTGGAAAGAACTGGAGAACCTGGATGCCGCTGCAACAAGTTTTACTCACAATAACTAAGTATATAAGCCTAACTACTCAACAAGATTGAATTAAATTAGGTCAGTTATCCTGCTACAGCCTAGATTTCTAATTATAGGGATTCCATAAAAATTATACAACCTTTGACCATGTACAGCCTACTATGTATTTAGCCTTGCATAGTATAAAAACTATGACATTAGCAGTAACTTTCCCTCAGATAAGTTAGCATTATTGTTTGCTCAAAAAAGTTAGCAGTATCATGCCCTCAATCAAGTTAGCAGTATCACTTGCTCATTCTCATTATTCCTCAACATTAGGGTCAGAATGCCATCATTTTCATTGTAAATGTTAGTGCTAGTGTTAGAATTAGAATTAGAGTTAGGGTTAGGGTACATAGATGGTTTCTAATAACACAAATTATGTGATAAAGATTTTTGTTGAATAAAATATTTATTTTATTTATGTCTAATAGGTTGTTTCTGGGCTATAATATGTAGGTATTCACTATAATTAGAAGTTTAGGTTGACACTGGGTAACAATATGCAGGTAATTTCTATAATTAGAAGTTTAGGTTGTTGCCAGAAAAAATTCAGGTTGTCACTGAATAACTTCCCTTAAATTAAAGTAATTCAGATTGAATTAAATTATGAGTGAAGAGGTTGTTAATATTGACGCTTCAAGATTTTCAGATGTTTATTTTCTATTAATTTTTATATGTAAAAGGCTCTACTCAAAATAATAATTAGTACCAGATATATATACATTGATCTAGGGTTTCTGCGACACTGTTGAGTTTAACCTATCACTCTCAACACCCACCCCCTCAACAAGCTGCAGAACACCATTGCTTTAATATGTAGTTCAGTAACAGTTTAAGTTTGTAAAATAGAAATAAATAAAAGTAAGAAAAGGAAAAAGAAAAAAAGAAAGAAGGAAAAAAAGGAAAACAAAACAACAATATATATATATATATATATATATATATATATCTCCCGCTCCCACACTAAATCACCTTAGTCCCAATTTCACACAAGCAGAATTATGTAGAATTTTACCTAGACTCTTTGTTAAAACATCAGCCAATTGGTTGCTCCTCTCCACCCATAACAGATTGGCCTATTTCTTGAATAGTTGCTTGTTAATGTAGAAGAAATTGCATTTGACATGTCTGGTTCATTTTTTTGAAGCCTGATTAGAAGATATTTTTACAGTTGACTGATTGTCACATTTGTGGAGTGGTTCAGTAAAACCTATAAGTTTGTGTAATAAATTCTTGATCCAGATTACAATTCTTGTAATTGCACTCAGCACCATCAGATCTGCATTACTTGTTGAAGTGACCACACAGGACATATTTTTTGAGCTCCAAAAGATTAGGGACCCTTGTAGCAGGATGACCATCCCTCCAGTGGACCTTGATGTTTCTCCACCCCAGTTAGAGTCTGAATATGCTTTGAGTTTACCAGTGAGATTAGATTGCTTTCCAAGGAATAATTTTTTGCGTTTTTTCACAGATAAATAACCCAATAGTTGTTCCAATGCATTCCAATGCTCTTGTTGAGGGCACTTAGCAAAACAGGAGAGAAGATTTACTGAAAAAATATATCTGGTCTTGTCCTTGTAGCTATGTAGCTCAAAGAACCAATGATAGATATATATTCCTTTGGTCAAATAGATATTGCTTTGTCACCCCGAGTAGTTAAGTTTTAATGTGCTGGTAAGGGGGTTTCCTTTCCCAATACTGGACCATTGTGTGATGAAAGGACTTGGTCTAGAAGATGTGTTAGGTGAAGTAAGAATCCTGTATCTGTTCTGGTTGTTGAAATTCCCACAATTAAAATAATTGAGTTTTCCCATTTGATAGATAGACTCTTTTTCAGACAAAGCTCCAATGTTTTCAAGCTTTCTATGGAATCACCAGTGACTAGACCCTCATCTGCATGGATCCATATAAAAGTTTTAACATGGTTTTTAGTTAGTAATTAGACGCTATTATCATATTTGGAAACTTGATAACCAGCATTTTGAAGGGTCCCACTAAGATGTTGCCGCCAGCACCTGGCAGCCTGAAATGTTCCATATAAGGCTTTTTTGAGTTTAAGAAAAAGGCCATTGTTTTTTTCAAAGCCAGGTAGATCTCTAACCCTTGGTTCCTCTTTCAACAGGCTGTGACATCAAAGGAGTGTACCATCCAGTTATTGATAGCTGCAATTTTTAGAATGAGACACTGAGAGACAAAAGTGGCTGTGGGAGCAAAGTTGTCTGTGAAAGCAAGTCCAGGAATTTGTTTGAAACCCTTGGCAACATATTGGGCTTTTCTTTTTTTGATTACGTTATCAGAATCTTTTTTTTCTGCAAAGACCCATCTGGAATCAAGTATACAGGCACCAGTTAATGGCTTAAATTTTTTCCAAACATCCATGTTGGTCAGATTTTAAATTTCTGATTCACAGGCTGCCTGCCATTCTTTTGATTGTTTTTAAGTCTTTGGAGTTGGAAAAGCAAAGAAAGCCAAGTTGTGTTCAATTTCATGATTAAGAGATTCCTGTTCCATGAATTTTTTTCCCTTGTAAAGTTGCCAAGTTTCAAAATTAAGGTTTTGGAAGTTGAGGAATTCACAAGATGATTGATTGAAATCTTGTTGATTGGGGAAGATTTTCAAGGTGTACTAAAAACCACCCAAGCTGATGATAAAGGCTTCTTTTGGGATGGATCCCAAAAGAGCCAACCCTTAGAACCTTGTGGATAGCCAACAACAAAACATTGTATTTTCTGATTGCCCAAATTTTGTCTTTGTTCTTTTGGAATATGGACAAATGACTGCTCACCAAAATTTTTGAGAAGGTCAAGTTGCGTCTTGGTATCAAACATTGCTTCAAATGGGGTCATGGATTGACAGATGATTTTTGGAAGATGCTTGAGGATAAAGGCTGCCCATCTATAAGCAAAGCCCCAAAAGAATTTGGGAAAGCCACTGTCATGCAAAGCCATGTTACCCGTCTCCCCAATGCTTTGATTGAAACGTTCAACTCTACCTTTCTGTTCATGGAAATATGGTAGTGTCAGTTCATTTTGAATGCCCTTGGATTCCAAAAAAATGGCCAACATTTTGTTTTTAAATTAACCCCCATTGTCTGAAAAAAAAAACTTGAAATTCTTTTTTGTTTGATTTTCTAAGAAAGTTATTGTTTTCATAATAATGTCTGGAGCTTCCAATTTTTGTGTGAGAATATGGCATTCACCATATGATGTTGCAATGTCTTTGATTGTGAGAGCATACAAGCCATTGAAAAATGTTGCTTCTTCTAGGGGACCAATAAGATCTGCCATAATAATGCCCAGCTTTTCTGGGTTCCTTCCTGAAGAATCAAGTAAGAACCTTCATTTGCTTTTGCATATTATACAGGAATAACATACTATTTTTCCAGGAGGAAGTTTTTCTGGTAGTCTGTTAGCTATTTTCCAAGCTATCATCCTTCTTAATTGTCAGAGGCTGGCATGGAAAAACTTACAGTTCCAGTCGTTCAATTCCAACTCATTTTTGTTACATACTATGACAGGAAATGGAAAATTGGAAATGTTGATAGGAATGGAAGATTTAGCTTGTAAAGGATTTTGAGATGGAGAAGGAGTGTCAATGACAGAAATTTTGTGTTCTGAGGCACAAGTGTAGATTGATGATGGTTTTTAATGATAGGAGAAGGAAGTAACCACAATCTATTTACACATTTAGCTTGTAGTTGCTCTAGTCCATCTTTCCAAAAGCTAAAAACATCTCCAGAAGTGCTCATCAGCATTTTGCCATTCAGTAGAGCTACAGGAGAGATGAGAGTACCTATAGCTTTTCGACAATAATGAGCCAGTCCAACATTAATAATCTCCCCATGTTTATCAATAAAGCACATGATCCCTGTGCCTGTAATAAAGTTTTTTGCACCATTAGCTGCTACAGTCAATGGAATAGGATGAGCAAGTGACTTTAAATCAACTAACAGTTCACTGTTACCAGTAAGGTGGTGAGTAGCACCAGAATATAGCATAAAAGTTTTGTTTGAAGTAGAGGCAGGAAGGTATTCAACTTTAACAAATGCGACCATAGGCTGTTCATCAATGACTTTGACAATTTGGGCTTGGTTTTGTCACCGGACAACCTACGCACAAGGTCGAGGATGTTCCTTCAAGTGAGATAAAACGTTCAGATACTTCTTCGAAGCCCAGAGGGATAGTTCAAGGAAGTGATTCAAAGGAAGAACTACTGCTTTGAGTTATGTTCGAGAAGGATTCTAATATAATTTAACGGTAATATTAAAATTCTTAAGATCTCACGAAGGGTTAGAAACTCGACAATCAAAGATTTAGGATTTAGATATGATTATTGAGTAAATAAAGAAAGATACAATAATAATGATTTTCACTTAGAGTTTTATCACTATTAACTATAAATACGTTTTATAATTTAATTCTAAGGAATGTCGAACCAAAACCCAGCCCCTTTTATATCCTTTACTCCTCCTCGCATTGACCTCATACTCATCCACCATTTTGCACACCATAACCCATTTAAAATATATCCGTTACACCTGGACCCTCCTCACTAACATCCGTCAACCCCTTAATCCTTCACTAACCATTCCGTCCATGCTCACTACCCCTTAATAACCCTCAGACATTCCATGAACCTTTTAATGTACTATTATATTAACTATTGCGCTGTGCGTTGCTTATTGGGAAAAAAGACTAAGACACACTATTGAGAGATTGACTAATTTAGATTTAGAGTTTTTTAGGCTAGCGCAATTGAATAGCGAGTACACAAAGAGAAGTCGCAGTTGCTATGGAGAGTTGCTTTCTGCACTTCGAGTATTGATTTAATGAGCTACTTTTGCCTCGAGTGTCACGTGACGCGTGACAGATGCCTGGGTATAAGAACGCGAGCTCCGTTGAGCGTAAAACATATTTCCCACACTAATTTCCCTTCCTCTTTTACTTAATTATTAATTTTATTACTTTGAATCACTATGACAGATTTCCCTACACCGACTCCCACGCCTCCACACCCTAAAGCGGATGGGGGTGTTGTCACACGGCAATTTTCGAAGACTTGCACGGCTTGCGAGTCGATGGAGTATTTCTGCGTGGAGAGCACGGCAACATGAGGGCCTCGCCAGAAGTGCAAGTTTTGCCGATGGAGAAGAGTGGCGTGTGACGCCTTAGCAAAGAATGCCGACATTGAGAGCCAGTTTACTAAGACAAAGTATTGGGTGATCCCTAAAACGAAGGAAGTAGTTGAGGACATCTGGTGTCGGTCAGTCGTCTAGAAGATATAAGAGAAGAGGGAAGAAAAGAGAGGAGGACAAGAAGGAGATAGTAGTCTAGAAATAAAGGAAATAAAAACAATTGAAATTATTTAATTTATTTGAGAGAAAGCAACGACGAGTGATTTGAGAGGTGACAACAAATTGGTTTTATTAATATTTAATATTGTTTAAGTAAGAGTTCTGCGCGGCAAACACTATAATTACTATCAGACTTAAGGCAACCTTTAAATTGTTATTTAGAATTTTTAATTAGAATTTAATACTAATAAAAATAATAATAAGCGTAATAATTTTATTTTTAAATTGTTGAGTGTGTAATAAGTGATAATTCTACAGGGGATTATCCAAGGCCCTTTTATAGGCAATGGGTCCTCTGAAGCGCTACAAGTGACTATATACAAAATAGTAATGAAGTAAAACAAGAAGATAAAAGAAGACATTTGTAACATAGTAATTAAGAGAAAATTATACGAAAAATAATAAGAATCCCAATTAAGAATATAAAATTCCCATCCCTAATTTCCCAAATCAGTTAATACAAAATAGTGAGTAACTAAACAACCCTGTGATCTAAGAACTATGGGAAAAACAGATCAAAACAAGTATTACAATCTGTTTTCAGCATTTCTAAGTGAAACAAATAACATGTTTTGACGTAACAAGGCATGCAATCATTTTAATTCAGTGTAAATTAATATGTATTAATTGTTTTCACTATGTAATTTAATAACTAGTTTAACTGAAACAATTAATTAATTTAATTTGAGAATTTATAATACTATTTTATAAAATAAGTATTATAATTTATTTGATTTTCTTCCTGACACAATTTAAGGGTCAAAAGAAGCGCCACTAATTATTGTTTAGTATCATATGAGAGGTAGTATTTAATATATAAATTTAAGTAATTAATTTAAATATATTATAAATCAATTTTACACTTGTAATTATAATATATGTTTTTTTTCTTTTTAATTAATTAAATATAAATTTATAATTATAAAAATGCGCCATTATTTGTAGAATATATTATATTATGCTCAATTTAATTGTATATAAAAATATATATAACCAATAAATTTAATGTAACACTTGTATATAATAAAATTCTTATATAATTTCATTATGCAATAAAATATTAAGTTATATTCATTAAATACAAGTCTTACCCACTTTTTAAGGTTTTATAATTTATATATCATTTACTGGACTCCTGGAATAGCCTGGCTGACACTCCCTCACTCTAAAAAACAATAAAAAAAATGCTAAGATTTTTTCTTTTTGTATTTTTTCAACAGAGCAGGCAGATTTGAAATTTCCTTGCCAGGTATCCATGCATCATGTTCAGATGATTTGTTCTTATATCTCAATAAATATTCAGTACCTCTTTCAGAAGTGATAATTCTATCATTGAGAATTTTATCAATTTCTGCTGTTTCTGTGACTTCCTGAGGGTTCTTCTTAGGTCTTCCTCTTCTTTTTGGAAATAAGTCACTGTTGGAAGTATAAGGTTTAAGTAAAGAAATGGGAAAAACAGGATGTTTCCTATCATATGGAGAATACAATACAACTTCTACTGCATTATCACCAACCATTCTTTTAACAACAAATGGTCCTACAAAAGGATCTTTTAATTTGTGGTTACCTTGTAAATTGAAATGGACAGTAGAGATCAACACTTCATCACCCTTTTTAAATGTGTATTCTTTATGGGATTTATCCCATCTTTTCTTTTCATATTCAAATGCTTTATCAATACAACTTTGAGCATGTTTTCTGCAGAGCTGTTGCATTTGCATAAAAGATTTTACACCAGGGTGCAGTTCCACCTTAGGTAATTTATTATTGAGAATCTGAGCAGGAGTGTTTGGGACATAACCTAACCAGAGCTCAAAAGGCTTTTTCTCAGTGACAGAATGAACAGTGCTATTATATGCAAATTCAAGACCAGGCAAAAGAGTGACCCAATCATGAGTAAATCTGTCATTGTCTTTATATTCTAAACCAAAGGCACAATACCTTCTAATCATATCTTCCAGAGTTTGAATCATTCTTTCAGCTAGACCATCAGTCTGAGGATGATGAGCTGTAGACAATTTTAACTCACAGCCACAAATATCCATCAAAGAGGTCCAAAACTCAGAAGTGAATTTTGGATCCCTATCAGAGATAATGGCTTTTGGAAAACCAATAATATTAAACATGTAAGACCACCATAAGAAAGCTAATTCTTTGGTGGATACATCTTTGTGGGTTGGAATAAATTTGCACATTTTCGTGAATCTATCCACTATTACCCAACAAGAGTTAAAGCTGTCTTTACCTGCAACAGGAAGACCAGTGACAAAATCCATATTAATGATTTGCCAGGGAGCACTAGGTGCTTCAATATGTTGTAATAACCCTGCCCTTTTACCTGTTAACCTTTTAGATTTTTGGCAGGAATCACAAGATTCAACATATAATTTTGTGTCTTCAGACATATTAGCCCACCATGCAGTGTTTTTGATTCTAATCAATGTTTTTTCAAGATCAAAATGACCAGCTAATATGTCATCATGACAAAGTTTAAGGATAGTTTCTTTCATTGAAGGAGGAATAACAATTACATTGGTAAGCTTCCTTCTATAATATATATAACCATCTTCAATAGAAAACTTTCCTTTATTTAAAGCATTTTGGTACTTTGCAGGAAGAGTTTTTATTAATGATTGAATTGAAGCATTCTTAGGATCATTCAAAATAGTAACTAATTTATTTAAGTCAGAATCTTTATCATATGAATCCAGTATTAATTGTAATAACTCTTCTTCCATATCAACTATAAATATACCATGTATATGAACAGTGTCATCCTCAGGTACATAAGCAGGATTGGAGTCATTATTTGGCAGAGGCAATCTGGAGAGCATATCAACATTAGAGTGAACATTTCCAGCTCTGTGGATAATAGTCATCCTTCCTCTGTATTCCTGAACAGCAAGTTGCCACCTGAACATATGTCTGTTAGGTGTTTTGAGGTTTAAGAGAGATTTCACAGCACTACAGTCAGTTACCAACTCAAATTTTTGGTCATCCAAGTAGTAATGAAGTTTCTCAAGAGCCCAAACAACTGCTAAGCACTCCAATTGAGTGGCACCATATTTCAATTCACTATTTCTTAAGGTTCTTGAAATATAACAAATTACAACCTCTGAGGATTTATCATTAATAATTTGCTTTTGGTGAAGGGCAGCACCCAGACCAATAAAGCTAGAATCTGTATAAAGTACAAATGGCTTGTTAAAATCTGGGAGAGCCAATATAGGGGCTGTCATTAAGCAACTTTTCAATGTATTAAAAGCTTTCTGACAGTCATCATTCCAGAGAAAAGCAACATCTTTTCTGGTGAGTTTTGTAAGAGGCAAGGCTATGACCTGATAATTTTTAATATATTGTCTATAATAGCCACACATACCCAAAAAACTTTGGATTTCTCTTACAGAAGTTGGTGCTTTAACATTTTGAATGGCAGCAACTTTATTATGGTCTACACAAATTTGTAAGCCTGACATAACATGGCCAAGGACTTTCAAAGATTGAAAACCAAATTTACACTTTTTTAAAGATAAGGTCATATTGATTTCATCCATTTTTTGGAAAACTTTATTCAAGTGAATCATATGTTCATCAAAAGTTTTAGAAAAAACAATAATATCATCAATATAAACCATGAGCCAACCTTCAATAATTTCTTGATGGAAAGTGTTATCCATGACTTTCTGGAAAACTGAAGGAGCATTTTTAGGGCCAAATGGCATCCTAACATACTTATATATTCCCATATGAGTAGCAATAAGCAAAAAATTTTGAGAATTTTTCTCAACTGGAACTTGATGATAACCTTTATTACCATCCAGACAACTAATAAATTTTGCACCTTGCAAGGTAGCATGTATTGAATTAATTCTGGGTAAAGGATAAATATCATCAACAGTATAAGTATTTAAAGCTCTGTAATCTCCACATAATCTAGCTTTATCTTTTTCATATGAAATCAAGACTGGGGAGATGACACAATATTTGGGGGTGACATTCACTTTCTCAATGATATTCATTTTCAATAATGTTTCAATATTATCTTCAATATCTTTTCTTTTTGATGGAGAAGCAGGATATGGTTTTTTCTTAAGGGAAGGAGGAATATCACTCAAATTACAGGATAAGGTAATTTTCATCTCTTCCTGAACAATTCCCAAGACATGAGAACCATGAGCAAAAGCCATAGGGAAAGAGGTAATAGAGGCAACAATAGAATCCTTTTGTTCATTAGTCAAATGATCACCAAAAGAAGCGGTATTTATTTCATGTAATAAAGCATCCATTTCAGTTGTTGTTCTACCTTTACATTGGGTCAGTGAGTTACAAGATTTCAACAAATGCCCAGAAGGTTTAGGAGAAGAAATTTTGAATTTTCTTTTCCCATTCATTCCTAAGGTAAAGCAATTATTTGCTGGGTCCAGTTTCACACCAAACATGGTTAAAATATCATTTCCCATAATAAACCAATTGCTCAAATTATCATTTTTCATGACAACAAACTCACAAATAGCTCTGACAAAACCACCATTATATTTGAAGAATACAGAGGTTTTGTATTTGCCAATAGGAAATAAGGTAGAACCATACCCTCTCCATTTTTCAGAAGTTATAGGCAATAATTAACTCAAATATTCCTTATCCACTGAAGCCAAAGCTTTTTCAGATACTACACTTCCTCCAGCACCAGAATCAAGAACTACATCAACATTTTTACCATTAATGATAACAGGTGCCTTTAAAGGGGATATAGGAATAGAATTGTTAGTAATATCTTTAATTATCTCAGCATTTTCTACTGAAGATAAATTCAATACACAATCTTCAGATATATTATTTAAATAATGGACATCATGTTCCAACATTAAAACATCTTTAACAGATTCATTGTCATAGGAGATATTACTTTCACAGTCACTGGAAGAATTATTGACATCAAGTTCAATTTCATCAGTGTCTTCATTTTGTTCAACAAGATAAATTTTCTTGTCACAAACATGACCCTTCTGCCACGGTTTGTTACATTTATAACAAGTATTTGTTGCATATTTTTTAGGTGCAACTGGGGCAGAGGGTTTACCAGATTTTTCTGGGAGCTTTATAGAAGGTTTATTCTGATCATTATAAGATTTACTAAGGTAATTCTTTGGTTCATATCTATGGTTGAGTAGTACTTCATTACAGATATTAATGAAAGAAGAATTTTCCCTTACATGCTCAGTTCTAGCAACAATCAAATCCCTAAGAGAATTTGGTAATTTATACAAGATTTTATCTCTCCAAATATCATAATCCATCTTTGGATCAATTGCTCTAAGGATTTTAGTTATTTTCATCAGAAAAACAATGGGCTTTTCAACAGAGGAGGATACATATCTAGTATTCTCATACAGTCTTTGCTGAGCTAACCTGAATTTTGAACCACCAAACTGATTCTCAATCAAGGATTTCCAATCATTCCATGTATAATGATTGTTATCTAAGAGGACAGATTCATACCACATCAAGGCTACATTGGAAAATAAAGAAATTAGCTTAGAAACAATTTCCTCATCAGGTAGTTTATAAGATCTCTTTAAATTATCAATTCTCTGGATAAAGTGTTGCCAATCAGAGGAAGAATCACCATCAAAGGTAGGATATTGGTCTAACTTAGGCCAATTTTTCTGACTACTGGGATGGTCCACTTTTTGGTTTGAATTATTCATTAGTAATAATTCCTGAAGTTTAGCCAGGTGTTCAGAAATTTCATTATTTACAGAAACAGCTGGTGCATGACCATCACAAGATTTTTTGCTAGTAGCAAAAGATTTACAGACTCATTGTCGGTTTGTTTAATGGTTGAAATATGAGGAAGAAAGGATGAACTTTGTTCAGGTTTTTTCCCTTTATTTTTATGCAGCTTATTTGCAGAAATCTCATTTAATTCATTATTGATGGTTAAGGTTGAGAACTTTTCCTGTAGGTCAGACACATAGTTTCTTATTCTTGGAATTTCAGACATCTGGTCATTTACTTTTGCAAGAGATAGAACATTTCTGTCCTCAGAAACTGAGTGTTTGGTACTTAGTGCATGGAAATCATTTTTTAGCTTCTTAAACTCATTTTGTAGAGATTTTATTTCATTTTTGAATGAATAATTTTCCTCAATAAGGGGTTTCAATTCACTCAATGTCTTATGTAGACTGATATTTCTATCTGAGATAGCTCTATGGTCACTTCTTATTTGTTTTTGTTGACTAAGAACAATATTTAAGGTTTCTTTGATTTTTAAATAAGCTGTATCTTGTACAGAAGAACTCACTTTACATTGCAAGTGTAAATTATTTAATCTATCATTTTCATGGATTAACACGTCTCTCACATGTTTGTCTTTCACAATATTAAAATCAAGGGTATCTTTCAATATTTCCTCAGAAGTTTTTTCAATTAAGGTATAGATTTCAGGGGGAACAGAATCATTTTTAATTGCAAGAGAAGGATTAATTAAAGATGTAGAAGTTAAATGTAAAGGTTCATCAAATGACAATTTGCTAATTACATCAATAGGGCTACTAGTTACAGGAAGCTGTCTTTTAACAAGTTTAACTGTTCTTTCACCATGTTCAATAATATTACCTGCAGAAGAAGATTTATTAGAAAACATACCCAAGTGACAATCAACCAAATTACTTACCATGGCAGAGGAGGAAACTTCCCCTGGGACTGGTTTTGGGAATGTGCTTGGGCCTTCTTTCTCCTGCCTTGTTGGTAGGGATGAGGAGGTGGATGGAAATTGGGTGTTCTGGATGGGCCAGGCTGATGATGAGGCGGGTGTTGCACATTCTGTTGGTAGTGACTCATTAGATAATCCCATTTCCATTGCTCTACTTCCATAGTATTTGGATTTTGGATGGTTGAGCTGGGTGGCTGTGAAGGTTGAGCCTGAAATTGAAGCTGATTGGGAGGCGATTGAGGAGGGGCCTGGGCCTGAATCTGGTTCCTGAGTTCTTGGACCTGATCCCACAATGTGTCTACCTTTGCTTTGTACGTCATATTTTCTGTCTTCAACTCTTTTATATGACTGGATAGGTTGCTGATTTGTTGTGGCAGAGGAAGCTTTTTTATTTTGAAGCCTTTTGGAAGACCCTCTTGAGGCACTAGAGGCTTTACTTCCTTCTGTGGTACTGGGGGAAGGGGGTTTGGTTTGTTTGCATTTCCTGTCATTTCCACATCCTGCAGTATGTGAATTCTTTGTGTTAGCATAAGATTTTTTATGACCAACTTTAGAAGAACTTACAGTGTCAGCATCATAGTCAATTTCTATCTCATCCACTTGCATGTTATCCATTTTTTCTGCCAAATTGTTGGACATACTAGTGGGAAGATTTATATTTTACTTTGTACTTTATAAAAAAATAATCAAAGTTAGTCAATAATTGCTCCAAATAATAAAAAAAAATTTTTAATTAATTAAATTATAGAAAAAATAATTTTCAATATAAAGTAATAATTAAAAAATTAATTTTTTAAAAAAAAATGGATTGCAAGGTTAAATTGGGAATAACAAGTAAGTTAATTCAACCAATTAATTACCAATATTAAATATGGCAATATATTGGGACTAAGCACAATGTACTTTTAAGTCAACCAAAATTAACAATAATTAATAAAAAAAAAAAAATTAAATTAATAATTCAATTTGTATTAATAATAATGTCAATTCTTCTAGGACTAAGAGGATTTAACACTCTATAATGGTCAACTAGGAAAAAAAAATTTTAAAAATTGAACACTTACACTCAGTGAATCAGCAATTAAGCCACAATCACTGTTATTGCAATAAAAATATAGTAATATGAGTGAGAGGCGCAAAGGTGAACTTACTATAGTGATCAAAAAATCACTTCAAAATAATATAAAAATTAATATTATATAAACCTAAGATGTCGAACCCAAGTTCGAAACACAGTCGTGGCAAAAGTTTCGTTTTGCTAGGTGGTCCGTGCATTTTGTCGTTCGTTGCCAGGCTCGATCGTCGTTGTCGTTTGGAAAGGCCCTCAGTTGTCGGTCAGTCGTCTAGAAGATATAAGAGAAGAGGGAAGAAAAGAGAGGAGGACAAGAAGGAGATAGTAGTCTAGAAATAAAGGAAATAAAAACAATTGAAATTATTTAATTTATTTGAGAGAAAGCAACGACGAGTGATTTGAGAGGTGACAACAAATTGGTTTTATTAATATTTAATATTGTTTAAGTAAGAGTTCTGCGCGGCAAACACTATAATTACTATCAGACTTAAGGCAACCTTTAAATTGTTATTTAGAATTTTTAATTAGAATTTAATACTAATAAAAATAATAATAAGCGTAATAATTTTATTTTTAAATTGTTGAGTGTGTAATAAGTGATAATTCTACAGGGGATTATCCAAGGCCCTTTTATAGGCAATGGGTCCTCTGAAGCGCTACAAGTGACTATATACAAAATAGTAATGAAGTAAAACAAGAAGATAAAAGAAGACATTTGTAACATAGTAATTAAGAGAAAATTATACGAAAAATAATAAGAATCCCAATTAAGAATATAAAATTCCCATCCCAAATTTCCCAAATCAGTTAATACAAAATAGTGAGTAACTAAACAACCCTGTGATCTAAGAACTATGGGAAAAACAGATCAAAACAAGTATTACAATCTGTTTTCAGCATTTCTAAGTGAAACAAATAACATGTTTTGACGTAACAAGGCATGCAATCATTTTAATTCAGTGTAAATTAATATGTATTAATTGTTTTCACTATGTAATTTAATAACTAGTTTAACTGAAACAATTAATTAATTTAATTTGAGAATTTATAATACTATTTTATAAAATAAGTATTATAATTTATTTGATTTTCTTCCTGACACAATTTAAGGGTCAAAAGAAGCGCCACTAATTATTGTTTAGTATCATATGAGAGGTAGTATTTAATATATAAATTTAAGTAATTAATTTAAATATATTATAAATCAATTTTACACTTGTAATTATAATATATGTTTTTTTTCTTTTTAATTAATTAAATATAAATTTATAATTATAAAAATGCGCCATTATTTGTAGAATATATTATATTATGCTCAATTTAATTGTATATAAAAATATATATAACCAATAAATTTAATGTAACACTTGTATATAATAAAATTCTTATATAATTTCATTATGCAATAAAATATTAAGTTATATTCATTAAATACAAGTCTTACCCACTTTTTAAGGTTTTATAATTTATATATCATTTACTGGACTCCTGGAATAGCCTGGCTGACATCTGGGATGTGTCCATTGGGGACAATCAATCGGTGGGGGAAAATGAGGAAGAAGTTGAAGATGATGTGAACATCTGGGTGGCTAGGGCTGCGAACAAGAGGGGGGTGGTTGAGGAGGAGGAAGAAATTCCCATCTCGAGGAAAACCCCAAAAAAACGACGGGTGGTCATCGAAGATGACGAAGAGGAATGGGAGGTGGCAGAGAAGGTCACTCCTAGATTATTTTTGGAGCCTGACCCAATCTTCAAAGTAATTTCAACCTTTTATAATTTATAAATTTAATTACTAATGATTCTGTTTTTAGAATTCAGACGTCATCATCGAGGCCCCTACGACAGAAGCTTCAAATGTGGAAGCGACCCTTGTGGGACCCATTGCGGTGGAAGTGGCAGTGGAGGATAGATTACAAATTGTTACTTCGAGGGAGGAAAATGAAGAAACCTCGTCAGGTTCAACGAGCAAAATATATTGAAGACTTCAGCGGCGAGATTGATAACATTATCGATGCCGCTTCTTTCGACGTAGCCAAGGAGTTACTTGAACTTGGGGAGTTGATTCCGGTAGGTGAGGGGGAGAACTTTGAGAAATGTAGAAAGGAGATAAGGGAAATTTTGGAGAAGATGAAGGGATTGGTTCGGGAGCAGATAAAAGAGAAAATTTAAAATAAAAAGCAGAAAAGAAGAAAAAGAATGTAAAAACAATTTGTATTTAATTATTTTATTTTGTTATTTTTTTTAGAATTTTATTTATTTTATTTTTATTTATTTTTTTTTTTATTATTTTTTATATAAGATTTTGAGAGAAAGAAGGAAAAGACAGAAAAAAGATTTAAATAGAATTTGTTTTAAGATTTTTAAAGAAGAAGTTTAAATGAGAAAAAAAAGAAAGAATATTTGATTGAAGGAGTTTTAGTTTTAAAGTTCAATAGAAAAGAATTAAGTAAGAAGAAAGAAAGAAAGAAATAATTGATTGAGATAATTTAGGAAAAAAAATTGTTATTTAAGTTTGTTAATTGAAGATTTGAGGGATTTTAGTTATTTGAAAAAAGAAAAGAAAGAAAAGAAGAGACGAAATAAAATTTTAAGAGGATTTTGAAGAAAGAAGTAATTTGTTTTGAAGAATTTAAAAAGGTGATTTAGAAGTTAAAATAAAGTTCGAGAAAGATGGTAGTGTAATGTTCGTGAAGAATTTTGATAGTTCGAGGAAAATAAAATTTTAAAGAAGAATGTATATAGAAAATTGAGAAGAAATTTTTATTTTATTTTTTTATTTTTTTATTTTTAATTTTTTTATTTGTTTTATTTTGATTTTGATTTTAATTTGGTTTTTATTTTGTTTTGTTTTATTTTTATTTTTATTTTATTTTACTTTTATTTTATTTTAATTTAATTTAATTTAATTTTATTTTATTTATTATATATAAATTTTTTTAAAAAGAAGGTTGAAACATTTTGAAAAGAGAAAGAATAAAGAAGAAAACAAAAAGGATTTTTTAGAAATAAAAATGTTTTAGATTTTAAAAGGAAAGAAAAAAAACAGAGAAAAGAAAAAAGAGAGTTTTAAGGTTTTGGTTTTAAAGGGTATTTAAGATGAAAAGATTTTAGGAGTTCAGGGGCGTTAGAATCATTGATGGCTGGTTCCCAGGATGTTTTGTTTGAGTCATCGAGGAAGCCTTCCCATTCCATGAGGTATTGAAGTTTCCCCTTGTGCATTCTTGAATCAAGGATACGGCTTACTTCCCACTCTAGATGGTCTTCTACTTTGACCGGTTCCGGAGGAGGTTGGTTCTTCCCCGGGTATGTTTCTCGAGCCAGTTCCAGGAGAGATACATGAAAAACAGGGTGAATAGCCTGCCATTTAGGAGGTAGCTTGAGTCGAAATGCAGTTTTAGAGACTTCAGAGTCGATTTCGAATGGCCCTAAGCGTTTTTCATCCAGTTTCTTTGATGGTTGAGTCGTTCGAATGTTCTGTGCGTCGAGCCATACTTTGTCACCTGGTTTAAAAGGAGGAGCAGTTTGTCAATGTTTGTCAGCCTGTTCCTTGTACCTTCGAACCGCTAATTCCAGATTTGATTTAAGTTCCTCTTGGAGTCGTGATATGGTTCGAAGATAATGTTCCGCAGGATGATTAGTTCCTACATGGATTGAATTGAATCGAGGATGTCTTCCATAAACAGTTTCAAAAGGAGATTGTTGTGTCGAAGAATGAGTCCAGTTATTATAAGCAAATTTGGCCAATGGTAGCCATGTGGTCCAATTGTCTTGTTTGTAACTGACATACATTTGAAGGTATTGTTCGAGGATTTGGTTGACCCTTTCTGTTTGCCCATCGGTTTCAGGATGATAGGCTGTGGAGAGGTTCCTTGTGATATTGAGTTGTAGACACAGTTGAGTCCAGAATGTGGATACAAACAATGAGCCTCTATCTGAAATAATATCATTAGGTAAGCCATGTTTGGAAAATACATATTCTAGAAACAATTTTGAAAGATCTTCTGCAGTAGCAGTAGTAGTGGTTTTAATGAAAATAGACATTTTTGAGAATCTATCTACTATTACTAATATAGCATCAAAATTATTGGAAAGAGGAAGTTGAGAAATAAAATCCATTGATAAAGATTCCCAAGGTTTAGAGGGAATAGGAAGTGGTTGAAGCAACCCATACTTACGGTGACGGGGAGCCTTATTCCTATTACATTCGTAACAAGCTTTTATATAGGTCTTGATTTCCCTAGTCATACCTGGCCAGAAAAAATCCCTCGCTATTAACTGGTAGGTTTTATCAACACCAAAATGACCAGCTAATGGAGAATCATGTCGACTGTTGAAAATCCATAATTTTATCTCATTGTTGTCGGGTATGACTACTCTACCTTCGAAGACTAATAGACCTGATTCAATACTAAATCTTTTGGCCCCTTGCTTCGAGAGTATTTTGTCTTTTAACCCTAAGCAATAATTGTCCTTTGACTGAGCTTTGAGGATGTTGGATAGTGGATTTTGAAACGATTGAATTGTCATAGAATTAAGTTGATGAGTCGTTAACATTGATTTGTTGAAGATTGATTTCACATTTGCTGGATTTTTGTCAGCAAATGCGTCCCCCCGCTGTGGGTAAACGTTTTCCTGACATGACAAGATATCTGGGACAATGCAGTTCTTACCTGGGCAATAGGAAATAGAAAAGGGAAATTCAGACAAAAATTCAGCCCACCTGGCTTGAAGCCTGGTTAAAACTTTGGAAGACATAAAGTATTTCAAAGCATTATGGTCTGTTAAAATTTGAAAAGGACTATCTAGGCTGAGAAGAAAAGAGCGCCATTTTTTTAGACAGTGAATAATAGCTAAAATCTCTTTGTCATGAATTTCATAATTTAACTCTGCTGCAATGAGTTTGTGTGACTCAAAAGCAACAGGATGAAACAGTTTTGTTTCCGGATTCAATTGAGAAATGACCCCTGCGATAGCATAATCGCTCGCATCTGTCTTGACTATTGTCGAAGCAGTAGGATCAAAGTGTCGAAGAATTGGAGCTGTGGTGAACGCCGTCTTCAATGCTTCGAATTACTTTTGCGCTGTAGAAGTAAAAACAAAAGGAATATCTTTTCTAAGAAGAGAAGTAAGATTGGAAATAGTTTTAGAGTAATCTTTAATAAATCTTCTATAGAAATTTGCGAAACCCAAAAATCCTTGAAGGGATTTAACGGATTTGGGCTCAGGCCATTCCAGGACCTTTTGAACTTTCTTGTTGTCCATGACTAAACCATCAGTGGATAATTTAAAGCCCAAAAAATCAATAGATTTAAGATGGAATTCGCATTTATTATGCTTGGCGTAGAGTCCATGGCCTCGAAGTCGATTTAAAACCTGTCGAACATGATGAATATGTTCATCCAGTGTATTCGAGAAAATTAAAATATCATCTAAATAGACGACAACAAATTGTTCGACAACATCTTGAAAGATGTCATTGACAAAGGTTTTAAAAGTAGATGGTGCGTTACACAATCCAAAAGGCATAACTAAATATTCAAAACTACCAAATCTAGTGCGCATTGCAGTCAGTGGTTCATGACCTTCTGCAATGCAAATAAGATTATAAGTGCCTCTAAAATCAATTTTAGAAAAAAAATTAGCACCATTGAAAACGGTAAGAAGCAATGACATAGGAGGAACAGGATATGCATTCTTCTTGGTGACTGTGTTGAGCTTTCTATAGTCAACACACAACCTAAGACTACCAATAGACAAGACCTATTAACTCTATTTGATGGTTGTAGGGTCGATGAGGTGGTAACTTATTGGCCTTGCGGATTGAAAAAACATCGAGGAAATCATGATAGATTTCTGGTAGAGTCGATTTAATGGCTTCAACGCCGATTTGGTCGTCCTCATCATCTTTGAGAGAATCTGTTGAGGGACGACCAGAATTGAGAGAGCATAATTCGATTACTTTGAGGCAATTTAAATCCTCTTTGAGTGAAGTCATCGAGCTAGAAGGGTTAGCCAATTGCTCATTTAAAGAAAGATCAGATGCTTGCAAGTCATCTGGTAGAGGTTTGTCCTCTAGCAGGACATTTTCAGGCAGGTTGTTTAATTCCCTATTGACATGCATTGAAGAATTAGAAATATACTTAGTCCGTGGGGTGATCAATCCCTGTGTCCAATCAATTTCAGGATTCCAATGCGTTGAAAAGTCATGGCCAAGAATCGTATTGTCCATCCTTGGGGCGTCCAAGACTGTTAGTTCCCACTCAAAGGGGGGAAAATTTGGAAAGTTGAAAACCCATAAAACTTTCTTACTGACCCAATATTTGGGTTCCTCTGATTTGACCAAATAAATTGGAGTTCGATCAATATCTGTAAATGTCAGCTGTAACTTCTCGGCAAAAGATAAACTGACAAAAGAAATTGAAGCTCCAGAGTCTATAAGACAACTGAAGGGGATATCCTCCTTAAAAAGAATGAATCTCAAGCGGTTTAAGACAACTCCAGTCCTTAAGACATGGAGGTTTTGTGCACTGGGAGATATAAGATAGTTTGCTTTGCACACAAGTAAACTATCTACTAGTTTTTTGGCTTCGAACTAGTACCTTCTCTTTCCTTCAACTTTACACAATCTTCCAGCTTGTGCTTACCCCCACAATACATACATAACCCATTATCTGTTCGCCTCTTCCTCTCAGCTTCTTTAAGTTCCCCTTTAGGATCCAGTACTTTACTGATATCGCCTGGATTCGATCTTTTGGGTCGAGGTTTGTCCTTTCCCTTAATAGGTTTGGATTGAGTCAAGGAGGATTGAGTTGTTTGTGGGTGTGAAGAAGGTCCCGATTTGAAATTTAAGCCTTGAGATTTGTTGGCGTATCGACGATGTTGAAGTCGTCCTTGGTAAACACCGTCAAGTTTGAGGGTTCGATCCATTAAATCTGTTAAAGTAGTCATCTTCTGACCGTGAAGATTTAACTGATCCAGAATACTCGAAGGAAGTCCTTTTTTGAAATGATATTTAAGGGCAGCATCATTCCAACGTACTCGAGTTTGAAGCGCTCTGAAGTTCGAGATATATTCAGAGGCTTTCCCATTATCACTCATGCAAAGGAAATCAAGTTCAATTTCTGCATTGTCAGTTTCATTTGGGTCACCAAACAACGTGAAGAGTTGGTCTTCGAACTTTTCCCAGTTATTAATAAGTAAGTGGGTTTTGGTTGAAGAGTGCATGAGAAGATAAGGTTCAAACCATCTTGCTGCTTTTCCAGCCAGGAATGAAGAAGCATAAACAACTTTTGATCGGTCGTTATTGAAGGTTTGAGGGTCATTATGGAACAGGAGCTTGCAGGTTTGCAAGAAGGGTTGCAATCTGTCTGGATGTTCTCCATCAAATTTATCAGGAGATTTCATAGAAGGAGTTTTGAATTTAGATCCCTCTGAAGACGTTGAATTTGAAAGGGTCTTCATGAAAAGTCTCATGAAATCTTCCAGAGAATTGGATGGTCCAGGTTCTGAAGGTTGACCAGAAGGGTAATTAGCAGGGGCGGATGGTGCCTCGTGCATTTTATCCTCTCCTTCTTCATCATCACTAGAATCATTGAAATCTTGTGGGATGTCTTCTACCGATTGGACTGAATGTTGCCGTTCCCTAAGGTCGAGTGGCTCCAAGGAGTGAGTGCGGGAAACAGACCTAGTGGCTGTTGGCCTGCCTCTGGCGCGAGCTCTAGTAGTAGCGCCTGTAGGAGGAGTGCGTTGAACAGGTGCCATTTTAAGAATTTAGAGAAAACACCTGAAAAGGGACGTAGTAGTGCAAAGAATGAGAACTACAAAGAATTAAATTATACTTTCACCGGACGACCTACGCACAAGGTCGAGGATGTTCCTACAAGTGAGATAAAAGGTTCAGATACTTCTTCGAAGCCCAGAGGGATAGTTCGAGGAAGTGATTCGAAGATGACTTGAAGGAAGAACTACTGCTTCGAGTTATGTTTGAGAAGGATTCTAATATAATTTAACGGTAATATTAAAATTCTTAAGATCTCACAAAGGGTTGGAAACTCGACAATCAAAGATTTAGGATTTAGATATGATTATTGAGTAAATAAAGAAAGATACAATAATAATGATTTTCACTTAGAGTTTTATCACTATTAACTATAAATACGTTTTATAATTTAATTCTAAGGAATGTCGAACCAAAACCCAGCCCCTTTTATATCCTTTACTCCTCCTCGCATTGACCTCATACTCATCCACCATTTTGCACACCATAACCCATATAAAATATATCCGTTACACCTGGAACCTCCTCACTAACATCCGTTAACCCCTTAATCCTTCACTAACCATTCCGTCCATGCTCACTACCCCTTAATAACCCACAGACATTCCATGAACCTTTTAATGTACTATTATATTAACTATTGCGCCGTGCGTCGCTTATTGGGAAAAAAGACTAAGACACACTATTGAGAGATTGACTAATTTAGATTTAGAGTTTTTTAGGCTAGCACGATTGAATAGCGAGTACACAAAGAGAAGTTGCAGTTGCTATGGAGAGTTGCTTTCTGCGCTTCGAGTATGGATTTGAACCCTTTAGTATTGATTTAATATTTTTGTGTGAGAATATGGCATTCACCATATGATGTTGCAATGTCTTTGATTGTGAGAGCATACAAGCCATTGAAAAATGTTGCTTCTTCAAGGGGACCAATAAGATCTGCCATAATAATGCCCAGCTTTTCTGGGTTCCTTCCTGAAGAATCAAGTAAGAACCTTCATTTGCTTTTGCATATTATACAGGAATAACATACTATTTTTCCAGGCGGAAGTTTTTCTGGTAGTCTGTTAGCTATTTTCCAAGCTATCATCCTTCTTAATTGTCAGAGGCTGGCATGGACAAACTTACAGTTCCAGTCGTTCAATTCCAACTCATTTTTGTTACATACTATGACAGGAAATGGAAAATTGGAAATGTTGATAGGAATGGAAGATTTAGCTTGTAAAGGATTTTGAGATGGAGAAGGAGTGTCAATGACAGAAATTTTGTGTTCTGAGGCACAAGTGTAGATTGATGATGGTTTTTAATGATAGGAGAAGGAAGTAACCACAATCTATTTACACATTTAGCTTGTAGTTGCTCTAGTCCATCTTTCCAAAAGCTAAAAACATCTCCAGAAGTGCTCATCAGCATTTTGCCATTCAGTAGAGCTACAGGAGAGATGAGAGTACCTATAGCTTTTCCACAATAATGAGCCAGTCCAACATTAATAATCTCCCCATGTTTATCAATAAAGCACATGATCCCTGTGCCTGTAATAAAGTTTTTTGCACCATTAGCTGCTAGAGTCAATGGAATAGGATGAGCAAGTGACTTTAAATCAACTAACAGTTCACTGTTACCAGTAAGGTGGTGAGTAGCACCAGAATATAGCATAAAAGTTTTGTTTGAAGTAGAGGCAGGAAGGTATTCAACTTTAACAAATGCGACCATAGGCTGTTCATCAATGACTTTGACAATTTGGGCTTGGTTTTGTCACCGGACAACCTACGCACAAGGTCGAGGATGTTCCTGCAAGTGAGATAAAACGTTCAGATACTTCTTCGAAGCCCAGAGGGATAGTTCAAGGAAGTGATTCAAAGGAAGAACTACTGCTTTGAGTTATGTTCGAGAAGGATTCTAATATAATTTAACGGTAATATTAAAATTCTTAAGATCTCACGAAGGGTTAGAAACTCGACAATCAAAGATTTAGGATTTAGATATGATTATTGAGTAAATAAAGAAAGATACAATAATAATGATTTTCACTTAGAGTTTTATCACTATTAACTATAAATACGTTTTATAATTTAATTCTAAGGAATGTCGAACCAAAACCCAGCCCCTTTTATATCCTTTACTCCTCCTCGCATTGACCTCATACTCATCCACCATTTTGCACACCATAACCCATTTAAAATATATCCATTACACCTGGACCCTCCTCACTAACATCTGTCAACCCCTTAATCCTTCACTAACCATTCCGTCCATGCTCACTACCCCTTAATAACCCTCAGACATTCCATGAACCTTTTAATGTACTATTATATTAACTATTGCGCTGTGCGTTGCTTATTGGGAAAAAAGACTAAGACACACTATTGAGAGATTGACTAATTTAGATTTAGAGTTTTTTAGGCTAGCGCAATTGAATAGCGAGTACACAAAGAGAAGTCGCAGTTGCTATGGAGAGTTGCTTTCTGCACTTCGAGTATGGATTTGAACCCTTTAGTATTGATTTAATGAGCTACTTTTGCCTCGAGTGTCATGTGGCATGTGACAGTTTTTCCAGAAAACAGAGCTTTGCTGCATGGGGAGAAGAGGAGTGGCACTGGCTGTCATAGATGCTGAGGAAGGAGTAGGCCCGTTAGTTGAGGGGTGTCTAGCAATTGGTCAATTGGTTTCCAAAGTAGGGGATTGACTGTTAGTAGTTGATTTGTGTGGTGGCAGATCTTGTGATGCAGGAGTTGGAGGTTTGTTGAAAGAAATTTTTTTATTATATTTATTATTATTATTATTAGATTTAGACAAAGATAAATGAAAAGAAAGAAGGAGGAATGATGAAGTGAAAGGAAAAAAGAAAACAGAAGAGAGAAGAAAAAAGAGAACAGGAAAAAGAAACTTTCAGCTTAAGTGCGCTTCCACACTTAAAATTCAGAATCTGGCCAAGATACTGACCTAATTGTTGAAAGAGGAAAATAGAAAGAGAGAAAGATATCACAGGCAGAGAAATAGGAGAAAAAAACAGGAGAAAAAGAAAGAAAGAAAAGAAAAAGAAAAATTAGAGAGAGAGAAGAGAGAGAGAAAAGAGAGCCAAAAGAAAGGGAGCCGTGTAGAGTATAGTTAAAAGGAGCACTAATAGAGGCCCATAACCTATTGAGGCTTCAGGATTTGCAGATTTTCATTTTCTATAAATTTTTTTATATAAAAGGCTCTACTCAAACTAATCATTAGTACCAGATATATAGACATGGATCTAGGGTTGCTGAGGCACAGTTGAGTGTAACCTATCTCTCTCAACAGTTAGGTCTCAACTATGCTGCAGCCCAGTATATATTTAGTGAAACCGTGAATGCAATTGAGATTAACCTTTTTGATCACTTTAGATAATAACAAGACTGAGTTGCATCAATAGAGGCAACCCAAAAAATGTTGGGGAGGCCACTGGATAATTGTTGAAAGGGTGCCGGGGCCAGGCCAATTGTGACTTGTGATTATTAGCAAGAAGGCAGGATTGGCCGGAGACAAGTGAGATGACCTGTCATCAGGTAGTGAAAATACTGGTGAGAGATGTCTTAAAAACAGACTGGAGGCTTTCATAAAGCTCAAAAAGGTTTTCAGTGGAATTCAAAATTACGCTCAAATCCTGCGGGTGATGAATTTTCCCAATCCTCCACACTTTGCACATGACTTGAGGCGTCCCAAGCTTGTAGACACGCTAGCTAACGGCTTGCATCCAGTTTTACCTCATCTGTTAAGTCTTCACTCTCATCCCCCTTCCATACCCAAAGTCCTCAGAAGCTTAGTGGAAAACTGTTAGAATAAAGAAAACTTCAATCAAGACATAAGTCTTCTCCTCTAGTAACACTGAGGATGAAGCTGGAGTTGGTGATAATAGTGCACTAACCTTTAATCAAGCGTAAGTCTTCTCCTCTAGTAACATTGAGGATGAAGCTGGAGTTGCTGATAATAGTCTGCTAACCTAATCAATGCGAACAATACTCATAACCAATCCAAATCACAAGTATAACAATGTTGTGCTAACCTTTAATCAAGTGTAAGTTTTCTCCTCTAGTAACACTGAAGATGAAGCTGGAGTTGCTGATAATAGTGCGCTAACCTGTATAGCCAAGTGAGTATGTGTAGGGAGAGAGATGAGATGGTAAGATGAGTGCAAGAAGACAAAAGTGTGAAGAAAAACAAACACTTGATAGGTATATATACTGTAAACTTACTTCTCACACTAAAACCAATACAGATATCTCTCTTCCTCATACAGTTAAAATAGTCCACTTTGGGACAAGTAATGCAAATATTATCGAGAAATAATTCAATAAAAGTAAAAAAATATAAATATTTACGTGTATACTAACACAAACATGCTCTAAACATCATGTTTGATTCTCTTTGTAAATTGCCTAAAGATCACGAAACTACCTTTGAGTACATAATGTCATTTAGGGCACTCACCCTCTGGAACTACCTCTTCCGCTTTAATGTAGCTGACTTCCCTTGATGCCTTTTTTTTCCTACATTGCTCTTATCAAAGCAGCCAAAAAAAAAAAAAAAAAAAAAACATAAAGTCTACTTTACCTCATCTGCACTCTTCTCCTCCATCACATCACTGGCTTTTTAATTTTTACAGGTATATTCCCTAATTGCTTTTCTCACTCCTAATAGATACTCTTTTAGTTTTCTTTTCCACATACCCTGCTTTCTATCCATTATGCTCTTCTCATCTCATGTATGTACTTTATTTTTTTATTCTTTTTCTTCTTTCCTTCATGTCCCTAGTTGGGTGGGAGTGGATGAAATAATCAAATAAAAATAAGTATATAATCTAGCTTATCATTTTTAGACCTCTTTTCAGACCATAGTACAGTAAAACCACAAACGCTTGGCTTTTTTACCAAAAATTTTAACTACTTTTTTTTGACAGGGTCAGAACTATTCCAACCTTAAATTAGGAGTTTTAGGCTTTTTTGGGTGATATACACAACAAGAAAAATGCCACGCCAGTAAAAAAAAGTTCACAAAGAATGACAAAAGGGCCAAGAATTATTTTTCTTGCTGTATCTCCTTTGGTATCTTATTCATTTTTTCTTTTATATTCTTTTCGTTTTTTTTACATTTCTTTTATCTTTCATGCTTTTAGCTGAGCGAGATTGCATGATGTAAATAAATAAAAAAGCCTAATTTTGTAGCAGTTTTTTATCTTTTTTTATTAGTTTAATTCCCTATGTACATACGAGTGACTGGATTTTTTTTTTTTTTTTTTTTGAGCAAGAGTCACTGAGTGGAATCACAGAGTTGTTGACTTGTCAATTTAACTGCATGTTCAAGTTTCATTCTTAGGGTGAGTATCCCCCAGGACACGTTTGAGGCGACAAGTAATAGATTTTGGAAGCAATCAAAAAATTAAATTCATTTTTTTGTCTGAGGGTCTACTCATATATTAATGCCACATGTCTTATCAACTGCTACACTTTTTCATTTCATTTCGTTACATTCTTTTCATGAGATGAAACTTGAAGCAGAAATAAATTTGGTACCCAAAATCCTTCAATCATACCATAGTGTCACCCCATTCGCTGAGTTGCTGATGATCAACAGTACAATATATAAAGTGTCGTACTTCCCACAAACCTTAAAGCCTACTCCTGTAGCTTGCCTCATCATTTCAAAAAATTGCGCGATTGTTATTAATTGTTCCAATAACAAAAATGCCTCTCCATATTGTTATGATACTATCCACAGTGCCATTTATTTTTGGATTCCCGAAAGAAAAATATTTTGTTATAGTGAGCTGAAGAGCCTTTCTTTATCTAATGACTCTAGTTAATTAGTTAAAAAGCACAAACCTCCATACTATATTCCGTTACAGGATTATGTGACGGCATACAACAGCGGAGAGTCGGGTTTAACCATCCAAAACGGAATGGCTTATTACAACGGTGTGCGTTTGTACACTTTCCTTGAGTACTTAAAATGCCTCTGACTCAAATTTGTTAATTGAGCATATATTTCTCTCTGCTTTAGAGAAAAGTTTACATCAAGAAGGATATTTCGCAAGATGAAGCAACACTGGATGGGGTAAATGTTCCAAATCTCATTAATTCACTGTGTAGCTAAATTATGTCCCTTCTAAGCACACTAACCTTATCTTTTAAAAAACCTATTAAAAACATCACAGGTGGAAGAGAATTCTGAAGCCCACACTGAATTGGAAAAATTCATTTCTGTAGAGGAGGAAAAAAAGAATGAAGTTTATGGTAACCCCATCATATACACTGCGCCGGGAAAACCCACAATTATCATGACTTTCTTGCCAACAGAGGAACAGATTTCCCAACCCGAGAAGAACCAGAGTTAAGTGTATGGATGTAAATGCGTGTCTCTACAGGTTTAGATACAAAATCACCAAGTGCATACAGGATAAATACATCACAAAAATGTAGAAGTACAGTTTAGGAGGCAAGCTCATAAATTTTATCAAGAGAATATCTTTTTAATTGATGATACTCTTTAGTTAATATAACATTTAATCTAGCTTATCACTCTGTAACTGTCAGTGTATGCTAGTAAATAAGTATGATTTAATAGTAAATATTAATGGTCCAACTACTTAATAATAAATGATTTATGGGTTAAACCTCAGGGTAAGATGAATAGAACTATTATACTCAATTTTTAACTCAAAATATTTGGATTGGTGCATGCTAGTGGTGATAAATAGGCTAATAAAATATAGTTATAGCTAATATAAAGATAAAATCAATTTATAAGCACTTTAAAATATATTTATATATGCTAATAATTGTTTGAAATTGTTTAATTGATGTATAAAAAGTAAGTGATGTCCAATAACTGGCCAAATCCTCCTTTACTTATACCAAAATCCACTGGAGTGAAGAGACCTTCAATCCAGATAATGTTACAGCTATCCCTGGTAATTACAGCACGCTGAGGGCTCATCACCTCCCCATGGCATCCTATTCAGGTAGTTTCACAACCCAGACCTCCAGTTTGGGCCCTCCATCACAATTAATGATATCATACAACCATATCATAAATAGAAAAAAGAGATAAAAGAGGATACCATAAGGAAACAAGTAAAATAACTCATCCAAAGAAAATAAAATGAAACCCAAAGCATATAAAGGAAAAAATCAAGTTTCCAAGCCCTCAATAACATCCCCAAGCCTCCACATTGACCCAGTAATCATATCCCAAACCATAAATCCATGAAAATCCATTGAAGGAAGAAGATTAAGTTATCCAAACAAGATATATGCATATGAAAAAGGAGTATTGCTTGTGTAGGTGAGTTGAGTCCATTGAATATGTCCATATTACCTAAAATAAGAAGAAAAATAAAGATCATAGGCTATTTAGAGGGTTAAACCTGCATATTGACCTATATATACATAGTATAACTGCATATTTCACTGAATATGAGGTTTATACATACATATAAGCTTATGTGTGTCTATAATTACTTAATATCACTTAAGATAAGTATATTATGACTACACTAGCACCTTAATAAGTATTATGGGGCTATGGATAAAATATTTAAACTAATGTAAGTCATATAATAGTATAATAATTATATATATAAGTATAATAAAAATATATTTAACTTATAAGCTTAATACAATTAAGGTTATCCTAGTTTAAATATAAGAAATACTCAGTCCTTTGGATACCTAGGCGGACACTCACTCATTCCAAAAAACAATAAAAAAATGGTAAGACATTTTTATTTAATTTTTAAGGAAGAGCTGGATAGAAAAATAGTTATAAAAATTTCTATACACATATACTGCATTATTAACCACATTTATTTGGTTTTAAATTTCTTCAAGAGTTTTTAAAGATAAGAAATTAAATTTTCAGGAACCCACTGGTCATATTCACTTGATTTATTTTTAAATCTTAATAGATTCTCAACTCCCTTTTCTTTTGTAAGGTGTCTCTTTTTAAGTATCTTTTCAATTTTTGCTTTTTCAACTATTTCTTCAGGTTGATGTTTATGCATTCCCAACCTTCTTGGAAATAGAGCAGTATCATTAGAATGGTGTGGTTTTATAAGAGAAATAGGAAATACTGGATGTCTTCTATCATATGGTGCATATAGAATAACTTCAACAGCATTGTTACCAACCATCTTTTTCACTACAAATGGTCCAATGAATGGATCCTTCAATTCAACATTACCATTTAAATTGAAATGTAGTGTTGAAATAAGGACTTCATCACCCTCCTTGAACATTTGTTCTTTATGGGCTTTATCCCATCTTTTCTTCTCATACTCAAATGCCTTATTAATAAATTCTTGAGCTTGCTTTCTGCATAAATGCTGAATTTGAAGAAATGATTTTGTACCTGGATGGATATCCAATATTGGTAATTTATTAAGAGTTTTAGCAGGGGTATTAGGAAAATAGCCCAACCATAACTCAAATGGCTTTTTGCCAGTGTTAAAATTCACTGTGCTATTGTATGCAAATTATAAACCAGGGATAAGGGTTACCCAATAATGTGTGAATTTGACATTTTAATTAAAGTAAAGACCAAAAGCACAATATCTTCTTATCATATCTTCTAAAGTTTGTATCATTCTTTCTGCCAGGCCATCAGTTTGTGGATGTTTTGCTGTAGAAATCTTGAATTGAAAACCTGAAACATCCATAAGTGATGTCAAGAACTCGGAAGTAAATTTAGGATCTCTGTCTGATACTATTGCTTTAGGGAAACATTCTATGTTTAACATCTGTGTCCACCATAAGAAAGCAAAGTCCTTAGAAGGGACCTCTTTGTGGGTTGGAATAAATGTACACATTTTTCTAAACCTATCCACAATTACCCAGCAGGAGTTGTAATTCTTATGCCCTGAAATTGGAAATCCAGTTACAAAGTCCATGTTAATTATTTCCCATAGAGCCTTTGGTTTCACAATTTGTTGTAAAAAACCAGCTCTTTTCCCTGTCAATATTTTATATTTTTGACAAGTATCACATGGTTCAACATATTTCTGAACATCATCGGACATGTTAATCCACCAAGCTGTGTTTTTACTCTGGTCAATGTTTTATTGAAGTTAAAATGACCTGCCAATATATCATCATGACATATTCTTAAAATTAACTCCTTCTTGGAAGAAGGAATTAAAATTACATTACTTAATTCTTTTCTATAATATATAAAACCATCCTCAAAAGAAAATTTTCCTTTTGCCAACGCTTACATGTATTTTTGTGGCAATGTTTTTATCAAAACACTTATTGAAGCATTAGATGGATTACTTAATATTGTAGTAAGTTTACTCAAGTCAATATCTGTGGCATAATTATCAAGAATTGATTGCATAAATTCATCCTAAAGATCTACAATTTGAATTCCATAAAGGTTAATAATATCTGTTTCAGGAACATAAGCTTGATTATCATCATTATTAGGTAGAGGTACTCTATATAACAAATCTACATTAGAGTGTAAATTTCCTGCTCTATGTGTAATAGTCATAAGTCCAATGTACTCTTTCACAGAAAATTTCCATCTAAAAATGTGCCTATTAGGAGTTTTCATCTTCAATAGTGACTTAACTGCACTAAAGTCAGTTATCAACTCATATTTTTGGTCCTTAAGGTAATAATTTAGCTTCTCAAGAGCCCCTACTACTGGCAAACACTCAAGTTTAGTAGCACCATATTTTTATTTGCTACTTCTTAGAGCTCTTGAAATATAACAGATTACTACTTTTGAAATTTTACCTTCAATAAGTTGTTTTTGATGCAAGGCAGCACCCAAACCAATAAAAATTTGCATCAGTACACAAGAAAAAAGGTAGTGAGAAATCTTGTAATCCCAAGATTGGAGCTTTCATTAAACACTCTTTCAAATTATCAAAAGCTTGTTGTCTTTCATTATTCCAAATGAAAGCTTCTAATTTATTTATCAGTGTGGTCAATGGTGCAGCAATTAATTGGTAGTTTTTTATATATTGTCTATAATAACCACACATTCCAAGAAAAGATTGTACATCCTTTACATTTTGAGGAATGCCAATATTCTTTATTGCAGCCACTTTATTTTGGTCTACACATATTTGTAATCCAGATACAATATGACCAAGCACTTTTAAAGCTTCAAACCCAAATTTACATTTTTTCAATGCAAGGGTCATTTTTATTTCATCAATTTTCTGAAATACCTTCTTCAATTGAATTAAGTGTTCATCATATGTCTTGAGAACAATATGATGTCATCAATGTATACCATTAACCATCCTTCAATCATTTCATTATGGAATGTTATATCCATCAACTTCTGAAATACTGATGGAGCATTTTTTGGTCCAAATGGCATTAATACTTCTGACAATTTTCCTTCAATAATTTTTTTTATGCAAAGCAGGAATCAAACCAATTAAACTTGCATCAGTATAAAAGACAAAAGATGATTGGATATCCGGTAATCCCAAGATGGGGGCTGTCATTAAACACTCTTTCAAATTATCAAAAGCTTGTTGTCTTTCATTATTCCAAATGAAAGCTTCTAATTTATTTATCAGTGTGGTCAATGGTGCAGCAATTAATTGGTAGTTCTTTATATATTGTCTATAATAACCACACATACCAAGAAAAGATTGTACATCCTTTACATTTTGAGGAACTCCAATATTCTTGATTGCAGCCACCTTGTTTTGGTCTACACATATTTGTAAGCCATATACAATATTACCTAGCACTTTTAAAGATTCAAACCCAAATTTACATTCTTCAATGCAAGGGTCATTTTTATTTCATCCATTTTCTGAAATACTTTCCTTAAATGGATTAAGTGTTCATCAAAAGTTTTAGAGAACACTATGATGTCATAAATATATACCATTAACCACCCTTCAATAATTTCATTATGGAATGTCATATCCATTAATTTCTAAAATACTGAAGGAAAATTTTTTGGTCCAAATAGCATCATGACATATTTGTTAATTCCCATATGTGTTGTTATCAACAAAAAGTTTTGTGACTTCTTTTCAACAAGAATTTGATGGTACCCTTAATTGCCATCTAAGCAACTTATGAACTTAGCACCTTTCAGGGTAGCATGTATAGAGGCAATCCTTGGCAAGGGGTAAATATCATCCACTGTGAATGTATTTAAAGCTCTATAATCACCACAAAGTCTTGAATTATCTTTTTCATAAGAAATGAGCACCGGTGATATCACACAATATTTTGATGTAGTTTCTACCTTATCAATAATTTTCATATTAAAAAGCATCTAAATATTCTCCTCTATGTCCTTCTGCTTCATTGGTGAAGCAGGTTATGGTTTCTTTTTAAGGCAAACAGGAATATTATCCAATTCATAGGTTAAACTAATTTTTATTTTTTGATCTTTCACAAGGCCAAGTCCATTGGTCCCATGTGAAAAAGAAATAGGAAACACCTAAATTAAATCCAAAATATTTGTCTTCTCAGCTACAATTATCTGAGTGTCAAATGATGCTTTGCAAATTTCTGCTTCCAGAAGTTCCGTTTCATTGGTTTTTCTCCCTTTGCAAGGAATTTCTACTATTTACTCAATGTTCAAGACTTTTTTAAAATAATTCATTTGAAATTTTTTTTACCATTCATGCCAATTGTAAAGCTATTATTAGCAGGGTTTAGTCTTACACCAAACTTTTTCAGAATGTCAATACCAATTTTAAAAAAACTACCAAAATTAGTATTATCCATTAATACAAAGTCACAAGTTACTCTTACATCACCATGTTGATTTTTGAAGAAAAGAGAAGCTTTGTATTTACCAATGGGGTTTATTACTGATCCAAACCCTCTCCAATTTTTTCTCTGAAGGGGTTCAAGCTTTGTCTTATATTTACTATCAATTTTCTGTAATGTACATGCAGATACAACAGAACCAACAGCTCCTGTGTCTAAAACTATATTTACAGTTTCTCCAGAAATTATTGCTGGAACCATGATAGGTGTCATTCTTAAGTTATCAGCTTGTGTATCTTTAATAATATCAGAATCTTCAAAACTCAATAATCATACATTTGAGTCCATACTTAATATTGGCGTGTCAAAGATGGAAAAATCATCTTAAACCTATAGACTTCATTTTCATCACTGTATGAGATATTACTGTCACAATAACTTGAATTTATACCTTTTTCTGTCTCATGATCAGATTTTTGCTGATTTTCAACAATATTTATATTCTTCTCACATTTGTGACCTTTGACTTAAGGCTTATTATACTTATAACTAGTATTTGTCTCATACTTTTTAGGTACTACAGGGGAAGTAGGTTCTTTTAGATTTTCCAGGAGTGGTTTTTAATTTCAAATTTTTACATGTTCATGATTCTGTTTATAAGTGGTGTATCTTGCTTCATACTTATGGCTTAAGAGTATATCATTACAAATTTTAATAAATTAGGGGATGTCAGTTCTGGAAAATCCACACTAAAATTTGACCATACACCCCATAATATGGGGTGCCAACTTGCTAGTGAGTCTGCAACCTTGGACCCAATCTCACCACAGATTGAACACACATTGATCTATTGAGAAAGGAACCATACAATAAGGGATGAACACCAATCAGAAGAACAGTTTTAGGTGGGTGTTCAAGTAGAGTTCAGTATGGGTTCAGTATGAGTTCAGTATGAGTTCAGGTTGAGGATTTACTAGCAAGTACACCCCCTATATTGTGTAGTGATATCTGCACTTATTTACGTGTTTATTTCCAAAACACACTAGCCCCAACACTGGTGGATTTCAAAATGAAATAAGTAAATTACTTCACTCAAATCCACACTTTCTCAACCAAAAGTGCTGATTTCACCATAATGTCCCATTTCACTAATTTGTAAGCATCATCCCATTCATACACAGCACTCTGCAGCATAGCACTTCATAACTCAAAACATCATAAATCATTTAAATTTTTATATCATATAAAAGTCATGCCTTCCTCACTATCAGATCATGATAAGCAACATAAAGCAATGACTTTCATAGCTCATGATTTCCTCTTGGACTCTGTTTGCAATTCTAATTTTGATCTTGAAGAAGATTTTCTTTTTTTATCAAAAATGGCCAGGAAACATTAACTTCTTCCTAGAAAGCCTCAAGTACTTGATACCCCATGTACACCATCAAAATACTTCTTAACCTATCTGTACTCAGTTTGAGACAGTTTATAAGTACTTCTCAGGAATTTTTCCTTAGAATGGTTATTCTTATTTGCATTTTGACTTTGATTTTGAATTTTCTGTTATATTCTCTTTTTTTCAAGTTTCTTTGTTTTCCTTCATCAACTCATAATGAAATTGCATACTTTATGCAATGTAATAATTCTTCAGTCATTATTTTTTTCTTTCATCACTTATATCCATTTCCTCCTCTTCTCTTTTATCCCTCAAATAATTTAAAGTCATTTTTTTCTCAACTCATCTCTTCAGGTAAGTCATTTTTTCATCTTTACTAATATATTTTCTGATTAATTTTTTTTTGTAGTTAAATATATACGTAAGTGTTTATTTTTTGATTTTAAAGGTAAAATTAAACTTTTTTCTTCTCTCCCTCTTTTCTTTCTTTTTTTTTTAGCTCCATCATCCTACTCTTCATCCCTCCTTGGCTTGGTCATTATCCCCCCTTTCATCTATTTCAATTTTTTTTAGTTCAATGTCATTGAAACACATACATTGCACATTCTTTAAACATTTAACTTGCTCCATATTAAATTTCTCCCAAATTCCAACTTCACTCTTTCTCACTCTATTTTTCCTACCTTTCAGTCAAAGTAAAATTCATCTTCTTTTTTTCATGTCTATATAATATCTCATTATTTCTATGAAAATTTCATACTTAAATATATGTAGGACTCATATCTGGATAACAGTGGACTTATTCAACTCCTCATGTTGTCATTTTTATTATCACTTTTCAAGTTTTTGTAAAATTTTAAAGATAAGACTTGGAATTAGGGTTAGGTTTATTTGAATCTAATTTAATTTTAGCTGAACACTCTCCTGAAGGCTATATTTTATTTCCCACAAAAAGATTTGAATTTGGCTCAGTGGTTACTAAGATATTGACCTTTAAAGTTAAACATTTTTTTTCCCAATTTGACTTTTTTTCTTTTATTTTTATATATAACAAATTAGGTTTAGGATTATTTAAATCACATGAACTTTAACTGAAGCTTCTACTGAATCCTATCTTTCATTTCCCACAAACAGGTTTGAATTAGGTTCAGTGGTTGCTGAGATTTTGACCTTTGAAGTACAGTCTTTTTTTTCCAAATTTTACTTAACTTATTTCACATTTTATATTGCATAATTAGAGAATAAGGCTTCTGAAACTCTTATCTGATGATTATGTAGGCTTTAATCTCCCTCTTTTTTGGAATTTTCATCATCACTTTTCAAGTTTTTGTCCAATTTTGAAAAGTAGAGTCAGAATTGGGGTTAGGTTAATTTGAATCTACTGTCCTTTTAGCTGAAGATACTTCTGAAGCCTATCTTTCATTTCCAGCAAACTGATTTGAATTTGGTTCAGTGGTTTCTGAGATATTGACCTTTAAAGTTGAGCCTTTTTTTCCAAATTTCACTTTAATATATTTCATAATGCATATCATCACATTTAAATCATGCATTTATCCTTCCAGATTCCTCAAACTACCTTTTTCTTTACTTATTATTCTGCCCTTTCATCAAGGTGTGTTTTTTATTTTTCTTACCATTTTCATATGTCTAACCCTTCAATCAATTTTGCTTCTCTTATCAGATCAGTCAATAGTTAGCCCAACAAATCAACAAGGTAAAAAAAAAGGTAAAATTAATAAATTTACAAAACTTTAGGTAGATAAAAAAAGTTTAGGGATTTGTAAAGTCACCAAATATTTTTTATTCTTTCATAAATTGTTAATAAATAAATCTGATATTTCAATTTACTAAACTAAAGTAATGAGCCAACAACCTTGTGTTATATAAACGGTAGTCATGATAAAATTAAATAGTTTCATGGGGTTCATCTTGCCTATACCTGTGGAAAGTCCCAAACTAAGTTTATAGACTTGGTACGCATTTTGGCTTGAGCAATTGCCATTACTTTAAAACTTGTATATATGATTTATCTTATTTATTTATTTCTTAAGTTATGGAATTATATTAAATTTTGGTTATTTTCACCCCTTACTTAAATAAAATGCAGGGGAGGGTATTGCCAAATTTTCAAATCTGACATGAAAAATTGATGACTTTTAAAAATTTGGTGATACCCACCCCTTGCTTCAATAAAATGCAGGAGAGGTTACTGCCAAACTTTTTAAACAGATATAGAATTTTGTTCACTTGGCTTTATTTAGAAATGCAAATTGGTGGTGAGGTGATAGAATTATGTTGGTGATCAGGATTTTTGCATAGGTTTCAGTATTATTTTACCATCTGAAACTCCAAAAGTGCAATATTTTAGAGTTAAGTAAGGAAAAATGGTGTTATCAAAATCTCATGATATAACTATTTTTGATATGATTAAAAGTAACTATTAAATTGGGAACCAAAAAGAATATCTATTTCCTCATAGAGAAGATACATGACATTGAGCTTTTTGGAAACAGTAATGATTCCATTCTCCAAATCATAATCATCAATAACATGGCCAGTGGAAGTGGAAGAAAAATGAGCCTTTTTATATTTTGATTGATAAATTTTGAACCTTTCATTAATTTGCTTAGGATTGATGTAAATTCTTCCTTTTGTTTTCTTTTTTACATCATTTGTCATCAAAAAAAAGCAATTACCTTTGATGAAGGTGGAAATCTGATTTGGGGAGGTTGAAAACATAAAAAAAGAAGGAAAAAAACATGCCTGGTTAAAATTTCCCAATAAAATGTTTCAAATATCAGTGAGGGATGTGTGCCAAGGATTGATGAGAGGATTGAGGTCTGTGTTTCATATGTGACAGGGATGGGGTGGGAAAGGAAGAAATGATGTGGCCAACATGTGGTTGTGAAAAAAAATTGGGAAAAAAGTTCTGATTTGAGGTCATAACTGATACCCATTTTTGAAACAAGTCACTTTTTTGCAAAATTTTAGTGTTGATTTTGTTTGAAATCCACACCTAAGTTAAGTGTGGATTTTCCAGAACTGACACCCCCTATTAAGAGTATCTATTCACCATTATTTTACTAGCTACAACAATATCTCTGATAGATATAGGTAGTTTATATATAGTTTTATCTTTACATAAGTTAAAATCCATATTTGGTTTAGTGTCTTTTAATATTTTATTTAAGTTCATTAAAAATACCATAGGTTTTTCACCATTCAATAGATTATACCTTGTTTTTTCATATAATCTATGCTATTTTAGTCTAAATTAAGAACCTCCAAATTGTTTTTCAATTAGTTGTTTCCATTCAGCCCAGTAGTAATCTTTACCCTCACTTAATACAGCTTCAAACCATAGTAAAGCAACATATTTAAAAAATTAAATAGTTTTGATGTTATTTCTTCATCTGGTAACTTATATGAGAATGTTAAATTTTCAATTATACAAATAAAATGTTTCCAATTAGAACTGGCTTCCCCATAATTATTCGGGTAATGGTCAATTTTCGAACAATTCTTCTGATTGGATTTAATCTCACAAATTCTGGGAAAATTCATTAACTCATTTACTTTAGATAGATGATCTTGTATTTCCTCTTGTACTGATTTGTGACTCACATGTTTTATTATAAATTTAAAACTACCATCAGATGTTTCTAATATTGGTGGCAATGAGAGTTATTGAGATTCATTTTTTCAAACAAAAGGGTTATTATTATACTGTGTGTAATTTTGATTATCCTGATTCACTAGTAGATTATCAGTTTCAATCTCAACCTTAGTTAAGATTTGTAAAAAATCAGACAAAGTTTTATTTTTCTGTGCAAAAGATAATTTTGTTCTTGATTCATATTTTAATAAATGTAATTTAAACAATTTTTCTAACTCACTTAATTTGTTTGAGAGTTCACTATGTTTATTACTTAAAGAATCATACTTAAGGGTTAGAGCCAAGTGTTTTTTCTCTAACTCCTATTTTCTTGTTGTCAATCAAGATATATACAATTTTAAGGACAAAATTGTTTCACTAGTGAGCTTAATTGAATGTTTCTCACACTCAGTCATTCTACTCCATAATGCTGAAATAATTCTATGAAAATTTAGATTTTTATTTAAAAACTCAAAATATTCCTTTTCACACTCTTTAGTGATTGGTGAAGCTCTCAACTAACATTTATATGGTGGCAACTGAGAGTTAACTGTAATATTATCATAAAAAACAGTATTTTTATTGACAAAAGATAAATTAGGTGTATCTAATTCAAAGCCCAATTTTCCTAAATCCTCCTCAATTTTTTGTATGGATCTTTTATTAATTAAATTACCTGAATTTTAATAATTAGTATTATGTACAACATTTGAAGGTAATTTACTTAGAAAGGGATGGGAGAAAGCCCTTATTTTTGGCACTTTACCTTTGGCTGTTAAGGGTGATTGGAAGTTGTCTGGTGAGGAGCTGTATCCCTGTTGCAGTTGTGACCAGCCCGTTCTTTGTGAATCCAATTTCACTTCCATTTTACCACCAAGATCTTGTCTTGGGACTGACCTGATCCTCATGGGGAAGGGGGTGGCTGGGTTTGTTGTCCTCCCTTCAATTATGCCAGTGTTTGATTCAATTTCATGAATCCTAACCTGCAATTTTTCTGCACTCTCTCCACCTCTTTAATCATTGAATAATTAAATTCCTTCAGTTTCAGGACTGGTTTGCCCAATTGGGAAAGTTGATTATGAAGAAGAAGTGATGTTTTCTCTATGGTTAACTTTTTTAGGAGGGTTTCCTTTTCCACTATGCTTAAATTTTCTGGCCAAGGGTAGGATTTTCCTTTTATAGTTATGTCCTGGTACATTGTTTTTAGCTTTTAGAACTGCTATTAAAAGCAGGTTTATCACTTAAAATTTCATTTGGAGAACTCATAATATCTAAAAGAACTATTTAATATGCCTAAAAAAGGGAAACCCTGTATGGAAATCAGTAGAAAAAAACATTAGTAACTCAAATACTAATAAAAGCACTGGATCTTACCCTTTATTTATATTTTTATTTATTGAAATAAAATATAATAAAAATTTGAAAAAATATTTAAAAATTTATATCATTAGTTTAACTAGAGCTTTAGAATAATGAGTAATTAGCTTACCAAGATTTAACTAAATACCAATTTACTTGGGTATTAAATTGGTGAATATATAACAAGTGAAATTGGGTTTATACTGGGTAAAGTTACTACTGTAAATACCTAATTTTTATTAAGTAAAAATCAGTAAAATTATTATAAGGGCTCTTTTCCACAATCACTGAGTTATTATGACCCACTAATGTGCTTCAGAACCAAATATTTAGTTTATATGAGCTATAATAGAGTAAAAAGCACATCATAAGGTTATACTAGAATAATACACTGCACAATATGGGGGACAGACTTGCTAGAAAGTCCGCAACCTTGAACTCAAATTCACCACAGATTGAACAAAAATTGAGCTATTTAAAAAGGAACCATAAAATCAGGAATGAACACAACTCAGAAGAAAATTTTAAGGTGGGTTTTCCAGTAGAGTTCAGTCTGAGTTCCATCTGAGTTCTATCTGAGTTCAGTTTGGGGACTTGCTAGAAAGTCCACCCCCTATATTGAATAGTGATAAGTAGAAATTTTGAAAAGACCCCCAATTTTCAGTGTAATTTAGTAAATAATTATAATTTAATAGTAAATATTAATGATAAAACAACATATAATAAAGTATTTATGTATTAAACCTCAGGGTAATACTAATAGAGCTATTATACTCGATTTTCAACTCACAATATTTGGATTGGTGAGTGCTAGTGGTAGAAAATAGGCTAATATATAAATAAAATCAATTTATAAGGGTGTTAAAATATATTTATATATGCTAATGATTTTTTGATATTTTTAATTGATGTATAGTAAGTAAGTGATGTCTAATAACTGGCAAAATCCTCCTTTACTTATACCAAAATCCACTCAAGTGAATAGACCTTCAATCCAGATGATGTCACAGCTATCCCTGGAAATTACAGCACTGTGAGGGCTCATCATCTCCTCATTGAGTCCTCTTCAAGAAGTTTAACCCCCAAGACCTCCATTTTGGGTCCTAAATCACAATTAATGATATCATACAACCATACCATGACTAGAAAAAACAGATAAAAGAGGATACCATAAGGAAACAAGTAAAATAACTCATCCAAAGAAAATAAAATGAAATCCAAAGAATATAAAGGTAAACATTAAGTTTCCAAGCCCTCAATAACATCCCCAAACCTCCACATTGACCCAGTAATCATATCCAAAACCATAAATCCATGAAAATCCATTGAAGGAAGCAGATTAAGTTGTCCAAACAAGATATATGCATATGAAAAAGGAGTATATGCTTTTGTAGGTGTGTTGAGTCCAATGAATATGTCCATATGACCTAAAAAAAGCAAGAAAATAAAGCCCATAGGCTATTTAGAGGGTTAAACCTGCATTTAGACCTATATATACATAGTATAACTACATATTTCACTGAATACGATGTTTATAGATACATATAAGCTTATGTATGTCTCTAATTAATTAATATCACTTAAGATAAGTATATTATGACTACACTAGTACCTTAATAAGTATTATTGGGCTATGGATGAGCTGTTTAAACTAATATAAGTCATATAATAGTATAATAATTATATATATAAGTAGAATAACCATATATATAAGTATCATAACCATATATTTAACTTATAAGCTTAATAAAATTAGTGTTATGTTTTTTTTAAAATAAGAAATACTCACTCCTGAGGATACCCAGGCTTAAAGTAACTATATTTTTACCTATTTATTTTTATCTTGTTTACATTTGTTTCACTGTATTTAAGTCTTCATTTGTTTCAACCTTGTTTGTTTTGGTCTTGGGTTGTTTCTCAGTAATTTGAATTGTCTATTATTTTTCTAGTTACTTTGATTATGTAGATACAAGTGATTATATGAGATTTATAAATTAATAGATGGGTTATACACTGCCTGTATCTTCTTTGGATGTTTTACCTCTTGCTCACTAGTCTTGACCCAAGGCAAGGACAAATTTTTCTCATCTCCAATTAGCTGTTATGGATCTCTCTCATGATGAGCCAGTAAGCAAGGAGATGTGTACATTATGTAACTATTTACTGAGATTAGGATCAAATCAAAGATTTCATGAATTTCATATAAGGATCAGTAGCTATATTAGGGGGTGTCAGATCTGGCAAATCAACACTTAACTTAAGTGTGGATTTCAAACCAAATAAGCACTTTAGTTTTTTAAGAAAGTCACTTATTTCAAAAATAGGTGTCAATTCTGAACTTAAATCAGCACTTTTTTCACAATTTTTTATTCACAACCACATTATAGGCACAACATCCCTGTCATATCTGAAGCATATTTCATATCTATCTTGGAGGCATACTTTACTATTGTTTAGAAGTAATTTTGGCATATTTTGGTAATTTATTTTGCTGTCATTTAGTAGAATTTTAAGTGTATTTTGGAAGTATATTTTTCTGTTGTTTCTGGAATTTCATGCAAATTTTTGGTATATATTGGTGGTTGATATTCTTATTGTTTAGCATCATTTTTGGATGCTTTTTTGGTAGTTTTTTTAACATATTTTTCTGTTATCAGTGGAATTTTCAGAAGCATTTTTTGTGGTGTTTTGGAATATTTTGGTAGAATATTTTGTGAAATTTTTGGTGTATTTTGTTATATCAAGACTTAGTGAACTGTGTAAGTAAGGGAAGAAATGAAAGTTCTATTGAATCAAAATATTCAGGTAAACAAGCAAAGTATGGAGTTTAAGAAAGATTTTATTTTTCATTTCAATATCATTGATTCATGTCAGTAAGAATCTAAGAATTTTCCATACTTTAAGTTTTTTACTGTTGGGCTGTGTGTTGTGGTGCATGTTAAAAATAAATTTTACATGTGTTACTATCTTTATTTTTCTCATCCACATTTATTTTTAAAAAATCAAAATATTTTAAATTTGAGATTTGCTTTTATAGACTTCACAGGGAAGAAAAATGGTGAACTAGATGTCTAGTTCAGTTTTGTGAACCTATTCCATTCCTGGGTGCATTTTTGTGACAAACCATTGAATGTCACTTTTTGAGCCCAACTTATTTTTTGCTTTTGGAAGAGGATTAAGGTGGTATGGCATGGGTATGTTTGTAAGAGAATGGAAGAGGAGGTGAAAGTATAATTTTTGGATGAATCCGTGAAGATGAGAGGACATGAGCCAAGGAGATGAAAATTCTAGAAAAGCAAAAAAAATAAGATGTGGTCAAACAGGGTCACTCCACAAATAAGACCCAGAGTTGTTCCCTTCAACCAAAAACTGAAATATATATCTAGCCCAGGGTTTTTTACCCTTGTGCTTAATTTTTATTAATTTATGGCTTCAAATTTAATTCTGGTAATCTGGACACCTGTCAGCCTGTATATCCCCAGGACTGAGTAAAAAGTACTTATAACACCATGCAATATGAGGGGTGGACTTGCTAGCAAGTCCGCAACCTTGAACCCTAATTCATATCTTTTTGAGCCCACATTTAATTAGTCATGAAACCACAAAGAAAAAATATAGACATTCTGGTGAACTCAATATGAATACAACTTGAACATTTAATGAAGCATAGGTAATAATACTTTGAAACAATCTTGAGATATGAAGAATGAGATTTTTTTATATAAATTTTAATACAGTGCAGATCACACTCAAATTAATGTGAAAAATACATATTTTAAACTATTTAAGCAGTTTCTTTACAATTTTTAAAAAAAAGAACACCAATGTATAGATACGGCAAGATACCATCTGACATTATTATATAAGTTTCTTTGGCCAGAAATACATGGAGAAACTACAATTTTAAATATGTCAATTTGTTCATGAAAGGTTATTTTGTGCATTTATATTTTTTATTGTATTATTTTCAAGAATTGAAAAAATTATATACTTATTTTATGACTAGATAATATTGAATATTATAAATCATTAAAATATCTAAAGAAGGTGCAAAAATCTTAAAAATGATGTTACAAAGACTTTACTTAGACATATAATTTTCAAATTCAATTGACATACTATATTTCACTATTAAATAAAAAAAATTTATACTAATATTTATTAAAATTTATTTCCCCTCTTCTTCAAAATTTTCAAAATATTAAAATGTAGATTTTTATTAGATTTAAGTAAATGAAGAGAATAACAGTATAGGAGTTGTGGATTTTTAGGATTCAAGGAATTTCTGTGACCACTCTTTGTAACATATTTTATATATTTTAAATTTTTTGTATATTTATTTTGTATTGCTATCTTCTTTTATCATCTTTTTTTACTCCTTCTCAAGAATACCCACTCTTTTCCCTTTGAAATATTTCTTTATCCTCACCTCATCCTTCTCCCCAACCTTTTCACTCCCTTCTTCATCATTTTCAACCCCTATCCACATTCTCCTCTCCCTCTCCACACCTCTCTACCCCTCTCCTCTCCTCTCCTTCCAGTTTGCTTACCTCCCCATTTCTCCCTAACACTTTATTTTTATATACAGAAATAGGGACTGAGTTGAAAGGGAGGAAATTGGGGTTCAAAGATTGTGGAGTCAAGATAAAGGGGAGGAATGGGGCTAAAAGGGTTGGAAAGGCTGGAGAGAGGGGTGAGGAAGGATATATGGGGTAGCGAAAAGGTTGGGAAAGAGTTGGGAGGGAAGATTGAGGGTTCTGAGGTGTTTTGAATGAAGAAAGGGTCTGGGAGAGGTTGAGAGGGGTGAAATGAGGATCAAAAGAGGAAGGCATACAATGGGGCTGGGAGGATAGCAAAAGACATGCGGAGGGAAGACAAGCAAGTGTTGATAGAATTGAAAGGGATGGAGATTGGTGCAAACAGAGTGTGAAAACAGGAGGATGAACTCTGTTCTTTGGGCGAAGAGCAGAGTTCACTTCCATAAAATATAAGCTGAAAAATAGTTTTCAATTCTATAAAAACAGTTGTAGGTAATAGAAAAATTCACTGATTTTTTTTATATTTAATCTGAAAGTTTTTAATAAAATAATTGAATTTAAGAATTGCAATATTGTCAATCAATTTTTATTGATCAACTTAATTTAATAAAGTATTATTTTAATAAGTTGCTTCAAAAAATACTTTGCATTGAGTAGACTCATGGAATGATTTTTTCTGGCTTCCATTCAGTTATCCTCACACTTTCACTATGTTTTCAATATAGACCCATTATTATTTGTGTGATACTTCAAGTGAAAGTTCAGTATTACTTCAGTCTGAGTTCTAACTGATTTCTATCTGACTCAAGTTGCGGACTTGCTAGCAAGTCCACCCCCCATATTTCATGGTGTACGTTATTTTAAACACATGAACTATACATGGGAAAAATAAATTAGAGTACACAAACAGTATACATAAGTAATTATTATGATAATATACAAAAAATGCCATTATAACACCTTATAAACATGCATATATCCACCTTTTATAATTCTTATGTACTTAATATTAAGCTGAGTTATGTTAGAGTAATCTTAAGAACCTTAATCATAAGGCTACATAATTTTTAAGTACACTTAAAGCTCTTATTTTCATTGTTTTATGCAAAAAACAAGAAATGCACTTTAAATCACTTAAAAGTTGATTATATGCGCTATAAATTTAAGAATATTAGAATTGCCCTTTGAAAGTTCAATTTTTCTCAATTAGGACCATTTATTTGGCTACTTAAATGCATAAAAATAACACTTTTCAAATTTGGTGTTTTTTATGTCAGAAATGGCTTCTGTGTACTGGCCACATACTGCCTGCATTTTTCCCGTGTGAATAGCTTCATTTTTAGCAAAGTTAGCTTTTTCACACTATAATTACCCCACATTCTATGCCCACTGTGGGGAAACACGCTAAAATAGGCAAGAGGCGCCTATTTAGTGTCCTAGCTTAATTAATAATGCATTGACCCTCTTTATATGCACTAATTTCATTAATAACCTCACTCTTGGCACCTTATTTCACTACCACGCTCAAATTCACCTAAAATTAGTCAAGGATTTACCCGTGCAAGAGCCTGCCAAGGACTGCATGTAGTTACCCCACATCTCACACCCTTTTTTGGGCTCCTAGGTGGTTTCTCAGTCAATTTTGGTTATTTTTGAATGGGAATTTCATGTAGTATAATGTCGGGATTAGCCCCATAATTTCTACTGTTAATCCCCCTTATTATTAAGCATTTATAAGCATTAATATTACCTCTTTAGTCTTTTATATTAATGTTTAATACTCATATACTCTCTTTTTTACTTATTCTTTAATTTTTATGGATTTTCCCTATTATTACAGGATTTTGGCGGGTGATATTCTTCTAATTATGTTATGGGTGTCACCGGACAACCTACGCACAAGGTTGTGGGTGTTCCTGAAAGTGAGATGAAGGGAGGAGTTTAGAAACTTCTTTGAAGCACTGAGGGAATGTTTGAGGAAGTGATTTGAAGATGACTCAAAGGAAGAACTACGGCTTCGAGATATGTTCGATAAGAATCTTAATATAATTGAAGGTAATACTAATATTCTTAGGATCTCACAAAGGGTTGTAAACTCAACAATCAAAGATTTAAATTTAGAAATGATTATTGAGAAAATAAGGAAATGTACAATAATAATGATTTAACTTGCAGCTTTACCACTATTAACTATAAATACGTTTTATAATTTATTTCTAAAGAAATATTGAACCAAAATCCAACCCCTTTTATATCTATTACTCCTCCTCGCATTGACCTCATACCCATCCATCATTCCGCACACCACAGACTTCAAAATTACACCCGTTACACCTAGACCCTCCTCACTAACATCCGTTAACCCTTTAATCCTCCCCTAACTATCCTGTCCATGCTCACTACCCCTTTCAATAACCCACAGATACTTAATAAACCTTTTAGCGGAATATTGCATTGACTCTTGCGCTGTGCATCGCTTATCGAAGAAAAGACTAAACACACATTTGAGAAATTTACTAATTTAGATTTAAAGTTTAGATTAGCGCAGTTGAATAGTGAGTACACAAAGGGAAGTTGCCATCGCTATGTGGAATTGCTTTCTGCGCTTTGAGTATGGAATTAGACCTCTGTTTTATTGATTTAATGAGCTGCTTTTTCCTCGAGTTTCACGTGGCGCGTGACAATGGGTGTCAAGGTATACTTTTAGTCTAGAAGATTTGGTACGTAGTTCTACGAGGATTTAAAAGGCTTAAATGGGTTCTCAACAAATTTGTACGTATTTCTTAATTCAAAGATGAATCTTTTACTTCAATAAAAGAGGTAGGATTAAAATATTAATATAAATTATAAATTAGAATTACGCTATTGTAAATACTAATAATATAGAATATAAGAATAAGTGTTTAGTTGGTTATTGTTGTAATAAATTGAGTTAGTAAAATAGAATGATCAAAAGACAACAAAAAGAGAGGCCTTTTATAGGCAAAGGAGAGACAAAGCACGGAGAACAAATTCTAAAAACAGTAGGAAAAGAGAGAGAAAAAGAACATTCCAGAAAGAGTATTTCAAATAATAAAGTTATTCTAAAAAGAAGGCGTCAAAAAGATGTATTTACAGAGTATGTCAGAAATACATCAATATTTTTAATATTTACTGTAAAAGTCAATCCTAAATAAGAAATTTGATTTTTTTGTATATATTTAATATTATTTGAATATTTAAATCTTATTTTATTTTTGTATTTATTTTTTAATATAAAATTTTATTTTTTCCCAACCTGTCAAATGAGCACGGTGTTAGAGAAAAATATAAGGGACAAAATTATAATTTTAATTTTAATTATTTATTTAATTAATTAATTTAATTTTAACATTTTGTAATTAGTTAATTTATTATAACTAATTTTAATGTAACTAAATGATAATTAAATGATAATTAAAAATGATAGGGTGCGGCTTCATCCAGTAAATAATTAATTATTTCACTGGGTAAGTCTAGTAGCCTGGCTGACACTCCCTCACTCTAAAAAAACAATAAAAAAAATGCTATGATTTTTTCTTTTTATACTTTTTTAGTAGAGTAGGAAGATTAGATATCTCCTTCCCAGGTATCCAAGAATCATATTCAGATGATTTATTCTTGAATCTCAATAAGTATTCTGTACCTTTCTCAGCAGTGACTATTCTGTCATTTAAAATTTTTTCAATTTCTGCTGTCTCAGTGATTTCATTTGGGGTTTTCTTTGGTCTACCCCTCCTTCTTGGAAATAAATCACTATTGGATGTGTAAGGTTTCAAAAGAGATATTGGAAAAACAGGATGTTTTCTGTCATATGGGGAATACAGAATAACTTCAACTGCATTATCTCCAATCATTCTTCTTACAACAAAAGGACCAACAAATGGATCTTTTAATTTTTTATTACCTTGTAAGTTGAAGTGGACTGTAGAAATCAACACTTCATCACCCTTTTTAAAAGTGTATTCTTTATGGGATTTGTCCCATCTTTTCTTCTCATATTCAAATGATTTTTCAATACATTTTTGAGCATGATTTCTGCATAGTTGTTGCATTTGAAGAAAAGATTTTACACCAGGATGTATATCCAATTTAGGTATTTTGTTATTGAGAATTTGGGCAGGAGTATTAGGAACATATCCAATCCAGAGCTCAAAAGGCTTTCTTTGAGTAACAGAATGAACAGTGCTATTATAAGCAAATTCTAACCCAGGAAGTAAGGTAACCCAATCATGAGTGAATCTGTCATTATCTTTATACTCAAGGCCAAAGGCACAATATCTTCTTATCATGTCCTCTAAAGTCTGAATCATTCTTTCAGCTAAACCATCAGTCTGAGGGTGATGGGCAGTAGAAAGTTTCAGATCACAACCACAAACATCCATCAGAGACATCCAGAATTCAGAAGTAAATTTAGGGTCTCTGTCAGAGATTATGGCTTTAGGAAAACCAGCAGTATTAAACATATGAGACCACCATAAGAAAGCTAATTCTTTAGTGGAAACATCCTTGTGGGTAGGGATAAATTTACACATTTTTGTGAATCTGTCCACAATAACCCAACAAGAGTTATAACTGTCTTTACCAGCAATAGGTAATCCTGTTACAAAATCCATGTTTATTATTTGCCATGGGGCATCAGGAGGTTCAATATGTTGCATTAATCCTGCTCTTTTACCAGTTAATCTTTTTGATTTTTGGCATGAATCACAGGATTCAACATATAATTTTGTGTCTTCAGACATATTAGCCCACCAAGCAGTGTTCTTAATTCTGATCATTGTTTTGTCAAGATCAAAATGTCCAGCTAATATGTCATCATGACAAATTTTCAAGATGATTTCTTTCATAGAAGGAGGAATAACAATAACATTACTCAACTTTCTTCTATAATATAGATATCCTTCATCAATTGAAAATTTTCCTTTTTCCAAACCTTTTTGGTACTTTGGTGGAAGGGTTTTAATCAATGCTTGTATTGAAGCATTCTTTGGATCATTTAATATGGTGCATAACTTTTTCAAGTCAGTGTCCTTATCATATGATTCCAGAATAAGCTGTAATAGCTCTTCCTCCATATCAACCACATATATCCCATGGATATGGATAATTTCATCCTCAGGATCATATGCAGGATTTGAGTCATCATTTGGTAAGGGTAACCTTGATAACATATCCACATTTGAGTGACCAATACCAGCTCTGTGAATAATTGTCATTCTCCCTCTGTACTCTTGAACAGCCAGCTGCCATCTAAACATATGTCTATTAGGTGTTTTCAAGTTTAAAAGGGATTTAACTGCACTGCAGTCAGTGACAAGTTCAAATTTCTGGTCATCTAGGTAATAATGAAGCTTTTCTAGAGCCCATACTACAGCTAAACACTCTAATTGAGTAGCACCATATTTCAATTCACTATTTCTCAAGGTTCTTGAAATATAACAAATTACTACTTCTGAAACTTTATCATTTATCACTTGTTTTTGATGGAGGGCAGCACCTAGACCAATGAAACTGGCATCAGTGTACAAAACAAATGGTTGATCAAAGTCAGGTAAAGCAAGAATTGGTGCTGACATCAAACAGTGTTTCATAGTGTCAAAGGCTCTTTGTCTTTCACTATTCCAGACAAAAGCAACATCCTTTCTAGTTAATTGGGTAAGGGGTAAAGCTATGACTTGGTAATTTTTAATATACTGTCTATAGTATCCACACATTCCCAAAAAACTTTGGAGCTCTCTTACTGTTGTAGGAGCTTTCACCTGTTGTATGGCTGCCACTTTGTTCTGGTCAACACATATCTGTAAGCCTGAAACAACATGGCCAAGAACTTTTAAAGAATGGAAACCAAATTTACATTTCTTCAAAGCAAGTGTCATATTTATTTCGTCCATTTTCTGGAATACTTTACACAGGTGTTTAAGATGGTCCTCAAATGTTTTTGAGAATATAATGATATCATCAATATAAACCATCAGCCAACCTTCAATTATCTCTTGATGGAATGTGTTATCCATTACTTTTTGGAAAACAGAAGGGGCATTTTTAGGGCCAAATGGCATCCTAATATACTTATAAATACCCATATGAGTGTCAATCATCAGAAATTTCTGAGAGTTTTTCTCAACAGGTACCTGGTGATATCCCTTATTACCATCCAAACAGCTGATATATTTAGCACCCTGTAAAGTAGCATGTATAGAGCTGATTCTAGGTAAAGGGTAGATATCATCAACAGTATAAGTATTTAGTGCTCTATAATCACCACATAACCTGGCTTTATCTTTCTCATAAGAAATTAGGACAGGTGAGATAACACAATATTTAGGTGTTTCAACTACCTTTTCAATAATATTCATTTTTAAAAGGGTAGAGATATTATCTTCAATATCTTTTCTCTTTGTGGGAGAAGCAGGATAAGGCTTCTTCTTTAAACTAGGTGGTATATCAGTTAATGGGCAAGACAATGAAAGTTTCATTTCCTCTTTAACTAATCCCAGTTCATGTGACCCATGAGAAAAGGCCATAGGAAAAGATTTTATCAAGTTAATGATGGAATCTTTATCCTCACCAGAAAGTTGTTCTCCAAAAGAAGCATTGTCAATTTCAGACATAAGGGCATGCATTTCCTTTGTAGATCTTCCTTTATATTGAACCACAGAATTACATGTGTTCAATTCTGGTTTTAATAATTTTTTAGGGGAGGAAATTTTAAATTTTCTCTTCCCATTCAACCCCATTGTGAAACATCGGTTTGAAGGATCCAATTTTATGCCATACTTGGTTAAAATATCATTCCCTACAATAAACCAATTGCTCAAGTTATCATTTTTCATGACAACAAAATCACAAATAGCTCTTACAAAACCATGGTTATATTTAAAAAACACTGTGGCTTTGTATTTACCAATGGGGGACAAAACAGAGCCATACCCTCTCCAATTTTCAGAAATGATAGGCAACAGTTTAGATTTATAGTCTTGATCTACTGAGGCAAGTGCTCTTTCAGATACCACACTTCCTCCAGCTCCAGAATCCAGAACAACTTCAATGCTGGTTCCATTAATCAAGACTGGTGCCTTAAGAGGGGCAATAACAATTGAGTTATCCTCAATGTTCTTTATGATCTCAGCATCCTCAACTGTAGATAAATCATTATTATCAATGTCAATAGTATTTAAATAATGAATATCTTCTTCCAGCATCAAGATTTCTTGTTGAGATTCATATGAAATATTGCTGGCACAATCACTTGATGTATCATCCAGTGCCACTGTGTCATCAGCATGCTCCTCTGTTTGTTCCACAAGATTTATCTTCTTGTCACAAACATGGCCTTTCTGCCAAGGCTTGTTGCACTTGAAGCAAGTGTTTGTTGCATACTTCTTTGGTGCAACAGGGGCAGAAGGTTTACCAACCTTTTCCAGAGGTTTTTGTTGGTAAGTGGAGGGCTTCTCCAAAGGGGTCCTAGGAATGAATCTTCTTGCATCATACTTATTGTTTAGAAGTATCTCATTGCAAGTATTAATGAAAGAAGAGGGTTCTTTGGAGAACTCAGTCCTAGCCACAATCAAATCTCTCAGAGACATTGGTAATTTATAGAGGATCCTGTCCTTCCATAAATCAAACTCCATATTTGGGTCCATTGCCCTTAAGATTTTTACAAGTTTCATTAAAAACTCAATAGGTTTATCAGTAGAAGAGCTATATCTGGTTTCCTCATACTGCCTTTGTTGAGCCATTCTGAACTTGGAGCCACCAAATTGTGCTTTAATTAATTTCTTCCAATCCTCCCATGAATAGTCATTCCCATCCAGGAGAACAGATTCATACCACATCAGGGCAACATTAGTGAACAAAGAAATTAATTTGGACACAATTTCCTCATCTGGGAGTTTGTAAGAATTTTTTAAATTATCAATTCTGCAAATAAATTGTTGCCAATCAGAGGAAGAATCACCATCAAATGTTGGGTAATGGTCAAGTTTTGGCCAATTCTTTTGATTTGAAGGAGTCTCCTTAGTACTAGCTTGTTTCTGAGTAAGAAGCAGCTGTAATTTCTCTAATTGTGCTGAAATCTCATTGTTTAATCCTTCTGTTGCAGATCCTGGTGCATCATCAGTTTTTGATGGAAACTCAGTGTTATCAACAGGTATTTCTGGATCAATTTTTATTTTAGATGAACTAGCCACAGGTACTGGTTGAGAATCCTGCACTATATGTTCCTTCACAGAATTGTCAGAATATTTTTGGTCATTTAACAATGAATTCAATGTTTCTTCAATGGTTGTTAGTCTTGTTTTCATTCTTGGAAGACTAGATAAACTTTCATTGACAGTTGCAAAAGATAATTGATTTTTATGTTGAAAAGATGACAACTGGTCACTCAATCTTTTCAGATTTATCTTATCTATCTCTACCTCCTGGAAACAGGCAGATACAGTATCTTTTAGTTTAGACAAATCATTTTTTATATTTTGCCATAAAGCAATTTTCTTTTCATGGGTTGCTTTGTAATGAGACAATTCATCAGAGACTCTCTGTGCTTCACTTTTTAATGCTTGATAACCCTGATCAGTTAACAAACTATTATATCTCTGAGTCAATTGCATATTGTTCATTATATGATTTTGCTTGGCAATAATATCTCTCAAGTGCTCATCATTAATTCTTGCTACATCCGGAGTGTTTCTCAATAAGGAAACTGAGTAACTTTCCAGACTCTCATAGAACTCAGGGTCAAGAGTTTCATCAATCACAGCCATATCAGGATTAATCATTGAGGTAGCAATTAAAAGTAATGGATTGGATACATGAGATAACTGTCTACTATTCCCAGCCTCTATAGGTCTCAAGGTTTCATCTTGCCTTCCAGATTTACCTGAAGGAACAGAGTCAGCCACAAGAAAAGGCACTTGAGAATCAATAGAGGGACGTACCAGGGTTTGCTGGGTATCACCATATTGGGCTTCCTTCTTCTTTTGCCTCCTTGATAAGGGTGGGGAGGAGTGGGATTGGTCTGGGTGGGCCTTGATGGACCTACCTGAGGTAACTGATGCTGGTTTTGAGCCAAGTAGTCCCACTGAGTGTTGAGCCAGTCCCACTGCCACTTGGACACTTCTACCATCTCTTGGGATTGGGGAGCCAATTGTTGTTGATCCCTGGGAGGAAGAGGTTTCCTTTTCTCTTGGAGAGAAGTATTTTTTCTTTTCTCCCATTCTTCCAAGGCATCTACCCTTACCTTTAGTTTTAAGCTGTCTGTCTTTAACTCCTTTATGTGGGTTGACAGATTCTTTACCTGCTGGGACAACGGCATCTTTTTTATTTTGAAGCCTCTTGGAAGCTCTTCTGGTGGGTTTGTCTTGGGTTTCTAATCCTGAGTATTGTCCACTAGGATTTCTACTTCTTCCATTTCCACATCCTGTTTGGGGCAAGGATTTATTAGTTTGAGAAATTCTTCTTGTTAAAGGAGAACTTACAGAAGTAGGCTCATCATAATCAATTAAGTCTAGTTCTTCTTCACGTGCAGTAAAACCACTTTGATCATTCATTTTAAGATTCTACTGAAATGAAGGAAAAGAGACAAAATTAATTAGTCTTTTATTTTTAATTTTTATTTAATAGAAATAAAATAAAAATAAATCAAAAAAAAAAATCTTATTAGGATAAAAATCAACTTAAATAAAATTAATAAAAAAAATTTAAAACCAGGATAATGCAATCAACTGTAGAAATAAATTAGAATATCTATTAATTTTTATTTTCAGGATTTAAATCAACTAATTTATTACCAGGATTTATTGTCAACTGAAATAATCAAATATGAATCTTTATTAATAAAAATTATTTTAACTGATTAATTAACTACCAGGACTTAATGTCAACTGAAATAATTTAAATATGAATTTTATTACTTAAAAAGATTTATTGGATTACCAGGACTCAAAGTCAACTGAAGTAATGAAATGTTAATTATTAAAAAAAAATATAATTGTCAGGACAATTTGTCAACTGGAACAATTAATTAATCAGGACAAATGTCAACTGAAAAATTATAATAATTATTTTATTTAATAAAATATTTTATTTTCAGGACAGTTTGTCAACTGGAACAATTAAAATTCAAATTAATCAGGACAATTGTCAACTGAAAAATGATAATAATTAATATTAATATATAATTATTTTATTACCTCTGGGACTAAGAACAGTTATTGCTCTATTATGGTCAACCAGGAAAAATAAAAAAAAAATATAATAATAAAATTAAATTCCAATTACCAGACACCTCCCCCTGCAAAATGAGCAAATTAATGCCACTTACAGAGTGCTGAGTAAAAGGAAATACGTAGCAAATAAAGAGTGAAGAGTAACCCACAAATAGTAATCACAATAATTACCACGATATACACGATCTTTAGTCAGTATATGAACTTAAGTTTTGGAGCGCGGTTCGATTCCCATTCGCAGCAAAAACTTTTATCACGTGACCTATGACGTTCGTCGTTTTCTTGCCTCCACTCGTCCTTTACAGGTGTTTCTACGCCGATGGTCCTCTCGATTACGCCTCAAGTAACGTTGCGCCGTCGATATTTCGGAAAGGTTCCCAATTGTCAAGGTATACTTTTAGTCTAGAAGATTTGGTACGTAGTTCTACGAGGATTTAAAAGGCTTAAATGGGTTCTCAACAAATTTGTACGTATTTCTTAATTCAAAGATGAATCTTTTACTTCAATAAAAGAGGTAGGATTAAAATATTAATATAAATTATAAATTAGAATTACGCTATTGTAAATACTAATAATATAGAATATAAGAATAAGTGTTTAGTTGGTTATTGTTGTAATAAATTGAGTTAGTAAAATAGAATGATCAAAAGACAACAAAAAGAGAGGCCTTTTATAGGCAAAGGAGAGACAAAGCACGGAAAACAAATTCTAAAAACAGTAGGAAAAGAGAGAGAAAAAGAACATTCCAGAAAGAGTATTTCAAATAATAAAGTTATTCTAAAAAGAAGGCGTCAAAAAGATGTATTTACAGAGTATGTCAGAAATACATCAATATTTTTAATATTTACTGTAAAAGTCAATCCTAAATAAGAAATTTGATTTTTTTGTATATATTTAATATTATTTGAATATTTAAATCTTATTTTATTTTTGTATTTATTTTTTAATATAAAATTTTATTTTTTCCCAACCTGTCAAATGAGCACGGTGTTAGAGAAAAATATAAGGGACAAAATTATAATTTTAATTTTAATTATTTATTTAATTAATTAATTTAATTTTAACATTTTGTAATTAGTTAATTTATTATAACTAATTTTAATGTAACTAAATGATAATTAAATGATAATTAAAAATGATAGGGTGCGGCTTCATCCAGTAAATAATTAATTATTTCACTGGGTAAGTCTAGTAGCCTGGCTGACAATGGGTCACTAGAGATGTTGATGGACATGTCGATCAAATGGATGGAGGCGTCATTAACTGTGTGTAGGACTGTTAAATCAAGGGATTCATTGGGGAAGTAATTGTGTATAAAAGGAGGAGGTTTTGGGTCTTGTTTTCTACATTCTTTATCATTACAATTCAATCATATAACCAAAACAATTACAATACATATCAATTAGCACTTATAAAGTCTTTTGAATAGTATCTGAAATTTTTAAACCTATTTTTCTACCAACTATAAGATTGTAAGCCATATATATAATTAGTGAAATTTATATTGCTGAGACCTTTATTTTGAATTATATTTTACTACTTATTGGATTTGTACTACAGTATTCATATAGGACCATTTAAATCTTCTAGACACAGAACATTCAAGCTATTTCACTTCCTTGTACTTGACCACAGCCTGAAAATTGGGGGCATTTCCTCAAAAAATTCTTTTGGTTATCATCCAGTAAGTAAAAATTCAAAAAGAGGCTACACGTAAAAAAAATCCCTATAGAAATATTTGGATTATTAAAACAGGTTGGGTTCACTTATATAGTGATTTAAGAAAAAGAAGCCCTGTTATATAATAAAATTGTGATATTTAATCAACAATTTTACCACTAATTTAACATAAAATTGTTATTAGTAGGAGTCTGTCAATAGAACAATTAAATTTATGATCTTTGCAGATAATAAACCAATTAAAGTGATTAATTGTTTTCTCTTAACAGGACTCTTAATCCCCTTCTATTGGTTTGTAACATTCATTTAATATTAAAAAAAAATCTTACTGACAGTTTTTTCTTTTTTAAATATAAAAACACGGCTGCATATTGTAGACCAGTTAAATCAAGTGACCACATAAAAGCATATTTGACTTTTGGCACTTAGAAATTCACCTCATACCTATAAGTAAGAAATAAAATTGTCTTCAAGTACTGATAAATACTGATAAAACTCCTTTTTGAAGTTTTCATATCTAAAATTTCAAATTCTTTAAATAAATTCCACGTAAAAAATGTGTGACAACAATGACATTGTAAGTAATAAGGAAAAATCTTATAACTTAAGAACTAGAGCTGAAAGACCTGTTACAGGACGTTTAAATGGAGGGCCAGGACTCTCCCATCATAAAAAGCACTCCACCAATGTCTCTGGAGGAAAGGGAAAAACTTTAAAAACAAGTATCAATAAAGAAAAAAAACAAATTACAAGAACAAATTAACTCCCTCTCTACCCTGCCAAACACCTTGAAAATAAGAGTCAACAACATAGTAGACCAGATAAAAAATCTGGAGAAAAGGGCAGCTCAGGGTTTTGTAGAAGTCAACCAAGCTCTAATGGACATAAAGGCTCAACCACCAACAGTGGCACCCAACAGTACCATAGAAACATCTCCAGTCCAAGAAGAGGATCAAAAAATTACAGTCAGCAAATGGAAGTGGGATTGGTACGCCTAAAATTACAACAAACCTCCTCAACAGCAGGGCTCCAGAAGTCACCCTTACAGGGGAAAGGCAAGGAGAGGCAGGGGAAATGGGATAAGACCTTGGTAAGTCATCCACCTTCTCATGATCAATTATATCATCCTAACAATGAATTACTTATAGGTAATGAGATTGATAAAGAATTGTTGGATATAATTAATGAGGATCTAAAGAATTATTCATTTGATAATAACATGTTAAACTTTTCTTTAAATGAGGACAATGTAAATAGTTTTATTGATCACCAGGATAATGCTATTAATATAAAATTTGAACCAAATGAATTAAATCTTGAACCTGATGATGAGTCTTCTGAATTAGACATGGAGAAAATTGAATATTTTTTAAAAGAAAATCCAATGGAATCAAAAATAATAAGTAAATTATTATTAAGAATTGAAAAATTGGAAGAGTTCCCTAAAGAGTCAAACAATAATACAGAAAGTGTATTATTAAATCTCACAAAATCATTGAGTACAACAGCCAATAGGTTAAAAATTATTAAAAATTCAAATAATGAATTAACCAATGAAAATAAAAGATTGAACTCTGAGATTATAAATTTAGAAAGTAGATTAGAATACTCTCAGAATATTATGGCTACCATAGAGGGATGTGTAAAATTGTCTTTTTCAAATGTTAATGATACCTTGAATCATGTACCTGTAATAAAAGATAGGTTACAAAGATTAGAAATTGAAATAGCAAACATTTTGAAAAATACTGATAAAGTACAAGATAATACCTCTTATGTGGAAAGAGTACCGGTTTTCATGAAACACTCAGATAATAAACCAATGATTGAACATGAACATAGTGTCATGGGCTCTGAGAACGTAAAATCAGTAAAAGATGAAATTAATTATCATCTTTCTAAAGTAAGTGAGTTACTTAATATTCCTCAGGTTAGAGAAGCAAAAACTAACCAAAAGAACTGGACTAAGTTAGATCAGTAACCTTCTTTTGACAGGGATTCAAAATCTCATTGGCAAAAATTCATACAAAGAATTGATAACTTAAATTTTTCCTACAAATTACCTGATGAAGAAATTACTTCAAAATTAATATCTATTTACAGATTTGGCCTTATTATGGTTTGAATCTGTATTGAGTGAGGGAATTAACTACTCCTGGAATGAATGGAAGGCACTAATTGAAAGGCAATTTGGTGGCCCAAAATTCAGAATCACTCAACAAAGATTGTATGAAAGAGCCAGATATAATCCAAATGCTGAAGATAAACCCATGGTCTTTTTAATGAATTTAATAAAAATCATGAAAGCTATGGATCAAAAAATGGATTATGATGAGTGGAAAGAAAAAATAATATATAAATTGCCTATATCAGTCAGAGACATTATTGTAGCTAGAGCTGAAACCATCAGAGATACTTCTGGGTTCATTAATGTATGCAATTAAATATTATTAAACCACAAATATGAAACCAAGTATAATAATTACAGACAGAGTGTTGATGTAGTAAAACCTACAACAAGTAAGTTACCAGTGGAGAAGAAAAAACCTTCAGCTCCCCTTGTCCCTAAAAGAAAAGAAAATAACACTTGTTACAAATGTAATGAACCTTGGGTTAAGGGTCACACTTGTAAGAAAAGAATTAATGTTATTGGAAACTCACAAAATTCTGAACCAAGTAATCATGAAGATGAGAATGTGGAATCCAGTGAGGATTATAAAAGTAACATCTCTTACAGTTATGATGAATGTGAGATATTTGTATTAGAACAGGACATTATGTTCCTGAATAGTGCTATATCTCAGACAGATACATCTTTAACTTCCATTGAAGAAGCTGAATTAATTAAAGATGTATCTCATGATACTTACAACATAACACCTATAAGAGCACCTTTTATTATATGTGGAAGAGAAATGAATGCCTTTCTTGAAACTGGGGCTGCAGGTAGTTTAGTTTCTCTTAACACATTGATGAAACTTGACAGTAAGTATAAAGAAAAAATGGAACCTGTACAGACAAAGAACTGGAGAGTTTTTGGTTCAGTATTAAATCTAATTGGCAAATACAAAACTGCTGGATTTTTTAAATATAATAATGGATATGTAAGAGCAGTGTGTGAATTTTTTGTAATGGATAATAATAATTGTAGTGATTGTTTTATTATTGGCAATGACTTATTGACCAATTTTGGCATTAAACTAGATCCTGCAAACAGTTGCTTCACTATAGACGTAAATGGTAAAAAAAAATCCAAGATATGTTCTGAAAATTCAGTTTATTCCATTTCTCCTAAAGAGGAACAACTTCAAGGTGGAAGAACCACCACTGAAGTGGTAGAATTGGAAACTGAAATCCAAAGAGCCTCTTTCAGTCCTCAACTATCAAAAATTGAAGAAGACAATAGTTTGAGATTGATAAAATCTTACCCTATAGCATTTGCTCATGGTTCAAATGAACTAGGATTGGTCAAAGACCATGAGATGAAAATCTCTTTAACTTGTGATTTGGATAATATTCCTGGCAGCTTGAAAAAGAAACCCTACCCAGAATCTCCTGCAAAAAGGAAAGATATTGAAGACAACATAAAAATGACATTAGAAATGGGTATTGTTTAAAAAGTGGACACAACACCTAAGTATTGTGTTATTTCACCAGTATTAATCTCTTATGAAAATGATAAGGAAAGATTATGCAGTGATTATAGAGCTCTGAATACATACACAGTAGATTATATTTACCCTCTACCAAGGATAGCTTCTATCCATGCTACCTTACAAGGAGCAAAATATATTTCCTGTCTGGATGGAAACAAAGGTTACCACCAGATTTCTGTGGAAAAGAAGTCTCAGAATTACTTATTAATAACCACACACATGGGAATATATCAGTATGTGAGAATTCCCTTTGGCCCAAAGAATGCGCCTTCAGTCTTCCAAAAATTGATGGATAGTGTTTTTCATCAGGAAATGGTTGAAGGATGGCTTTTGGTTTATATTGATGACATCATAGTGTTTTCAAAAACATATGTTGAACATTTAAATCACCTGAAGAGAGTCTTTCAAAAGATGGATGAAATTAATATGACAATTGCATTAAAGAAGTGTAAGTTTGGATTTCAATCCTTGAAAGTCCATGGACATGTTGTATCTGGATTATAAACTTGTGTTGGCCAGAATAAGGTGGCAGCAATTAAAAACATTGGTATACCTAAGAATGTAAAAGATGTTCAAAGTTTTTTAGGTATGTGTGGATATTATAGACAGTATATAAAAAACTACCAATCCATTGCAGCTCCTTTAACAACATTAATAAGGAAAAATGAGGCTTTCATTTGGAATAATGAAAGACAACACACCTTTAATAAATTGAAGGAATGTTTAATGTCAGCTCCAATATAGGGACTGCTAGATTTCACCTTACCTTTTATCTTGTACACTGGTGCAAGCTTCATAGGTTTAGTTGCTGCCTTACAGAAGAAACAGATAATAAATAGAAAATTATCTGAAGTTGTCATCTTTATATATCCAGAACCTTAAAATAACAGAATTAAGGTATGGTGCCCCACAGTTAGAATGTTTAGCTGTGGTGTGGGCCTTGGAGAAACTTCATTACTATCTGGAAGACCAGAAATTTGAATTAATAACAGATTGCAGTGCAGTAAAATCATTACTAAACATGAAAACCCCTAATAGGCACATGTTTAGATAGCAACTAGCTGTACAAGAGTATACAAGAAGAATGACAATCACTCATAGAGCAGGAACATTGGATTCTAATGTGGATTTATTATCCAGAGGTCCTTTTCCAAATGATACTAACTAACCCAGCTTATGTTCCTCAAAATGAGGTTATACATATATTTGGGATTTATATAGTGAATTTAGAGGAAGAGTTTATGCAAACTATATTGGAAAATTACTCATCTGATAAAGATTTGACTAAACTATCTACCATTCTAAATGATCCAACTAATTCCTCCATGAGTGCATTAATTAAAACCTTGCCTCCAAACTATAGAAATGTGTTGGAAAAAGGTAAACTGTCAATGGAAGATGGATATATATATTACAGGAAAAAGCTAAGTAATGTAATAGTAATACCACCTTCTATGAAAGAGTTAATGATGAGTACTTGTCATGATGACATCTTAGCTGGTCATTTTGATTTTAACAAAACATTAACCAGAGTTAAAAATACATCCTGGTGGATAAACATGAAAGAAGATGTACAAAAATACATTGAAACATGTGACTCTTGTCAGGAATCTAAAAGTTTAACTGGAAAGAGAGCTGGGTTGTTACAACAAATAGAGAAGGCAAAAGCTCCATGGGAAATTATAAAATGGATTTTGTCACTGGCTTTCCATTAGCAGGAAAAGAAAGTTTCAATTCTTGCTGGGTAATAGTAGATAGATTATAAAAAAATTTGAAAATTTATCCCTACCCATAAAGAGGTATCTGAAAAAGACTTGGCATTACTATGGTGGACTAAAATGATGAATACTGCTGGGTTCCCCAAAGCCATAATATCTGACATAGACCCTAAATTTACTTCAGAGTTCTGGACATCATTGATGGAAGTATCAGGTTGTCAATTGAAATTGTCTACAGCACACCATCCACAAACTGATGGACTAGCTGACAGAATGATACAAACTCTTGAAGACATGATCAGAAGATATTGTGCCTTTGGATTAGAATATAAAGACAATGAGAAATTCACACATGACTGGGTAACATTAATTCCTGGCCTTGACTTTGCTTATAACAGCACAACTCATTCTGTAACAGAGAAAAAACCATTTGAACTCTGGCTGGGATATGTACCAAATACCCCAGAAAATCATTTAAATAAATTACCAAGGTTAGATATAAACCCTGGTACTAAATCATTTATTCACATGCAACAAATGTGTAGAAAGCATGCAGAAGAATTGTCAGCCAGGCTACTAGACTTACCCAGTAAAATAATTAATTATTTTACTGAGATGAAGCCACGCCTTTTTAAATTCTTATTAATAATTAATTATTTAGTACTTACTTATGTATTACTTACAACTAACTAGCTAAGTATATTAAGTAATTGTCCCATTCATTTTTACTCCCTAAAACCGTGCTCACTAATACAGCTGAGTGGGAATAAAAATAATAATAAAAATATAATAAAATTCTTAAAATTATCAAATTCTTTTACTGAGAGATTTGTATTTCTGTGAAATCAATATATTTAAATCAAATGTGTTGTATTAATTGTGACAGTCCAAGGGAACTCATATTTTATTGCAAATAAAAATGATACCCTTGTTGACATACCAATTAATTTATTTTTTATTTATTTCATATACACTCTTTTTTATTCAGTTTTCTTCTCACACCCTTGTATTAGGTGGTGTTAACTCTGTGTCATTATTTCCAGCATTTTTGCCTATAAAAGGCCCTCACTTTATGTACTTTTCAACTCATTCCTTACTTACTTATATATCTTACACATTGTTATTCACAACCTCTATTACTATTCTTTATCATTTTAGTAGCTACATTCACATACTCCTAATCTATAAATAATAATAATAATCTATTCCACCTCTTATCAATTGAGTAAAAATATTATAAATTGAAAGAAATATATACCATACCTTTAAGAGTCTGTTAAAACCCTTCAAATCCTTGTAGTACCTCCAATTCTACCTTCTAGACCAAGAGAGCCACCGACAGTTGGGGACCCTTCCAAATCATTGACAGCACATTGTTATTTGAGGCTGGAGGCTGTGGGGACCATTGCCATCAAGGTACCTATAAGTACAAGTGGACGACAAAAACAACAAATGTCATATATCATGTTAATAATTTTTTTTCTGTGAATGGAAATTGAACTGTGCTCCAAATCTTAGGTTCATATATTGACTAAAGATATATATTTTTGTGGTAATTATTGTAATTAATATTTGTGGGTCACTTTGCACTCTTCATTCTCTACGTATTTCTTTTTACTCAGCACTATGTAAGTGGCATTAATTTGCTCAATTAAAATTTAAGTTTATTTCTTCAGTTGATTATTTTATAATCCTGGTTATTAAATTGTTTTGAATTAATAAATAAATTGATTATTATTTTAGTTGATTTTTATCATTAAGGATTTCTTATTCTTTTTACTATTTTTTTTCTTTTTAAAAAAAAGTAAAAATAAAAACTGATTTCTCTTATTGTTTCCCTCCCTCATTATAGTTTATAAAATTTAAAAAAATGACTGATCAAGTTGTTTCTTCTGCACATGAAGAGGAATTGGATCTGATTGATTATGATGAGGCTACATCTGTGAGTTCTCCTTTAACTAAAAAATTATCTCAAATTAATCAATCATTAAACTAATCAGGATGTGGAAATGGAGGAAGTAGAAATTCTGGTGGAGACAACTCAGGAACAGAAACCTTCAATCAACCCCCCAGAAGGACTTTCAAAAGGCTTCAAGATAAAAAAGATGCCACTGCCTCAACAAGTAAAGAACCTTTCAACCCACATAAAAGAATTGAGTACAGAAAACTTGAAATTGAGGTCAAGAGTAGATGCTCTAGAAAAAAAGGTAAGAAGAATAGATGCTTTTCTTCAAGAGAAGAGGAGACCTCCTCCCCAGGGATCTTCAACAATTGGCTCCCCAGCAGCCAGAGAAGGTGGAAGTATCCAAGTGGCAGTAGGATTGGCTGAACACTCAGTGGGATTACCTGTCTCAAAATCAACAGACTCAATTGCCTCAAGCAGGTCCATCAAGACCCAGCCAATTCAACCCCACACCTCCTCACCCTTATCAAGGAGGCAAAAAAAGAAAAAACAATATGATCTTTCCCAGAAAACCTTGGTAAGACCCTCTATTGAATCTCAAGTACCATTTCTTGTAGCTGATTCAGTTCCTTCAGGAAATTCTAGAAGAGGAGATGAAACTTTGAGACCAGTAGAGGCTGAGAGTAGTAGACAAATCACTCATGTATCTAATCCTTTGGTTTTAATTGCTACTTCAATGATAAATCCTGATATGGCTGTTATTGATGAAACACTTGATCCTGAGTTTTATGAGAATCTGGAAAGTTACTCTTTTTCCTTATTGAGAAACACTCCAGATGTAGCAAAAATTAATGATGAGTATTTGAGAGAAATTATTGCAAAGAAAAATCATATTATGAACAATATGCAATTAACTCAAAGTTTTATAGTTTGTTAACTGAACAGGGTTATCAATCATTAAGGAGTGACTTTCAGAGAGTTTCTGACGATTTGTTTAATTATAAAGAAACTCATGAAAAGAAGGTTGCTTTATGGCAAAATTTTAAAAATCATTTATCTAAATTACAAGATACTGTGTCTATCTGTTTCCAGGATCTGGAGATAGATAAGAAGAATCTGAAAAGATTGAATGATAATTATTCATCTTTTAAAAATAAAAATCAGTTATCTTTTGCAACAATCAATGAGAGTTTATCTAGTCTTCTAAGAGTGAAAACCAGACTAACAACCATTGAAGAGAAATTGAACTCATTGTTTAATGATCAAAAATATTCTGAAATTTCTATAAAGGAACATATGGTGCAGGATGCTTCAAGGTTACCTGTGGCTAGTTCAACTAAAGTAAAATTAGTTCCAGAAATACCTGTTGATACCACTGTGTTTCCATCAAAAATTGATGATGTACCAGGATCTTCAACAGAAGGATTAAACAATAAGATTAATGCACAATTGGAGAAGTTACAGCTGCTTACTTAGAAACAAGCTAGAACTAAGGAGACTCCTTCAAATCAAAATAATTGGCCAAAACATGACCAGTATCCAACATTGGATGGTGATTCTTCTTCTGATTGGCAGCAATTCATTTGCAAAATTGATAACTTGAAAAACTCTTACAAACTTCCAGATGAGAAAATTGTGCCTAAGTTAATTTCTTTATTTAAAAATGTAGCCCTAATGTGGTATGAATCTGTCCTCCTGGATGGGAATGATTACTCATGAGAAGATTTGAAAAAATTAATTAAAGCACAATTTGGGGGCTCCAAGTTTAGGATGGCTCAACAAAGGCAGTATGAGGAAACTAGATATAGTTCTTCAACTGATAAACCTATTGAGTTCTTAATGAAACTTGTAAAAATCTTGAGATCTATGGACCCAAAAATGGAATTTGAGTTTTGGAAGGACAGGATCCTTTATAAATTACCAATGTCTTTGAGAGACTTGATTGTGGCTAGGACTGAGTTCACCAGAGAACCTTCTTCTTTCATCAATACTTGTAATGAGATTCTTCTAAAAACAAGTATGATTCCAGAAGATTCATTCCTAGAACCACTTGTGAGAAACCCTCCAATTATCAACAGAAACCTCTGGAAAAGGTTGGTAAACCTTCTGCCCCTGTTGAACCTAAAAAGTATGCAAAAAACACTTGCTTCAAGTGCAACAAGCCTTGGAAGAAAGGCCATATTTGAGAGAAGAAGATAAAACTTGGGGAAAAAACAGAGGAGCATGCTGATGACGCAATAGCACTGGATGATACTTCAAGTGATTGTGCCAACAATATTTCATATGAATCTCAACAAGAAATCTTGATGCTGGAAGAAGATATTCATTATTTAAATACTATTGATATTAATAATAATAATTTATCTACAGTTGAGGATGCTGAGATCATAAAGAACATTGAGGATAGCTCAATTGTTATTCACCCTCTCAAGGCACCAGTCTTGATTAATGGAACCAGCATTGAAGTTGTTCTGGATTCTGGAGCTGGAGGAAGTGTAGTATCTGAAAGAGCACTTGCTTCAGTGAATCAGGATTATAAATCAAAAAATTATGCCTATAATTTCTGAAAATTGGAGAGTTTATGGCTCTGTTTCGTCCCCCATTGGTAAATACAAAGCTACAGTATTTTTCAAATATAACCATGTCTTTGTAAGAGCTTTGTGTGACTTTGTAGTTATGAAAAATGATAACTTAAGCAATTGGTTTATTGTAGGGAATGATATTTTAACAGAGTATGGCATAAAATTGGATCCTTCAAAACAATGTTTTACAATGGGGATGGATGGGAAGAGAAAATTTAAGATTTCCTCCCCTAAAAAATTATTAAAACCAGAATTGAACACATGTTATTCTGTGGTTCAATATAAAGGAAGATCTACAAAAGAAATTCATGCCCTTATGTCTGAAATTGACAATGCTTCTTTTGGAGAACAACTTTCTGGTGAGGATAAAGATTCCATCATTAACTTGATAAAATCTTTTCCTATGGCCTTTGCTCATGGGTCACATGAACTACAATTAGTTAAAGAAGAAATGAAACTTTCATTGTCTTGTCCATTAGCTGATATACCACCTATTTTAAAGAAGAAGCCTTATCCTGTTTCTCCCACAAAGAGAAAAGATATTGAAGACAATATCTATACCCTTTTAAAAATGAATATTATTGAAAAGGTAGTTGAAACACCTAAATATTGTGTTATCTCACCTTTCCTAATTTCTTATGAGAAAGATAATGCCAGTTTGTGTGGTGATTATAGAGCACTGAATACTTATACTGTTGATGATATCTATCCTTTACCTAGAATTAGCTCCATAAATTCTACCTTACAGGGTACTAAATATATCAGCTGTTTGGATGGTAACAAGGGATATCACCAGGTACCTGTTGAGAAGAATTCTCAGAATTTTCTGATGATTGCTACTCATATGGGTATTTATAAGTATGTTAGGATGCCGTTTGGCCCTAAAAATGCCCCTTCATTTTTCCAAAAAGTTATGGATAACACATTCCATCAAGAGATAATTGAAGGATGGCTGATGGTTTATATTGATGATATCATTATATTCTCAAAAACATTTGAGGACCATCTTAAGCACCTGTGTAAAGTGTTCCAGAAAATGGTTGAAAAAAATATGAAACTTGCTTTGAAGAAATGTAAATTTGGTTTCCATTCTTTAAAAGTTCTTGGTCATGTTGTTTCAGGGTTACAGATATGTGTTGACCAAAACAAAGTGGCAGCCATACAACAGGTGAAGGCTCCTACTACAGTTAGAGAGCTCCAGAGTTATTTGAGAATGTGTGGATACTATATACAGTATATTAAAAATACCAAGTCATAGCTTTACCCCTTACCCAATCAACTAGAAAGGATGTTGCTTTTGTCTGGAATAGTGAAAGACAAAGAGCCTTGGACACTATAAAACACTGCTTGATGTCAGCACCAATTATTGCTTTACCTGACTTTAATCAAACATTTGGTTTGTACACTGATGCCAGTTTTATTGGTCTAGGTGCTGCCCTCCATCATAAACAAGTGATGAATGATAAAGTATCAGAAGTGGTAATTTGTTATATTTCAAGAACCTTGAAAAATAGTGAATTGAAATATGGTGCTACTAAACTCGAATTTTTAGCTGTAGTGTGGGCTCTAGAGAAGCTACATTATTACCTAGATGACCAGAAATTTGAACTTGTCACTGACTGCAGTGCAGTTAAATCCCTTTTAAACTTGAAAACACCTAACAGACATATGTTCAGATGGCGGTTAGCTGTTCAAGATTATAGAGGGAGAATGAAAATTATTCATAGGGCTGGTATTGTTCATTCAAATGTGGATATGTTATCAAGTTTACGTTAAACAAATGATAACTCTAATCCTGCTTATGATCCTGCGGATGAAATTATTCATATTCATTGGATATATGTGGTTGATATGGAGGAAGAGCTATTACAGATTATTCTGGATTCATATGATAAGGACACTGACTTAAAAAAGTTATGCACCATATTAAATGATCCAAAGAATGCTTCAATACAAGAATTAATTAAATCCCTTCCACCAAGGTACCAAAAGGCTTTGGAAAAAGTTAAATTTTCAATAGATGAAGGATATCTATATTATAGAAGAAAGTTGAGTAATGTTATTGTTATTCCTACTTCTATGAAAGAAATCATGTTGAAAATTTGTCATGATGACATATTAGCTGGACATTTTGATCTTGAAAAAACAATGATCAGAATTAAAAACACTGCTTGGTGGGTTAATATGTCTGAAGACACCAAATTATATGTTGAATCTAGTGATTCTTGCCAAAAATGAAAAAGATTAACTGGTAAGAGAGCTGGATTAATGCAACATATTGAACCTCCTGATGCACCATGGCAGATAATAAACATGGATTTTGTAACAGGATTACCTACTGCTTGAAAAGACAGTTATAACTCTTGTTGGGTTATTGTGGACAGATTCACTAAAATGTGTAAATTTATCCCTACTCACAAGGATGCTTCCACTAAAGTATTAGCTTTCTTATGGTGGTCTCATATGTTTAATACTTCTGGATTTCCCAAATCCATAATCTCTGACAGAGAACCTAAATTTACTTCTGAATTTTGGATGTCTCTGATGGATGTTTGTGGATGTGATCTGACACTTTCTACTGCCCATCATCCTCAAACTGATGGATTAGCTGAAAGAATAATTCAGACTTTAGAGGACATGATAAGAAGGTATTGTGCCTTTGGCCTTGAGTATAAAGATAATGACAGATTCACTCATGATTGGGTTACCTTACTTCCTGGGTTGGAATTTGCTTATGATAGCACTGTTCATTCTGCTACTCAAAGAAAGCCTTTTGAGCTCTGGCTTGGATATGTTCCAAATACTCCTGCCCAAATTCTCAATAACAAAATACCTAAATTGGATTTGCATCCAGGTGTAAAATCTTTTCTTCAAATGCAACAACTTTGCAGAAATCATGCTCAAAAATGTATTGAAAAATTTTTTGAATATGAGAAGAAGAGATGGGACAAATCCCATAAAGAATACACTTTTAAAAAGGGTGATGAAGTGTTAAATTCTACAGTCCACTTCAATTTAAATGGTAATAACAAATTGAAAGACCCATTTGTTGGTCCATTTGTTGTCAGATGAATTATTGGAGATAATGCAGTTGAAGTTATTTTGTATTCTCCATATGACAGAAAACATCCTGTTTTTCCAATATCTCTTCTGAAACCTTACACATCCAATAGTGATTTATTACCAAAAAGGAGGGGAAGACCAAAGAAAACCCCAAATGAAATCACTGAAACAGCAGAAATTGAAAAGATTCTGAATGACAGAATAGTCACTGCTGAAAAAGGTACAGAAAACCTATTGAGATTCAAGAAAATAATCTGAATATGACTCTTGGATACCTGGGAAGGAGATATCTAATCTTCCTACTCTACTAAAAAAATATAAAAAGAAAAAATCATAGCATTTTTTTTATTGTTTTTTTTAGAGAGAGGAAGTGTCAGCCAGGCTACTAGACTTACCCGGTAAAATAATTAATGTTTTACTGAGATGAAGCCATGCCCCTTTTTCTTACTAACAATTAATTATTTACTTATGTATTACTTACAAATAACTAGTTAAGTATATTAAGTAGTATAAATAATTAATGTAAGTAAATGTCCCATATATTTTTACTCCCTAAACACCATGCTCAATAATGCAGTTAAATGGGAATAAAGATTAATAATAAAATTATAATTTACAAAACCTTAAAATTATTGTATTACTTAACTGAGAGATCTGGATTTCCGTTATGGTAAGGTAAACTCTTACAGTCGCCTTGCTGTAAGCAGAATCCGGAGGAGATGTGTGGATTTAGCTGAAAACCCCGTCCTTCCAATAAAAATAACAAAATGGGAATTCTAAATCACTAAGCTAACCAATCTACTTGAATCTGATTTATAAAATAATGAAACTCTAAAATAATTAACGCTTATTGAGATTTAAATAAAAGTGGCTGTTGAGAAAAGAAATACTGATAACAACAATTAAGGTGTACCAGTGAAAGATCTGAAAAGATTGACTTTTATGTTTTTATAATAATTTGAATTTTTATGAGACAGAAATAATCAAGTCCCAGCGACGAAGACCTTTCTAAAGATACCCTGTATGAAGTGTGATTTAAATTGTTGAATAGTATTTCTAAAATGTTAAACATAAAAATATAAAGTTATAAGGGTATTACAAATTTATTTAATTTGTTGAGTAATAAAAAATGAGACTGTGGTGGTTAATGATTAAGCTGTATGATGTGTCCCCCCTCTCAATTTCGAGTTTGAGAAGCGCTTAAGTATTCCTAGTCACGTGCCTAAGTTTTCCCCTCCAGAGCTCTTCCAGAGTCAATCCGGAGCCCGTACGGAGTCCGTACGGAGTCGAAACGGAGTCCGTCCGGACTTCCGGACTCAATTGGAACCTTAAAACTATAATAAAAAATCTAGAAAAATTACACATAATAGAGCTACTTCCCGTTTACATACCAAACTAATTTTCGTAGTCTGCGCAGCTCTAATTACCCCGTGAAAATTCATCAAAGTTAAGTAATTTTTGAAAACGTAAATATTTCTATAAAACTTTAAAATTCATTTAAAAATATAAGAAAAATAGTAAAAATTCTGGGAAAATTTCCCAAGGCTCTTGAGTGACTCGACTTAATACTTATAAATTTTTCAGACCGTAAAAATAAGTTTTCTCCGTAAAATAAATTGTTTTCGTGTAGGCATTCGCTCGTGACCAATTTCTTCATATTTTAAACTCCAATAAATTAAATAAAACCCTTTTATAAAAAATAATAACGCCAATCTTGCACGCCGTAATAACTCCATTTACATATTTAGGTGCCGTACTAAACTTTAGGCTACCACATCCTCCCTCCAATCGAGAATGTCCCCATTCTTATAACTTTGCATAAGTGGTTGAGCAATTCCAAAAGAATTATCTTTTCTAATAAAATAATTTGATAAATTTTTTTTAGCTGGTCTTCTTTTAATTCTTTATAATAAAAACGTTGTTTCTTCTTCTCTGGCTTGATATAACATAAAATAAAATAATATAAATCTTGTGATGATTCCACTACTGAGAGCAAGGTTTGAATCCCTTCAGACTCCCATATACCAGTCTTCCTTCTTGTCACAGCATTGAGAGAGTGGATCTTCCTATGAGCCGAATACTCCTGATTCCAACCTCATAGGGCCCCCCACTGAGCTGAATTCTATGATTCCAATCTCGCCATAAGGTCCTCCAAGCTTCACACCAAAAATGGCCTAACACTGAGGCACTAAAAAAAATCATTCCCTAAAATCCAACTACCATCCTAACTTCTGATTCCTTCATCACAATTTTCAAACTTTGCTATACAGAAAACCCATAAAATACTTTTGCCAGGCTTCCAATAATAATATTAACTTTAGACCATGTTAAAGCGCCACAAATTTCACCTAATTAACCATTATGCTTTCTTTAGCATCATTACCACCTAAAATTTTAACCACCTAAAGCTATCAGCACCCAATTCCAGAAATAATTGAATAACCAGTTTGAAGTCTTAGTGGACAGTGATAAATTAAAAGATTGAATTGAGTTATCCAAACAAGATTGACATTCCAGTTTAAAGTCTTGGTGGACCAAACATATAATCGATTGCCAGTTTATGGTCTTGGTGGACCAAAGATCGTTTAGGTGCATAAATAACTTGAAATATTCCTAAATAAGGCCTAGGCTTGACCAATGATTGAATAAATTTGATAATCCAGTTTAATGTCATAGTGGACCAAACATTTGATCGACAAGTAATCCAGTATAAGGCCATAGTGGTCCAATGAATGTTGAATTATCCTGCAGATATTAATTTTCCAGTTTAAAGTCATAGTGGACTAAACAATGAATGAACTACCAGTTTAAAGTCATGGTGGACCAAACATTTAATCAATAAGAAATCCAGTTTAAGGTCATGGTGGACCCAACAGCTTGATAACAGTCCAGTTTAAGGTCTTGGTGGACCTAACATTTTGATTTATATAAAAAGAAATCCGTCTCCGAAAATATCCATAAAATCTTGATTATCCTTGAAATTCAGTTTAAAGTCTTGAAGGACTAACAGCTCCAATATAAAATCTTTAATGAAAGTCTTGAAAATTAGCCAGTTTAAAGTCTTGGAGGACTAACAGCTCCAAAATTCGTATAAAAACCTTAAGGAAAGTCTTGAACAGTAGCCAGTTTAAAGTCTTGGAGGACTAACAGATGTCTTGAAGTAAAATCCCATAGGTATTGAGTTCCCCTAGACCCTGTTTCCTGTCTAAACTATATGAATAAACTAAAAAGAATAGTGACTGAAAAATAAAACTAAGAAATATAATAATAATTTTGATTTAATTAATTAATATTTTTTTTTGATTTTTTTTTTTGTTTTTTTATTTTATTTTATTTATTATTTTATTTATTTATTTATTTTTTATTATTTATATATATATATATATATTTTTTTTTTTTTTTTTTTTTTATTTTTTTTTTTATTTTTTTTTTATTTTATTTTTTTTTTAATTTAATTTTTTTTTTTTTTTTTTTTTTTTTTTAAGAAAAAGATGCCCCCCGGCCATTTGATGAGCCGTACCCTCGACATCATACCCACATCCAAGTGCAACTTGATGTGGTTACACAATTTTGAGAAATTGAAAAGAAAAGAAAATAAATGAAAGTTTTTAGAAGATAATTTTTATAATGATGATCACTGGGTGGGCTCCCTCCAATTTATAAAAATGATTAGAGACCACCAGTGAGCATCACCTTTACATTAATTCATAATATATATTAAAGAAAAGAAATCACAATCTAACATAAAAAATCAAAAACAAAATAAAAAAAATCTTGAATCCGGCGTTGAGAGCGGTGTCTCTTGATTCGTTCCAGGTTATAGTCTTAGTGGACTTCCTAAAATTAAAAGACAAAGCCAGGATTCAACTAGAAACAGGGAAAATTTTGGAAACGAACATTATGGGGTAATTGTGTATAGAGCAGCCAGCCCATCAATTACCCCCACACTTGCCAATATTTAATTAAGAAGGTTCCCCTGTGAACACTTCTTCCAATAAATTTTTAAAAATTTCCCAACACTATCTTCACCCATATTTTAAGAATTTTAAGTTTTTGAAAATTTCAAAGAAGGTCTTCTTGCATTTCGTTAAGTTTCATCACAGTTTCTTTGACCATATACAGTGTAACGATAGTAAAGTATTTTGATAAAAAAAGAAGATAGTTTATACTCGTTGCGGAGGAATCCATAAAATTTCGTAGATATCATAGTTTATCCTCATTGCGGAGGAATCCATAAAATTTCATCAATATCATAGTTTATCCTCATTGCGGAGGTATAAATTTAATAAAAGTCATTCAAATTGTAGTTTATCCTCATTTCGGAGTTAGACTTCGGCACTCCTGGTGCCTCTAGGATAGAACCGTTTCACTTGATCGGCTGCTACCCTCTTCTTCAATACTACTCCATCCAACTCTTCTAGCACATATGAACCACCGGAAACTTGCTCCTTGGTTTTATACGGTCCATTCCACCTATCTGCAAACATCTTTCCCCACTGACTTTCCAAACTCCTATTATACACCAGGACCATATCTCCTGGGTTCAAAGGTTTCCTTAATCGATGTGCCAACCGCTCATCCCAATATCTGACTGATTGATTTCGGATCTTCATCATCCGCGAATATGCCTTTTCTAAATATTCTTCTTTCTTTTCTAGCTGCATCATTCTTGCACACAATAATTCTTCAGTAGTTTTGACCGTGTCCCAGTCAACTCCAAGATATGATTCAGCTTCTAAATCAACCGGTAAAACTGCTTTCTGTCCAAAAACAAGTTCATAAGGTGAAAATCCGGTCGTCCTTTTGGCAGTGATTTGATCAGCAAATAAAACTAAAGGTAAATAGTGCCTCCACTTTTCAGCACTTGTCACACACATTTTAACTAAAGCATCCTTAATAACTTGATACCCTCTTTCAACCATGCCTTCAGCTTCAGGATAATATGGGGTTGCTACCCTAACCTTTGATCCAACTTTCAATACAGCCTCTTTAAACTCTGTCCCAAATTCAGGACCTCCATCTATCGTTACCAACTTCATCACCCCATACCTATATACCCAATTATTCAAAAAAAATTCTGCCACATTTTTGGCAGTTAAATTAATAAGAGGCGCTGCCTCTACCCAACCAGATAAATCATCTCTGGCCACAATTAAATATTTATACCGTCCCTCTTTTATATGAACGGCATCTAAACTAACTCTTCCAAAGAGCGTATATTCACCGGTCGCGCGTCCAGGTTCTTTTGGCCTTAAATAACTTTGTCTTTGACATTCTTCACATGACTGAACCCACTGTTTAACAGCCATCTTCATGCCAGGCCACCAAAATCGATCAGAAATTCTTCTAAACGTTTCTCCAACGCCTCTATGCCCGAGATCTTCATGCAGTGATTTCAAAACTAATTCTTGCCCCTTCTGTTGAGTTATAACTACTTGAGGATTTGGATACCTCCTCCTCATTAAACGTCGACCAGATAGGTAAAACGTAGATGACTTCCTCTTGATAGCCACCCATTCATTGTCTTCACACTCTTCTGGCCTCTCTAAAGTCAACAAATATTTGACTAACAAAAAATAAAAACCAGTCTGACCCCAGACTTCATCTTGAAAATCGATTAATATAACATCAATAGGGACTTCTCTATCACCAATATCACCTGCACATGAATGAGCCAATAATCGTTGACCCCTAAATAAATCTTTAATCGAGCTATGTCGACGTTTTTCTTCTGAACCTTTGGATCCTTCGTAAACCGTATTCGAAAATACCTCTTTCTCTTTATCCACCCTTTTATTTAAATTCTCTAATTCTCCAACATATACACCATTCCTTAATTTACTACTATCCCACACTACCAATCCATCTTCCTCTACATACACCACATCTTCTTCTACCTCCTTTCTACCGAATTTATCTACACCTTTTCCAACACCTTTATTAACATAAAAACTATTTTCCAGTTTATCCTCTTGGTGGAGGTCATCATCACCATAATCTAAACACAATAGTCCTGCCAGTTTAACCTCATGGGGGAGGTATGGAAAGTCTTCAGCTCCTTTAGTGCTGGCTTTGATAATAGGTATATCTTCATCGAACTCTTCTGAGTCTGAATCTTCTTCAGTGGGTGGTCTCCTTGATAAACCATCTGGCATAGTAAAAGTTTTGCCAGGCTTATGAACTAAATCAAACGAAAAATGTTGAATAAAAGCTACCCATCTCGTCATGGGTGCGTTCGGTAAACTTGGGGAATTAATCATCTGGATTAACGATTTCGCATCCACTTGCAACTCAAAATGTTGCCCCCACAAAATATGCTGAAGTTTCTTCAGTATTTTAGCCACACCACATAATTCCAATTTTGGTTGAGAATATCTTGATTCGACCTCAGTAAATACTACAGATTCATACCTAACTGGCCTGATGTAACCAGCTTTATCCATCTGAGACAAAACCGCCCCAGCTGCAACCTGACTTGAATCAACTGCTAAATAAATTCTGCCAGCTCCTTTTCCATAATCCAACTTGTGCAGGACCAAATCCTTCCCTACAACCTCCTTCAACTTCACAAACGCCTTCTCACACTCTTCATCCCACTCCCAGTCTGCATCCTTTCTCGTTAACCGCCTCAATGGAGCTGCCAATGAAGAAAAGTCCTTGATAAACATTCTAACATATACGCAAACACCTAAAAACCCTCTGACTTCGGTCGTATTCTTGGGTCTTGGCCAGGACTGAATTTTGTTAACTTTCTTCTTGGACATAATCCTACCCTCTCTACATACCACATGGCCTAATATTTCTAAAGCTGGCACACAACATGAAAATTTTGAACCTGAAATAGTTAAACCAGCCTCTTCAATTCGAAACAAGATTCTTTCTAAAGTAATTTCAAACTCCCAAATGAATTTGCGTATCCCAGGATTCTCTTCCAACACCTGGTTATCATAGTCGGTTGTTGGTCCCTTAATTCCTCCATCATCTATAAAGATTCCAGCATATTGTGGAATTTCATCTTGAAGGATCCAAGCCATCTGAGCTTGATAAACTGCAACCAAATTTGTTGCTCCTTGAGGTAATCTTGTTAACTGTAAACGTCCTAGTGGTGTATCGAATGTAGTGAGAGGCCTTGAGTCCGGATGTAACTCTCTCTCATCATATCCACCCATGATATCTCCCAAACCATAACACACTCTCCCTGCAAACGCTTCAACAAACTCCTCAGCACTAGGTGGTATCCCAGCATCCTTTATTGTAACCCTATTTAATTCCCTAAGATCATGAACAACTCTAAGCTTGCCATTCGGTTTCTTGATACAAAATACCGGACTAGAATAACTTGACGTTGATTGCTCATACAGTCCAGTGCGTATCCGTTCTCTGACAACTTCAATATAAGCTTCTTTTAATGCAGCTGGAATAGGAATCGGTTTCTGCTGCCACGGTTCATGACATACCACAGGAATCTTGTAAGGCTCCCCATAGGAATGCTTCAACACACCCCTCTCCTCTTCTACAAAAGCAATGGCCTTCTCTCGCTTGACCATCACATCCAACAACAACTTCTTCTCTTCACCAGACAACCAACCATCAGGTCCATAATTAACAACACCCAGTCTCTCAAAAGTGATTCTTGACGTCTCAGAAAATTCAGGCGGATTCTTTACCAAGGGACTTTCATAAGGATCTCTTGATAACCTTGGTCTTCTCAAGGGTGGATTTAATTCAGCAGGTAGCGGTTCATTAATAGGTCAAACTTTATTTGCTACTTTCTTATATTTGGCTGCGTCCACATCTAAATAAGCTTGAGGTAAATCATTTACTTTTGTATCGCCATTAAAACTTTCATCAAATGAATCTTCTTCATCGCCAGAATCAGAATAAGAAAAATTAGAAAAATATTTTATTTCATTTTTAAATTTTACCCTTTTCTCCTTTCCCTTGTCTAATTTATAAACAGATTTTCCAACACCTTTTCTTCCCTTATCCAACAGTAAATCACCCGTAAAGAAAGTTGGCAGTTTAACCTCTTGCTGGAGGACCGGAATTGAATTTTCACAAAAATTATTTTGTGTTTTAATTATACTGAGATTTTTTATCGGATTTTGATGTGATATTTGCAGTTTACCCTCTTGCTGGAGGTCCAAAATAGAAGGAGATAATTGCAGTTTAACCTCTTGCTGGAGGTCCATAATAGAATTTTCACAAAAATTATTTTTTTGTGTTTTAATTATACTGAGATTTTTTATTGGATTTTGATAAGATTTTCGCAATTTACCCTCTTGCTGGAGGTCCAAAATAGAAGGTGATAATTGCAGTTTAACCTCTTGCTGGAGGTCCGGAATAACATTTTCACATAAATTATTTTTTTGTGTTTTAATTATACCGAGATTTTTAATCGGATTTTGATGTGATATTTGCAGTTTACCCTCTTGCTGGTGGTCCGTGATAGAAGGAGATAATTGCAGTTTAACCTCTTGCTGGAGGCCATAAAACATACCCTTCCAATTTTTATCCAACCTAATTTGGCCCATTTTGCCTTTTTTACCACTTTTAAATTTAATAGAAAAACAGGGTAAATCCAATAAACATATAGTAAAGTCCATAACGTATTTGCACTCCAAAGTAATATTAACAGAAAATAATTGAGAATCCACTTGAATTATCTCCAAGTGAGCTGACCTATTGCAATCCGGGATCTCATCCTGAGGAGAGATTACAACATTAGAGTGATCAGCCCCTGCTACCCCAAAAAATGAGGGCATCCATCCCTTTCCAACAAACATAATTCACCAGAAGCCTTCCGTTTTATATGCCGCTTCTTGGTGCAAATACAACACTGGCACAGAGTAGTAATCCCTGGCTGTGTTTCTCAACCTTCATCTCCAGGAGGCGCTAAACGCATATGTAACCTCCGCATATCTTCACCAGTGATCTCCAAACTAATCCCCATGCCAGCTTGATACCCTATCCTGGCCTCAAAATCCATCAAAAAAGGACCCCCAAGAACAGTTTTGACTTCTCCTCTGGCCACATAAAAGTGAACCTTACCAACAGATCCACCAATGCCTAACCTGACATGCTCAGCTGTACCCATCAGCTCTGTTGCATGCCCTCCAATGCCTCTGAGGTTTCCCCCAGTTCCACTTTTAATTGGCAAGCCTATACTCGTCACTTGCTCCAATGAAATTAAATTAATTTGAGACCCTGAATCGACCAAGGCCTTTACTTCTTTACCATTTAGAGTTACCACCAGGTAACCCAGGGGAGCGGAAAAATGTGTATCTACATCTTCCCCAAACTTTTCAGCATTTTCACAAATATATTCCACCTCTCCAGTGGAAACCCGACGCCTCATCAAATGCTTCTTTTGCTTTTCAGCAAGCGCCGGACTAATCGTAAATAACTCCCCCAAAGATAAGGGAATCTGAAGTTGATTCACCCTATTCAAAACTGCGTCCATCGCATTAGCTTGACCAGAAACTACTGGCCGCTCATACTGGACCTTTGATTTAACAACCTTGGCCCTGGGTACCTCTTGAGGTCCAACCGAGCCATCTTCACCCCCCATTATAACATCTTCACTTTCTATAACCCTAACTCCGTCACCAGCTTCTTGCACTAATCCTGATCCATCGCTAGTCCTTCTTACTCCCTCCATTGGGATGGGACCGCTAAAACTTGGTCTGGGTAGAGACGCCAATGGTACGTCCTCCTCAGAATCCGAATCATCCTCTGGCATAGGCTCACCATTTAAATCAAACTTGCCATAACTAGGGGGCCCCATATCAGCAATCCCCTTCTGCATTTTATATAATTTGTCCTTAGAGTAAGGGTTCAATTTTTTGGCGGCAGTTTGAGCACTAGAATTCTTGTCCTTAGAGTAAGGGTTCACTTTGTTATTGGCCTTGCCAGGATTAGCCCTCAATTGGCTCTGAATGCTGCTTTTCGCCTTAGTAGCGGCTGCTCTTCTAGCAGCATTAACATCGTATTCGCCGGCCATACAGCTACCCTCCACCTGGGCAACCATCGCCAGCTCTAAACCACCAAAAGAAGTAGAAAATGTGGCTTTACTGACCTCTTTCTCTTTACCCTTGTCAGCTTTTCCACCATTACCATTACCATTTTTGCCACCCTTGGCATTAACATCTTCATCTGTCACCTCTTCAAATCTGGCTCTCCTTTCAGCCGTTAAACTTCTTCTGACCAAATCAGAAGGAGACTGTCCATCACTGGGCTTGATGAACGAACCATCAGGAAATTTATAAACTTTACCATAAAATAAAACTCGCCCAGAATCCATATCCTTATCAAGAGCAAAACAAACTGTTGCTCTGTGACCCCTCCTATTACAATAGGAGCACACCTTTGGCTCATCATAGCCACCTCTATATCCATTACTACCACCATTCCCACCATTTCTCCCATTGCCTGGGAAGCGGTTACCGTTGTTATTGCCATTATAATTTCGACGTTCATAACCTCTAGACTGATAAGAAGTCGACGTCGACGAAGAAGCGATTGGGGCCTTGTTGGCCTTCTGGGTTTCTTGAACAAATATTTTTAATTGTTTATTTAAATCGGCCAGGTGATCGACCATCTTATTATCTACATTGCCCTCCACTTTAGCAGCAGGTAATCCCATTTGTGCCTTCTTGGCCTCCTGGGCTTTGACCATAATATCGTTGTTTTTGGCCAAAACCTCGCTAACCTTGCTAACATATTGAGTGCAAGACTCTTGATATTTGTCCAACGCTAATAACTTTAGATGGGCCTGAATGTTCTCTTTGATAACCTCCAGAGCCGGCAGTTTCTGCTCACCATTAGGCAGTTCCTTCATCAAATCTTTTCTTGAAAGATCCTTCAAGACGTCCATACGAATATCCCTGCTGCATGCTGTCCAAAACAAATCTTTTGCTTGGTTCTCATGCACTAACTCGTCCACCAGTATGAGATATTCCACCACTTCATCAAACTGAACACAGAGCTTTTTGAAGTCAGCCATAGAAGAAACTCCACCTTTTGCTTGCCAGTCTCCAACAATTTTATTAAGGTCCATCATAGTAATCCTAACACCCCATCTATCAACCATAGCTTTGGAAAGCTTAACCCAATCCTTGTCCTTGAATGCCTGCATAGAAATAACCTCTTTTTCCACCTCCCTATCAGCAATAAAAAACCTAACTTGCTTCACCATATCCACATGGGAAGCACCATCAACAGCAGCAGCAGCTTCATACCTGCTAATGAACCATTTAACCTCCTCCCCATCAAACTTTGGGCCATCCCAAGAAACAATTCTAACCAAGGGAGTAAGAGGGTTAGAAGATCCAGAAGCAACAGCAGAAGAAGACATCCCAATAAGTAATGAGAAGCGTTAACAATCGATAAAATAACAAGCCTCTTGCAGGCCAATAACAAAAATCCAATTAGAGTTCCGGAAAATAAGCCTCTTGCAGGCTAATAACGTTCTTGATCCAAGTAAGTCTTTTAAAGAAAGCTAGAGAAATCGAAACCCACGTTGGGCGCCAACTATGGTAAGGTAAACTCTTACAGTCGCCTTGCTGTAAGCAGAATCCGGAGGAGATGTGTGGATTTAGCTGAAAACCCCGTCCTTCCAATAAAAATAACAAAATGGGAATTCTAAATCACTAAGCTAACCAATCTACTTGAATCTGATTTATAAAATAATGAAACTCTAAAATAATTAACGCTTATTGAGATTTAAATAAAAGTGGCTGTTGAGAAAAGAAATACTGATAACAACAATTAAGGTGTACCAGTGAAAGATCTGAAAAGATTGACTTTTATGTTTTTATAATAATTTGAATTTTTATGAGACAGCAATAATCAAGTCCCAGCGACGAAGACCTTTCTAAAGATACCCTGTATGAAGTGTGATTTAAATTGTTGAATAGTATTTCTAAAATGTTAAATATAAAAATATAAAGTTATAAGGGTATTACAAATTTATTTAATTTGTTGAGTAATAAAAAATGACACTGTGGTGGTTAATGATTAAGCTGTATGATGTGTCCCCCTCTCAATTTCGAGTTTGAGAAGCTCTTAAGTATTCCTAGTCACGTGCCTAAGTTTTCCCCTCCAGAGCTCTTCCAGAGTCAATCCGGAGCCCGTACGGAGTCCGTACGGAGCCGGAACGGAGTCCGTACGGAGTCAAAGCGGAGTCCGTACGGAGTCGAAACGGAGTCCGTCCGGAATTCCGGACTCAATTAGAACCTTAAAACTATAATAAATAATCTAGAAAAATTACACATAATAGAGCTACTTCCCCTTTACATACCAAACTAATTTTCGTAGTCTGCGCAGCTCTAATTACCCCGTGAAAATTCATCAAAGTTAAGTAATTTTTGAAAACGTAAATATTTCTATAAAACTTTAAAATTCATTTAAAAATATAAGAAAAATAGTAAAAATTCTGGGAAAATTTCCCAAGGTTCTTGAGTGACTCGACTTAATACTTATAAATTTTTCAGACCTTAAAAATAAGTTTTCTCCGTAAAATAAATTGTTTTCGTGTAGGCATTCGCTCGTGACCAATTTCTTCATATTTTAAACTCCAATAAATTAAATAAAACCCTTTTATAAAAAATAATAACGCCAATCTTGCACGCCGTAATAACTCCATTTACATATTTAGGTGCCGTACTAAACTTTAGGCTACCACACCGTGAAGTCAATATAATTAACAAAATTATATTGTATTAATTGTGACATTCCAAGGGAACTCATGCTTTATTACCAATAAACATAATGCCTTGATTGACGTATCAATTAATCTATCTTTTCTTTTATATTATATATATACCCCTATTAGTCAGCTTCTTTCTCACACCCTTGTAATAGATGTTGCAATTTTTGTATCTTTATGTCCCTCATGTTTGTCTATATAAGGCCCTCACATTTGTACCTTTCAAATTCATTCCTTACTTACTATTTTACATTTACAATAAATCAATTATATCTATGATTTCTATATTTTATAACATTAATATTTAAATCAACGTAATTCTAAGCTATAAGTTATATTAATATTTAAAACCACCTCTTATAATTTGAGTAAAACAATCAAATAGATCAAGAAATACGTACCTTGTTTTTGAGAGTCCATTAAAACCCCAAAAATCCTTGTATAACCCTTGAATAAATCTTCTAGACCAAAAGACCCCTTTACATACGCATTGCTCTGGGAGAATTAGGAGGCTGTGGTGTTGGATGGAAGATTTTGGTTGTTTTCTGGCTGAATTTGAATGTTCTGAGCCTGATTTTTGTTTTCTGATGAGGCGGGCGGGCCCCCCCACAATGGGAGAGCCGCCTGGAAGCGGTCCAGAAGCCTAGGAGCTGATTTTGGCGCCAATTTTGCTGAAGTTTATGAGAGGAAAACAGATTCTTGGGAAGATAAAACTGGTTATTTAGGCATGGTCTTGGGAGTAGAACAGTGTGATCTTCTGGAAGGAGAAGAAGACAAAGAGGAAGAAGCAGGTACAAGCTCTGGTGACCTGGTAGGTGATCTAGATATATATTTGTGTGAAGGTGAAGACGGAGGTATTGGGTAGTTGGAATCTCTGTCACACCTTTTCTTTATTAATTGCAAGAATCACAGGACCTGTTATAGAATTTGGCCTGGGAAGTAGGAAGAGTGGATGTGCAAGGTCTGCACATGTGTATGCACAGTTTTCAAGCTTAGTCCCTAAGAGCAGTGAAGCAGGGAAGGTCCAATGGTTCAAAATTTGGTGATCCAGCCATAACCTGTGAAGGAGCAATAGTGGAAAGAAAAGAGATGAATAAACAGATTTATCAGTTATGTGTAGATGGTGAAGAAAGAGTGGAAGTTCAGAAGGTTGGCTGTGGAGAATTGTGCATGGAGGCAGCGCCGCCTTTGCTATGCATTAGTCCGTCAAGACTTTAAACTGAAAACTCTTGGGAAGTCCATCAAGACCTTAAACTGAACACTGGAAAGTCCATCAAGACTTTAAACTGAACACTGGTACAGTCCCCCAAGACTATAAACTGAGGATGGCTTAAGGGTTGAGTCCTTCAGGAATATAACTGATATGGGAGTTGGTGTGATTCTGGAAGAGGGCATACAAGGGGGAGTCTCTGAATTTTGTTAAGGCAATTGTGGGGGTAACTGATGAGCTGGTTGCTCTGTAGAACAGTTACCCCAGAATGTTAGTTTGTTTCTTTGGGTCTTAAATGTTTTGATCTCTGGTTCTGTCTTTTTGCTTTAATTTTTGAGTACCCTCAGACTATAAACTGCAGGTTTTTTTGATTCCCCCAAGACTATAAAATGAGGGCTGTTAGTCCCCCAAGACTTAAAACTGTGGGTTAGTCCCCCAAGACTGTAAACTGAGGGATTCTTTATGATGATTGGCGGCATTCAGGAAGTCTGAAGAGGTCAAGAATTTCTTTATTTCTAAGTCAAGAGATTAATCAAGAGTCAGGAGGCGGAAGAGAATCAAGAGATGTGACAAAATGTTCAGCATTGGCTTTGAATTGGTGAATGAGTTTCTTCATTTTCTCAAGATCCTGTGGGTCCCTAGCAGGAGTTGATTGGAAGTAGTTTGGTAAGAGATGCTTCTGTTGAGAAAATTTTTGTTGAAATTTGTCCTTAATGGTGAGCAATGGGTTAGGTGGGGGTGTTTCAATGGCTCCCACATTGTCATCATTGCTTTCAGGAGGAAAAGGAGCTGGAAATTTGTCAGATTGGAATTCAGTATGAAGAAGTTTTGTGCTTACCATCAGAAGGACCAGGGATGGTAGAGCTAGCAGTAGTAGTGGTGTGGGAACTCTTTTTTGGAGGTTGTAGTTTGTGGACCAGTCTGAGGATCAGGATAGATGTCCTGGATCTTTTCATGCTGGTGGAAGGTGGATCAGGTTTTGGAGAAGGAGAAGAAGTTGCAGAGGACAATGGACCTGATCTGAAGCAAGTCTTTTTTCTAGAGTGGCAGGCATCACAGGAGGTTCTGTAGGGATCAGCAGGTGGTGAGATAGAGCAGATGAGATTATTTTCAATACATTATTGGCAGGGGCCAATGTCAGTAGCAGATTTGGAGAGAGAGCTGAACATGGTGGTTGTGGTAGGGAGAGTGTGGAAATTCTCTATTTGAGGGAGGATGTGGTCTTCCAACATTGGCGGAGACCTTTGTTGGTTTATTTGGTGTTGTTTTGGTATGCCTTAAGTGGCATTGTTTAAATAATTAGGTATTTTTTGGGAATTACGCAGCAAATGTTGCGAATACGGGGATCTGAGTACTACCATTGGATAGCCCTGGTTTTTCTGTATATTTTATCTCTTGAGGACATTTTTCATAGCTTAAGTATTTGGGGGATAATTTCTCACTTTTCATTTTGAAAGATTGCTGTTGAATTTTGTTTTTCATGTACTACAGGCTAACCTTAAGTCTTAGGGTTAAGTGCTTAGTACCATTGGAAAAAGCAGAATTTTATATACATTTCGTGTCTCAATTTTGTTATAGCGTAATAATGTGTTTTAAGGGTTTTAGTAGTTGTAGGTGAATTTTCTGAGTAGTTAGGGTGTTTTTGGTGGTTTTCTGGCTTCAGGGTGGTCAGGCCCCTTCAGGCGGGCAGACAGCCTGCCTCAGTGCTAGAGGGCTGGGAAGTGCTTCTAGGGAGGTTTTATGTAATTTGGCGGTCAGGAACGCCAGATTTGCAGGTGTGCTTGGGATGTTGATTAGTAGTCTGTGTGTATATAGTGATAAAGACAGTTTTGGGGCAACCTTAGTTATCATTCAACCATCTGGTGGTGATATCCTTGTTCCTCACTCAGTTTTCACTGTTGTTGGCCACAATTTGGCTGTGTTTGTTGCAAGTGAGTTCTTCATTTAACTTAACTTAGCAACTGTTTACTCTGGTATAGTCTTGCAAGCTATATCAGGTATTATTGCTGTCTCTGGTGTGGATTTGCAACCTACATCAAGTATTATTGCTTTCTCTGGTGAAGACATTAGTCTACATTTCAGTTCTTTGGTTTGTTAGTCTGTCTGGAGACTACTTTCTTGACTGATCAAGCAGTCAAGTGTATTTGGAAAAGGGGCTTTTGGTAAACAAGAACCAATTTACTGTAACAGGTAAATATCACTTGTTTTTCTGAAGGGACAGGTGTTTTTCTTTCTGGTTTTACTGCAACTCCCTTGGTAAAGGCCTATAGCTAGTACTATAGGATTGTCTACAATGTGATATATCAACGTCAACTCTTCTTCAAATCAGCAACATTATCATTGATATAATTATGTCAATTATCATTCTTAAATCAAAATATTGTGCTGCAACAATATCAAGTGGCAAGACTAGCAAAGCTCAACAATCAAGTCAGAAAAATGAAAATACTCAACTTACTATAATGAAACAGAAACAAAAGGCTGCACTAATCAAGATAAATTCTGAATACTCACACCACCAATATCAGTCTTTCTCATTCTATATAATTGATGGTGTCCGTGGTTTATTTCTGAGCTCTCAAGATCATAGATTGGCTTCAGCAGCTGATTGCTTGGAAGTGATATCAGAAATTAAGTTTCTTAATTTACATGAAAAAAAAATCATTTGATGGAAGAAATAATTTGGAAAAATTTAAATAACTATATTTTAACATTAATAAAACCTTTTATAGGCAAGTGTGATCCATTACCTTTAAAATTTGATACCCCAAGTCCTCCAGGAATCGCTAGGGCTATTTCTGCAGATTTTTTTAATCACTGGAGCTCCATTCAGCCAGTATCACCTTTTTCTTGCTAAACATAGCCTTTAAATAAATTAATATTCCAACATGTAAATAGATAAAGTTCTGTGTATATGATTTATCTTGTATTATTCAAGTTATCCTTCAAATACGTCAAACATGTTGCCATCTTTGAAATTTATTAAGAAACCTTTGACATGATTTTATAAATTAATAATTAAAGAAATTATTGTAAGTCAAGCAATAACAAAGAATTTGAAATCTACTTATATGATTTCAAATACTTGTATTAAATTCTTAAATATTTTATTGTTTATATAAAAATATGATAACTGCTCTAGTTTTGTTACTTTACCTTTAATATTGAATAATCTATTAATTTTTAAAAAAAATTTCATTGATTGTAACATTTTTAATCAGAAGTAGAACAATTTAAATAATTAAATGAGTGTTTTCTTAAAAAAATACAATTTAAACTATTATTTATTCAAAATTCTTTCATCAACTCTTTATTATTAACATTTTTATTAATAAGACTGTTTGACCTAAAATACTATACAGTTAATTTGGTAGCATTAAAAGCACATTTTTATGGCTAATATATTTCAAATTCTTTATTATAGTTTTTTTATTTTAGAACCTTTGCTACCAATTTAATAAAAATGACATTTAAAGATTTCACATCTTATATATTTCCTCAAAAGTAAATAAAAATTTTCTTATAATATTATTAAAAAAAATTATTCTATTTCACAATTAAAAAAAATAGATAATACTATAATCATCACAACTGAAAATTTTACAGCTACTCCCAGTATTTATCATGTTTAATTTTGTATTAAGTTGTGTATATATGATATAAATTTTTAATATTTAAATATTTAAATTTTTTAGATTTGTCTTAACATTAGATAAATAATACTTTTCTGATTCTATTTCTTCCTCTATTAAGTCATCTCTTTTCATAAAATCTCTCAAAGCACTAATCAAATATTCAAACCTATATTTTTCTTCTTTAATTTCCAAGTATTCTGAAATATCAATATCAAAAGCATTAAGCTTTTCTATAGCATGAAAAAGTCTAGTGCTGATTTGAATAGAAGAACCTATCCTCATGAAGCCAGGAATTTTGTGACATCTTCAGTTAAAATGCCTCAGTTGATTGGCAGGCCATAATGTCACTGTTATTCTATTAGTTGCTTCAAAGTTGATTTAAATTTGAATTTCGGGAAACATAAGTTCTCCACCTGTTTGTTGTGGTTGGGTCCTATTGCACTTCATATGAATGGTATTTTTTTCTGTATCTTTAGGAAAAAATATTCCTAAAGTATACTCAGTTGCATCCTTATCAAGATGAACCTCATTGGAGAACCCACTACCATTTGCTCCAGATGTCCAAGTTAAATTACTAGAAAACGGTGTGGTCTTCCAACATTGGCAGGGTCCTTTGTTGTGCTTTTTGGTGCTGTTTGTGCATGTCTTAATTGACATTGGTTGAAGAATTAGGTGTTTTTCTGGATTTATTCCATGAATATTTGGACTGCGGGTATGTGGGTACTACCATTGGATAGCCCTGGATTTTCTCTATATTTCATGTCTTGAGGACATGTTTCATATTCTAAGTTTTAAGGGGTCATTTCCTCATTTTTCATTATAAAAGATAGCTGTTTAATTTTGTTTTCCGCGTTTTATGGGCTAACCTTAAGTCTTAGGGTTAAGTTCTTAGTACCATTAGATAGCGCTAATTTGGCTCTATGTTTCATGTCTCAACGTTTTCATAGCTTAATTTTGTGTTTTAAGGGTTTTTAGTAGTTGTAGTGAATTTTTCTAAGTAGATTAGATGTTTTTATTGGTTTTCTGACTTCAGGCGGCACCTCCAATGTTGGGCGGCCCGCCCGCCTCTGTTTTAGAAGGTTGGGGAGCGCTTCTGGAGGGTTTTTATTCAATTTGGCTGGTACAGGTGCCAAAGGTGGTCTGTGCACTGGCTGTATGATGTGTGTGTTGGAAGATTTTTATGGGGGAGGATCTTATCTCTTTACTCATTGCCTCTCTGTTCCTCACTGTCTCATTGGCTTGCTTTTTGTTGGAATATATTACTGTTCATTTCAACTCTTTCTGGTAGTCTGTCTGGGACTATTATCTTCACTTTTAAAGGGGTCAAGTGTGTCTAATTAGAGGGTCTAGCAAACAGATCTCCAATTTGCTGCAACAGGTAAATCTCACTTGTTTTTCTAAAGGGACAGGGTTTATTCTTTCTGGTTTTACCTTAACTCCCTTGGTCAAGGCCTATAGCCAGCACTATAGGATTTTCTACATTTCTGGCGCCCAACGTGGGGTACAAATCTGTTGGCTTTTTGGAATCTCTGTTGATCTAGGCTTCTCTCTTTGGTGGATCTCCTTTGGTGGATTTTGGATTTGGTGCTATATCTCTTTGTGGTTGGTATAGGGGCCTTCTTTTCTGTTGGTTTTGGTCCCTCCTAGGTCTCTAAGGCTATTGGGGGTACTTTGGCTATCTTTGGTGGAGATTGGAGGCTGTAACTTGGAATTGCTAGGATGGTTAGGATTCAGTCTTGGGATGGTTCAAGGTTTTTGGGGGAGGATGCAAAGGGGTTTTGGCTAGGTTTGAGGTTGCTTCTGAGATTGATGGGGCCTCACTGTTGGACATGGTTAGGCAAGTAATCTTTTTCATTGGTAATAGGGAGGTGGAGAAGGAAGTTTCTGGCATGGCAGGATATAGGAGTCAGGACTGGGGAAAGTTGAAGATTGAAATGGTTAAAAGGTGGCCTACTACTTTTTCAATGGTGGATCTTCATGGGATTTCTAGGAAGTGGGATTTGAAAGGTGGTGTAACTTCTCTTTCTCAGTATGGCGAATTTATGGAGGAGTTTTGGGAGGCTCTGGATTATCTGGTATATAATGATATATTACCACATGAAGATGGGGCCAAGTATGTATTTTGGAGTGCCATGGGTAGGAATATAAAGTTGGAGGTTATGGAGATTCTTTTCAAGGCTGACTTGATGAAGACTCTTCTAACTGGGGAAAATAGGATTCCTGGTATGGCTATTCTGAAGGAGGTTATTTTTGGATATTTGGATGGTATGAAGGATAGGGATGTGGAATCTGGAGAGGAAATTCTGTTAGATGGAGAGGTTCAGGAGACTGTGGGGGAAAATTCAGTTTCTAGGGAGGTGTTGAAGCCATCAATTTTGGAAGATGGGAACTCTGATGATGTTTGAGAAGCTGATTTTTCTTTTCCAAAGGATGCCATAAGATCTCAGGAATGTGCTTCACTGGATGTTTTGGAAATGTACACACTGGAGGATCAGTGTATTTCCTCAAGGTTGGGTGAATTATGTGCGAAGGAGGACTTGTCTGCTCATGAAGAAGGATTTTGTGATATGGAGAAGGAATCTGTGGTGGATGAATGGTTGTTGAGGGATGATTATTTTTCTTTCTCAAGTTCAGATAATGGCTTATTGAAGGAGAATGTATCAATTGAATTTTTGGATGGACAGAAAGATTCTGTCTTGGATCTTTTTCTCATAGAGGAAGATTATTTTCAAGTGGTTCCCTCAAGATCAGAAGTTCTCTGCTTGGAGAAGGATTTTTATTTTGATGTTATGGATGTTATTCTGGAGGATTTTGCAGATTCTAAGCAAGATTCCTGTAGGGAAGGGGAAAATTGTGATGTTTTGAATGTCACTGGTATGGAGGTTGATTTTAAAGATGTGGTGGAGGTTCCAGATGTTTCATAGGATGGAGAATTTTTGGATTCTGGTTATGTGAACTATGGTAGACTCAGTGTATGGAGGAGTATGGAAGATTTGTTTGGAGGTCTGATTTTGGGATATCAGAATTGGAAGAGGAGCTTAGGAGGTTCAAGAACTAGGGGAAAACTTATTGGTTTAAACCTTGTGATTTCAAGAATATGATGCCTCCGAAATGAGGATAAACTACCTAATTTGTTTTGGTTTTGCTTAACTTGGCCTCTATGTATTTGGTCAGGATTTTTTTTGTTTTGTCCAATTCTTATCAGTCTCTCTGGTTCAAGTCTCTATATAAAAAAGGGAGATAATGAAAAAAAATCTTAGTATAATGAAGGTGGAAGAAAAGAAAAATTCAAGTGAAGATGGATATTTTATTTAAAATAAAATGAAGATAAAAATGAAGACTTTTGGTTTTATTTCACCTCCAGCTTGAGTTTAAACTGCAAAATTTTATTTCTAAATTGGATTTTTTTTTTTTTTTTGGCTTGCAAGAATTTTAATGGTTTTTTAATTGTTTTGGTTTTTATGGGAGAAGATTTGTGTTGGAAAATCCTTTTTGTTAGAAGGTACCCAGAGGTGGGGCTTCTAGATTTTATTTTGGCAAGTGTGGGGGTGACTGATGGGCTGGCTGCTCTATCAACAGTTACCCCAGATTGTCTGTTTCCAACCCCTTCTCTTAATTTTGTTGAATTCTAGTATTGGTTTTTTTTCTTTAACAGGTTCTTAGTCCACCATGACTTTAAACTGGAAATTCTTTTGGTCTTCAAGTGCTGGACCCTCATGTTTATTGGTTTTGTTTAATTTTGTTGGATGTTGTGTTTTTGTTAGAAGGTACCCAGGGGGGGCTTCTAGATTTTATTTTGGCAAGTGTGGGGGTAACTGATGAGCTGGCTGCTTTATCAACAGTTACCCCAGATTGTCTGTTTCCAACCCCTTCTCTTAATTTTGTTGAATTGTAGTATTGGGTTTTCAAGTCTCTATATAAAAAAGGGAGGCCGGGCTGCTTCAGGCGGCACCTCCGATGTCAGGTGGCCCGCCCGTAATGAAAAAAAAAAAATCTTAGTATAATGAAGATAGAAGAAAAGAAAAATTCAAGTGAAGATGGATATTTTATTTAAAATAAAATGAAGATTATTGCTTTTATTTCACCTCTAGCATGAGGTTAAACTGCAAAATTTTATTTCTAAACTGGATTTTTTTTGCCTTTCAAGAATTTTAATGGTTTTTTATGGAATAAGATTTGTGTTGGAAAATCCTTTTTGTTAGAGGGTACCCAGGGGTGGAGCTTCTAGATTTTATTTTGGCAAGTGTGGGGGTGACTGATGGGCTGGCTGCTCTATCAACAGTTACCCCAGATTGTCTGTTTCCAACCCCTTCTCTTAATTTTGTTGAATTCTAGTATTGGTTTTTTTTCTTTAACAGGTTCTTAGTCCACCATGACTTTAAACTGGAAATTTTTTTGGTCTTCAAGTGTTGGACCCCTCATGATTATTGGTTTTGTTTAATTTTTTTGGATGTTGTGTTTTTGTTAGAAGGTACCCAGGGGGGGCTTCTAGATTTTTATTTGGCAAGTGTGGGGGTAACTGATGAGCTGGCTGCTCTGTAGAACAGTTACCCCAGAATGTCTGTTTCAAGCTTTTGGTTTTTTTCTAGTTGAATTCTAGTGTTTTTTTTTGTGATTCAGGTTTTTAGTCCTCTATGACTTTAAACTGGATCGCCTTGGATGTCTTTTGGTGCTTTTGGATTGGTGGTGGATCACTGGTGGCCTCCCATCATTTTTACTTATTGGAGGGAGCCCACCCAGTTATCTTTTCTGTCGACCTGGAGCTGGCTTTGCTATGTGGTTTTAGGGTGTTGTCTGTGAAAGTGGGGGATTCAAGATTATTTTCTTTTTTTCTCTTTTTTTTCTTTTCATTTTTTTATGGAGGCTATGTTTGTTCAAAGGCTCAAGATAGGGCTCTGGCAATGTTTTTGGTAGAAGAGGAGGAGTCAAAATAAAAATATAAAAATTAAATTTTTTTTAGGTGTGACCACATCAAGGTGCACTTGGATGTGGGTAAGGTATCAGGGGATCAGCTCATCAATTGGCTGGGGGATACCATTTTATTTTGTTTTATTTGTTAAAGGAGGTTAAATGTTTTGTCTTTGATGGTTTTTGGTTTGGGGATTTATGGGATATATCTTCAAGATTTTTTTCTGGAATGTCCTTCAAGACTTTAAACTGATATTTTAATTACAGGCTCAAGATTTTTTGATGATTTAGGTTTTTAAGTGCCCCAAGACTATAAACTGAGGGATGTTAGTCCCCCAAGACTTTAAACTGAGGGTTGTATGTCCATCAAGAATTTAAACTGAAAATTCTGTTAGTCCTCCAAAACTTAAAACTGGCTGGTTGTTAAAGATTTATTCAAGAATTTAATTTTACTACAGTGGATCTAGTAGTCCTCCAAGACTTTAAACTGGCTGGTTTAAAGATTTTGTCAAGAAGTAGTCTGTCAAGACTTTAAACTGAACACTGTGTTAGTCCCCCAAGACTTTAAACTGAGGATTGTTGATGGTGTAGTCCCCCAAGACTATAAACTGAGGAATGAGTTTTGTTGTTGGAGTTGGTTTGAAAGATTGGCAGAGGGTATCCACAGGGGGAGCCTCTGAATTTAGCAAAGGCAAGTTTGGGGGTAATTAATGGGCTGGAAGCTCTATTCACAATTACCCCAGAATTTTAGTTTTTTCTCTGTGTCTTAATGTGGTTGATCTCTGGTTCTGGGTTTATGATTTAGGTTTTTGAGTCCCCCAAGACTATAAACTGAGGGTTTTTTTGAGTCCCCCAAGACTATAAAATGAGGATGGTCCCCCAAGACTTAAAACTGAGGGTTGTTTGTGGTTACATCCTATAGAGGGTGTGGTCAATTTTTCTTTTCTGAATAAAGCTCAAGTACTAGTGGAATTACAGAGGGAATCAAGAGATGAATTGAAGTGTTCAGAATTAGCCTTGAGCTGGTGGATGAGGTGCCTTCTTTTCTCAATGTCCTGTGGATCTCTAGCAGGAGTGGATTGGAAGTAGTGAAGCAGAAGTTGTTTCTGTTGAGATGTGTGTTGTTGGAACTTGGTCTTAATTGTGGGCAAGTAGTTTGGTGTTGGTGGTGCAATGGATCCTACATTGTCATCATCACTGTCAGAAGATGGAGGAACTGAGAAGTCATCAGTTTTACAGTTGAAGGAAGAAATGAAAGTTCTTTACCATCAGATGGACCAGGGATGGTGGAACTTGTTATTTTATGGGTTGTGGCACTCTTCTGGGAAGAGTGTAGCTTTTTGATGAATCTGGGTATCAGGATGGATGGCCTAGATCTTTTGGTGCTGGTAGAAGATGGACCAGGTTGGGGTGGAGGTGAAGCTGTTGCAGAGGATAATGGACCAGGTCTGTAGCAGGTCTTCTTTCTGAAGTGGCAGACATCACAGGACGTTCTGTATGGATGGGCCGGAGGTGTGATGGTGCAGATTAGATTATTGTCAATGCAATGTTGGCAAGGACCCATTTCAGAGGCAGATTTGGGAAGAAGGTTGATCATGGTGGATTGGGGAAGTAAGAATGTGGACATTCTCAATTGGAGGGAGGATGTGGTCTTCCAACATTGGCAGGGGCCTTTGTTGTGCTGTTTGGTGCTGTTTGTGCATGTTTTAATTGACATTGGTTGAAGAATTAGGCGTTTTTCTGGATTTATTCTGTGAATATTTGGACTGCAGGTATGTGGGTACTACCATTGGATATCCCCGGATTTTCTCTATATTTCATGTCTTGAGGACATGTTTCATATTCAAAACTTTAAGGGGTCATTTCCTCATTTTTCATTATAAAAGATAGCTGTTTAATTTTATTTTTTGCGTTTTATGGTCTAACCTTAAGTCTTAGGGTTAAGTGCTTAGTACCATTAGATAGCGCTAATTTGGCTCTATGTTTCATGTCTCAATGTTGTCATAGCTTAATTTTGTGTTTTAAGGGTTTTTAGTAGTTGTAGTGAATTTTTCTAAGTAGATTAGATGTTTTTATTGGTTTTCTGGCTTCAGGCGGCACCTCCTACGTCGGGCGGCCCGCCCGCCTCTGTTTTAGAAGGTTGGGGAGCGCTTCTGGAGGGTTTTTATTCAATTTGGCTGGTACAGGTGCCAAAGGTGGTCTGTGCACTGGCTGTATGATGCATGTGTTGGAAGATTTTTAAGGGGGAGGATCTTATCTCTTTACTCATCGCCTCTCTGTTCCTCACTGTCTCATTGGCTTGCGTTTTGTTGGAATATATTACTGTTCATTTCAACTCTTTCTGGTAGTCTGTCTGGGACTATTATCTTCACTTTTAAAGGGGTCAAGTGTGTTTAATAAGAGGGTCTAGCAAAAAGATCTCCAATTTGCTGCTACAGGTAAATCTCACTTGTTTTTCTAAAGGGACAGGGGTTATTCTTTCTGGTTTTACTCCAACTCCCTTGGTCAAGGCCTATAGCCAGCACTATAGGATTGTCTAAAATGGTACACCCTCTTCTTCACTAGAAACTTTTGAAAATCCAGGAATACCAAGTTTTTCACAAAGATTAGTTGCCTTGTTGTACTTTACATATGATATTTTTTTTTAAAAATATTCAAAGTACGTTGAAACCCTCTTTATTTGTTTTTTATATTCATCTGTGTGTACAATATCATCAGTGTATTCATCTGCAAGGAAAATGATTCAAAAATTCAGTATTAAAATTAAAAAAAGTGATACTTACGAATATATAAAGATATATTCCTATCTAAAATAAAGCCACCACCAAAAAATTTTCCAGAACCACCAGCTCTTTGATGATAACCATTATTTGTAGTTTTATGTTCACAGTAAGAAAGATCCTTAATGCATTGCACTGTAGCTTCTAGAATATTTAGCTCTTTGAGCTCATAAATATCAAAAGTCTGCACAAGAACATTAGGTATAAAGACACATTTTGGTTTATAAATACTACAGCCAGGAAAATATTGTAATAATTATTGCAATCTGTCATATTATTTGCATAAGATTGTGCATAGAAATGTGGCTTCTTCCCGTTTGTATCCATTCCAAGAGCATTTACAATTTTCATTCCAGTAGCAATGTCTTTTGCCCACCTATTGTTAGAGTTCTTTTCTGGAAATTTTTTTAAATTGTTACTCATTGATGGTTTGATCCTAAGAGAATTAAATTTTGATTTAAAATAGAAAAAAATTAAAAATTAGAAAATAGTAACAGAATTTCAATTATCAGTCAATGATACTTTAAACTTTATCATATCTTCAATATTAGAAATATAAAATTAGCATATCTACATATTAGTAAATTTATATAATTTTTCTTTATTTCAAATATTAAGAAAGTGTTTCAAAGGTATACTTTATTAAATTATACATATAAATAGTATAGCTTTATCCTGTATGCATTCATCAAGTAAGAGATTCAGCTATACACTTAATATTAATAATATAATGAAAGTATAACTCCAATACACTAGTAATATTAAAAAATTTACAGAATTATCAAATCCACATTTATAAAATGAGAAATCGTTCTCTGACCAATATATTGACTTAGAAAGTTATACTTCAATAAATTATTAATTTTTAAATTGTAACATTGTCCTGTATTCTTTCAGCAAGAACGAGACTTTGAAACAACTTAAAAATCAATAAATTAAAGGTAAAGTAAAAACAATAAAATTATTATTATGAAAAGTAAAACATTATCCTGTATGCTTTCAGCAAGTACAAGATGATGTTTTACTTTTCATATTAATAATATAATGGTTGAGATAGTATTTGTCAGCCAGGCTACTAGACTTACCCAGTGAAATAATTAATTATTTACTGGATGAAGCCGCACCTTATCATTTTAATTATTATTTAATTATAATTTAGTTACATTAAAATTAGTTATAATAAATTAACTAATTACAGAATGATAAAATTAAAAAATTAAATAAATAATTAAAATTAAAAATATAAAATAGTCCCTTATATTTTTCTCTAACACTGTGCTCATTTGACAGGTTGGGAAAAATAAAAATTTATATTAAATAGATATTAAGATAAAATAAGACTTTAATATTCAAATAATATTAAATATATACAAAAAATTCAAATTTCTTATTTAGAATTGATTTCTAAAGTAAATATTAAATAAATTGATGTATTTCTGACATACTCTGTAAATACATCTTTTTGATGCCTTCTTTTTAGAATAACTTTATTATTTGAAATACTCCTTATGGAATATTCTTTTCTCTCTCTCATACTACTGTTTTTAGAATTTGATTGCCGTGCTTTGTCTCTCCTTTGCCTATAAAAGGCCTCTCTTTTTGTTGTCTTTGAATCATTCTTTTTACCAACTTACTTATTACCACAACTACAATATAACACTTATTTCTTATATTTTATATCTTTAGTATTTACAAGGATGTAATTCTAATCTATAACTTATATTAATATTTTAAATCTACCTCTTATCATTGAGTAAACATCATCTTTGATTGAGAAATACGTACTAAATTATTGAGAGTCCAATTAATCCTTAAAATCTTCATACAAACTCTGTACCAAAGCTTCTAGACCAAAAGTGTACCTTGACAATTGGGATGATTTCCGAAATATCGACGGCGCAACGTTACTTGAGGCGTAATTGAGGGGACCATCGGCGTACAAGTACCTGTAAAGGACGAGAGAAGGCGAGAAAACGACGAACGTCATACATCACGTGATAAAAGTTTTTGCTGCGAACGGGAATCGAACCGTGCTCCAAAACTTAGGTTCATATACTGACTAAACATCGTATATATCATGCTAATTATTGTTATTACTATTTGTGGGTTACTCTTCACTCTTCATTTGCTACGTATTTCCTTTTACTCAGCACTCTGTAAGTGGCATTAATTTGCTCATTTTACAGGGGGAGGTGTCTGGTAATTTGGAATTTATTTTTTATTATTATATTTTTTTTTATTTTTCCTGGTTGACCATAATAGAGCAATAAGTGTTCTTAGTCCCAGAAGTAATAAAATAATTATATTTTAATATTAATTATTATAATTTTCAGTTGACATTTGTCCTGATTAATTTAAATTTTAATTGTTCCACTTGACAAATTGTCCTGACAATAATATTTTTTTTATTAATAAAATAATTATATTTTAATATTAATTATTATAATTTTTCAGTTGACATTTGTCCTGATTAATTTAAATTTTAATTGTTCCAGTTGACAAATTGTCCTGACAATAATATTTTTTTTATTAATAAATAATTCACATTTAATTACTTCAGTTGACTTTGAGTCCTGGTAATCCAATAAATCTTTTTAATTAATAAAACTCATATTTAATTACTTCAGTTGACATTAAGTCCTGGCAGTTAAGTGATCAGTTAAAATAAAAATTTTTTTTAATTAATAAAGATTCATATTTGATTACTTCAGTTGACAATAAATCGTGGTAATAAATTAGTTGATTTAAATCCTGAAAATAAAAAATTATTAATAAAAATTCTAATTTATTTCTACAGTTGATTGTATTATAATCCTGGTTTTAAATTTTTTTTATTAATAAATTAATTTTATTTAACTTGATTTTTATCCTAAAAAGATTTTTTTTTATTATTTTTATTTTATTTCTGTTAAATAAAAATTAAAAATAAAGACTAATTAATCTTATTGTCTCTTTCCTTCATTTCAGTAGAATCTTAAAATGACTGACCAAAGTGGTTTTGCTGCACGTGAAGAAGAACTAGACTTAATTGATTATGATGAGCCTACTTCTGTAAGTTCTCCTTTAACAAGAAGAATTTCTCAAACTAATAAATCCTTGCCCCAAACAGGATGTAGAGATGGAAGAAGTAGAAATCCTAGTGGACAATACTCAGGATCAGAAGCCCATGATAAACCCACCAGAAGAGCTTCCAAAAGGCTTCAGGATAAAAAAGTTGCTGTTGTCTCAGAAGGTAAAGAATCTGTCTACCCACATAAAGGAGTTAAGGACAGACAGCTTGAGACTAAAGGTAAGGGTAGATGCCTTGGAAGAAAAGGTGAGAAGAACAGATACTTTTCTCCAAGAGAAGAAGAAAACTCTTCCTCCCAGGGATCAACAACAATTGGCTCCCCAGTCCCAAGAGATGGTGGAAGTGTCCAAGTCGCAGTGGGACTGGCTCAACACTCAGTGGGACTACTTGGCTCAAAACCAGCATCAGTTACCTCAGGTAGGTCCATCAAGGCCCACCCAGGCCAACCCCACTCCTCCCCACCCTTATCAAGGAGGCAAAAGAAGAAGGAAGCCCAATATGGTGATACCCAGCAAACCCTGGTACATCCCTCTATTGATTCTCAAGTGCCTTTTCTTGTGGCTGACTCTGTTCCTTCAGGTAAATCTGGAAGGCAGGATGAAACCTTGAGACCTATAGCAGCTGGGAATAGTAGACAGATATCTCATGTATCTAATCCATTACTTTTAATTGCTACCTCAATGATTAATCCTGATATGGCTGTGATTGATGAAACTCTTGACCCTGAGTTCTATGAGAGTCTGGAAAGTTACTCAGTTTCCTTATTGAGAAACACTCCAGATGTAGCAAGAATTAATGATGAGCACTTGAGAGATATTATTGCCAAGCAAAATCATATAATGAACAATATGCAATTGACTCAGAGATATAATAGTTTGTTAACTGATCAGGGTTATCAAGCATTAAGAAGTGAAGCACAGAGAGTCTCTGATGAATTGTCTCATTACAAAGCAACCCATGAAAAGAAAGTTGCTTTATGGCAAAATATAAAAAATGATTTGTCTAAACTAAAAGATACTGTATCTGCCTGTTGCCAGGAGGTAGAGATAGATAAGATAAATCTGAAAAGATTGAATGACCATTTGTCATCTTTTCAAAATAAAAATCAATTATCTTTTGCAACTATCAATGAGAGTTTATCTAGTCTTTGAAGAATGAAAACAAGACTAACAACCATTGAAGAAAAATTGAACTCATTGTTAAATGACCAAAAATATTCTGACATTTCTGTGAAGGAACATATAGTGCAGGATGCTCAAATAGTACCTGTGGCTAGTTCATCTAAAATAAAAATAGATCCAGAAATACCTGTTGAAAACACTGAGTTTCCATCAAAAACTGATGATGCACCAGGATCTGCAACAGAAGGATTAAACAATGAGATTTCAGCACAATTAGAGAAATTACAGCTGCTTCTTACTCAGAAACAAGCTAGTACTAAGGAGACTCCTTCAAATCAAAAGAATTGGCCAAGCCTTGACCAGTACCCAACATTTGATGGTGATTCTTCTTCTGATTGGCAACAATTTATTTGCAGAATTGATAACTTAAAAAATTCTTACAAACTCCCAGATGAGGAAATTTTGTCCAATTTAATTTCTTTGTTCACTAATGTTGCCCTGATGTGGTATGAATCTGTTCTCCTGGATGGGAATGACTACTCATGGGAGGATTGGAAGAAATTAATTAAAGCACAATTTGGTGGCTCCAATTTCAGAATGGCTCAACAAAGGCAGTATGAGGAAACTAGATATAGCTCTTCTACTGATAAACCTATTGAGTTTTTAATGAAACTTGTAAAAATCTTAAGGGCAATGGACCCAAATATGGAGTTTGATTTATGGAAGGACAGGATCCTCTATAAATTACCAATGTCTCTGAGAGACTTGATAGTGGCTAGGACTGAGTTCTCCAAAGAACCCTCTTCTTTCATTAATACTTGCAATGAGATACTTCTAAACAATAAGTATGATGCCAGAAGATTTATTCCTAGGACCCCTTTGGAGAAACCCTCCACTTACCAACAGAAACCTTTGGAAAAGGTTGGTAAACCTTCTGCCCCTGTTGCACCAAAGAAGTATTCAACAAACACTTGCTTGAAGTGCAACAATCCTTGGCAGAAAGGCCATGTTTGTGACAAGAAGATAAATCTTGTAGAACAAACAGAGGAGCATGCTGATGACACAGTGGCACTGGATGATACATCAAGTGATTGTGCCAGAAATATTTCATATGAATCTCAACAAGAAATCTTGATGCTGGAAGAAGATAGTCATTATTTAAATACTATTGACATTGATAATAATGATTTATCTACAGTTGAGGATGCTGAGATCATAAAGAACATTGAGGATAACTCAATTGTTATTGCCCCTCTTAAGGCACCAGTCTTGATCAATGGAACCAGCATTGAAGTTGTTTTGGATTCTGGAGCTGGAGGAAGTGTAGTATCTGAAAGAGCACTTGCTTCAGTAGATCAAGACTATAAATCTAAACTGATTCCTATCATTTCTGAAAATTGGAGGGCGTATGGCTCTGTTTTGTCCCCCATTGGTAAATACAAAGCCACAGTGTTTTTAAATATAACCATGGTTTTGTAATAGCTATTTGTGATTTTGTTCTCATGAAAAATGATAACTTTAGCAATTAGTTTATTGTAGGGAATGATATTTTAACCAAGTATGGCATAAAATTGGATCCTTCAAACCAATGTTTCACAATGGGGATGAATGGGAAGAGAAAATTTAAAATTTCCTCCCCTAAAAAATTATTAAAACCAGAATTGAACACATGTAATTCTGTGGTTCAATATAAAGGAAGATCTACAAAGGAAATGCATGCCCTTATGTCTGAAATTGACAATGCTTCTTTTGGAGAACAACTTTCTGGTGAGGATAAAGATTCCATCATTAACTTGATAAAATCTTTTCCTATGGCCTTTGCTCATGGGTCACATGAACTGGGATTAGTTAAAGAGGAAATGAAACTTTCATTGTCTTGCCCATTAACTGACATACCACCTAGTTTAAAGAAGAAGCCTTATCCTGCTTCTCCCACAAAGAGAAAAGATATTGAAGATAATATCTCTACCCTTTTAAAAATGAATATTATTGAAAAGGTAGTTGAAACACCTAAATATTGTGTTATCTCACCTGTCCTAATTTCTTATGAGAAAGATAAAGCCAGGTTATGTGGTGATTATAGAGCAATAAACACTTATACTGTTGATGATATCTATCCTTTACCTAGAATCAGCTCTATACATGCTACTTTACAGGGTGCTAAATATATCAGCTGTTTGGAGGGTAATAAGGGATATCACCAGGTACCTGTTGAGAGAAATTCTCAGAGCTTTCTGATTATTGCCACTCATATGGGTATTTATAAGTATATTAGGATGCCATTTGGCCCTAAAAATGCCCCTTCAGTTTTCCAAAAAGTAATGGATAACACATTCCATCAAGAGATAATTGAAGGATGGCTGATGGTTTATATTGATGATATCATTATATTCTCAAAAACATTTGAGGACCATCTTAAACACCTGTGTAAAGTATTCCAGAAAATGGATGAAATAAATATGACACTTGCTTTGAAGAAATGTAAATTTGGTTTCCATTCTTTAAAAGTTCTTGGTCATGTTGTTTCAGGCTTACAGATATGTGTTGACCAGAACAAAGTGGCAGCCATACAACAGGTGAAGGCTCCTACAACAGTGAGAGAGCTCCAAAGTTTTTTGGGAATGTGTGGATACTATAGACAGTATATTAAAAATTACCAAGTCATAGCTTTACCCCTTACCCAATTAACCAGAAAGGATGTTGCTTTTGTCTGGAATAGTGAAAGACAAAGAGCCTTTGACACTATGAAACACTGTTTGATGTCAGCACCAATTCTTGCTTTACCTGACTTTAATCAAACATTTGTTTTGTACACTGATGCCAGTTTCATTGGTCTTGGTGCTGCCCTCCATCAAAAACAAGTGATGAATGATAAAGTTTCAGAAGTAGTAATTTGTTATATTTCAAGAACCCTGAGAAATAGTGAATTGAAATATGGTGCTACTCAATTAGAGTGTTTAGCTGTAGTATGGGCTCTAGAAAAGCTTCATTATTACCTAGATGACCGGAAATTTGAACTTGTCACTGACTGCAGTGCAGTTAAATCCCTTTTAAACTTGAAAAAACCCAACAGACATATGTTCAGATGGCAGTTGGCTGTTCAAGAATATAGAGGGAGAATGAAAATTATTCATAGGGCTGGTATTGTTCACTCAAATGTGGATATGTTATCTAGGTTACCTTTACCAAATGATGACTCTAATCCTGCTTATGATCCTGAGGATGAAATTATTCATATTCATGGGATATATGTGGTTGATATGGAGGAAGAGCTATTACAGCTTATTCTGGAATCATATGATAAGGACACTGACTTGAAAAAGGTATGCACCATATTAAATGATCCAAAGAATGCTTCAATACAAGCATTAATCAAAACCCTCCCACCAAAGTACCAAAAAGCTTTGGAAAAAGTTAAATTTTCAATTGATGAAGGATATCTATATTATAGAAGAAAGTTGAGTAATGTTATTGTTATTCCTCCTTCTATGAAAGAAATCATCTTGAAAATTTGTCATGATGACATATTAGCTGGACATTTTGATCTTGAAAAAACAATGATCAGAATTAAGAACACTGCTTGGTGGGCTAATATGTCTGAAGACACAAAATTATATGTTGAATCTTGTGATTCTTGCCAAAAATCAAAAAGATTAACTGGTAAAAAATCTGGATTAATGCAACATATTGAACCTCCTGATGCTCCATGGCAAATAATAAACATGGATTTTGCAACAGGATTACCTATTGCTGGTAAAGACATTTATAACTCTTGTTGGGTTATTGTGGACAGATTCACAAAAATGTGTAAATTTATCCCTACCCACAAGGATGTTTCCACTAAAGAATTATCTTTCTTATTGTGGTCTCATATGTTTAATACTGCTGGTTTTCCTAAAGCCATAATCTCTGACAGAGACCCTAAATTTACTTCTGAATTTCGGATGTCTCTGATGGATGTTTGTGGTTGTGATCTGACACTTTCTACTGCCCATCATCCTCAAACTGATGGATTAGCTGAAAGAATAATTCAGACCTTAGAGGACATGATAAGAAGGTATTGTGTCTTTGGCCTTGAGTATAAAGATAATGACAGATTCACTCATGATTGGGTTACCTTACTTCCTGGGTTAGAATTTGCTCATAACAGCACTGTTCATTCTGTTACTCAAAGAAAGCCTTTTGAGCTCTGGCTTGGATATGTTCCTAATACTCCTGCCCAAATTCTCAATAACAAAATACCTAAATTGGATATACATCCTGGTGTAAAATTATTTCTTCAAATGCAACAACTATGTAGAAATCATGCTCAAAAATGTATTGAAAAATCATTTGAATATGAGAAGAAAAGATGGGACAAATCCCATAAAGAATACACTTTTAAAAAGGGTGATGAAGTGTTGATTTCTACAGTCCACTTCAACTTACAAGGTAATAAAAAATTGAAAGATCCATTTGTTGGTCCATTTGTTGTCAGAAGAATGATTGGAGATAATGCAGTTGAAGTTATTCTGTATTCTCCATATGACAGAAAACATCCTGTTTTTCCAATATCTCTTTTGAAACCTTACACATCCAATAGTGATTTATTTCCAAAAAGGAGGGGTAGAACAAAGAAAACCCCAAATGAAATCACTGAGATAGCAGAAATTGAAAAAATCATAAATGACAGAATAGTCACTGCTGAGAGAGGTACAGAATACTTATTGAGATTCAAGAATAAATCATCTGAATATGATTCTTGGATATCTGGGAAGGAGATATCTAATCTTCCTACTGTACTAAAAAAGTATAAAAAGAAAAAATCATAGCATTTTTTTAATTGTTTTTTAGAGTGAGGGAGTGTCAGCCAGGCTACTAGACTTACCCAGTGAAATAATTAATTATTTACTGGATGAAGCCGCACCTTATCATTTTAATTATTATTTAATTATAATTTAGTTACATTAAAATTAGTTATAATAAATTAACTAATTACAGAATGATAAAATTAAAAAATTAAATAAATAATTAAAATTAAAAATATAAAATAGTCCCTTATATTTTTCTCTAACACCGTGCTCATTTGACAGGTTGGAAAAAATAAAAATTTATATTAAATAGATATTAAGATAAAATAAGATTTTAATATTCAAATAATATTAAATATATACAAAAAATTCAAATTTCTTATTTAGAATTGATTTCTACAGTAAATATTAAATAAATTGATGTATTTCTGACATACTCTGTAAATACATCTTTTTGACGCCTTCTTTTTAGAATAACTTTATTATTTGAAATACTCCTTCTGGAATATTCTTTTCTCTCTCTCATACTACTGTTTTTGGTATTTGATTGCCGTGCTTTGTCTCTCCTTTGCCTATAAAAGGCCTCTCTTTTTGTTGTCTTTGAATCATTCTTTTTACCAACTTACTTATTACCACAACTAAAATATAACACATATTTCTTATATTTTATATCTTTAGTATTTACAAGGACGTAATTCTAATCTATAACTTATATTGATATTTTAAATCTACCTCTTATCATTGAGTAAACATCATCTTTGATTGAGAAATACGTACTAAATTATTGAGAGTCCAATTAATCCTTAAAATCTTCATACAAACTCCGTACCAAAGCTTCTAGACCAAAAGTGTACCTTGACAGTATTAAAGAAATATAGAATAATGATAAGCAAAACATGAACTTACGTGTCTATAAAATCTTCTTCCATTTGTAGCTGATTGATCAAAATCAATTATAAAGTTTATTTTATAATCACTGTTTTAAAAAATAAATAGTTAGATAAATAAATTGAACATTTTTGATAAGGAATAAAGAAATGTATATTGACAAACAAATAAAAAAACTTTAAGTTAACTGAAAAAGAATTTTTTAATAATGATTTGAAAGGGTACAGTAAAAGATACCTTCAAAATAAATTCAGAATTAGAATCATTAGATTATTTTTTTAAAAGTGTAAAAAAGAGTGACAAACCAAAATGATATGAAATGCAATAGAAAGAAAAATTTACTTACTGGCAATCGGATAACGTCAAGAATATACTACCAATAATTCAAAATGATAAAGCAAAAATATGATCAATAATTTTTTGAAAAAGGTAAGTGAGACAGAGAAAGGAATAATAAATTCAGTGGCAAACAGATGTGGATATCATGAATTTTCACTGATTTCTTTTTCAAAAAAATGCAGCTCTCCAAGTCATATGATAAACTTCATCTAAATTCCAAGAATAATGTTGCCAAGGCACTGTAGGCAGCATGATCATTTTTTCCTATGCATATACTAATTCCAGCTAGAATTTACTTGGCTGCATGTTTTACAGATGAAGGTTTGTGGAATGCTGAATATCACATCTAAAAAAAATTGATTCCACATAATTCTAGCTACCATGTTTCATGTAGCTAAAAAACATACACTCATCACATTTAAATTTACATGGCATCAAAATTATTTCATTTTTGAATTTTTTTAAAGGGAACTATAATGTGCACCACCTTTTTCTAAAATATGAACCTCCCCACAATATTAAATTGGTAGATTTTTAATTGTGCAATTTTCTTTCCATTACCTTTTTCCTGATCTTACTTGGCTCAAAATATTGAAAAATCACCAATGTTTCTGAAAGCAACATTTGATTTTGTTTCTATGTGTAACAATGGAAGGCTGTTTCTAACTGTCTGCAGAGCATTGTATATCTTATTTGAACACATTTTTATTTACTTATGTATTTTAATTAAAAAATTTACTTTTTATTGCAGCCAGATTTCTACTGGCTGCTTTTTGGAAACCTTAATTTATGACCCAAGCCTTAGAAATTAGCTTGGGTCCCTTAAATTTCAATTTAGTACTTCCAGCCAGGTTTCCCCTGGCTGAAAGTGTTGCTTTCAGGCAACCAAATTGGCTAAAAGAGACTTTGGTTGCTCCCTTTTACATTCACCATCCTTCCAGCCAATTTACTAGGCTGGGAGGTGGCCAAATCTGTATGCAACGTGCATTGAACACTCCCTTCCATATTTCATGCAGCTAACTTGAAATCAGCTGCATGAGATATGGGCAACACATGCAGTTCATTGCACAGCCAGTTTTTTTCTGGTTGTGCAATGAACACAGAGAAACCAAAGTCCCTTTCAGGGACTTTGGTTTCTAAAATGAAAGTGATTTTCCCCACCAGGTGCAATCTGGTGGGGAAGTGAGAGATGAGTTAGACCAAAGTTGTTTGAAAGCAACTTTGGTATTAAAAACATTAAAAATCATAAAAAAAATGATAAAGGTAGAAAACAAAACAAAAATAAAAATAAAACATGAGTATAAGAAAAAAAATAAATGCTAGTGATACCAAAAACCAAAGCCAATTTCAGTTGGCTTGGTTATTTAATAATACTTTTTTTAATACATTAAATTTAAAATTCAAACACCATAAAATATATGAAATTTTTTTATATGAATATTATACATTTATTTTACCCCTTTCTCATAATTATATTTATAATTTTGTTTTTTAATTTTTGAATTTTAAGTTAATTTTTTGGAAATCCAAAATTAAATTTTTAACTAAATTTTTTAGTAAGGTAAAATAAATTATAAATTTGTCATTTTGTAATAAAATAATGAAAAAAATTTTAAATTTATTTAAAAAATATTTTTGTTAGAGGAATACCAATATTTTAAGGTTAGAAATACTGTGCAAATTGTAAGTAAAAAAAATTATATTTTTTTTGTGAGGGATTATTACTATTTTTGTAAATATTTTTCAAAAAAATTCATTAAATACTGAATTAAATCACTTTTTAACTCAAATTTTTTGTAAAATAATTAAAATTTAAATAATAATATTGTTATATTTGATATAAAATTTCATTTGGTAATATTAATGTCTCTTTAAGTAAATTTGAAAATCATTAAAAAATACCATGTTGATAAGTACTTCATTGTTGATATTCAATGGTTATATATATATCTTATATATATTTCTTGAGTGTTATTTTTATATACACTCAATAAAATTTGTAATATACAATTCCATTTAATCATTAATTATTGGTCAACTTAGTTATAACAACTTCATATTTAATACCAGCCACTAGTATTTAGTTTTTATTTTAAAACTCCAATATAATATGAGAGTATCCTTATTTTATCTGGATGTAATTAACAACAATAACAGACCATAAATGAGTGGGTAATTAATTACACTAAATAGTTGAAGAATAACCTATAAGAAATAATAAGTTTATCAAAAAGAGTACATTAAAAAAATTTACTTTTGAATCTTTTTTGATATAATTTGGGTAGTTAAATGAAAATTTAAGATTATCAGACTTCAAAATGGAAAAAATCTAAAAGTGTTTTTTATATAATAAGCCTCATATTAAAAAAAAGGATAAAAAATCTACTATGTAACTAAATTATTAAATATTAAGGTATTATTAGAATTATTGAAAAACCTATATCACAATTATAATGAAATCTAAATGTGAAATTAATGGTGGGATAATAGTAAGACTATGTAGAAAAACTTTAATTTATACATACTTTTAACTATGTTCAGATAAAAAAATTGGTAAAATTTTATAATAACATCTAGCTAATAGTGATGTAATTTTATTTAGATCAAGAATAAAGTTTTCTGGGGAAACATAATTAAATTGAGTTATGGCCATCTCCTTTCAAGAGATAGAATAATAATAAAAATTTAAAAAAATTATAATAAGTATTCTAAATCACAATTTTTGAAAAGTCTCTAGAAAAATTCATTATAATATATCATTCATTTATTAAATCATATGGAGCTTCAACTTGAAGTAGTGATGGGTAGCTTTCAACTTATGTTCTGAAAAACAAAAAAGTTAAAAAATATATAGTTATACTAATGAAAAAGCCAAAAATAAAAATACTATTATAAATTAATAAAATAAAACTACATAAATTTAATTCTTCTCTCATGATGCAAGGGTACTATGTATGAATTTCCACATGTTAAATCTAAACCTGCTTTAAGGCTAGCTTACAGGTAGAGCTATAAAGTTTCCTTAAATTCTAAAAATAACTTATGCATTTTACTAATTATTTTTTTCTTGTTTTCTTTCTAAAGGTTTTAGAGTTGCTTAATTAATACTGCCATCTTGATTGTAAGATATATATTTTTATTGAATACATGATTATTTGTTTCAAAATTTATATTATAAAGTTAAATCATTTATTTCATTTTCTAAAGCTTCATTGTCAAAGACACTACTCCATTTTCTATTACTTAACAAATATATAAAATGTGATGGCAAAATTTTTAGAATTTTCTTTTTGAGAGGGTCAAACTATATTGTAAAGATTTTTATCTAGAAATTCTTGTACTCTAAAACCATATAATTTTATCCCTTATGTAAGCCTTTTCAAAAATATGAAAATATAAGCAAGAATATTAATTTAATTTATTTTTATTTTCTTTACTGAAATTTTCAATTCAATCTCTTTTTTTATATGAAATTCTTATAAAACCATGGTTAAATGCTACTATATAATTAATTTTTATTATATATATATATATATATATATGAAATATTTAGAGGGTCATCCTTTTTTATTTACTTGAATAAATGACTCAATTATAATGCCCAACACTTATTAATGTTTCCCAAACTCAATAACAAATTTCTCATATGAAATAATAGCTTCTAATATAAGCAGTTTATCTATAGCAGATATTCAAAATGAGATTTTCCTTGTTATATTCAGCTAAAATTAAACAAAAGGTGCAATCATGCATATGTATATAAATGGTAACCATATGTTACTTAGAGGATTGTGAAATTCACTCATCAGAATGGTTTAAGTATTAAAATAAATTGAGGTCATTGTTTTCTTTTATTTGAAAATAATTAGGAAATTATTCTAAAAATATATTTTAATGTGTATCATGTTTAAAATGTTGGAAATATGATTTTTGAAAATTTTGAGTTTCTTATATGAGATACCAAGCCTTATTTACATTTTTTCAAGTAGAATATAATTTTAGTATTAGAAATTGAAAGCAATGCACCATTATCTGATTTCAATTGTTTTCAACTTGTAGAATGATTACATAACATTAAACATTATTTAAATCAAAAAGTTTTAAAGGAAATTTAGTATTTTACAAAATTTCAACATTTATTAATCTTTGATTTGAAAACCAACTATGATGTACACTCACTAGAAATAAGCAATCTCAATTTTAACATAATTTATCAATCCAAAAATAATGAGTCAATTAACATAAAAATATATATTATTTCAAAACCAAATCTCTAGATTTAAAATATGATGTTTTAATGAAAAATTGATATAAAACTTTAATGCAATGAACTTTCTTAAAAAATTCAAAAATAGAATATCAAAACAAGTGATTTCTGCAAAAAAAAACTACTAACTATTGTAGATAAAGCATAAAAATAAGTCATATATTTTAAAAAAATAATCTAACAATATTAATTTTTGTTAAAAAAATCAAAAACATTGTTAAGCTTGTTTGTTATAATAATGTTAAAATCCACTAAACATTATCTAAAGGTGGCAAAATATGTCAAAAATATGTTGAATTTTGTGAGCCAAAAATCAACAATTTTGTATCATTTCCTGTTGTGCTATGACTTTATTCCACCCTGTTTATCTAATTGTTCCAGTATTACTTTGCTATGATCACTATTTTTGAAGTTAAAATTTACAAATGTTAATTTTATTTTATAATATAAAAAATAACTCAAACTTTTATAAGTACAAAATAAGATTTGTAACTCCTTCTTTCAATCAATGATTGAAGGAATTTTCCGTTTATTTGAGTAATGATTTTAAGAATAACAAAAAAATTGAAATTCAGAAGGACTTATTTCCAGGGACTATAATTATTTACTTGTGTAATGCATGAGCTACTTATCAAGGATGTAAAACATCCAAAAAGTAAGTTATAGTTATAAATCTACAGATTATACTGTGTCTGGTATATATATCTTCAATAAATCTTTTAAACTTATCTTAACATACATATCACACAATAGAAAATCATTATATTAAAAATTGAAAAAATTCTATGATAATATCATAAATAATTATAACCATGGATTGATATTCCATAAAAATGGTTAATAAAATTTCAAGAGAACCTAAATCAGTATTCTTTCATCAAAATATATCCTTTTTGTCTTTGTAACTTATTCCAAACAAATTTTTTGAAAGTTGAATCTATATATCTAATGCCAAAACCACTATTATATTCCCTCTTAGATTTTTTAAGCAATTATATATATATATATTTATTATTTATCAAAAATTGAAATAAAAAATAAAAAAATATGTTTTTTTACCTTTAACTATTTAAATATAGAGTATTTTCAGAATGCATTATGGTTACTTGTAAAGGTTAGAAGATTTGAAGTTGGATTTATGAGTTTTTAGAAGGGCAAATAGTGTAAAATTCTTTCATAAATATTTATTTCATAGTTTCAAATTTTGAGATCTACAAACTAATGGGATTTAAAATTATATTAAGATTTAAAATCTGTTTTCTACTCAAGTAAAATAAAATAAAATGATGATATCAAAATTGAAATTAAGTTTAAACTTTTTATATGCTCTATCTTCAAGTTTATTGATAGTGCATCAAAAATATAATAATATTTTTTCCTACATCACTTTTTACATAAAAGATAGTTTTATCATTTTATGCATTAAATATTGCTTATATAATATTAACATCTATGTCAACTTTTTATGACTATTAATCTATATAATAAATTTTTTTAGAAGAAAAAATAACATCAGTATATACTGACTTTGAAATTATTTAATTTAAAATAGTTTACAGGTAGATAGTGAAGGGTGAATTCATTTTTGAATATGAATTATAGAAGTCTTATTTTGTCAAGTTAAATTTTTTTTGAGCTCAAATTTATCCACTGCAACTTATGTAAGAATACTAATTATTTATATTGAAATTTACATGAGAAAGTATGCCTATTATTCAAAATCAAACTTGCTCTAATGGTGTTTTTCAATCAAAATTTCCATTCATATCAATAAAAAACATTTCAATTTGCTGATTTTTTAGTTTTTGATATCCCCAATGTTAATATCTCAAGTGTACTATTCACAAAATTATTAAAAATATAATTTTTTAAATACATGATAAGCTTGGAAGTGAGGGGGCATTAAATTTTTAAAAATAGATTCTAAATTCAGGATGGATAGTATTTTTTCTATTTTCACAAATGAACAATTTTTTGTTTCAATAAATCCAGAAAAAAAAAATTGTTGTAAACATATTATATTAGATTTATTTTGATTTTACATACTATATTTTCAAGATTTGTGTTTAATATTTCCAGTGAAAGTTAATGTTAATGTGAATTTTAAGTAAGCTTGAAGAAATTTAATCAATAGGCATATTGGAAATGTAAAATAATATTTTGCTTCAATCTTGAATCAACCTGGGCTATAAAATATCTTGAATAAGGTTTTTGTGGGTCAATTTGGATTTAAGTAGTATTAAGTGAGGTTTAATAAAGGACAGATAAAAGGCTAACTTCATTACTAGTGACTTTTTTCTCAAAATAGTTATAAAATATGTATCATTCTGGAATCAAGCTTCAATAAAGTTGACTTCAAACAGAGATAATTTCAAGCAGCACAACACCATATTTACAAAGGTGTACAATACCTCAAATATTACTCATAACATAGCAAGACGAGGAATCTACAAAATTCACATTTGAAATGAGGATTTATATTTTGGATTTGAAATTGAGAAATGGAATATTATTTTTCAATTTAAATATCTATTAGTCATTTTACCAAAATTTTTCAGTAATCATATTGAATTTCGATGGTATTTTATTGTAGATTAATCATGTTGAGGAGCCATTTACTCAAAATTACTGGTTTCGGTTCTGATATTCCATGGGAAATTCATTGTGAATAGTTGACATATTAGATATGCAAAAGCTTATGTTAGATCAAAGTGAGCTCAAATGGAGTTCAACTCATGATCAAATTAGGATTTTGCAAGATCAAACGGTGATCAATGTAGGTTCATCTTGAGCTCAATTTGTGAAAAATCTCTGACTAAATGTTAGTCCAAACAATTTTCTCCATGGTGATGATGTGTGCATAATTCAGGCATAGATTTGTAGCTCAATGGAGTTTAAGCAAGGGGTATTGCTAGCAATACCCCCTTCAAATTTTCTGTGGTGAGTAGTTGTTTGAAGCTTTTGAAAAAGTGAAGGAGTCATGTTAGTGTTTGGAAGAAAAAAATAAGAGCAAGGGTAATCAAGGGTGGGATAAAGTAAGTGTTAGAGTATGATGTTATGGTGCCTTAAGACCTGATACACCATGTACTGTGTATGTATAAATAAGCTCAGAAGGATTAGGTGAAGAAAAATTTCAAGGTATGGGCATGTGTGTACCTAATTCTGACTAATCAAGTAAAGGGGAAGAAGTGCTTGAGGGGCTTGGATGTACCCAACAGATGGTGTGTGTAGGGAAAAGCACACTGTTGAAGTATACCAGTTAATGGGGTATTTAATTCAAATAAAATATTTTACTTGGTACCTATTTTGAGGTTTTCTTGAATGGTGTATATGGTAATGTTTGACACCCCCTATTATCAGCTTTTTTTCTACTTTTTAGTTCTAGCTAGAAGTTACATGACTGTTGTGTATATGTACATACATTCATATTAAATACTGTGAGATATATTCAAGGTTCTGAAGTAGTTCAAGAATTAGCCTGTTATAGTGAATGTTAGGTTAGATTAGGTTACATAGAAAGACTTGTATATAGTGTGCCATGACCCACTTGCCTGTTCCTCATTCTTACTGGAGAGTGGAACAGGAGAGACTGACTACCTGTGGATTTGGGTACCGGCACAATTGGTTATGGTCATATAGGCCAGTTTTCTTTGCACACCAGCTTCATCTTTTCCTGCTATCTGTGTTCCAAATTTTTTTTCTCTTGCCTGATCCCTTACACCCTCTCCTGTATGGTCACAACTTGATCAAAACATTATCATCACTCTACTCCGTCTATATCATCTTCTGAATCATCCACTGCCTCATACAAGAGCATGTCTGAACCCTCTACTTCACAACCACCTCCTAACTCAGACATTAAAGGAAAATCTCGTCATCCTCCACCACATTTTCTTGAGGAACAAGTTCATTGTGGTCAGTGGGAACTAGTAAATGTCATACTTCATGTTGACCCCCTTTACAAGACTGTAAAGAAAACTCAAATCTTCTGCAAGAATGGTGTAATCATGACTGAAGTTGGGTCTAATTTCAATTCCTGGAACCTCAATATTGAGAAAACTCTTGGCACTTTCTTGTTGACAGGAAACTATCTTAAAGGTCCCATTCCAGATGCCCTTTTTGAGCCTACAATTGGTAAGCTGGCATTTTAAATTTTACTTCATTCTGTAGCTGATGTACATAAGGAATCAATTTCAAGAATATATCAAGCATATGATGCATTTTTATTCTTTCTTGAAAAGTACAACATAATTTCTTGAGGTTTGATCATCAGTGGCCTTCTCGAAATGTCATTGATAGTCTTTACAACAACTTCCACAGACATCACAGCTCATTTTGGAATTTTTTTTTCCACGTATGAAGCCATAATTTGCAAGGGTTACAAGGGCAGTAATGATCAACAACTTGCTTCTTATTTTATGGCGTCTGTTTAACCAGGCTCACAACTTTTGATTTCCATGATAAATCAAATTGATCAACACCTGAGTAATGAACCAGATGATTTGAAGTCAAGTGAAGTTGAGACTTTTCACGGTGCTGTCTACCTACTTTCTTTCAGAGATGTATTTACTTCTTACTCTTTCAGTGAAATAATCAAAAGTAAATCTGATGTTTTTGATTGTTTTGTGAGATTCCTTGTGTCAATGGAGAAGAAAACCTCATACAAATATAAAACATTTTGCTCCAAAAATTTAACAGAGTGTTTTAATGAATATTTCTTGAAGTTATTGGATAAGTGCGGAATTCATTTTTAACACTCAATGCTTTATTTATTGTGGCAAATTGGTGTTGCTGAATATTTCAATAGAGCTGTCTTGGATATTGGTCATTCTGTCTTATATGAAAGTGGACTAGGCAAAAAGTTTTGGGGTGCTGCCTTCCTCTGGGCAGCCTATCTTCACAATCAACTTCCAAAAACACTCACAGGAAACAAGACACTTTACAAAGAATTGTTTGGGTTTAAACCACAAATGGACATCATACGTGTATTTAGTGATGTGGCCTTTTTACAAATTACTAAGCAGAAAAGACACAAACTTGAAAATATGGGATGTAAATGTTTTGTTATAGGATATGTGGATGGTGGAAAGGGTTGGCTTTTCTGGGATCCCTCCAGAGAAATGTTAATCTGATCTTCTGTGGAAATCTTTCTGTCTCTCACAAAACTTCCTGCAACCCAATCAACTTTAAAAGATTCTGAAGAAAGAGGAAAACTTGATTACATTCTTAATACATTGACTCTTGGAGACACCTCAATTGATTCAATTATTGAAGACCAGGAGAATATTGCTTTTACTATTCAAAATGAATGTTATGAGCTGTTCCCTATAGCTCCAAAATCTATTCAAACTGCCTTGAAACAACCAGATGCTCATCTTTGGAAACAAGCATGCAAGATGGAATTGAAAGGTTTCTCTGATTGAGGAGTCTGGAAATTAGTAGATTGACCAACATCAACTACAGTTTTAGGGGGTTGTTAGGTCTTAACAGTTAAAAAACATGGCAAGATAAATATGCCAATTAAATATAAGGCACACTTTGTAGCTCAAGGATTTTATCAAGAATATGGAAAAGTTTTGATGAAACCTTTGCGCCTATGGCACCTTTTACATCATTACACCTTATCTTTACTCTTGCAGCCCAATTTAATTGGAACTTACACTCTTATGATGTGTTATCAGCATATCTGAATGCACCAATTGATGAAGATGTCTATATTGAACAACCTGATGGCTTTGTGAATGGATCAAATGAGAAAGTCTATAAATTAAATAAAGCTCTTTATTGGACCAAGCAGGCGTCAAGGTGTTGGTGGAAATTTATTTTGTCAAAGTTTCACCAACTGGGTTGCCAACCATCTATGTTTGATTAATCAGTATATGTTTTAAGCAAAGAAACAAATAAATAAGTGGTCTGGATGAATGTTGATGACAGGATTGTTGCTTCTTTGTAATTAAATGCTCTATCACAGTTACAGAAAGACTTAAGTACTTGTATAGATGTCAAATGGAGATCTGATGTTGATCAAATAGTTGGTATCAAAGTGGAGAGGATGACCAAAGGTTATATATTCTCACAACATGGGCTTGTTTTGAAAATCATTGCAGAACATAACCCTACCAAACAGCTGAAAACTACACCTTTACCATATAAAGTTCAACTAAAATCTGCTGATAAATCTAGTTCACCACAGAATTCTACAAAATTTTTATCAATTGTGGAATTTTTGAGCTACCTTGTGCATGGCACAAGGCCAGATATATCATTTTCTGTTAATTATCTAGCCTGCTTTGCAAGCTACCCTACTTCAGATTATTGGGGTTCTTTACTACATTTGGTTTGGTATTTCATTAATCATTCATTAAAAATTTTCCTGGATATTGAAGAGGATGTTTCTCTAAAGGTTTATGCTGATTCTAGCTGGGGAGGTAAAAATGATAGAAGTTTTAATGGATTTCTCATCAAGGTACTTGGCATTCCAATCTCTTGGAGTTCCAGAAGGCAAAGGGTGGTAGCACTGTCAACAACCACAGCCAAGTACATGGCTCTGTCTTTTGGAGTTAAAAATGGGTTATGGATAAAAAATTTATTGGAAGATTTTATCAATTTTTCTGATCCTATATTCTTGTACTGTGACAATCAAACTACAGTGGGTAATGGTAATGGCTTCTTGTCTAATAATGATACTAGACACTGTAAACGTGATTTTTATTTTGTTAACCAATTAATTTTTGATAAAGAGGTTTTACTATCTTGGATTAGAAATACAGAGCAAATAGCAGATGTTTCCACTAAAACATTAGGGCCAATCAATATTTGAAAGGCACTAAATGACTTGTTTATATCTTAATCTTATTTACTTTATTTCTCTTTCTTTTTACTCTGTCTATCAAGCATAATATTTCTCTTTCTTCTAATTTCCATTTATTTATTTTTTTCATTTCACTCTTTTACTTTTTGGATTTGTGCCATGTGGGGGGGTGTTATAGTGAATGTAAGGTTATAATAGGTTACCCAGAGAGAGTTGTATATATTGTTCTGTGACCCTCTTTCCTGTTCCTCATTCCTACTGGAGAGTGGAACAGGCAAGAATTACTACCCATGGATTTGGGTACCAGCACAATAGAGCCTTTTCATTTAGTTTCTACAAATCATAAAAAAATCTTATTAATTAAAAACTTGAAATTTACTGTTCAGCAGTGAACTCACTTCAATCAAACCAATGATATAATGTCCAAGTATCAATGAACCATCATAAATAATTAACCAACTACTGATCACATTTGTATCAAAAGAAGAGTCTCATGTTCTATTTTTTAATATTAAATCCTATCAGCGACCGCTACACATCAGGGATTCAAAAACACACAAATTAGGGGGTTTCAAACATTACCAAATACGCCACATAAACACACCACAAAAAAAGTACCAAACCCACCATCAAAAAATGAAATACACCTTCCCTGGACAGGTGTATTTCAACAGTGTATTTGTCCCCAAACATGTCTTCTTTTGGGTCAAACAAGTCATCAAAACACTTTCCTTCATCATCATGATTAGTCAGCACTAGGTACAAAGAGGCCAACACTAGGTACAAAAGCGCCAACACTTAGATTTTTTTTCACCTAATCCTTAAGGGATTATTCATATGAGCAAGGTATATAACTTACCAGAACTTAATAAATCCAATAATCATACACTTACTCTTAGTCTTTACCACTTTTTACTAACATAACATGCCACTTTCTGTCCCCCATCAACTTGAGATCACTGCTTCAGCTTCTCATTTTGAGGGCCTAGTTTAACTTATTTACAATTTTGTTTTTTTTGTAATAAATTTTGCAAATGAAATTCCCCAGTTTCTCAGTTTCATTTGTTTTGGTTCAGCTTACAGACTTTAAATTGCATAAGATTTGCAAATGCATAACATTTCTAAGATTCTGTCTCACTAAGATATTTCATCTTCTCTTCATCTCTAACTTCCATCATCCATTGCTGGTTCTTATACTTTTCACTTCACAGGACTCAAAGTAAGTCACTTTCTCATTTTTTTAAAATTTAATTTCTAATTTAAATGTCTTTATTCTTGTCTCTTTTTTTTGTTTCTTTTTTTTATCATCTTTTTTGTTTGATTGCTGATTTATCTGTTCTTATTTAACTTTCACCCACTTTTTTTCCCCTTTTTTTTCTTGTTCTCTATCATTTTTATTCTTGATTTATTGACTTTTTGGTGTTTTTTGGTCATTTTTAGGCATTTTCTCTTTTTTGGCCTTTTTCTTTGCTAAATCGCTTTGGAATCATTTGGAAACATTTTGGAAATCTTGTCTGAGCAATTTCCACTTACTTTGAGGTGTTTTTGGCCTGTTTTTGGTATTTCATTTTGTTAAAACCTTCCAAAAACATTTTCCAAGCATTTCTTAGTGAATTCTAGGTGTTTTTGGGCTATGTTGGGTATATTTTTAGACTAAATCAATTTGGAAATGCTCAGAAACCATTCAGAATCATTTCAAAAGCATTTTAAAGTGTTATTAAGTCATTTTGGCACTTTTTTGGATGATTTTTGAAACTATTTTTTGGCACTTTTCTGGCAATTTTTTGGGGGAGGTTTAAGGGTACTTTCAGGACACTTTTTTTGAAACTTTTAGGGCTCTTTTGTTGAACTTTTGGGACTCTTTTTTGGAAATGTTTGGGACTATTTCTTTCAGGTAGTTTGTGGAGAGCTTTTTAGGTCAATTTCATCGAATTTTGAGATGACTAAAGCACCACCTGGCTTAGAATCTTGTGAAGAATTTACTCACTATGGCTATTCTTTTCAAATCAATAGGGAGCTGGTCAATAGGATTGATAAGGTAAGAGAAAAAGGTGAGGTAAAACAAAAAAAATTAGGTAGAAAATAAACAATGGGGTGTAATATAGGTTGTCAAATGTTATTTTTATTTCATGAATTAACATTTTACAAGTCATTTATGATACTCTACTTACCTAAATTAATGAGCCATTGGCCGTATGTTGTATAACAGTATTCATGAGAAAAATTTTTTTCTCATGAGTTTCATGTATACATTTATGTTTGATTTCATTGACTTTGGTCACAGACAATTTCCACTCACATTTATACTTGAATTTTCATTAATTTAGGTTTTTTAATTATCTTATAAGACTTGTTTACATGCTAATTTATGCAATGAACATAAATTTTGGCAATCTATGCCCCTACTTTAATAAAACACAGGGGAGTGTATTGTTATTTTTTTGTCATAAATTTTTTTCTGAATTAGAAAAAAAAAGGGGATCCCCACCCCCTATTATGGTAAATAGTAGGGGAGGGTATTGCCAAAAAAAAATTGACATGAAACATTTTCAATTCATTGGCTTGTAACTGAATTTTGGCATTTTCCAATTGAAATTCATTATTTTTGAATTTTTCATCATCCTCTCTTTGAATCCTAACCTTCCCCCTCTCCAAATCTAAATGATCTTTCTCAATTTATAAAAAAAATTTCTTCCTTTGAATGTGAATGAAACCACTTCTTTTCCTCAAAAAGTAGTTGACATTCTGCAGATTTTTCATGAGACTCCCACTTCATGATTTCAATTTGTGCTTGTTCTTTTTCTGCAACAAGTTTAACTTTTAAGAGTAAGAGAAATAAATTCAAAAAAATTCTTTAGTCAAAGAAAAAGATAAAAAATAAAACCTTGTTTGCATTTATTAACAATCTACCCATAAGCAGAAAAAACAGCCTTTGAGGGTTGACATTGGGCCTTTGTCAAAAGAGTTCATCCTTTTGATCATAAAGAGGACACATAGAGTTGAGTTTTTCAGAAACAGATGTGATTCCATGCTTTTCATCATCTTTGGTAACTCTAAAACCAGTTGAAGAAGAAGCCATCTTTGCTTTCTTGTATTTTGTTTGATAGTTTTTGAATCTTTCCCTCATTTGCTTTATTTTCAAATCCATATCTTACCTTTAGTTTTTGATTTCAACTCTACTACCATTTGATTAAAGCCACTCAATTTTAATGTGGGTGGATGACCAACTTGAGTGGACTTTGCGCAGCCAAAACAAGCATCAAAATTAGATTTAATTTTCATCCAGTTAATTACAATCTGTAGGTCAGATGGTTTCGTTTGAGTAAATATTTGAGAAATAGATTTTGGGTGAGGCATGATAAATTAACACTGAACAAAGAAATTAGTGAAAAAGGAAAATTTTGCTGAAGAAAAGGAGAAACTAAAAAAGATTTTAGATATTTTTGATGCCTTGTATAAAAATAAGAAGTTGTGAGTATAGAAATTTGAGCAGAAAAATTTTCTTAAAAACAGAATAAAATAAAATAGACTAACTGTGGTGTGGAAGAGAAAAATTTGATTTGGAAATGAACTGGGGGAGAAGAGTTGTGATGTGGAGTATATGAGTGAGGATGGAAGGAAGGTTGTGTGCAGCTGATTGGGAGGATGTGGGTACTTGTGGGCTGAATTGTGGTTAAGAAAATTGTACAAAAGTAGGACGTATTTGACCCCATGTTTGAGACCCCAAGTACCAAATCAGCCATGTTTCACGGTGTTTTTGTGTGGCGTTTTTCAAATGAAACATGCTAGGCGTTTTTGGTAATGTTTGAGACCCCCTACTTCACTAAAGATCATCACTACATTAAATATTTGTTTTGTCTTGGAGCGTAACAATGGTGCCACAATGACGCGACAGTCGGGTAACAATTTTTTTTTTCATTTTTGCACTTAAGGGTGTTTAATGGATCTTAAGTATAAAAAAAAAAAACAATTGTTTTGTAACAGTTGCACAACTTCTGCGTAATCAGTGCTCCTCATGGGTGAAACTAAAACAAATTAACTAACTTGTATGGTAGTGATTCTTGTTATGTCTTAATGTTATGTACTTAGTATTTTGGATGATCATATATAAACTATAGTCACTAATCTGTGAAACTCCGGTATCCTCCGGACTGGCGTTTCATATACTGATTGGTGACTATAGGTTATGGGCCTTCATCCCACAAAGTAATAGAGGTATTACAATTATTTTATTGCCAGTCCACATAGGTGCCCCGCGAGAGCGTGTCTGTTTATGTCTGGATCACAACCCGGATATTCCAACGATTTCAATCCGTTTACTAGCCGACCTAAGCTGCAGCGAGAGCTACGCAGCAATACAACTCTTCCAGATACTCTGCCCCCTTTACCCCCATCACGCACTTCCTCAAATACTCGCGAACGTTCTGAATCCGCAGAACCAGTTTCATCTTCTACATCTTCCACCTCTAATACACCTGAACCCGAAAATCAAGGTGATACTTCTACCTCTACTTTCTGTCCTTCAGAATTTTTCCCAGGACATGCCTTCACAACCTCAACCCCCTACCTCATCACGCGAAGATATGAACACTCCTTACCATGGCGAATCCAAGCGTAAAGTCATGAACCAAACGAAGTCCTCTATTCGTGATATTGCCAAACTTGAACTAGATGGCAGCAACTGGAGAGACTGGAGTCGATTGATTCTTCTCGGGATTGATGAAACAATTTTTCGAAAAGACTATATATTACAGGTTGTTATTCAAGACTATGATTCTTTTGAAGATCGTCTTTCATGGATGTTTGTCTACCATACGGTACACACCAAGCTTCAATCGCTCCTCAAGGATGATAACAAAGCCCGACCTGCTTTTCAAACTCTATGTGATAAATTTGAAAAATCATCGCATACTCTCCGACTTTGTGCTTGTCGAGATCTCCTTGATATCCGAGAAGGAACTTTCACTGATCCTGGGTCTCACTTAGACACTGTCACCAATCGCTTTGAAGATTTGGAACGAGCTGGCTTCACTTTAACCAGAGATAGCTTGATAGCTATTCTCCTTCAAGTTCTCCTTCCCCGGAACGCTGACAATATTTTCATTGAAGTCAATCGCTACTTTGACTCAAAACCTTTGGAGTTAATTGGCCCCAATGAAATGGCTATGGCCATCACCAACACTCATACAAATATCACGGCGTTCAAAGTACCTGTTGCCATCAACCAAATGTCATCTATTCCGGAATCTGATCCTTCACTCCTAGCAGCTCGCCCACGTACAGATTTATATCGACCTGTCAATGCTCAGAGAAGATGCCATGAATGTCAATCGGTTGATCACTTTATCGATCAATGCCCCTACCATGCGGCATCAGTAAATTTTAGTCCTCAACTTTGGACTCAACGTTTTGAACGTGTAAAAAAGAACCAAGATTTTGTTAATCTTGTTCAACACCAAATTCCTCAGCGACAACGGAATCAAGCAATTGGCCCAAGACAACCACATGGACCAGTCAATGCTCGATTTACTGAACTAGAATCGACCCCAGTGGCTAGCATGTCCACCTCTTTTGAAACCATGGACTTGAACAGTAACGATTGGATGAAATCCATGGATGGTGAAGAGAATTCTGGAATACTTGATACTGGTGCGACGCACCACATTACTGGTGATGTACGTCTGCTAAGTGAGTTTATTCCAGTTTCTCCTCCTATTCCTGTGAAAGTAGCCACTAACGCCCAACCTTCTTTTATTACTGGTCGAGGAAACCTCTCTCTTATAGGTGACAAAGGATCAACAGTAGTGATTAAAAATGTCTTTTATTGTTCTACTGCTAGATGTACACTTTTGTCTGCTTTTGATTTATTATTTAATAATGTTTCTCTTTTCTTTACTCATAAACACGACATAGTTCTTGGTTTCCCTAGAGGGATTACTGTTACCGCTGTTAAGAATGATGTTAAACGGGCATGGATTGTTAAATTTATCCCTACTACACCAACTCCCTCTTCGTGCAATGCAGATTTATTACCTTATTATTTTTCTGCTCCTTATCATAATCCTCTTAATTTTTTCTCTTTCTCTGCCTCAATTAAAGGAATTCAGCGACCAATAGCAATCAAAGGTTCCCTTTTAGATTGGCATCGAAGGTTGGGTCATGTCAGCGATAAAATTCTTTTTTCAATTATTAAACACAATGTTGGCTCAAATCTACCAATCACGATACCTAAAGGTCGTATTTTCTGTGAAGACTGTGCCATAGCGAAAAGTTGTAGGCGACCAACACTGAAACCATCAAATCGTGAACTTAAATTAATGGACCTTGTTGTTTGTGATTTGATTGGTCCATTGAAGCCATCGGCTCACGGGGGGGGCTTTATATGCAGCAACTTTTAGGGAAGCTTATACTACCTATGGTGAAGTATTCCTTTTAAAGAATAAATCTCAAGCTTTAGACGCTTTCAAAATTTTTGTTAATAAATTACAGAATTTTACGGGCATTAACCTTAAATATGTTTGTTCAGACAGAGGTGGTGAATTCAGAAACAAGGTTTTTGATGGATATTTGGCAGATTGCGGTATTATTCATGAAATGTCAATGCCCTATCACCATGAACAAAACGGGTCAGCTGAAAGATTCAATAGGACTGTTGGGGATATGGCACGAGTGATTATACTCTGTAGTGGCTTAGATGAAGAAATGTGGGGTTTTGCCTACAGATGGGCTGCTTACACTCACAACTGTTTACCGAATTCAAAAATTAGGACCTCTACCCCTTTATTTGAGATGTTTAAACAACGCCCAAACTTTTCAACTATTCGAACTTTTGGTGAAGTTGCTTTTGTACATGTGCATAAAGAGACTAGAACAAAACTCGATCCAAGAGCAAGAAAATGTCATGTTGTAGGTTATATTGAGGGTGGTAAAGGATGGAGGTTTTGGTGTCCTGAAGACAATTCTCTTATTGACTCAGCTATTGCTGTTTTTCCATCTGATGATAAAGCTCATCAAGTTACAGATGTTCCTGACAATAAATCTAAGGGTTCCCTTCAACACATCCTCAACCAGGCAAATCTTGGCGATTTTACTGACGAAAACAAACAACTGTTTCAAGATCAATTAGTCAACTATATTGAATGTAATGCCCTTCAAATATCAGATCGCCTACCTAAGACTTTCAAGCAAGCAATGAAACATGAAGATGCATCAAAATGGCGTGAAGCATGCGAGGCTGAATTAGACAACATGGATTGCATGAATGTTTGGGATCTTGTGCAACTACCAGCCGGAAAAAAGCTTATGGGTGCAAGGTGGGTGTTTGCTATCAAAAGAGATTCAGCAGGTAATGTTATACGTCATAAAGCAAGATATGTTGCTCAAGGTTTTAAGCAAACTTGTGGTGTAGATTATCAAGAAACATTTGCGCCAACAGCAATGTTTGCTTCTCTCAGGATTTTATTTACTCTTTCAGCTATGTATAATTGGCCAGTTAAAAGTTTTGATATGGTTGCCGCTTATCTTAATAGTCCTATTGATGAGGATATTTGGATTGCACCTCCAGAAGGTTTTACCGAACGTTTTGGCGATTCAGTTTTGCATTTAAAGAAAGCATTATATGGCACCAAGCAAGCAGCACGTTGTTGGTGGAAACATGTCTCACAACATCTTCATTCTTTAGGCTATATTTCTAGTAAATATGATAATAGTTTATATGTGTTGAATGATACTAAAAGGAAGGGTGTTATATGGTTACATGTAGATGATGGAGTTGTTACAGGTAGTTCTATAGATATTTTAGATAATTTAGTTAGTTCTCTTTCTAGTTTATTAGATATGAAATGGTCAAATACTGTTCCTCGTATAATTGGCATTGATGTTGAACATTTACCTGAAGGTTTTACCTGGCATCAACCTTTACTCATCAGCAAGATACTCAACGAGCATAACCCAGGTCATTTAACAACATCTTATCCACTACCCACATCTGTCAATCTGGAGTCAGCCAAAGAAAATGAACAGTCAATAGATTCAACTAAATATTTGTCTATCATTGGTGGTCTCAGCTATGTCGCAATGGGGACAAGACCAGATTTATCTTTTCCAGTCAATTTCCTTGCGCGACATGCTTCACATCCAACAACCAGACATTGGCAAGCCCTACGTCATTTACTTCGATATGTAGAACATACTAAACATCTCAAGCTGAAATTATTCCCAACCAAATCAACATATCTTGAAACTTTGATGTATTGCGACTCAACATGGGGGGGAGAATGGGCTCGCTCAACTAATGGCCATATTTTCTATATAAATGAATCACCTATACTTTGGCAATCCAAACGTCAAGCTACTGTCGCTGGTTCTTCATGCGCAGCTGAAATGATCTCAATGGGTAACGCGACGAAAGATGTAACTTGGCTTCGTAACCTACTGCTTGATATAGAAATGGATATATTACCAACAAAGCTTTTTTGTGATAGTCAAGGGGCAATTTCTAATACTAAAGACAACACATCAGAGAAGAGATCCCGAATTATTGACAGAAATTTCTATTTTGTTAATGAAAAATTGTTTAATGGTGATATAGTCATAGAGTGGATTTCTACTAAATTACAATGGGCTGACATTTTAACAAAAAGTTTAGGTTCTAATGCTGTAGTTGAAAAGAGATTAATGTTGGGGGTGTCTTAGTTTCTATCCTTTTTCTATGTTTTCTTTCTAGTATGATCACCCAACGGGGGGGTGTTATGTCTTAATGTTATGTACTTAGTATTTTGGATGATCATATATAAACTATAGTCACTAATCTGTGAAACTCCGGTATCCTCCGGACTGGCGTTTCATATACTGATTGGTGACTATAATTCTAACGTAAAAATGTAATCTAACCCAAGAAAAAATTTCCTGCACTTCATCCAAGAAACTCCTCTCTCACTGCTTCACCCCTCCACCTCTCTCCACACACACACACACACACGCACACACACGCAGAAACACACGCAGAAACACACAAAATTCACCAAAGTTCAAACGAAAATGAATTATCTAACTGACATTTTTTGTTTTCCTGCACGTCATCCAAGAAACTCCTCTCTCACTGCTTTCACCCCTCTCCACCTCTCTCTCTCCACACACACACACACACACACGCACACACACACGCACACACACAAACACGCACACACGCAGAAACACACAACATTCACCAAAATTCAAACGAACATGAATCATCTAACCGACATTTTTTTTTTTTTTTTTTTTTTTTTTTTTTTTTTTTTTTCCTGCGCTTCATTTCACGAAAACTCCTCTCTCTCTCACCCCTCCCACACGCATAAACACATAAATTCCATAAAAAAAAAAAAAAAAAAAAAAAAAAAAAAAAAAAAAAATTCCAACCTAAAAAAAGAATACTGAATCTAGCACACCCTACTTCCCTCCCCTCCCCTCTCTTATCCTACCAAAAAAAAAAAAAAAAAAAAAAAAAAAAAAAAAAAAAAAAAAAAAAAAAAAAAAAAAAAAAAAAAAAAATTTTACGCTTCATCCATGCGAAATTCCTTTCTCTTTCTCTTTCTCTCTTCCGAGACTCCACTCACTCCTCCACACAAACACACACCAAAGTTTTAATCAATTCAACCAACTAACCAATCAACCAAAAAAAAAAAAAAAAAAAAAAAAAAAAAAAAAAAAAAAAAAAAAAAAAAAAAAAAAAAACTTCCGCTTTATCCAAGAAAATTCTCTCTTCTCCCTCCCCCCCTCCCTACCGAATATATATATATATATATACACAAAACAAAGATTTTTTTTTTTTTTTTTTTTTGCCCTTAAAAATGACCTAGGAATGATTATATAAACGACCCATCCTTCCCTCTCGAGACATATTTTCTCATCATCTTTAAATTTTTTATCACCTCCGATCTTTTTTCTGGTCATAACATTTATTAACATCAATTTTAATATGACTGGCATTGATACCAATTGTGCCAGAAAGCAAGAAGGAGGCTGGGTTAGAGATCACAATAAGCCCACTAAGTATAAATGGGTACCTAATCCAGTTAATGTTCCTACTACATGTAGGACAATGGAAAAAAGACATAAAAAAGTGATCAATAAAACTCGGCAAAAGAAAATCATTATCCAACCGTGGAAATGCGCCACCCTTAAACGAGTTCGAATGACCACTAAAACTAAACCCTATAAAGTCAATAAAATCGAGGGTGAGGTTAAACAATGCTATAAAAAAGCCATCATTTATTATAATCAAAAACAAATGAGACGTAAGCATCAAGCTAAGGAGGCTATCAAGACGGATCATGATATGAATGATGGAAATAATGTTGATCATAAACCGGCAGCAGTTGATGGGAAAGATGGGGTAAACCAAGATGGAAATGTAAATAGTGAAAAGAAAGGTTTTGGTTGTTGTATTTTCTAAACCTTGGTTGTATATAATTTAGTCTCTGGTAAATTTTAATTTCCATTACTGTCTATCATAAGTTACAGCTAAATCGAAAAAGCTTTGTGCAGCTTTCCAAAAAAGTTGCGCGACATACCCAGCATTTTCACTCATATTTCTATTAGGGGGTATCAAAGTTAGAAATTTGTATTTATTTAAAAGATATTTCACAACACAAAAAGAAAGCCAACAACTAGGCATTAATTCTCAGTAAAAAGGTGTTTTTAGGGCACAATATGGCATATTAAAAAAAAATAATAATTGTTGATTTCATGGAAAAAAGAGGTATTTTGAAATGGAAAAATCTCGAACTTTGATACCCTCTGCTTCGCCAACCTGTCACCCGCCAAAAATGCTGGGTAAGTTGAGCAAAATTATGAAAAGCTGCACAACCCTTTTTCGATTTAGCTGTATCTTAAATTAAACAATCAAGTAAGAGGCAGAGAGTTAATTTATATTAACGAGATATACTAAGTCGAGAGACTTTGATGAAATTCGAGTTAAATTCATGAAGATACCATGTATGTATATTGTATTATGGAGTGAATCATGAGAAGGGATAAAATAGGCATTTTGGAATTGAGAAGAGAATTAAGTGCCTGACTTATAGAAATAAACAAAATGACAGACACAAGTTTATGATCATTTCTTGCCCTCCTTTTTATTTTATTTTACTTTATTTTATTTTGTATTTTTCTCATCCATGGTTCATTGATATAGTTACATAAATTAGGTTTATTTGAATACAAACGGTTTTGTAAGTTTGTATAGATTAACAAATTAACCAATTTCAATATGAAAGTGATTCATCCAATGGTTGTGTCAACTCGTTCAAGTCTTAAGACACAACCACCGCCAATCCCTATATCCAGTTATGATTTAAGAATAAATTTGATTTGATGTTGCGCGAGCTAGTGTGCTCTCATTGTTCAGTGCGCAGTCTTTCCAGAAGAATGACAGCTGAGCTGAAATTGAGTTAAGTCAAAGATAGGGATTGGCACCTGCTATCAGGTGCCCATGTTTTTTTTCAGGTGAACAATCTTCGGTTTAAAGATGATTGGGTATCAAAGCTAGTGTAATCCAACAAATCGATCATCGAGTCCAGGTAAAGGTTTTTTTGCTTTGTATTATGTAAGAATTATAAGAAAATTGAGCGAATCAGGTTGCTGTGGGGAAAAAACCAAAGTCCCCAACCAAAAGCAATACATCCACAAAGTTAAAGATAGAGTTTATGAATCTTAACCATCAAGATCTAACAACACATTAATTTTCGTAACCAACTAATAATCATTTTACAAGAAATAAAATTTGTTGGAGTAGATAATAAATATTTACAGAGGTACACATATATTGCAAAGAAATTAGAAACAAAAGAAGTAGCCTTCTCGACTTTCTGAGCGAGAAGCAGGAGGCTTAAGCCACCTGACATGTTTCCAATGAGCGTCGAGTAAAAGACGTAATTCACTTGAAAGATCAGATTGAATATGTTTAAGTACCAAATAATGATGAGATGAGGGGGTCAGGTTAAACAAAGAAATCGCCAAATGGGCAGCTAAAAGAGAGAAATCAAATGATAGCTGTGCATCACGAATACGAATACCGGTAACAGGAGGAAGGAGATCGGATAAGACGATTGTTTTGGCAGCAGGAGGGTAGATTAATTCAGCGACAGCTTTCTGAGTTGAGGAAAGAGAAAGATCTGCATTGATAAAAGAAAAAGAGGTATTTGAGGCTACGGCGGAAGAGACCCGACGATCGAGAGGACGGAGATCACAAGCCACAAGGGAGTGAGAGATGGAAGGGCGGAGATGGGAAAGATCAGTAGCTGCTAGACGAAGAGCGGCATAGAGAGACCAGCCACCGGGAGCTGCGCCGAGATCAATACAGCGATAGGGAGCGGATGGAGGAGCATCCGAGTCGGAAGCAAAGAGTCGTGTGGAGGAGTCGATCTGCGAGAGTTTGTGCTGTGAGCGGGCGATGAGGGGAATGGGAGTGTGGGCAGCAGCAGCAACGGCATAGGGATCAGTGCGGGCACGGCGGAGAAATCGCTTGGCGGAGGGCGAGAGAGAATTCTTCCAGCCCATGGCAGAGTGGGTGTGCAGGGAGCAGGAAGCAGGAAGCAGGAAGCAGGAAGTGTTGTGAGGCTGCCAGTGGGTGGGGATGGGCTACTACTGGTCTTCTGATCGTCCTCCCTGGAAATATCTGCTCACCACCAAATATCTGCTCACCACCAAATATCTGCCCACCACCAAATATCCTCTTGCCTCGAAATATCCACTCTCCACACCCACTGTCTGCGACCAACCATGTCTGCCCGCACTTGGCCCGCTCACCGAGTCCGAACCACCTTTCTCGACTATTTTGCCCATAAGAACCATGTCTTTGTACCCTCCTCCCCAGTCATCCCCACCGATGATCCCACCTTGCTCTTTACAAATGCTGGCATGAACCAGTACAAATCTATCTTCCTGGGCACTGTTGATCCCGCTAGTCCCTTTGCTAGACTCACTCGCGCCGCTAACTCTCAGAAATGCATCCGTGCCGGCGGAAAACACAACGATCTTGATGATGTGGGAAAGGATACTTACCATCATACGTTTTTTGAGATGCTTGGAAACTGGTCTTTTGGTGATTATTTCAAGAAAGACGCCCTCACTTGGGCTTGGGATCTTCTCACCAATGTGTACAAACTACCAAAAGATAGGCTCTATGTCACTTATTTTGAAGGTGATCCTCTCCTGGGTTTGCTTCCTGATCAAGAAACTCAACAACTTTGGAGAGATCTGGGCATCGACGAATCTCACATCCTCCCCGGAAATACAAAAGATAATTTCTGGGGTACGTGTGCTTTCGCATTTCTTCTCTCTTTTTTATTTTATTTATTGGATGTTCATTTGAATATGTCTCTGATCTTTTTTTTTCTTTTTTTCTTTTTTTCCTAGAAATGGGTCCTACTGGGCCTTGTGGGCCTTGTTCAGAAATTCATTATGATCGAGTAGGCGGTCGCAATGCTGCACATTTAGTCAACCAGGACGATCCTTTAGTTCTGGAAATTTGGAACAATGTCTTCATTCAGTACAATCGCCAATCTGATGGCTCTCTTCGTCCCCTACCTCAAAAACATGTTGACACTGGATTGGGCTTTGAACGTCTTGTGTCTGTTCTGCAGGATAAATCAAGCAATTATGACACCGACGTCTTTACTCCACTATTTGAAAAAATTCAAACCCTCACATCAGCTAGGCCCTATACTGGCAAACTTGGAGCTGAAGATGTCGATGGTATCGATACTGCCTATCGTGTCGTTGCTGATCATGTTCGTACTTTGACCTTCGCCATCAGTGATGGTGGTGTTCCTAACAATGTTGGTCGTGGTTACGTACTTCGTCGTATCCTTAGAAGAGGTGCCCGATATGTCCGCCGCAAGTTCAATGCTCCTATTGGCACTTTTTTCTCTCAGTTGGCCCCAACGTTAATTGATCAAATGGGTGACGTTTTCCCTGAAATTAAATCCAAAATACCTCAATTGATAGAAATTCTCAACGAAGAAGAAGCTGCTTTTGCTTTGACTCTTGATCGCGGTGAAAAAATGTTTGAAAAATATGCCTTGAAAGCTAAAGCGGCTCAGCTGACTCATCTGGATGGCCAAGATGTTTGGAGACTTTACGACACCTTTGGGTTTCCCGTCGATCTCACCACACTGATGGCTGAAGAGGCTCAGCTTAAAATTGATCAAATCGGTTTTGAACAAGCACAAGCCCATTCTAAGGAAGCTTCCAAAGGTACAAAAACTAAATTACCTGATCAAATTGTTCAGTTGGATGTACACTCCATTGCTGAATTGGAAATTAATCCTGAAGTTCCAAAAACCGATGATACAGCAAAGTTTGGTGAGCTATTTTATATCTATCTCTATATCATCATTATAGTCATTCAAATTATCATGTTCAATATAACCAACACAGATATCACGTTTGTTTATTTTATTTTATTTTACTTATTTACTCTTTATTCATTCATCTATTTCTCATTTCTATCTACTAATCTATAGAATCCAGCTCCCTCACCTGCACAGTCAAAGCTATATTTTGCGGTGGTCATTTTTACCAGACTTCCTCCCAACTCCCGTCCAGAAAATCTTTTGGTGTCCTTCTAGATCGCACTAATTTCTATGCTGAACAAGGCGGTCAAGAAAATGATACGGGATCTCTTACTGCTTTGAATGATAGCCAAGCTGTTTTTGACGTGGAAGATGTTCAAGTATTTAATGGCTATGTTCTTCATGTGGGAACGTTATCAGAAGGCAAGCTTTCTGTGGGCGATCAAGTACTCGGAACTTATGATGAGTTAAGACGATGGCCTATTCGTAACAATCATACCGGGACTCATATTCTTAACTTTGCTCTGCGTGAAGTATTGGGTGATCATATTGATCAAAAAGGCTCTCTAGTGGCTCAAAATAAACTTCGATTTGATTTTTCGCATAAACAACAAGTTTCAATAGAAGAGCTAATTAAAATTGAAAAGATTTGTAATGATTGGATTGGAAAGAATCATATGGTTTCTGCTCGTGAACTTTCGTTAAACGAAGCAAGAAATATTCCAGGTCTTAGAGCTGTTTTTGGTGAAGCATATCCTGATCCTGTTCGAGTGGTAATCGTAGGACCCGAACCGATTGATTGGGATTCTGATTTAAAGGATCCTAAATGGCTTGAATACAGTGTTGAGTTTTGTGGTGGAACGTGAGGAGTATTCATTTCTTTTCCATCGCCCAAGACAATAATACTTAAGAATTCCTTTCTTGTTTTCATTCTTGTCTACCACTACTGGGATTCATGTTTTTATTTTATTTTATTTTTAAAAAGCCATGTTAAATCAACCCAAGAAATCAAGCATCTTGTGATTATTGAAGAATCAGGTATTGCTAAAGGAATTAGAAGAATTGTGGCAGTGACTGGTGAAGACGCTAGAACTGCAAATCAACTTGCAAATGATGTTGAAATTAAACTCAGCCAAATTTTGATATTACCTATCAAAGAACGAGATCAAGCTCTTAAACTATTTTCAGTCGTAAATCAATTCTTTCTTTTTGTTTAAAAAATTTTTGTATTATAATCCGTCTTATATAAAATTCCTTGGCTGTGTTTAAACATAATATGGCTTGTTTTATATTTTCTTGACAGGAATTAGCAGGTTTAGAAATTTCTGCTATTCGCAAAACGGAAATTAAAAATCGGTTTACAGTTGCTCAGAAAGAATTAATTGAATTAGGTAAAATTCAAACTAAAGCAGATGAGAAAAAGGTTTGTTTAATGGATTTGTTGGTCAATGGTGTTTGTCATGATGATGATTTGTTCAATGTTGCTTTTCTTTTGGTTTATTTAAAGGCTGTTGAGAGCGTTAATAAGTTTCTACTTGATTATCCAAATGAAAAAGTGATGATTGCAGAACTTGATGTTGGTTCTAATTCTCGTGTAAGCTAGTCCTGCTCTAGTTTAATTTTTTTTTATTGATCAACGAATTGATTTTGAACTAATCTTTATTTATTTTTTTAACTAATCTGGCCAATATTTTTCATGCCATGCTGTCTCGTGTCGCGCCCTGTGGCGTTGCATTGTCTCATGTGATGACGTGCTGGGAATTTGGTTTCATACCAGTCCCTCATGACAGCTTGTGGACTTTTGAAAAACGCAGGAAAGGCAGGGTATCTGTTTAGCGTATCTAAAGAAGAAGGAAAAATCATTCATGTTAATACCGTTCCATCTTCATTCTTAAAATCTATTCCTACATCTAACCCTGCAAGTGCAAGTGGTGGTGGTGGTGGAAAAGAAAGTTGGAATGCTAAAGTGTGGATGGAAAGAGTTGCTTTCGTCGTTGGCGGAAAGGTACTTGTGTATTTTTTTTATTTTCTTTTTTTTTTCTAAAGAAAAGAAACAAAAAAGCTGAGGTAATTGTATTTGAATTTTCGTTCTTTCTAATTTAATGACAAACCAAAACGCAACATATTACGACTCTTCTTTGTAAAATGATAACATAACCGTATAACCATATAATCGTTATAAAGGGTGGTGGGAAACCAGACGCATCTCAAGGTATAGGTCATGAAATAGAAAAACTAGGAGAAGCTATGGAAGTAGCTAGGAAAATGTTTCATGAGGTTTTAGGGGAATAGAAGCGAAAGAATGGTTTGAAGGAGTTGAGTCTTCAAGTGTGTATAGGAGGAGATGATTTTATTTTTGATTGATTAAATTTGGTTTTTGTTGATTTTAAAATTTAAGATATATTCACCAGAAAAAAAAAAGCTGGCACCTGCTAGAAGGTGATGAAGATGAAAAAAAGGGAAATGAAATGAAAAAAAAAAAATGAAAATGAAAATGAAGAGAAGAGAAGAGAAATGAATTGTGGAATACAGCCTTGTTGTTGTTATTTATGATAGACTGGCTACTTAGAGCATCCACACTTGTGCTCAAAAGTATTACCTGCTTAGTTGCATATTTAACACATTTCACACTACAGAATGGTGACATTCATTACTTGTATGTATGGTGTGAGTGTGACTTAAACAAAATAATCAACATTCATGTTTTTGCCTCAATTCAGTAAATTTCCTGTCATATGGAGAATATAGGATAACTTCAACTGCATTATCACCAACCATTCTTCTGACAACAAATGGACCAACAAATGGGTCTTTTAATTTGTTATTACCTTGTAAATTGAAGTGGACTGTAGAAATCAGTACTTCATCACCCTTCTTAAAAGTGTATTCTTTTTTGGGATTTGTCCCACCTCTTCTTCTCATCTTCAAAAGATTTTTCAATACATTTTTGAGCATGACTTGTGCAAAGTGGTTGCATTTGAAGAAAAAGATTTTACACCAGGATGTAAATCCAACTTAGGGATTTAATTATTGAGAACTTGGACAGGGGTATTTGGAACATATCCAAGCCAGAGCTCAAAAGGCTTTCTCTGAGTAACAGAATGAACAGTGCTATGATAAGCAAATTTCAAACCAGGAAGTAAGGTGACCCAATCATGAGTGAACCTGTCATTGTCTTTGTACTCAAGGCCAAAGGAACAATACCTTCTTATCATGTCCTCTAAAGTCTGAATCATTCTTTCAGCTAATCCATCAGTTTGGGGGTGATAAGAAGTAGAAAGTTTCAGATCACAGCCACAAACATCCATCAGAGACATCCAAAATTCAGAAGTAAATTTAGGGTCTCTATCAGAGATTATGGCTTTAGGAAATCCAGCAGTATTAAACATATGAGACCACCACAAGAAAGCTAATTCTTTGGTGGAAACATCCTTGTGGGTAGGGATAAATTTACACATTTTTGTGAATCTGTCCACAATAACCTAACAAAAGTTATAACTGTCTTTCCCAGCAATGGGTAATCCTGTTACAAAGTCCATGTTTATTATCTGCCATGGTGCATCAGGAGGTTCAATATGTTGCATTAATCCAGCTCTTTTACCAGTCAATCTTTTTTATTTCTGGCAAGAATCACAGGATTCACCATATAATTTGGTGTCTTCAGACATATTAGCCCACCAAGCAGTTTTCTTTATTCTAATCATTGTTTTTTCAAGATCAAAGTGTCCTTCCAATATGTCATCATGACAAATTTTCAAGATGATTTCTTTCATAGAAGGAGGAATAACAATAACATTACTCAACTTTCTTCTATAATAGAGAATAGCCTTCATCAATTTATAATTTACCCTTTTCCAAAGCATTTTGGTACTTTGGTGGAAGGGTTTTAATTAATGCTTGTATTGAAGCATTCTTTGGATCATTTAATATAGTACACAGCTTTTTCCAGTCAGTGTCTTTATTATATGAATCCAGAATAAGCTGTAATAACTCTTCCTCCATATCAACCACATATATCCCATGAATGTGAACTGTCTCTTCTTCAGGAACATATGCAGGATTTGAGTCATCATTTGGCAAAGGTAACCTTGATAACATATCCACATTTAAGTGAACAATACCAGCCCCATGAATTATTGTCATCCTCCCTCTGTATTCTTGAACAGCTAGCTGCCATCTGAAAATATCTCTGTTAGGTGTTTTCAAATTTAAGAGGGATCTTACTGCACTGCAGTCAGTGACAAGTTCAAATTTCTGATCATCCAGATAATAATGTAGCTTCTCTAGAGCCCACACTACTGCCAAACACTCTAGTTGAGTGGCACCATATTTCAATTCACTATTTCTCAAGGTTCTTGAAATATAAAAAATTACTACTTCTGATACTTTATCATTCATAACTTGTTTTTGGTGTAGAGAAGCACCAACGCCAATGAAATGGGCATCAGTGTATGAAACAAATGGTTGAGTAAAGTCAGGCAAAGCAAGAATGGGTGCTGACATCAAACAATGTTTTATAGTGTCAAAAGCTCTTTGTCTTTCACTTTTCCAGACAAAAGCAAAATCTTTCTTAGTTCATTGGGTAAGGGGTAATGCTATGACTTGATAATTTTTAATATATTGTCTATAGTATCCACACATTTCAAAAAAAAACTTTGGAGCTCTCTTAATGTAGTGGGAGCTTTTATGTGTTGTATGGCTGCCACTTTGTTCTGGTCAACACATATCTGTAATCCTGAGACAACATGACCAAGAACTTTCAAAGAATGAAAACCAAATTTGCATTTTTTCAAGGCAAGTGCCATATTTATCTCATCTATTTTATGGAACACTTTACACAGGTGGTTAAGATGGCCCTCAAATGTTTTAGAGAATATGATGTTATCATCAATGTAAACCATTATCCATCCTTCAATTATCTCTTGATGGAATGTGTTGTCCATCACTTTTTGAAAAACTGAAGCGGCATTCTTGGGGCCAAATGGCATCCTAATATACTTATAAATACCCATATGAGTAGAAATCATTAGAAAATTCTGTGAATTCTTCTCAACACATACAAGGTGATATCCCTTATTACCATCTAAACAGCTGATGTATTTAGCACCTTGTAAGGTAGCATGGATAAAGCTAATTCTGAGTAAGGGATAGATATCATCTACAGTATAAGTATTTAATTCTCTATAATCACCTCATAACCTGGATTTATCTTTCTCATAAGAAATAAGGACAGGTGAGATAACACAATTTTTAGGTGGTTCAACTACCTGTTCAATAATATTCATTTTTAAAAGGGTAGAGATATTGTCTTCAATATCTTTTCTCTTTGTGGGGGAAGCAGGATAAGGTTTCTTTTTTAAACTAGGTGGTATTTCAGTTAATGGGTAAGATAATTAAAGCTTCATATCTTCTTTTACCAATCCTAATTCATGTGACCCATGAGCAAAGGCCATAGGAACAGATTTTATCAACTGAATGATGGAATCTTTTTCCTCACCAGAAAGTTGTTCTCCAAAAGAAGTTGTGTCAATTTCAGACAGAAGGGAAGGTATTTCTTTTGCAGATCTTCCTTTATATTGAACTACAGAATGACATATGTGTCAATCATGGTGTTAATAACTTTTTTTGGGGAAGAAATTTTAAAATTTTCTCTTCCCATTCAACCCCCATTGTAAAGAATTGGTTTGAGGGATCAAGCTTAACTCCATATTTGGTTAATATATCATTTCCCACAATGAACCAATTACTCAAGTTATCATTTTTCATAACCACAAACTCACTCATAGCTCTTAAAAAGCCATGGTTATATTTGAAAAATACTGCAGCTTTATATTTACCAATGGGGGATAAAACAGAGCCATAACCTCTCCAATTTTACAGAAGTGACAGCCATAAGTTTTGATTTATAATCCTGATCTATTGAAGCAAGTGATTTTTCAGATACAGCAATTCCTCCAGCTCCAGAATCCAAAACAGCCTCAATGGTATTTCCATTAATCAAAACTGGTGCCTTGAGAGGGGTAATAATAATTGAGGTGTCCTCATGATTTCTTATGATTTCAGCATCTTAAAATGTGGAAAAATCATTGTTATCAATTTCAATATTATTCAAATATTGAATATCTTCCTCCAGCATCAGGATTTCCTGGTTAGACTCATAAGAAATGTTGCTGGTACAATCACTTGAAGTATCATCTAGTGCAATTGTGTGATCATTAGGTTCCTCTGTTTGTTCAACAAGGTTTATTTTCTTGTCACAAACATGGCCTTTCTACCAAGAAGGCTTTCTGCATTTAAAGAAAGTGTTTGTTGCATATTTCTTAGGTGCAACAGGGGCAGAGGGTTTACCAACTTTTTCAGGAAGCTTTTGTTGGTAGTTGGAGGGTTTCTCCACTGAAGTTCTTGGGAAGAACTTCCTAGATTCATACCTGTTATTTAAAAGAACTTCATTACAAGTATTAATAAAGGAAGAAGGCTCCCTGGAGAATTTAGTTCTGGCAACAATTAAGTCTCTCAAAGACATTGGAAATTTATAAAGGATCCTCTCCTTCCAGAGTTTGTAATCCATCTTTGGATCCATTTCTCTCACCATTTTTACTAGTTTCATCAGGAACTCAATAGTTTTTTCTGTAGAGGATGAGATATATCTAGACTCCTCATACTGCCTTTTCTGGGCTAACCTAAATTTTGAACCACCAAATTGTGCTTTAATTATTTTTTTCCAATCCTCCCAAGAGTAATCATTATTATCCAAGAGGACAGATTCATACCACATGAGGGCAACATTGGAAAACAAAGAAATTAATTTAGACACAATTTCTTCATCTGGTAGTTTATAAGAATTCTTAAAATTTTTAATCCTACAGATTAATTTCTGCCAGTCAGAGGAAGAATCACCATCAAATGTTGGATACTGGTTATGTTTGGGCCAATTATTCAGATTTGAGGTAATTTCTTTCTGTTTTACTTGTTTCTGTGTAAGAAGAAGTTGTAATTTCTCTAATTGAGATGTAATCTCATTATTTAACACATTTTCAGATGAAGAGGGTGCATAATCAATTTCTGATGAGCTATCTACAGGTTTCTCTTGTACTAATTCTTCTCTAGAGGAGCTTGGCTCAGGTACATGTGGAGTAGCCTGTGCAAAAATTTCATTCTCAGATGTGACAGAGTATTTTTGGTCAAATAAAAATGAATCAAGTTGTTCCTCAATATTTGCTAACCTAGTTTTCACCCTTGGAATAATAGTTAATGTTTCATTGATGGTTGCAAAATATAATTGTTTCTTATTTTGCAGAAATGAATCATGGTCATTTAGTTTTTTCAAATTTAATTTCTGACCTTTTAGTTCTTGGAGAATGATAGACATAGTCTCTTGCACTTTGGATAGATCATTCATAATATTTTACGGAAAAGCAAATTTCTTTTCATAATTTACTTTTTACCTAAACAAATAATCAGATATCCTATTCAACTCACCTTTCAATGCTTTGTAGCCTTGTTCAGATAACAAGCTATTAAATTTTTGGGTCAATTGTAAGTTATTCATTATCTAATTTTGTTTTGTGATAATGTCTCTCAAATATTGATCATCAATAGTTGCTACATTAGGAGCATTTCTCAGTAGAGAGATAGAGTAGTTTTCAAGAGTCTCATAAACTTCAGGATCAATTGATTCATTTATAATAGCCATCTCGGGATTTATCATTGAAGTAGCAATTAAAACTAAAAGAGTATTTAAATGAATAGAACATTGATTACTTTTTCTGCTAGAGCCAGCTTCTCCTGGTCTCAAAGTGTTATCTCCCATCCCAGAGCTACCTTAATGAACTGAATCAGTAACAAGAAAAGTAACATGAGATTCAATGGAAGGCCTTACCATGGTTTTGGCATTATTTGAATATTATTTTTTTTTCTTTCTTCTTTCTCCTTGGTAAGGGTGAGGAGGGGTGGGATTGAAATGTTGGGGCCTGGAGGGTCCTGCCTGAGGAGCCTGTTGCATTTGTTGAGCTTGAAGGTTGTCCCATTGGGTGTTCAGCCATTTCCATTTCCATTTTGACACTTCTGCTGTGGTCTTCCAACATTGGCAGGGGCCTTTGTTGGTCTGTTTGGTGTGGTTTGTGTATGTCTTAATTGACATTGGTGGATGAATTACGTGTTATTTTGGTTTCAATTAGTGAATTTTGGGACTATGGGTATGTGGGTACTACCATTTGATAGCCCCTATTTTTCTCTATATTTTATGTCTTGACAATATTTTTCACATTCCAAGCTTTAAACAGTCATTTCCTCATTTTTCATTTTTAAAAGATAACTGTTTAATTTGGTTCTTCCTGTTTTATGGGCTAACCTTAAGTCTTAGAGCTAAGTGCTTAGTACCATTAAGTAGGGCGAGTTTGGATCTATATTTTATGTCTCAAGTTTTTTATAGCTGAATTTTGTGTTTTAAGGGTTTTAGTAGTTGTAGTGGATTTTTCTAAGTATTTTTGGGCTTGTTAGATGTTTTTGGTGGTTTTCTGGCTTCAGGGAGGTCCACCTGCCTCTAGGCGACCTCCCCGCCTTGGTTATAGAAGGCTGGGGAGCTTTTTTAGAGGGGTTTTATTCAATTTGGCTGTCTACAGCACCAAAATTAGTTGCTGTTCATAGATGTTAGATGGCTGGTCTGTGCATACATACAGAATAGAGGGGAACCTTAGATATCATACAACCATCTGGTAATTATATCACTGTTTTCTCACTCAGTTTTCACTGTTTTTTTGGCTACAATTGGCTGTGTTTGTTGCAAGGTTTGTTCTTGACTTAACTCAACTTTGGAAACTGGTTTCTCTGGTGTAGCTTTGCGACCTGCATCAAGTATTATTGCTGTTTTATGTGCAACAAGTGCACAGTGTTTTGGTTTTCTGGTGTGGATCTTTCTGCATTTCAGGTTCTTTTTTGTCTGTGGTCTATCTAGGCTACTTTCTTGGCTTGTTAAGCAGTCAAGAAGTGTGTTGGAAGGGGTATAGTAACAGTCTCTAATTTGCTGTAGTATATAAATCTCACCTGGTATTTCTCAAAGGGATAGGGGGTTTTCTCTCCAGTTTTACTCCAACTCCCTTGGTCAAGGCCTATAGTTAGTAATATAATATGGTCTACACCGCTTTTTCTTGTTGATGAGGAGCTAACTGTGAAAGGGGTTTTGCTACTTGTGGATTTTTCATTTTCACTTGAAGAAAAGTTTCCATGATTCTTATTTTTTCTTCTAGGGACTCTACCTTTGCCCTTATTTTGAGGTTCCCTGACTTCAAATCCTTGATGTGAGTTGAAAGGTTGTTTACCTGTTGCTAAACTGGCATATTTTTTATTTTGAAGCCTTTTGAAAGCTCTTCTAGGGGGAGTACCTGGGACTTGGAGTCCAGGGGAGGATGTTCCTTCTTGATTTCTACCTCCTGCATTTATACATCCTGTTTGGTTTACTAATTGATTAATTTGATACAATTTTTTAGTCAAAGGAGAGCTTACAAAATTTTCATCATAATCAATAAGATCCAATTCCTTTTCTTGGGCCTTAGAAATATTTAATTCAGCCATTGTTTGTATAACTTGAGCTGAGAAAAAAAATATCAATATTTTGTCAGTTATTATTCTTTTTTGTTAAAAAAAATAAGAGATAAAATAAAAATATTTAAATTCTATTATCAATTACCAGGACTAATAATCAACTGAAAATAATGAAAATATATCAATTATCAGGGCCAAAAATCAACTGAAATAAATAATAAATACAATTTCTTAACCAAATAACTAATTTATATATTTTATATTTTTTAATTACCAGGACTAAATATCAACTGAAATAATTTATTAATATAATTTTTTAATCAAATAATTAATTTATATATTTTTATTATTTTAATTACCAGGACTAATTGTTAACTGAAATGATAAAATAATATTTTAATCAAATCATTAGTTTATATAGTGTTATTATTTTAATTACCAGGACTAATTGTTAACTGAAATGATAAAATAATATTTTAATCAAATCATTAGTTTATATAGTGTTATTATTTTAATTACCAGGACTAATTGTCAACTGAAATAATATTTTAATTATCAGGACAATTTTTCAACTGAAAAAATTAAATAAATTAAATAATATTACTTCTAGGACTAAGAAAAATGTTTCTCTATCTCGGTCAACTAGGGGAAAAAAATATATTACATACCTAACAGCTCCCCTTGTAATATGAGCAATTTTGTCAGCCTATATATCCCCAGGACTGAGTAAAAAGAGCTTATAAGTTATGTTAAACACATGAACTATACAGGGGAAAAATAATTGAGAGTACACAAACAGTATACATAAGTAAAATTATGATAATATACAAAATATGCCATTATAACACCTTATATACACGCATATATCCACCTTTTATAGGTCTTATGTACTTAATATTAAGTTGGAATATGTTAGGGTAATCTTAAGAACCTTAAGTATAAGGCTACATAATTTTTAAGTACACTTAAAGCTGTTATTTTCCTTGTTTTATGCAAAAAACAAAAAATGCGCTTTAAATCACTTAAAAGTTGATTATATGTGCTATAAATTAAAGAATATCAAAATTGCGCTTTAAAATTTCAATTTGTCTCATTTAGGACTATTTATTTAGCTACTTAAATGCATAAAAATAACACTTTTCAAATTTGGTGTTTTTTATGCCAGAAATGGCTTCTGTGTACTGGCCACATACTGCCTGCATTTTTCCTGTGTGAATAGCTTCATTTTTAGCAAAGTTAGCTTTTTCACACTATAATTACCCCACATTCTATGCCCACTGTGGGGAAGCACACTAAAATAGGTGAGAGGCGCTAATTTAGTGTCCTAGCTTAATTAATAATGCATGGACCCTGTCAGGCTAAGTCCAAGTCCAGAGACGTGAATAGCTTGCTGGTCTAGTGTCTAGAAGATTTACAAAAGGTCCCAAATGAATACAATGGTATAAAACAAGCAAGTAGTAGAATAAAATCAATTATAAGGCTCAGTAATTTACTCTCACTTATTATAATTGGTATTACAAGGCTTATTGTTGTGCAGAAAAATAGATGTAATATATTTAAAATACTGTTCAAAGACTCTCTAAAGTAATAATGAAATGTAAGATAAATTGTATTGGTTATATATTGTAATTGTAATTGTAAAAATGATAAATTGAATGTAGAAAATATGACCAAAAACCCCCTCCTTTTATACCCAATAATTCCCCAATGATGCCCCTTGATGATTCCAATCCTATACACGGCCAAATGCGCCTCAAAATAACTAATAGACCTGTCCAACAGCATAAGGAATGACCAATGACAACCAAAGAATAATATCACACGCCAAAATCCTGAAATACTAAGAATAATCCATCACAAATAAAGAATAACCCAAAAAAGAGTGTATATGCGTGTAATATCTATTTTTAATAGACTAAAAATAAAGAAAAGGTACTAAATATAACACAGTATTAAGGGGGATTAATAGTAGAAATGTTAGAGTTAATTATTACAAATTTATACGTGAAATCCCTGTCCAAAAATAAGCATTATTGACTGAGAAACCACTGAAAAACCCAATTTAATGCGTGTAAGGGCTGATCCCTGTATGCAGACTCTTGGCAGGCGTAGCCATGGGTAAATCCTTGACTAAATAGGCGATTTTTAAGTGTGGTAGCATAATTGGGCGCCAAGACTGATGTAACTAATGTAATTAGTGCATTTAATAAGGTTAATTCACATTGAAACTAAATTAAGACACTAAATAAGCGTCCCTTGCCTATTTTAGTGTGTTTCCACATATAGTGCATGTATGTGGGGTAATTTTAGCATGAAAAATACTAACTTTGCTAAAAATGAAGCTATTCACACGGGAAAAAAGCAGGCAGTATGTGGCCAGTACACAGAAGCCATTTCTGGCATAAAAATCACCAAATTTGAAAAGTGTTATTTTTACTCTTTTAAATAGCCAGATCAATTGTTCCAAATAAGGCAAATTGATCTGTCAAGGCGCATTTTTATTATCTTAACATTTATAGCGCATATATCCAGCTTTTAGTGATAATAAGCGCATTTATCAATTATTTCAATAAAATAATAGAAAAATTAGCTTTATGTGTACTTAAAAATTATGTAGACTTATGTCTAAGGTTCTTAAGGTTACCCTAACATATTCTAACTTAATATTAAGTACATAAGACTTAAATAAGGTGGATATATGCGTGTATATAATGCTTTATAATGGCATATATTTGTATTAAATCAATTTTTTATACAATTATTTATTGTTCCCATGTATGCTACATATGTTTAACATAATTTGTTAGTAATTTTACTCAGTCCTGAGAACATTCAGGCTGAAACTCGCCCACCCAAAAAAAACAATAAAAAAATGATAAGTTATACATTTTTATTTATTTATTTGTAATTTTCAGGTATTCAGATTAATTCTGTAGCATTAAAGATTATACTTTAAAGAAATGAAACATAATAAAATATTATGAGTACTGGTTTTTTAACCCCTCAGCTTGTTGGACAGAAATTTATTTCTGTTTGAATTTTTTAAGAAGGGTGGATAAATTAGAAATTTCTTTTTCAGGTATCCATTTATCAAATTCATTTGATTTCCCTTTAAATCTCAGTAAATACTCAGTTCCTTTTTCTTTAGTAAGGATTCTTTTCTTGAGTATTTTTTCAATCTCTGCTTTTTCCACAATTTCTTCAGGTTGCTTTTTAGGCCTTCCCCTTCTTTTTGGAAATAAGTCAGGATCATTTGCATGGTAAGGTTTCAATAATGAGATAGGGAAAACTGGATGTTTCCTATCATATGGAGCATATAATATGACTTCCACTGCATTATTACCAACCATTTTATTTACTACAAAAGGTCCTACAAAGGGATCCTTTAATTTAACATTACCTTGTAAGTTAAAATGTAGTGTTGATATGAGGACTTCATCTCCCTTTTTGAATTCAAATTCTTTATGAGATTTGTCCCACCTTTTCTTTTCATATTTGAATGCTTTTTGTATACATTCTTCTGCATGCTTTCTACACATTTGTTGCATATGAATAAAGGATTTGGTACCAGGGTGTATGTCCAACCTTGGCAATTTCTTTAAAAGATTCACTGGTGTATTTGGAACATACCCCAGCCAGAGCTCAAAAGGTTTTCTCTCTGTTACAGAATGAGTTGTGCTATTATAAGCAAATTCTAAGCCAGGAATCAAAGTTACCCAGTCATGTGTGAATTTCTCATTGTCTTTGTATTCTAAACCAAAGACACAATATCTTCTGATCATGTCCTCCAGAGTCTGTATCATTCTCTCAGCCAGTCCATCAGTCTGTGGATGGTGTGCTGTAGACAATTTCAACTGACACCCTGAAACCTCCATTAAGGATGTCCAGAATTCTGATGTAAATTTAGGGTCTCTGTCAGATATAATGGCTTTGGGGAACCCAGAAGTGTTCATCATTTGAGTCCACCAAATTAAGGCCAAGTCTTTTGCAGATACCTCTTTATGGGTTGGAATAAATTTACACATTTTTGTAAGTCTATCCAATATTACCCAGCAAGAATTGAAACTTTCTTTTCCTGCTAATGGCAAAGCAGTAACAAAGTCCATGTTTATAATTTCCCATGGAGCTTTTGGTTGCTCTATTTGTTGTAACAACCCAGCTCTCTTACCTGTCAATCTTTTAGATTTTTGGCAAGAGTCACATGTGACAATGTATTTTTGTACATCATCCTTCATGTTTATCCACCAGGCTGTGTTTTTAACTCTAGTTAATGTTTTATTGTAATCAAAATGACCAGCTATAATAACAGGAGCTCTAATAGGTGTGATTTTGTAAGTATCATGAGATACATCTTTGATAATTTCAGCTTCTTCAATGGAAGTTAAAGATGTATCTGTATGAGTTATTGCATCATTCAGGAACATAATATTCTGTTCTAATACATATATCTCATTTTCATCATCACTGTAAGAAATTTTACTTTTACAATCCTCACTAGATTACTCCTTTTTATCTTCATGATTAATTTGTTCAGAATCTTGTGAGTTTTCAATAACATTTATTCTTTTCTTACAGGAATGACCTTTAACCCAAGGTTCATTACATTTATAGAAAGTGTTACTTTCTTGTTTCTTTGGAACAAGAGGAGCAATAGGTCTTTTCCTTTCTACTGGTAACTTACTTGTAGTAGGTTTTACTACCTCAACATTTTGCTTATAAGTGTTGTACCTTGTCTCATATCTGTGGTTTAATAATATTTCATTGCATATATTGATAAAACCAGAAGTATCTCTAATGGTTTCAGTTCTAGCTACAATAATGTCTCTGACTGATATAGGCAATTTATATATTATTTTTTCTTTCCACACATCAAAATCCATTTTTGGATCCATGGCTTTCATGATTTTTATCAAATTCATTAAAAAGACAATTGGTTTTTCTCCACTACTTGGAGTATATCTTGATTTTTCATACAATATTTGTTGAGTGATTCTGAATTTTGGACCACCAAATTGTCTTTCAATTTGTACCTTCCATTCATTCCAAGAGTAATTAATCCCCTCACTCAATACAGATTCAAACCATAATAAGGCCACATCTGTAAATAAAGATATAAGTTTTGATGTAATTTCTTCATCAGGTAACTTGTATGAAAATTTTAAGTTATCAATTCTTTGTATGAATTGTTGCCAATCATATTTTGAATCCCCATCAAAGGTAGGGTACTGATCTAACTTAGGCCAGTTTTTCTGGTTAGTTTTTACTTCCTTAACCTGAGGAATATCAAGTAATTCACTTACTTTTGACAGATGATCATTTATCTCATCCTTTACTGATTTGTGACTCTCAGAACTTATACCACTATGTTCTTTCTCAATTAATGATTTATTAAATGATTCTCTCTTATTTACTGGTGTATGGTTTTTATAAGAGGTGTTTACGTGCTTACTGTCATTATTTTTCAATATGTTGGCTACTTCTATTTCTAGTATCTGCAATCTATTTTGCAAAGTAGGTACATGTGAAAGAGTATCATTTAAATTGGAAAAAGACAATTTTACCCGTCCCTCAATAATAGCCATAGTATTCTGAGATTGATCCAGCTTACTGTGTAACTGCTCAATATCAGATTTTAATTTGATATTTTCATTTAACAAATCATCGTTTGACTTTTCAATGATCTTAACTTTATTGGCTGTGTGAGTTAAAGATTTAGTGAGGTTTAGTATTACCTCCTCCATGTCAGTTGAAGACTCCTTGGAATATTCTTCTAACTTTTCAATTCTTAATAACAATTTATTTATTATAGAAGATATCATAGGGTTTTCTTTCATAAAACCATTAATTTCTAACTCAGAAGTGCTATCAAGATTATATGGTTCAAGATTTGATTCATTTGTTTCAATTTTTATATTTTTATTATCACCATTATCAATAAAGCTATGTACAATGTCATCCTTTAAAGATAAATTCAAATCACTATTATCAAATATATAATCCTGAATATCATTATCAATCAATCTTAATACCTCATTATCACCTATAAGTAATTCATTGTCAGTATTATATTGTTGAACATTAGAAGGTGGATGACTTACCAAGGTCTTATTCCACTTCCTCTTCCCCTTTTTCTCTTTCCCCTGTAAGGGTGATGGCTGGACTCTTGATGAGGGTTGCTGTTGTAGTTCTTGGCATACAAGTACCATTTCCATTTTCTTACAGTTATCATCTGCTCTTCTCCTGGAGCTTGAGAAGGAGCTGCTTGATTGTTTGAGGGAGTTGTTACTGGTTTCACCTGTGCCCTTAGGTCCGTTATTTGTTGGTTGACCTCCATGAAAGTTTGGCCTGCCCTTTTCTCTAAATTCATAAGCTACTCTTCCATCTTGTTGACCTTTACTGTCAAGCTGTTGTGTAATTGAGATTGGGAGTGAATTTGTTCTTGAAGGAAATTTTTTGATTTTTTGATCTTTACAAGGTTGAGAAGCCTTTCTTTCTCCTCCAGACTCATATGAGGAGTGTTGCTGGGGGAGGTGTCCTCCATGGTGACGTCCTGCAACAAATTTATTAGTTCTTGGTCTTAAGTCATAAGGTTTTGCCTTATTACTTACAATGTCAACATTGTCACTCATTTTTATCAGTGAAAGTTGGACCAGAGGTTTGAGAAATGTGATTAAAACTACAAAAGAGTTTTATCAGTATGTTATAACTCTACTTAAGGCAATTAAATTGCTTACTAGTAGGTTTTAAGTGGATAAAATAAGTGCCAAAAGTCAAATATGCTTTTATGTGGTCACTTAATTGGAGTGGTCTACAATATGTAGCCGTGTTTTTGTATTTTAAAAAGAAAATTTGTCAGTAATAGTCTTTTCAAAATCAAAAAAAAATTTAATGAACAAACCAGAAAAAGGGATTAAAAGTCCTGTAAACAGAGAATCAATTAATCATTTTTTATTTATTGGTTTATTATTATCTGCAAAGAACACAATTTTAATTGGTCTATTGACAGACTCCCACTAAGAACACGTTTTTGTTCAATTAGTGGTAAAATTGTTGATTCAATATCACAATTTTATTATATATATAACTGGGCTTCTTTTTCTGAAATCACTAAATTTTTAGTGACCCAACCCTTTGTAATTATAATCCAGATATTATATATAAGGATTTCTAATTACTCAAGCCTCAATTAATTTTTATTTTTACTTACTTGAATAACCACTTGAATTCTTGAGGAAAGGCTCCCAGTTGTCAGGCTAAGTCCAAGTCCAGAGACGTGAATAGCTTGCTGGTATAGTGTCTAGAAGATTTACAAAAGGTCCCAAATGAATACAATGGTATAAAACAAGCAAGTAGTAGAATAAAATCAATTATAAGGCTTAGTAATTTACTCTCACTTATTATAATTGGTATTACAAGGCTTATTGTTGTGCAGAAAAATAGATGTAATATATTTAAAATACTATTCAAAGACTCTCTAAAGTACTAATGAAATGTAAGATAAATTGTATTGGTTATATATTGTAATTGTAATTGTAAAAATGATAAATTGAATGTAGAAAATATGACCAAAAACCCCCTCCTTTTATACCCAATAATTCCCCAATGATGCCCCTTGATGATTCCAATCCTATACACGGCCAAATGCGCCTCAAACTAACTAATAGACCTGTCCAACAACATAAGGAATGACCAATGACAACCAAAGAATAATATCACACGCCAAAATCCTGAAATAATAAGGATAATCCATCACAAATAAAGAATAACTCAAAAAAGAGTGTATATGCGTGTAATATCTATTTTTAATAGACTAAAAATAAAGAAAAGGTACTAAATATAACACAGTATTAAGGGGGATTAACAGTAGAAATGTTAGAGTTAATTATTACAAATTTATACGTGAAATCCCTGTCCAAAAATAAGCATTATTGACTGAGAAACCACTGAAAAACCCAATTTAATGCATGTAAGGGCTGATCCCTGTATGCAGACTCTTGGCAGGCGTAGCCACGGGTAAATCCTTGACTAAATAGGCGATTTTTAAGGGTGGTAGCATAATTGGGCGCCAAGACTGATGTAACTAATGTAATTAGTGCATTTAATAAGGTTAATTCACATTGAAACTAAATTAAGACACTAAATAAGCGTCCCTTGCCTATTTTAGTGTGTTTCCACATATAGTGCATGTATGTGGGGTAATTTTAGCGTGAAAAATACTAACTTTGCTAAAAATGAAGCTATTCACACGGGAAAAAAGCAGGCAGTATGTGGCCAGTACACAGAAGCCATTTCTGGCATAAAAATCACCAAATTTGAAAAGTGTTATTTTTACTCTTTTAAATAGCCAGATCAATTGTTCCAAATAAGGCAAATTGATCTGTCAAGGCGCATTTTTATTATCTTAACATTTATAGCGCATATATCCAGCTTTTAGTGATAATAAGCGCATTTATCAATTATTTCAATAAAATAATAGAAAAATTAGCTTTATGTGTACTTAAAAATTATGTAGACTTATGGCTAAGGTTCTTAAGGTTACCCTAACATATTCTAACTTAATATTAAGTACATAAGACTTAAATAAGGTGGATATATGCGTGTATATAATGCTTTATAATGGCATATATTTGTATTAAATCAATTTTTTATACAATTATTTATTGTTCCCATGTATGCTACATATGTTTAACATAATTTGTTAGTAATTTTACTCAGTCCTGAGAATATTCAGGCTGACAGACCCCCTTTATATGCACTAATTTCATTAATAACCTCACTCTTGGCGCCTTATATCACTACCACACTTAAATTCGCCTAAAATTAGTCAAGGATTTACCCTTGAAAGCGCCTGCCAAGGACTGCATGTAGTTACCCGACATCTCACGCCCTTTTTTGGGTTTCTAGGTGGTTTCTCAGTCAATTTTGGTCATTTTTGAATGGAAATTTTATGTAGTATAATGTCAGGATTAGCCCAATAATTTCTAATGTGAATCCCCCTTATTTGTAAGCTCTTATTAACCTTAATTTTCTCTCTTTAGTCTTTTATATTGATGTATAATATGCATATACTCTCTTTTTTACTTATTCTTTAATTTTGATGGATTTTCCCTATTATTACAGGATTTTGGCAGGTGATATTCTTCTAATTATGTTATGGGTCACTTTGGATGTTGATGGACATGTCTATTAGCTGGATGGAGGCGTCATTAACTGTGTATTGGACTGGTAAATCAAGGGATTCATTGGGGAACTTATTGTGTATAAAAGGAGGATGTTTTGGGTCTTATTTTCTACATTCTTTATCATTACAATTCAATCATATAACCAAATCAATTAAAATACATATAAATTAGCACTTATACAGTCTTTTGAATAGTATCTGAATTATTAAATCTATTTTTCTACCAACTATAAGATTGTAATCCATATATATAATTAGTGAGATTTATATTGCTGAGACCTTTATTTTGAATTATATTTTACTACTCATTGGATTTGTACTACATTATTCATATAGGACCATTTAAATCTTTTAGACACAGACCATTCAAGCTAGTTCACATCTTTGTACTTGACCACAGCCTGACAATTGGGGGCCTTTCCTCAAGAATTCTGTTGGTTATCATCCAGTAAGTAAAAATTAAAAATGAGGCTACACATAAATAAAATACCTATAGAAATATTTGGATAATTACAACAGGTTGGGGTCACTTATATAGTGATTTCAGAAAAAGAAGCCCTGTTATATAATAAAATTGTGATATTGAATCAACAATTTTACCACTAATTTAACATAAAATTGTTATTAGTAGGAGTCTGTCAATAGACCAATTAAATTTGTGTTCTTTGCAGATAATAAACCAATTAAACTGATTAATTGTTTTTATTTAACAGGACTCTTTATCCCTTTATATTGGTTTGTAACATTCATTTAATATTTAAAAAGAATCTTACCGACAGTTTTTCTTTTTTAAATATAAAAACACGGCTACATATTGTAGACCAGTTAAATCAAGTGACCACTTAAAAGCATATTTGACTTTTGGCACTTAGAGATTCACTTCATACCTATAAATAAGCAATATAATTTTCTTCAGGTATTGATAAATACTGATAAAACTCCTTTTTGAAGTTTTCATATCTAAATTTCAATTCATTAAATAAATTCCACGTAAAATATGTGTGACAACAATGACATTGTAAGTAATAAGGCAAAACCTTATAACTTAAGACCTAGAGCTGAAGGACCTGTTTCAGGACATTCAAATGGAGGGACAGGAATCTCCCATCATAAACAACACTCCACCAATGTCTCTGGAGGAATGGGAAAAACTCTTAAAACAAGTATCAACAAAGAAAACAAAAAACAAATTACAAGAACAAATTCACTCCCTCTCCACCCTACTGAACACCCTGAAAATAAGAGTCAACAACATAGTAGACCATATAAACAATCTGGAGAAAAGGGCAGCTCAGGGTTTTGTAGAAGTCAACCAAGCTCTAGTGGATATAAAGGCTCAACCACCAACAGTGGCACCAAAAAGTACCATAGCAACACCTCCAGTCCAAGAAGAGGATCAAAAAATTACAGTCAGCAAATGGAAGTGGGATTGGTACGCCCAAAATTACAACAAACTTCCTCAACAGCAGGGCTCCAGCAGTCACCCTTACAGGGGAAAGTCAAGGAGAGGAAGGGGAAGTGGGATAAGACCTTGGTAAGTCATCCATCTTCTCATTATCAATTATATCATCCTAACAATGAATTACTTATAGGTAATGAGATTGATAAGGAGTTGTTAGATATAATTTATGAGGATCTAAAGAATTATTCATTTGATAATAATATGTTAAACTTGTCTTTAAATGAGGACAATGTAAATAGTTTTATTGATCACCAGGATAATACTATTAATATAAAATTGGAACCAAATGAATTAAATCATGAACCTGATTATGAGTCTTCTGAGTTAGACATGAAAAAAATTGAATATTTTTTAAAAGAAAATCTAATGGAATAAAATATAATAAGTAAATTATTAATAAGAATTGAAAAATTTGAAGAGTTCTCTAAAGAGTCAAACAATAATACAGAAAGTGTATTATTAAAACTAACACAATCATTGAGTAAAACAGCCAATAGGTTAAAAATTATTGAAAATTCAAATAATGAATTAACCAATGAAAATAAAAGATTGAACTCTCACCACACAATATGGGGGGCGGACTTGCTAGTGAGTCCGCAACCTTGGACCCAAACTCACAACAGATTGAACACACATTGAGCTATTGATAAAGGAACCATACAATCAGGAATGAACACCACTCAGCAGAACAGTTTTAGGTGGGTGTTCAAGTAGAGTTCAGTTTGGGTTCAGTATGAGTTCAGTCTGAGTTCCATCTGAGTTCCATCTCAGTTCAGGTTGAGGACTTGCTAGCAAGTCCACCCCCTATATTGCGTAGTGTCTGAGATTAGAAATTTAGAAAGTAAATTAGAACACTCTCAGAATATTATGGCTACCATAGAGGAATGTGTAAAATTGTCTTTTTCAAATGTAAATGATACCTTGACTCATGTACCTGTAATAAAAGATAGGTTACAAAGAGTAGAAATTGAAGTAGCAAACATTTTGAAAAACACTGAGAAAGTAAAAGATAACACCTCTTATGTGGAAAGAGTACCAGTTTTCATGAAACACTCAGATGATAAACCAATGATGGAACATGAACATAGTGTCATGGGCTCTGAGAACATAAAATCAGTAAAAGATGAAATAAATGACCATCTTTCCATAGTAAGTGAATTACATAATATTCCTCAGGTTACGGAAGCAAAAATTAACCAAAGGAACTGGCCTAAGTTAGATCAGTACCCTTCTTTTTTCGGGGATTCAAAATCTGATTGGCAGCAATTCATACAAAGAATTGATAACTTAAAATTTTCATACAAATTACCTGATGAAGAAATTACTTCAAAATTAATATCTTTATTTACAGATGTGGCCTTATTATGGTTTGAATCTGTATTGAGTGAGGGAATTAATTACTCCTGGAATGAATGGAAGGCACTAATTGAAAGGCAATTTGGTGGCCCAAAATTTAGAATCACTCAACAAAGATTGTATGAAAGAACAATATATAATCCAAATGCTGGAGATAAAACCATGGTCTTCTTAATGAATTTAATAAAAATCATGAAAGCTATGGATCCAAAAATGGATTATGAAGAGTGGAAAGAAAAAATAATATATAAATTGCCTTCATCAGTTAGAGACATTATTGTAGCTAGAACTGAAACCATCAGAGATACCTCTGGATTCATTAATATATGCAATTAGATATTATTAAACCACAAGTATGAAACCAAGTATAGTAATTACAGACAAAGTGTTGATGTGGTAAAACCTACTACAAGTAAGTTACCAGTGGAGAAGAAAAAACCTTCAGATCCCCTTGTCCCTAAAAGACAAGAAAATAACACTTGTTATAAATGTAATGAACCTTGGGTTAAGGGTCACACTTGTAAGAAAGGAATTAATGTTATAGAAACCTCACAGAACTCTGAACCAAGTAATCATGAAAATGAGAACATGGAATCCAGTGAGGATTGTAAAAGTAACATTTCTTACAGTGATGATGAACATGAGATATTTGTATTAGAACAGGATATTATGTTCCTGAATGATGCTATACCTCATACAGACACATCTTTAACTTCCATTGAGGAAGCTGAAATAATTAAAGATGTATCTCATGATACTTAAAAAATAACACCTATCAAAGCACCTGTTATTATATGTGGAAAAGAAATGAATGCCATTCTTGACACTGGGGCTGCAGGTAGTGTGGTTTCAATTAATACATTAATGAAACTTGATAGTAAGTACCAGGAAAAACTAGAACCTGTTCAGACAAAGAACTGGAGGTGTTTTGGTTCAGTATTAAATCCAATAGGCAAGTACAAAACTGCTGTATTCTTTAAATATAATAATGGATATGTTAGAGCAGTTTGTGAATTTGTAGTAATGGATAATAATAGTTGTAGTGATTGGGTTATTATATGTGGAAGAGAAATGAATGCAATTCTTGACACTGGGGCTGAAGGTAGTGTGGTTTCTATTAATACATTAATAAAACTTGACAGTAAGTATATGGAAAAACTAGAACCTGTACAGACAAAGAACTGGAGGTGTTTTGTTTCAGTATTTAATCAAATTGGCAAATACAAAACTGCTGTATTCTTCAAATATAATAATGGATATGTAAGAGCAGTGTGTGAATTTGTTGTAATGGATAATAATAATTGTAGTGATTAATTTATTATTGGCAAAAATTTGGCATTAAACTAGATCCTGCAAACAGTTGCTTCACTATAGGCATGAATGGTAAGAGAAAATTCAAAATATGTTCTGAAAATTCAGTGTATGCCATTTCTCCTAGAGAAGAACAACTGCAAGGTGGAAGAACCACCACTGAAATGGTTGAATTGGACAATGAAATCCAAAAGGCCTCTTTCAGTCCTCAACTCTCAAAAATTGAAGAAGAAAATATTTTGAGATTGATTAAATCATATCCTATGGCATTTTCTCATGGTTCAAATGAACTAGAATTGGTCAAAGACCATGAGATGAAAATCTCTTTAAGCTGTGATTTGGATAATATTCCTGGAAGCCTGAAAAAGAAGCCTTACCCAGAATCTCTTGAAAAAAGGAAAGATATTGAAGACAATATAAAAATGTAGTTGGAAATGGGTATTGTTGAAAAAGTGGACACAGCACCTAAGTATTGTGTCATTTCACCAGCATTAATCTCTTATGAAAAAGATAAGGCAAGATTATGCGGTGATTATAGAGCTCTGAATACATACACTGTAGATGATATTTACCCTCTACCAAGGATAGCTTCTATCTATTCTTCTTTACAAGGAGAAAAATATATTTCCTGTCTGGATGGAAACAAGGGTTACCACCAGATTCCTGTGGAAAGAAATTCTCAAAATTACTTATTAATAACCACACATATGGGTATATATAAAAATGTGAGAATGCCATTTGGCCCAAAGAATGCACCTTCAGTCTTCCAAAAATTGATGGATAGTGTTTTTTAACAGGAAATGGTTGAAGGATGGCTATTGGTCTATATTGATGACATCATAGTGTTTTCAAAAACATATGATGAAAATTTAAATCACCTGAAAAGAGTCTTTCAAAGGATGGATGAAATCAATATGACAATTGCATTAAAGAAATGTAAGTTTGGATTTCAATCCTTGAAAGTACTTGGACATGTTGTATCTGGATTACAAATTTGTGTTGACCAGAACAAGGTGGCAGCAATTAAAAACATTGGTATACCTAAAAATGTAAAAGAGGTTCAAAGTTTTTTGGGTATGTGTGGATATTATAGACAATATATTAAAAATTACCAATCCATTGCAGCTCCTTTAACAACATTAATCAGAAAAAATGAGGCTTTCATTTGGAATAATGAAAGACAACACGTCTTTAATAAATTTAAGGAATGTTTAATGTCAGCTCCAATATTGGGACTGCCAGATTTCACCCTACCTTTTATCTTGTACACTGATGAAAGCTTCATAGGTTTAGGTGCTGCTTTACAGCAGAAACAGATAATAAATGGAGAATTATCTGAAGTGGTAATCTGTTATATATCTAGAACCTTAAGAAAAACAGAATTAAGGTATGATGCCACACAGCTAGAATGTTTAGCCGTGGTGTGGGCTTTGGAGAAACTTCATTACTATCTGGAAGACCAGAAGTTTGAACTTATAACAGATTGCAGTGCAGTAAAATCATTACTAAACATGAAAACCCCTAATAGACACATGTTTAGATGGAAACTAGCTGTACAAGAGTACAGAGGAAGATTGACAATCACTAATAGAACAGGAACATTGAATTATAATGTGGGTTTATTATCCAGAAGTCCTTTGACAAATGATGCTGACAACCAAGCTTATGTACCTGAAAATGAGGTTATACATATATTTGGGATTTATATAGTGGATCTAGAGGAAAAGTTTATGCAAACTATATTGGAAAATTGTTCATCTGATAAAGATTTGACTAAACTATCTAACATTCTAAATGATCCAACTAATGCCTCCATGAGTGCATTAATTAAAACCTTGCCTCCAAAGTATAGAAATGCGTTGTAAAAAGGCAAGCTATCAATTGAAGATGGATATATATATTACAGGAAAAAGTAAAGTAATGTAATAGTGATACCACCTTCTATGAAAGAGTTAATGTTGAGTACTTTTCATGATGACATCTTAGCTGGTCATTTTGACTTTAACAAAACATTAACCAGAGTTAAAAACACAGCCTGGTGGATAAACATGAAAGAAGATGTACAAAAATACATTGAAACATGTGACTCTTGTCAGAAATCTAAAAGATTAAATGGGAAGAGAGCTGGGTTGTTACAACAAATAGAGCAGCCAAAAGCTCCATGGGAAATAATAAACATGGATTTTGTAACTGGCTTGCCATTAGCAGGAAAAGAAAGTTTCAATTCTTGCTGGGTAATAGTAGATAGATTAACAAAAATGTGTAAATTTATCCCTACCCATAAAGAGGTATCTGCAAAAGACTTGGAATTACTATGATGGACTCAGATGATGAATACTGCTGGGTTCCCCAAAGCCATAATATCTGACAGAGACCCTAAATTTACTTCAGAGTTCTGGACATCTTTGATGGAAGTATCAGGTTGTCAATTGAAATTGTCTACAGCACACCATCCACAAACTGATGGGCTGGCTGAGAGAATGATACAAACTCTAGAAGACATGATCAGAAGATATTTTGCCTTTGGATTAGAATACAAAGACAATGAAAAATTCACACATGACTGGGTAACATTAATTCCTGGCCTTGAATTTGCTTATAACAGCACAACTCATTCTGTAACAGAGAAGAAACCATTTGAACTCTGGCTGGGATACATACCAAATACCCCAGTAAATCATTTAAATAAATTACCAAGGTTGGATATACACCCTGGTACTAAATCCTTTATTCATATGCAAAAAATGTGTAGTAAGCATGCAGAATAATGCATCCGAAAAGCATTTGAATATGAAAAGAAAAGGTGGTACAAATCTCATAAAGAATTTGAATTCAAAAAGGGAGATGAAGTCCTTATATCAACACTACATTTTAACTTACAAGGTAATGTTAAATTAAAGGATCCCTTTGTAGGACCTTTTGTAGTAAGTAAAATTCTTGGTAATAATGCAGTGGAAGTCATATTATATGCTCCATATGATAGGAAACATCCAGTTTTCCCTATCTCATTATTGAAACCTTACCATGCAAATGATCCTGACTTATTTCCAAAAAAAAGGGGAAGGCCTAAAAAGAAACCTGAAGAAATTGTGGAAAAAGAAAAGATTGAAAAAATACTCAAGAAAAGAATCCTTACTAAAGAAAAAGGAGCTGAGTATTTACTAAGATTTAAAGGGAAATCAAATGAATTTGATAAATGGATACCTGAAAAAGAAATTTCTAATTTATCCACCCTTCTCAAAAAATTTAAACAGAAATAAATTTCTGATCAACCAGCTGAGGGGATAAAACCAGTACTCATAATATTTTATTATGTTTCATTTCTTTAAAGTATAATCTTTAATGCTACAGAATTAATCTGAATACCTGAAAATTACAAATAAATAAATAAAAATGAATAACTTATCATTTTTTTTATTGTTTTTTTGGGTGGGCGAGTGTCAGCCTGTATATCCCCAGGACTGAGTAAAAAGTGCTTATAATTTATGTTAAACACATGAACTATACAGGGGAACAATAATTGAGAGTACACAAACAGTATACATAAGTAAAATTATGATAATATACAAAATATGCCATTATAACACCTTATATACACAAATATATCCACCTTTTATAGGTCTTATGTACTTAATATTAAGTTGTAAAATGTTATGGTAATCTTAAGAACCTTAAGTATAAGGCTACATAATTTTTAAGTACACTTAAAGCTGTTATATTCATTGTTTTATGCAAAAAACAAGAAATGTGCTTTATTTCACTTAAAAGTTGACTATATGCACTATAAAATTGAGAATATGAAAATTGCGCTTTGACAGATCAATTTGTCTCATTTAGGAATATTGATTTGGCTATTTAAATTCATAAAAATAACTCTTTTCAAATTTGGTGTTTTTTATGCCAGAAATGGCTTCTGTGTACTGGCCACATACTGCCTGCTTTTTTCCCGTGTGAATAGCTTCATTTTTAGCAAATTTAGCTTTTTCACAATATAATTACCCCCACATTCTACGCCCACTGTGGGGAAACACACTAAAATAGGTGGTGCTTATTTAGTGTCCTAGCTTAATTAATAATGCATTGACCTTGTTTATATGCACTAATTTCATTAATAACCTCACTCTTGGCGTCTTTTTTCATCACCACGCTTAAATTTGCCTAATTTTAGTCAAGGATTTACCCATGCAAGTTCCTGCCAAGGACTGCGTGTAGTTACCCCACATCCCACACTCTTTTTTGAGTTTTTGGGTGGTTTCTCAGTCAATATTGGTTATTTTTGGATGGGAATTTCACGTAGTATAATGTCAGGATTAGCCCCATAATTTCCACAGTGAATCACCCTTATTAATAAGCTAGTATTAACCTTAAAAAGGCCCCTTTAGTCTTTTATATTATTGTTTTATACGCATATACTCTCTTTTTGTCTTTTTCTTTGATTTTGATGGATTTCCCTTATTATTACAGGATTTTGACGGTTGTCACTCTTCTAATTATGTCATGGGTTACTAGGGATGTTTATGGGAATGTCTATTAGATGTTTGGAGGCGTCATTAACTGTGTATTGGGTGGTACATCAAGGGAATCATTGGGGAACTCAGTGTGTATAAAAGGAGGAGGTTTTTGGGTCTTGTTTCTACATTCTTTATCATTTACAATTTACACTATATAACCATATAAATTACAATACACATAAATTAGCACTTTTATAAGACTTTTGAGTAGTATCTGAATTATTAAACTCTATTTTTCTACCAACTAAAAAGATTGTAAGCCACATATAAAAATAGTGAGAATTATATTACTGAGACTTTTATTTTGAATTATATTTTACTATTTGTTGGATTTATACTACAGTATTCATATAGGACCATTTAGATCTTCTAGACAAAGACTTTTAAAGCTAGTTCACGTCCTTTTAGTTGATCTTAGCCTGACAAAATTCCTGTTGAAAAGAACTCACAGAACTTTTTGTTGATAACAACACATATGTGAATTTATAAATATTTCAGGATGCCATTTGGACCAAAAGATTCTCCTTCAGTATTTTAGAAGTTAATGGATATAAAATTCCATAATGAAATCATTGAAGGATGGTTAATGTTATACATTGATGACATCAGAGTGTTCTCAAGACATATGATGAACACTTAATCCAATTGAAGAAGGTATTACAGAAAATGGATGAAATAAAAATGACCCTTTCATTGAAAAAATGTAAATTTGGGTTTGAGTCTTTAAAATTGTTTGGTCATATTGTATCTGGCTTACAAATATGTGTTGACCAAAATAAGGTGGCTGAAATCAGGAATATTGAAATTCCTCAAAATGTAAAGTATGTACAATATTTTCTTGGTATGTGTGGTTATTATAGACAATATATAAAGAACTACCAATTAATTGCTGCACCTTTGACCACACTGATAAAAAAAAAGAAGCTTTCATTTGGAAAAATTAAAGACAACAGGCTTTTGATAAGTTGAAAGAGTTTTTAACAACAGCTCTTATCCTAGGATTACCAGATTTAAAATTACATTTTGTCTTGTATACTGATTCAAGTTTTATTGCCATGGGTGCTGCTTTGCATCAAAAACAACTTATATAAGGAAAATTTCAGAAGTAGTAATTTGCTATATTTTATGTACTCTAAAAATTAGTGAATTGAAATATGGTGCTACTCAACATGAGTGTTTGGCATTAGTATAGGCTCTTGAGAAGCTACATTATTACCTTGAAGACCAAAAATTTGAGTAAATAACTAACTGTAGTGCAGTTAAGTCACTTTTAAACATGAAAACTCCTAATATAAATATGTTTAGATGGCAATTAGATGTACAAGAGTATAAAGTATGGATAACTATTACACATAGAGCATAAACTTTACACTCTAATGTAGATATGTTATCTAGAGTACCTCTACCTAATAATGATGATAATCCAGCTTATGTTCCTGAAACAGATATTATTAAAATTTATGGCAATTATATAATAGATCTTGAGGATGAATTCATGCAATCAATTCTTGATAATTATGCTTCAGATCCTAACTTGAGTAAACTTACTACAATATCAAATGATCCATCTAATGCTTCAATGAGTGTTTTAATAAAAACATTTCAACAAAAGTATAAAGAAGCATTAGGAAAAGAAAAATTTTCCATTGAGGATGGTTTTATATATTACAGGAAGAAATTAAACAATGTAATTGTAATTCCCCCTTCAATGAAGGAGTTAATGTTAAGCATATTTCATGATGATATATTAGCAGGTCATTTTGACTTCCATAAAACATTAACCAGAGTAAAAAATACAGCTTGGTGGATTAAAATGCCTTATGATGTTCAAAAATATGTTGAGACATGTGATTCTTGTCAAAAATCTAAAAGATTTTCAGGCAAAAGTGCTGGTTTATTACAACAACTTGAGAAACCAAAAGCACCATGGGAAATAGTTAACATGGACTTTGTAACAGGTTTGCCAATAGCAGGGCATAAGAGTTATAACTCCTTCTGGGTAATTTTAAATAGATTTACATAAAAGTGTAAATTTATTCCTACCAAAAAGAGGTTTCTGAAAAGGACTTAGCTTTTTTATGGTGGACACAAATGTTAAATATAGCAGGTTTCCCCAAAGAAATAGTCTCAGACAGAGATCCTAAATTTACTTTTGAGTTCTGGAAATCACTTATGGATGTTTCAGGGTGTCAATTAAAACTTACTGCAGCACACCATCCACAAATTGATTGGCTAGCAGAAAGAATGATTCAAACCTTAGAAGATATGATAAGAAGACATTGTGCTTTTGGTCTTTAATTTAAAGACAATGAAATATTAAATCATGATTGGGTAACCCTTATCCCAGGTTTAGAATTTGCATACAATAGTACAGTACATTTTGTCACTGGCAAAATACCAATTGAGTTATGGTTGGGTTATGTACCCAATACCCTTTCTAAAACTATTAATAAATTACCTAGATTGGATATCCATCCAGGTACAAAATCTTTTCTTCAAATGTAAAAATTATGCAGAAAGCATGCTCAAGAATGTATAAATAAGGCATTTGAGTATGAGAAGAAAAGATGGGATAAAGCCCATAAAGAGAAAATTTTCAAAGAGGGTGATGAAGTCCTTATTTATACACTAAATTTCAATTTAAATGGTAATGTTAAATTAAAAGATCCATTCATTGGACCATTTTTAGTAAAAAAGATGGGTGGTAACGATGCTGTTGAAGTTATATTATATGCACCATATAATAGAAACTTCCAGCATTTCCTATTTCTCTTATAAAACCATACCATTCTAATGATACTGCTCTATTTCCAAGAAGATCAGGAAGGCATAAACAGAAACCTGAAGAAATAGTTGAAAAATCAGAAATTGAAAAGATAATTAAAAAGAGACACCTTACTAAAGAAAAGGGAGTTGAGTATCTATTAAGGTTTAAAAATAAATCAAGTGAATATGACCAGTGTATTCCTGAAAATGAAATCTATGATCATAAAAATCTCTTGAAAAAGTTTAAAACCAAATAATACTGTTCAAAATTCAGTATATGTATTATAGAAATTTAAAAATTGTTTTTCTATCCACTCCTTATTTATTAATTAAAATGTCTTAACATTTTTTTATTGTTTTTTTGGGAGAGGAAGTTTCAGCCTAAGTATACCCAAGAGTGAGTATTTTTTATGCTTAAAATAAGATAATCTTAATGACATTAAGCTTATAAGTAAAAATTATGGTTATAATACTTATATATATGGTTATTATGCTCATATATATATATTACACTATTAAATAACTTATATAAGTTTAAATATCTAATCCATAGTCCTTTAATACTTATTAAGGTGCTAATGGAGTCATAATATACTTATCATAAGTGATATTAAGTAATTATAGACATACATAAGCTTATATGTATGCATAAACCTCATATTCAGTGAAATATGTCATTATATTATGTATACATAGGTGTATTAGCAGGTTTTAACCTCTATATATCCTATAAGATTTATTTTTCTGTTTATTTTAGGTCATATGGATGTATTCAATAGATTTATCATGCCTACACAAGCATATACACCTTTTTCAGGTGCATATATCCAGTTTGAACAACTAAATCTGCTTCCTTTGATGGATTTTCATGGATTTATGGGTTGGGATAAGATTACTGGGTTAATATGGATCCTGGGAATTTTATTGAGGGCTTGGAAAGTTTATTTGGTTCCTTTATATTCTTTGGGTTTCATTCTATACTCTTTGGATGAGTTATTTTACCTGTTTCTTTATGGTATCTGCTTTGATCTGTTTTCTCTATATATGTTATGGGTTTATGATATCATTAATTGTGATTGAGGGTCCTTACTGGAAGTCTGGGTGTTGAAAATGCTTGAATTGGACACCATGGGGAGGTGATAAGCCCTCACAGTGCTTTAATTTCCTGGGAGAGCAGTGACATCATCCAGATTGAAGGTCTGTGCACTCCAGTGGATTTTGGTATAAGTAAGGGAGGATTTGACAGGTTATGGGACATTATTCAATCAAAAAAATCACTTACTAAAACACAAATAAGAATTATAACACAATTATTATCATATAAAAATATATTTTAAAGCATTTATAAATTGATATTATTTTTATATTAGCTATCACCACACAATATGGGGGGCGGACTTGCTAGCAAGTCCGCAACCTTGGACCCAAACTCACCATAGATTGAACACACATTGAGCTATTGATAAAGGAACCATACAATCAGGGATGAACACCACTCAGCAGAACAGTTTTAGGTGGGTGTTCAAGTAGAGTTCAGTATGGGTTCAGTCTGAGTTCAGTCTGAGTTCCATCTGAGTTCCATCTGAGTTCAGGTTGAGGACTTTCTAGCAAGTACACCCCCTATATTGCGTAGTGTATAACTATATTTTATTAACCTATTTTCCACCACTAGCATGCACCAATCCAAATATTGTGAGTTAACACTGAGCATAAATATTTTATTAGTCTTTCCATGAGCTTTAATCACTAAATCATTTATAAATAAGTAGTAGGACCATTAATATTCACTATTAAACTATAATTAGATACTAGCATACTCTGAAAGCTACTCATATGGGTATTTATAAGTATATTAGGATGCCATTTGGCCCCAAAAATGCCACTTCAGTTTTTTGAAAAGGTCATGGATAACAAATTTCATCAAGAAATAATTGAAGGATGGTTGATGGTTTACATTGATGATATCATCATACTCTCCAAAAATTTTGAGGACCACCTTAACCACCTATGTAAAGTGTTCCATAAAATGGATGAGATAAATGTGACACTTGATTTGAAAAAATGTAAATTTAGTTTTCATTATTTGAAAGTGCTTGGTCATGTTGTCTCAGGATTACAGATATGTGTTGACCAGAACAAAGTGGCAGCCACACCACAGGTACAAGCTCCTACTACAGTTAAGGAGCTCCAAAGTTTTTTGTGAATGTGTGGATACTATAGACAATGCATTAAACATTATCAGGTCATAGCAGTACCCCTAACCCAATTAATTAGGAAGGATGTTGCTTTTGTCTGGAACAGTGAAAGACAAACAGCTTTTGACACTATGAAACATTGTTTGATGTCAGCACCAATTCTTTCTTCATCTAACTTGAATTAACCATTTGTTTATACACTGATTCCAGATTTATTGGCCTTGGTGCTGCTCTCCACCAAAAACAAGTTATGAATGACAAAATATCAGAAGTAGTTATTTGTTAGATTTCATGAACCTTGAGAAATAGTGAATTGAAATATGGTGCCACTCAACTTGAGTGTTTAGAAGATGTGTGCGCTTTGGAGAAATTACATTATTATCTGGATGAGCAGAAATTTGAACTTATCACTGACTTCAGTGCAGTAAAATCCCTCTTAAACTTAAAGACACCTAACATACACCTGTTCAGATGGAAGTTGGCTGTTCAGGAATACAGAGGAAGGATGAAAATAATTCATAGAGATGGTATTTTTCACTCAATTGTGGATATGATATCAAGGTTACCTTTGCCAAATGATGACTCTAATCCTGCATATGATCCTGAGGATAAAATAGCTCACGTTCATGGCATATATGTGGTTGATATGGAGGAAGAGCTACTACAGCTTATTCTGGATTCATATGATAAAGAAACTGACTTGAAAAATCTGTGTAAAATATTTAATGATCCAAAGAATGCTTCAATACAAGCACTAATCAAATCACTCCCACCAAAGTACCAAAATGCTTTGGACAAAGGAAAATTTTCAATTGATGAAGGCCATCTCTATTACAGAAGAAAGTTGAGTAATTTTATTTTTATTCCTACTTCTATGAAAGAAATCATCTTGAACATTTTTCATGATGACATATTGGCAGGAAAATTTGATCTTGAAAAAACATTAATTAGAATTAAGAACACTACTTGGTAGTCTAATATATCTGAAGACACCAAACTATATTTTTAATCCTGTGTTTCTTTCCAGAAATCAAAGAATTTAACTGGGAAGAGAGCTGGATTAATGCAACATATTGAATCTCCTGATGCACCATGGAAAATTATAAAGATGGACTATGTAACAGAACTACCCATTGCTGGGAAAGACAGTTGTAACTCTTTATGGGCTATTGTGAACAGATTTACAAAAATGTGTAAATTCATTCCTACTCACAAATATGTTTCCACTAAGGAATTAGCCTTCTTATGATGGTCTCATATGTTTAATACTGCTGGTTCCCAAAGGCCATAATCTTTTACAGAGACCCTAAATTTACTTCTGAATTCTGGATGTCTATGATGAATGTTTGTGGCTGTGATATGAAACTTTCTAATTCTTATCACCCCCAAACTGATGTATTATCTGAGAGAATGATTCAGAATTTAGAGTACATGATAAGAAGGTATTGTGCTTTTCGCCTTGAGTACAAAGACAATGACAGGTTCACTCATGATTGGGTCACCCTACTTCCTTGTCTGGAATCTGCTTATAATAGCACTGTTCACTCTGTTACTCAAAGAAAGCCTTTTGAGCTCTGGATTGGATATGTTCCAAATACTCCTGCCCAAATTATCAATAATAAAATACCTAAATTGGATTTACATCCTGGTGTAAAATCTTTTCTTCAAATGAAACTACTTTTCAGAAGTCATGCTCAAAAATTTATTGAAATATCTTTTGAATATGAAAAGAAGAGGTGGGCCAAATCCCATAAAGAATGCACCTTTATGATGAGTGGCGGCGTATCACTGGTGGTTTCCCATTATTTTTACTTATTGGAGGGAGCCCACCCAGTGATCATTTCCTTGGATTGGACTTTTACTTTTCTTTTTTTCTGAGTGCTGTGTTTATGGTTGTGTTAGATAGTAGTTTTAGATTATTTTCTTTTTTCTCTTTTTTTCTTTTAATTTTTTTATGGGGGTTATCAGGATTTAAAGATGGAAAATCACAAAAATTATGGTGTTACCACATCAGGGTCACCTGGATGTGGGAAAGCATTGGTGGGGAAAGGCTCATCAATTGGCCAGGCAATGCTATTTTCTTTTTTTATTTATATCATTTATTTCTGAGTTTCATTTCTTATTATTTTCTTTAATTTCTAATTTTTTTATCATTAATCATTTAAAAATATTTAATTGTGTATCCACATCAAGGTGCACTTGGATGTGGGTAAAGTATCGGGGGATCAGCTCATCAATTGGCTGGGGGATACCATTTGTAATAATTATTCATTTCATATTATTTTGTTTATTTCATCTTAATTTCATTTTAAATTTTTTTTAGTATGTTAGTAGTTTAGTAGTTAAAAATAAAAATGAAAATAAAAATAAAAATAAAAATAAAAATAAAAATAAAAATAAAAATAAAAATAAAAATAAAAATAAAAATAAAAATAAAAATAAAAATAAAAATAAAAATAAAAATAAAAATAAAAATAAAAGTAAAAATAAAAATAAAAATAAAAATAAAAATAAAAATAAAAATAAAAATAAAAATAAAAATAAAAATAAAAATAAAAATAAAAATAAAAATAAAAATAAAAATAAAAATAAAAATAAAAATAAAAATAAAAATAAAAATAAAAATAAAAATAAAAATAAAAATAAAAATAAAAATAAAAATAAAAATAAAAATAAAAATAAAAATAAAAATAAAAATAAAAATAAAAATAAAAATAAAAATAAAAATAAAAATAAAAATAAAAATAAAAATAAAAATAAAAATAAAAATAAAAATAAAAATAAAAATAAAAATAAAAATAAAAATAAAAATAAAAATAAAAATAAAAATAAAAATAAAAATAAAAATAAAAATAAAAATAAAAATAAAAATAAAAATAAAAATAAAAATAAAAATAAAAATAAAAATAAAAATAAAAATAAAAATAAAAATAAAAATAAAAATAAAAATAAAAATAAAAATAAAAATAAAAATAAAAATAAAAATAAAAATAAAAATAAAAATAAAAATAAAAATAAAAATAAAAATAAAAATAAAAATAAAAATAAAAATAAAAATAAAATAAAATAAATTTTTATATATCTGTTAGCTGTTATTGTTTTTCTAGTTATTGTTTAAAATATTTTATTTTATGACAGGATGAAGAAGCCTCTGGTGGTTGGTCTGGATGGTTATGGTGTTTTTGTTTCTTGTTTGGATTAGAGGAAGAACTGTGTTCTTTGTGGTGCAGGCGGCTGGAGAAAGTATACGGGTTATAATGGTCTGGAACTGGGTTGGAAGGTAAATTTTGGAAAGAAGAAGAAGAAGTAGGAATGGAGTGCTGGAAAGTGTGATTGATAATTCGTGAAATATTCCAGTGGTCATCAAGGAGTTGGTTTCTTAGATTCTTCTCAAAATCATTCAATGGACCATGAAGAGCAAAGGCTTTAAGCATGTTTAGCACATCATGCTTAGGTGTTGTTTCATATTAGCTTAATCCAGCGTCAAGGTAGTTTCTAGGGGTTGGCCAGTTCCAAATGTAGTTGCAGGAGGTGGGGTTCCAACTAAAATCAGAAGAATTTGTTCAATAAATATTCTCTTTTGAAGAAATTTTATTTTGTTAATTTATTTTGGTACTTACAGATTGGGAGATACTCAAATTTGTATGCAGCTGGAATCTGGATGGCTGAAGAGTGTTGAATAGGTATTTTAGGAGGGTCCACCAGATGGAGGTATGGATTTTTGGGGTAATCCTCTGAATGGTGTTGAGAAGATGAAGGGGAAGAGAGGGGATCCTGGGCTCTGGTTGCAGCAGCAGGGCTGTTGTTGTTGTCATTGTTTATATTATTGCTTGGTGCAGGTTTACTAGATGCTGGCAGAGGAGTGCCAGGTTGATTGAGGGTAGGACCAGGAGATGGTGATCTGGTGGCTTATTGGGATCTTCTGGATGAAGATTCAGAAGAATAATTGGCGGCCAGAGGAGAGGTGAAGTTGTTTTCTCCTGAAGCAACAGGGGTTTTGTGTTTAGAAGCAGTGTTGGCCATTCTGGCGTTAATAGAAGAAGAAATGGCGGAGGTACACATCGCTCTGGGAGCATTAGGAGGGTGTGATGATGAGTTATTGGGGTTGGGAGGAAGAAATTGGTTGTTTTTTGGCTGAATTTGGATGTTCTGAGCCTGATTTTTGTTTTCTGATGAGGCAGGCATGATAGCTGCCTGGACACGGTCCAGCAGCCTAGGAGCTGATTTTGGCACCATTTTTGATGAATTTCAGAGAGGAAAGCAGATTCTTGGGATGATAAAGCTGGTCTTTTGGGCTTGGTTTTGGGAGTAGAGCGGTGTGATCTTCTGGAAGGAGCAGAAGACAAAGAGGAAGAAGCAGGTCCATACTCTGGTGACCTGGCAGGTGATCTGGATATATATTTATGTGAAGGTGAAGGCGGAGGTATTGGGTAATTGGGATCTCTGTCACACCTTTTCTTTTTGGAGTTGCAAGAATCACAGGCCCTGTTATAGAGTTTGGCCTGAGGAGTAGGAAGAGTGAAAGTGCAGGGTCTGCACATGTGGATGCACTGTTTGCAAGCATAGTCTTTTGCAGCAGTGAAGCAGGGAAGGTCCAATGGGTTAGATTTAGGTGATCCAGCCATAACCTGTGAAGGAGCAATAGTGGGAAGAAAAGAGATGAATTAACAGATTTATCAGTGATGTGTAGATGGTGTTGAAAGAGTGGAATTCAGAAGGTTGGCAGTGGTGCATTGTGCATGGAGGAGGCGCTGCCTTTGCTATGAAAGCAGTTGGTCAAGACTTTAAACTGAAAATTGCAAACAGTCCATCAACACTTTAAACTTAAAATTGCAAACAGTCTGTCAATACTTTAAACTGAAAATTGCAAATAGTCCGTCAAGACTTTAAACTGAACACTGGTACAGTCCCCCAAGACTATAAACTGAGGATGGGTTAATGGTTGAGTCCTTCAGGACTATAAACTGAAAAAGGGAGTTGGTGTGATTCTGGAAGAGGGAATCCAAGGGGGAGTCTCTGAATTTTGTTAAGGCAAGTGTGGGGGTAACTGATGAGCTGGCTTCTCTGTAGAGCAGTTACCCCAGAATGTTAGTTTATTTCTTTGGGTCTTAAATGTTTTGATCTCTGGTTCTGTCTTTTGATTTAGGTTTTTAGTCCCCCAAGACTATAAAATGAGGGCTGTTAGTCCCCCAAGACTTAAAACTGAGGATTATTCCCCCAAGACTGTAAACTGAGGAATTTTTTTTAGGATGATTTGCTACATTCAGGAAGTCTGGAGGAGTCAAGAATTTGTTTTATTTCTAAGTCAAGATATTAATCAAGAGTCAGGAGGCAGAAGAGAGTCAAGAGATGTGACAAAATGTTCAGCATTAGCTTTGAATTGGTGTATGAGGTTCTTCCTTTTCTCAAGATCCTGTGTGTTCCTAGCAGGAGTGGATTGGAAATAGTTTAATAGGAGATGCTTCTGTTGAGAAGAATGTTGTAGAAATTGGTCCTTAATTGTGGGCAATGGGTTAGGTGGGGGTTTTTCAATGGTTCCCACATTGTCATCATTGCTGTCAAGAGGAAAATGAACTGGAAAATTGTCAGATTGGAGTTCAGTATGAAGAAGTTCTGTGTTTACCATCAGATGGACCAGGGATGATAGAAGTAGTGGTAGTAGTAGTGTGGACACTCTTTTTTGGAGGGTGTAATTTTTGGACCAGTCTGGGGATCAGGATAGAAGGCCTGGATCTTTTGGCGCTGGTAGAAGGTGGATCAGGCTGTGGAGAAGGTGAAGAAGTTGCAGAATACAATGGACCAGGTCTGAAGCAAGTTTTTTTTCTAGAGTGGCAGGCATCACAGGAGGTTTGGTAGGGATGAGCCATTGGTGAGATGGAGCAGATGAAATTATTGTCAATGCAGTATTGGCAGGGGCCCATGTCAGTAGCAGATTTGGAAAGAAAGCTGAAAATGGTGGTTGTAGTATAGGAAAATATGGAAATTCTCTATTTGAGGGAGGATGTGGTCTTCCAAAATTGGCGGAGCCTTTTGTTGGTTTATTTGGTGATGTTTTGGTATGCCTTAAATGGCATTGTTTAAATAATTAGGTATTTTTCTGGAATTACGCAGAAAATATTGGGACTACAAAGATCTGGATGCTATCATTGGATGGCCCTGGTTTTTATCTATACTTTATGTCTTGTGGAAATTTTTCATAGCATAAGTATTTGGGGGATAATTCCTCACTTTTCGTTTTTAAAAGATTGCTGTTGAATTCTTTTTTTCGTGTTTTATGGGCTAACCTTAAGTCTTAGGGTTAAGTGCCTAGTACCATTGGAAAGAGCGTAATTTTCTCTACATTTCATGTCCCAATGTTGTTGTAGTGTAATTATGTGTTTTAAGGGTTTTAGTAGTTGTAGGTGAATTTTCTAAGTATTTTGGATGTTTTTGGTGGTTTTCTGGCTTCAGGGTGGTCAGGCCGCTTCAGGCAGGCTTCCCAGTGCCAGGCAGACCACCCGCCTCAGTGCTAGAGGGCTGGGAAGAATTTCTAGGGAGGTTTTATGCAATTTGGTGGTCGGGAACACCAGATTTGCAGGTGTGCATGGGCTCTTGATTAGTAGTCTGTGTGTATATAGTGAAAAAGACTGTTTGGGGAAACCTTAATTATCATTCAACCATCTGGCGGTGATATCCTTGTTCCTCACTCAGTTTTCACTGTTGTTGGAAACAATTTGGCTGTGTTTGTTGCAAGTAAGTTCTTCATTTAACTTAGCTTAGCAACTGTTTTCTCTGTTATAGTCTTGCAAGCTATAGCAAGTATCATTGCTGTCTCTGGTGTGGATTTTCAACCTACATCAAGTATCATTGCTTTCTCTGGTGTGGAAATTAGTCTGCATTTCAGTTCTTTGGTTTGGTAGTCTGTCTGGAGACTACTTTCTTGACTGATCAAGCAGTCAAGTGTGTTTGGAAAAGGGCATTTGTGGTAACAGGAACCAATTTACTGTAACAGGTAAATCTCACTCTATTTTTCTAAAGGGACAGGGGTTTTTCTTCTGGTTTTACTCCAACTCCCTTGGTCAAGGCCTATAGCTAGTACTATAGGATTGTCTACAACGTAAGGATGAATTGTCATCTACTAATGAAGCATTTTCATTTACAAGGGGTTTTGAATCATGAATAATTTTATGTAAATTAGAAGTCATATCCAAAAGCGCCTTGTGATCATTTTTCAATTGTTTTTTTTGAGAAAGAACAGTATTCAAGGTGTCTTTCAACTTAAAATAAGAAGTATCTTGAGTCGAAGAACTCACTTTACAATGTAAGAGCAGATTATTTAATCTGTCATTCTCATGTTTCAACAAATCTCTCAGTAGTCTATCTTTGATAATACCAAAATCAGGAGAATCCTTAAATATATCCTCAGAAGTTTTCTCAAGCAAGACATAAACCTCAGGGGAAACAGAATCATTTTTCATTGCAAGAGAAGGATTAATTAAAGAAGTTGAAGTTAAGTGTAAAGGTTCATCAAATGACAATATACTAATTACATCATTTGGGCTACTTATAACAGGAAGTTGTCTCTTAATAGATTTAACAGTTCTTTCACCATGATAAACAATATTACCTGTAGAAGAATATTTATTATTATAAATAACAGCATTTTATCAAACAAATTACTCACCATGGCAAGGGAGGAAACTTCCCCTGTGCTTTCCTGTTTCTGCCTCCCTGATAAGTAGGGGCCTGAGAAGGTTGATGGTACATTTGTGTCCTGGATTGGCCAGGTTGATGAGATTTTTGATGCTGTACATTCTGATGGTAGTGGCTCATGATATAGTCCCACTTCCACTGCTCCACTTCCAGAGTATTTTAATTTTTTGGGAAGAGCTGGGGGTTTGATGGGACTGCAGCTGTGTCTGGGTGGTTTATAAGGGAGGAGGATGTGCCTGTCTGTGAGTCAAGAGCTCCTGAATTTTCCCTCAGAGGGTTTTCACCTTTGCCTTGTAGCTCATATTGTCTGCTCTTAGTTCCTTTATGTGATTGGATAAATTTTTTACCTGCTGTGACAGTGGAATCTTTTTTGTCTTTATTCCTTTTAAAGGATTTTCCAGATTTATTAAAGCTTTGACTTTTTTCAGAGTTGTTAGGGAAGGGGGGTTTACCACTTCTCCTGACATTCCCACTTCCTGCTGAATTTGATTTATATTTGTCAGTAGAAGAGTTTTTGTAAGTCAATTTAGAGGAACTCACACAGTCAACCTCACATCCTACCTCAATTTCATCCACACTTAAGTTATCCATGCTTTTAGTAAAGTTACTAGACATGATATCTAAAATAATTAAGTTTTTTTCAACAAGAATGAACTGATTTTCTCAAAAGTGGTGTTCAATATTTTAAAACAATAAGAATATAAATATTAATATATTACTTGAGTTAAAATAAATTGATAATTAAATAATTTATTAAGATTATTATTTATAAAATAAAAAATAACAATCAAAAAATTACTTATTAATTCAATTAATATGATTTTATTTATAATATAAAATAATAACCACTAATTATTAAATTTGGAAAAATACAAAAGTATAAAAGTCAGCCAATAATAATAATACCAAAATTTATTGGCAATAATTGGGACTAAGCACAGAGTACTATTATTATCAACCAATAATATCAAAATTTAATGAATATTTAATTTAATAATTTAATCAAAAAAAAATGATTTTCTAGGACTAAGAGGGTTGCTCTACTATTGTCAACTAGGAAAAAAATTATCATAAAAGTTGATCACTTACTCTCAGTGTCTCAGCAAAAAAGCTAAGGCACTGTTATTGCAATAAAACTTTAGTATTATAATTGTGAGGTGCAAAGTGAAACTTACTAAAGTGATCAAAAAATCACTATAAAAAATACAATTAATAATATTGTATAAACTGTATTAGGAAGATCCTGGTTAAATTCACAGTTGTGGAAAGAATTGTTTTTGCATGCAAGGTGGTCTGTGCGTTAGTTGTTTGTCCAATTGTCAAAAGTCATCATCATTTGGAAAGGCCTCAAATTTTTGGCCAGTCATCTAGAAGAGGTAGGAAACTGAAGGGGGGTAAAACTAAGGACAACAATAGAATTTTTAAAGGACTTGTAATAGGTCTTGGTACTATTATTGATTTCAGTAAGTATTTTTTTATCTCTGCTTAAACAACACAAATAGATAATATTAAAAGTAATCTCTTAATGCAACCTTGTTAACATATAGTTACTTATATTTTCAAAGGGATAATTCTGCAATAAATTTTATTCTATGTAAAATAGTTATGTTATTTATAAATATAAAGTAATAGATGAGTAAAATAAGTGATGAGGATTCAGGGGATTAACCAATGCCTTTATAATGGCAAGAGCTCCTCTGAAGTGCCACAAAAACAGATACATGAGAAGAAAATAAAGTAAAACATTCATAAAATAACTATAGCAATGATTAAAGGGGAAAAAACATAGAACACGTAACAAATACCAGTAAGAGCCCAATTTTTCCACCAGTAAGAGCCCAATTTTTCCACCACTAAAATCCCAGACAAGTTAGTAAAATTAATTGAAACTTTACTGTAGATTTAAACACTGGATTAAACTATTTAAAGATAAAACAAGTATTATAATATAATAAAAATGGTAAACAAATTACATGAAACATTAATAATCATTCTACTTTAGAAATATGGTTAATTTATTTAGTGTAAAACATAAATAAATAAGTGTTTCAAACTATTTAAATATTGTAATAACTATTTTGAGTTAAAACAAATAATTAAATTAATGAAATAACTAATTTAAAGTTGAAATTTTAATATTGTTTTATTAAGTAAGTGTTTTAACTTAATTAATAGTTTTCAGACACAATTAAGGGTCAAAAAAGTGCCCAATATTTATGATTTATAAGGTATGTATAATATAATTATATATAATTAATTAATTAATTGGTTTATAATTTTAAAATTATAATATGTAATTATAATAAGATATTATATTAATTAATTAATAATTTATAATTATTAAATACATTTAAGTTGCTCATTTCTATAGAATATAATGTATTAGTTATTTATTTAATTGTATTTACAATTTATATAGTAATTAAATTTATATTACTCATATTTTAATTTATTATTAGTTATTTTAATTTTATTTCTCAATATAAATTTAATTTAAATACACAAATAAAATAGAAATTTTCTCATTCTAAAGTTCAATAAAATATTATAACATTTTACTGGACTCCTGGTACAACCTTTCTGAAACTGAAGTTGAGACTTTATAATGGTACCCTATAAGTATATAATTATGAGTTTTTGATTAAAATTTATGATATGTTATGTCAAAGTGTTATATTTATAAGGGTATTGCAAATCATATAATGTTATGTAAATAATTGTTGTTGTCGGCCGGTCGTCTAGAAGAAGGAGAAAAATAGAAGAAGGAATGAGAGGAGGAGAAGGAGGAAAGGAGTATGGGTAATAAAAGAAATAAAATTTAATAAAATTATTTAATTTATTGAGAGAAAACAACGATGAGTGAGCTGAGAAGAGACAACAAATTGGTTTTATAAATATTATTATTTTTTAAGTAAGAGTTCTGCGCGGCAACCAAAATAATTACTATCAGACTTAAAGCAACCTTTAAATTGTTATATAAAATTTTAATTAGAATTTTATTACTAATAAAAAGAATATAAACGTAATATAAAAATTGTATTTAAATTGTTGAGTGTATAATAAGTGATGAGGCTACAGGGGATTATCCAAGGCCCTTTTATAGGCAATGGGTCCTCTGAAGCGCTACTCTCTTTGTAAATACAATGATTAGAATGGAATAAAACAAATATATCAAAAGAGTAAATGAAACATAACAATATAGAGAAAAACATGAAACAAATAATTAAAAGCCCAATTAAGAATCCAATTTCCCCGCCATTAATCCCCAAATCAGTAAGTGACAATAGTAAATAACTAAACAAGAGTGGAAACATAGGAACTATGAGAAATATAATTCCCAACAGATGGTACATCCTGATTAGAGGACATTTTAAGTGAAACAAAAAATAATTTGACGCAACAAAACAAGCAATTAATCTCAATTTAGTCCAAATTAATTTATTTGTTTTTTCTAACACAATTAAGGGTCAAAAGAAGCGTCCTTAATAATTGTTTAGTATCATATGAGAGGTATTAGTTAATATATAAATTTAAGTAATTAATTTAAATATATTATAAATCAAATTTACACTTGTAATTATAATATATGTTTTTTAATTAATTAAATATAAATTTATAATTATTAAATATATAAAAATGCGCCATTATTTGTAGAATATATTATATTATGCTCAATTTAATTGTATATAAAAATATATATAACCAATAAATTTAATGTAACATTTGTATATAATAAAATTCTTATATAATTTCATTATGTAATAAAATATTAAGTTATATTCATTAAATACAAGTCTTACCCACTCTTTAAGGTTTTATAATTTATATATCATTTACTGGACTCCTGGAATAGCCTGGCTGACACTCCCTCACTCTAAAAAAAACAATAAAAAAAAAAATGCTAAGATTTTTTCTTTTTGTATTTTTTCAACAGAGCAGGCAGATTTGAAATTTCTTTTCCAGGTATCCATGCATCATGTTCAGATGATTTGTTCTTATATCTCAATAAATATTCAGTACCTCTTTCAGAAGTGATAATTCTATCATTGAGAATTTTATCAATTTCTGCTGTTTCTGTGACTTCCTGAGGGTTCTTCTTAGGTCTTCCTCTTCTTTTTGGAAATAAGTCACTGTTGGAAGTATAAGGTTTAAGCAAAGAAATGGGAAAGACAGGATGTTTCCTATCATATGGAGCATACAATACAACTTCTACTGCATTATCACCAACCAATCTTTTAACAACAAATGGTCCTACAAAAGGATCTTTTAATTTGTGGTTACCTTGTAAATTGAAATGGACAGTAGAGATCAACACTTCATCACCCTTGTTAAATGTGTATTCTTTATGGGATTTATCCCATCTTTTCTTTTCATATTCAAATGCTTTATCAATACAACTCTGAGCATGTTTTCTGCATAGCTGTTGCATTTGCATAAAAGATTTTACACCAGGGTGTAGTTCCAACTTAGGTAATTTATTATTGAGAATCTGAGCAGGAGTGTTTGGGACATAACCTAACCAAAGTTCAAAAGGCTTTTTCTCAGTGACAGAATGAACAGTGCTATTATATGCAAATTCAAGACCAGGCAAAAGAGTGACCCAATCATGAGTAAATCTGTCATTGTCTTTATATTCTAAACCAAAGGCACAATACCTTCTAATCATATCTTCCAGAGTTTGAATCATTCTTTCAGCTAGACCATCAGTCTGAGGATGGTGAGCTGTAGACAATTTTAACTCACAGCCACAAATATCCATCAAAGAGGTCCAAAACTCAGAAGTGATTTTTGGATCCCTATCAGAGATAATGGCTTTTGGAAAACCAATAATATTAAACATGTAAGACCACCATAAGAAAGCTAATTCCTTGGTGGATACATCTTTGTGGGTTGGAATAAATTTGCACATTTTTGTGAATCTATCAACTATTACCCAACAAGAGTTAAAGCTGTCTTTACCTGCAACAGGAAGACCAGTGACAAAATCCATATTAATGATTTGCCAGGGAGCACTAGGTGCTTCAATATGTTGTAATAACCCTGCTCTCTTACCTGTTAACCTTTTAGATTTTTGGCAGGAATCACAAGATTCAACATATAATTTTGTGTCTTCAGACATATTAGCCCACCATGCAGTGTTTTTGATTCTAATCAATGTTTTTTCAAGATCAAAATGACCAGCTAATATGTCATCATGACAAAGTTTGAGGATAGTTTCTTTCATTGAAGGAGGAATAACAATTACATTGGTAAGCTTCCTTCTATAATAAATATAACCATCTTCAATAGAAAACTTTCCTTTATTTAAAGCATTTTGGTATTTTGCAGGAAGAGTTTTTATTAATGCTTGAATTGAAGCATTCTTAGGATCATTCAAAATAGTAACTAATTTATTTAAGTCAGAATCTTTATCATATGAATCCAGTATTACTTGTAATAACTCTTCTTCCATATCAACTATAAATATACCATGTATATGAACAGTGTCATCCTCAGGTACATAAGCAGGATTGGAGTCATTATTTGGCAGAGGCAATCTGGAGAGCATATCAACATTAGAGTGAACATTTCCAGCTCTGTGGATAATAGTCATCCTTCCTCTGTATTCCTGAACAGCAAGTTGCCACCTGAACATATGTCTGTTAGGTGTTTTGAGGTTTAAGAGAGATTTCACAGCACTACAGTCAGTTACCAACTCAAATTTTTGGTCATCCAAGTAGTAATGAAGTTTCTCAAGAGCCCAAACAACTGCTAAGCACTCCAATTGAGTGGCACCATATTTCAATTCACTATTTCTTAAGGTTCTTGAAATATAACAAATTACAACCTCTGAGGATTTATCATTAATAATTTGTTTTTGGTGAAGGGCAGCACCCAGACCAATAAAGCTAGCATCTGTATAAAGTACAAATGGCTTGTTAAAATCTGGGAGAGCCAATATAGGGGCTGTCATTAAGCAATTTTTCAATGTATTAAAAGCTTTCTGACAGTCATCATTCCAGAGAAAAGCAACATCTTTTCTGGTTAGTTTTGTAAGAGGCAAGGCTATGACCTGATAATTTTTAATATATTGTCTATAATAGCCACACATACCTAAAAAACTTTGGATTTCTCTTACAGAAATTGGTGCTTTCACATTTTGAATGGCAGCAACTTTATTATGGTCTACACAAATTTGTAAGCCTGACACAACATGGCCAAGGACTTTCAAAGATTGAAAACCAAATTTACACTTTCTTAAAGATAAGGTCATATTGATTTCATCCATTTTTTGGAAAACTCTATTTAAGTGAATCATATGTTCATCAAAAGTTTTAGAAAAAACAATAATATCATCAATATAAACCATGAGCCAACCTTCAATAATTTCTTGATGGAAAGTGTTATCCATGACTTTTTGGAAAACTGAAGGAGCATTTTTAGGGCCAAATGGCATCCTAACATACTTATATATTCCCATATGAGTAGCAATAAGCAAAAAATTTTGAGAATTTTTCTCAACTGGAACTTGATGATAACCTTTATTACCATCCAGACAACTAATAAATTTTGCACCTTGCAAGGTAGCATGTATTGAATTAATTCTGGGTAAAGGATAAATATCATCAACAGTATAAGTATTTAAAGCTCTGTAATCTCCACATAATCTAGCCTTATCTTTTTCATAAGAAATTAAGACTGGGGAGATGACACAATATTTGGGGGTGACATCCACTTTCTCAATGATATTCATTTTCAATAATGTTTCAATATTATCTTCAATATCTTTTCTTTTTGATGGAGAAGCAGGATATGGTTTTTTCTTAAGGGAAGGAGGAATATCACTCAAAATACAGGATAAGGTAATTTTCATCTCTTCCTGAACAATTCCCAAGACATGAGAACCATGAGCAAAAGCCATAGGGAAAGAGGTAATAGAGGCAACAATAGAATCCTTTTGTTCATTAGTCAAATGATCACCAAAAGAAGCGGTATTTATTTCATGTAATAAATCATCCATTTCAGTTGTTGTTCTACCTTTACATTGGGTCAGTGAGTTACAAGATTTCAACAAATGCCCAGAAGGTTTAGGAGAAGAAATTTTGAATTTTCTTTTCCCATTCATTCCTAAGGTAAAGCAATTATTTGCTGGGTCCAGTTTCACACCAAACATGGTTAAAATATCATTTCCCATAATAAACCAATTGCTCAAATTATCATTTTTCATGACAACAAATTCACAAATAGCTCTGACAAAACCACCATTATATTTGAAGAATACAGAGGTTTTGTATTTGCCAATAGGAAATAAGGTAGAACCATACCCTCTCCATTTTTCAGAAGTTATAGGCAATAATTTACTCAAATATTCCTTATCCACTGAAGCCAAAGCTTTTTCAGATACTACACTTCCTCCAGCACCAGAATCAAGAACTACATCAACATTTTTACCATTAATGATAACAGGTGCCTTTAAAGGGGATATAGGAATAGAATTGTTAGTAATATCTTTAATTATTTCAGCATTTTCTACTGAAGATAAATTCAATACACAATCTTCAGATATATTATTTAAATAATGGACATCATGTTCTAACATTAAAACATCTTTAACAGATTCATTGTCATAGGAGATATTACTTTCACAGTCACTGGAAGAATTATTGACATCAAGTTCAATTTCATCAGTGTCTTCATTTTGTTCAACAAGATGAATTTTCTTGTCACAAACATGACCCTTCTGCCACGGTTTGTTACATTTATAACAAGTATTTGTTGCATATTTTTTAGGTGCAACTGGGGCAGAGGGTTTACCAGATTTTTCTGGGAGCTTTATAGAAGGTTTATTCTGATCATTATAAGATTTACTAAGGTAATTCTTTGGTTCATATCTATGGTTGAGTAGTACTTCATTACAGATATTAATGAAAGAAGAATTTTCCCTTACATGCTCAGTTCTAGCAACAATCAAATCCCTAAGAGAATTTGGTAATTTATACAAGATTTTATCTCTCCAAATATCATAATCCATCTTTGGATCAATTGCTCTAAGGATTTTAGTTATTTTCATCAGAAAAACAATGGGCTTTTCAACAGAGGAGGATACATATCTAGTATTCTCATACAGTCTTTGCTGAGCTAACCTGAATTTTGAACCACCAAACTGATTCTCAATCAAGGATTTCCAATCATTCCATGTATAATGATTGTTATCTAAGAGGACAGATTCATACCACATCAAGGCTACATTGGAAAATAAAGAAATTAGCTTAGAAACAATTTCCTCATCAGGTAGTTTATAAGATCTCTTTAAATTATCAATTCTTTGGATAAAGTGTTGCCAATCAGAGGAAGAATCACCATCAAAGGTAGGATATTGGTCTAACTTAGGCCAATTTTTCTGACTACTGGGATGGTCCACTTTTTGGTTTGAATTATTTATTAGTAATAATTCCTGAAGTTTAGCCAGGTGTTCAGAAATTTCATTATTTACAGAAACAGCTGGTGCATGACCATCACAAGATTTTTTGCTAGTAGCAAAAGATTTTACAGACTCATTGTCAGTTTGTTTAATGGTTGAAATATGAGGAAGAAAGGATGAACTTTGTTCAGGTTTTTTCCCTTTATTTTTATGCAGCTTACTGGCAGAAATCTCATTTAATTCATTATTGATGGTTAAGGTTGAGAACTTTTCCTGTAGGTCAGACACATAGTTTCTTATTCTTGGAATTTCAGACATCTGGTCATTCACTTTTGCAAGAGATAGAACATTTCTGTCCTCAGAAACTGAGTGTTTGGTACTTAGTGCATGGAAGTCATTTTTTAGTTTCTTCAACTCATTTTGTAGAGATTTTATTTCATTTTTGAATGAATAATTTTCCTCAATAAGGGGTTTCAATTCACTCAATGTCTTATGCAGACTGATATTTCTATCTGAGATAGCTCTATGGTCACTTCTTATTTGTTTTTGTTGACTAAGAACAATATTCAAGGTTTCTTTGATTTTTAAATAAGCTGTATCTTGTACAGAAGAACTCACTTTACATTGCAAGTGTAAATTATTTAATCTATCATTTTCATGGATTAACACATCTCTCACATGTTTGTCTTTCACAATATTAAAATCAAGGGTATCTTTCAATATTTCCTCAGAAGTTTTTTCAATTAAGTTATAGATTTCAGGGGGAACAGAATCATTTTTAATTGCAAGAGAAGGATTAATTAAAGATGTAGAAGTTAAATGTAAAGGTTCATCAAATGACAATTTGCTAATTACATCAATAGGGCTACTAGTTACAGGAAGCTGTCTTTTAACAGGTTTAACTGTTCTTTCACCATGTTCAATAATATTACCTGCAGAAGAAGATTTATTAGAAAACATACCCAAGTGACTATCAACCAAATTACTTACCATGGCAGAGGAGGAAACTTCCCCTGGGACTGGGTTTGGGATTGTGCTTGGGCCTTCTTTCTCCTGCTTTGTTGGTAGGGATGAGGAGGTGGATGGAAATTGGGTGTTCTGGATGGGCCAGGCTGATGATGGGGAGGGTGTTGCACATTCTGTTGGTAGTGACTCATTAGATAATCCCATTTCCATTGCTCTACTTCCATAGTATTTGGATTTTGGATGGTTGAGCTGGGTGGCTGTGAAGGTTGAGCCTGAAATTGAAGCTGATTGGGAGGCAATTGAGGAGGGGCCTGGGCCTGAATCTGGTTCCTGAGTTCTTGGACCTGATCCCACAATGTGTCTACCTTTGCTTTGTACGTCATATTTTCTGTCTTCAACTCTTTTATATGACTGGATAGGTTGCTGATTTGTTGTGGCAGAGGAAGCTTTTTTATTTTGAAGCCTTTTGGAAGACCTTCTTGAGGCACTAGAGGCTTTACTTCCTTCTGTGGTACTGGGGGAAGGGGGTTTGGTTTGTTTGCATTTCCTGTCATTTCCACATCCTGCAGTATGTGAATTCTTTGTGTTAACATAAGATTTTTTATGACCAACTTTAGAAGAACTTACAGTGTCAGCATCATAGTCAATTTCTATTTCATCCACTTGCATGTTATCCATTTTTTCTGTCAAATTGTTGGACATACTAGTGGGAAGATTAATATTTTACTTTGTACTTTATAAAAAAAATAATCAAAGTTAGTCAATAATTGCTCCAAATAATATAAAAAAAATTTTTTAATTAATTAAATTATAGAAAAAATAACTTTCAATATAAAGTAATAATTAAAAAATTAATTTTTTTAAAAAAAAAAATGGATTGCAAGTTTAAATTGGGAATAACAAGTTAGTTAATTCAACCAATTAATTACCAATATTAAATATGGCAATATATTGGGACTAAGCACAATGTACTTTTAAGTCAACCAAAATTAACAATAATTAATAATAAAAAAAATTAAATTAATAATTCAATTTGTATTAATAATAATGTCAATTCTTCTAGGACTAAGAGGATTTAACACTCTATAATGGTCAACTAGGAAAAAAAAAATTTTTTAAAATTGAACACTTACACTCAGTGAATCAGCAATTAAGCCACAATCACTGTTATTGCAATAAAAATATAGTAATATGAGTGAGAGGCGCAAAGGTGAACTTACTATAGTGATCGAAAAATCACTTCAAAATAATATAAAAATTAATATTATATAAACCTAAGATGTCGAACCCAAGTTCGAAACACAGTCGCGGCAAAAGTTTCGTTTTGCTAGGTGGTCCGTGCGTTTTGTCGTTCGTCGCCAGGCTTCGATCGTCGTCGTCGTTTGGAAAGGCCCTCAGTTGTCGGCCGGTCGTCTAGAAGAAGGAGAAAAATAGAAGAAGGAATGAGAGGAGGAGAAGGAGGAAAGGAGTATGGGTAATAAAAGAAATAAAATTTAATAAAATTATTTAATTTATTGAGAGAAAACAACGATGAGTGAGCTGAGAAGAGACAACAAATTGGTTTTATAAATATTATTATTTTTTAAGTAAGAGTTCTGCGCGGCAACCAAAATAATTACTATCAGACTTAAAGCAACCTTTAAATTGTTATATAAAATTTTAATTAGAATTTTATTACTAATAAAAAGAATATAAACGTAATATAAAAATTGTATTTAAATTGTTGAGTGTATAATAAGTGATGAGGCTACAGGGGATTATCCAAGGCCCTTTTATAGGCAATGGGTCCTCTGAAGCGCTACTCTCTTTGTAAATAAAATGATTAGAATGGAATAAAACAAATATATCAAAAGAGTAAATGAAACATAACAATATAGAGAAAAACATGAAACAAATAATTAAAAGCCCAATTAAGAATCCAATTTCCCCGCCATTAATCCCCAAATCAGTAAGTGACAATAGTAAATAACTAAACAAGAGTGGAAACATAGGAACTATGAGAAATATAATTCCCAACAGATGGTACATCCTGATTAGAGGACATTTTAAGTGAAACAAAAAATAATTTGACGCAACAAAACAAGCAATTAATCTCAATTTAGTCCAAATTAATTTATTTGTTTTTTCTAACACAATTAAGGGTCAAAAGAAGCGTCCTTAATAATTGTTTAGTATCATATGAGAGGTATTAGTTAATATATAAATTTAAGTAATTAATTTAAATATATTATAAATCAAATTTACACTTGTAATTATAATATATGTTTTTTAATTAATTAAATATAAATTTATAATTATTAAATATATAAAAATGCGCCATTATTTGTAGAATATATTATATTATGCTCAATTTAATTGTATATAAAAATATATATAACCAATAAATTTAATGTAACATTTGTATATAATAAAATTCTTATATAATTTCATTATGTAATAAAATATTAAGTTATATTCATTAAATACAAGTCTTACCCACTCTTTAAGGTTTTATAATTTATATATCATTTACTGGACTCCTGGAATAGCCTGGCTGACAGTTGTTGTTGAATAAAACTCTGTGATTGTTAATAATAAAGATGCATGTAATGTTCTCTGATGATGTCTATTTTTGAGTCTTCAGGCTTTATATGCATTGTATGTCATGTGCCATACTTTTTCCAGCTGCAGCATCCCAGAGCCCATCTGAAAATCACTGGAGGTTGCACAGAGCTTGTACGGACTTCATGACTCAATTATAACCTCAAAACTTTAATAAAAAACCTAGAAAACTTTAAGATAATAGAGCTACTTCCCCTCTTTACTCCAAACTTATTTTTTTAGCTTGAGCTGCCCCTATTCATCTAATTAAAAGTCATCAAAGTTATATGAATTATGAAAAATAAAAAATACTTTATAAAATTATTAAAAATAGTAGAAAAAAAGTAAAAATTCCACAAAAATTTCCAAAGGTTCTTGAGACTCTGAAAGTTAATTTACCTACCCATTTTAGACCAATATTTGCATTTTTTACCTGTAAAATAATTGTGAAAATCTTGACTTGTAAAATTAACCCTTTTATTCCACTTTTAATATTATTTCTGCCTCAATAAAACTAAATAAATTAAATTAACTTCTCCCAATCTTCATAACATCTCTCAAAACCCTCTTTAAATATATTTTTGTGCTGTACTAATCTTTAGGATTCCACAACATGTCATTAGACTAATAAATGAAACAAGATGTGAACCTGTCAATTAAAAATACTGAAAGAATATTTTTACTACTCCAGGGTTATCTTTCCCAAGTCACAGAAATGCATAATATTTTAATTCCTACTCAAGGAAGGAAAATATTCATATGTCACTCAACCTCTCAATAAAACTCCCACCATGAGAATACCTAAGTCAATATTAGTATTTTGGGGTGTCAAATAATTAATTTTTATTGTGAGTTCTTTTAAGTTATAATATTGAGTCTGCCTTCAGTGTTATTGATCAAAATGAGATAAGTATTTTGTCTTAACACTTAACAACTGTCTGAAACGCAAATGCACAAAAAAAAATAAATAAATAAAAAACTATAATGCCCTTTCTATTTTTCTACACCCCCCAAATATATATATATATATTATATCTTCCCCCTCAAAAAACTTCTCATCAATCACCATTACCTATCACTAAAAATCCAACTCTAATATGAACAAAAAAATCCTTCCTATTCTCAATAGAACCAATCACCACTTTATTCACTTCATCTTTTGAACCCCCCTTCCCACTACCATTTCTTTCTGTAATATTTTCTTCCATTTGTCTTGTTTTCTCTACCCTAATTGGATCAATCACAAAATGAATGTCTTCTGCTTGACCTTTCATCTGTGTATTTTATTTTTGATTGTCATAATTCTATCTTATTTTTGAGATACCATGAGATAGATAGATATATATACATACATATATATATATATATATATATAATGTGAATGTACCAGGAGCAAGAGACCCAGACTACTGACAAATCTTAACCCACTCATCAACCACATTAAAATATCCAACTTTAGGACCTATCTTCCAGTGAGAATCTACCTTACTTGTATTGGTTAAAATAATTTTTTCACCAATCATCCCAACTCCTCCATGATCTTCAGTCCAATTAATAAAATTAATGTCAGCCTGTGTATCCCCAGGACTGAGTAAAAAGTACTTATAAGTTATATCAAACACATGAACTATACATTGGAACAATAAATTAGAGTACACAAACAGTATACATAAGTAAAATTATGATAAAAAGCAAAAAATGCCATTATAACACCTTATATACATGCAAATATCCACCTTTTATAAGTCTTATGTACTTAATATTAAGTTGGAATATGTTAGGGTAATCTTAAAAACCTTAAGTATAATGCTACATAATTTTTAAGTACACTTAAAGCTGTTATTTTCATTGTTTTATGCAAAAAACAAGAAATGCGCTTTAAATCACTTAAATATTGATTATATGCGCTATAAATTTAAGAATATTATAAATGTGCTTTGACAGTTAAATTTGTCTCATTTAGGAATATTGATTTGACTATTTAAATGCATAAAAATAAAACTTTTCAAATTTGGTGTTTTTTATGCCAGAAATGGCTTCTGTGTACTGGCCACATACTGCCTGCATTTTTCCTGTGTGAATAGCTTCATTTTTAGCAAAGTTAGATTTTTCAAACTATAATTACCCCAAATTATATTCCTACTGTGGGGAAACACGCTAAAATAGGCGAGAGGCACTTATTTAGTGTCCTAGCTTAATTAATAATGCATTGACCCTCTTTATATGCACTAATTTCATTAATAACCTCACTCTAGGTGCCTTATTTCACTACCACACTTAAATTCACCTAAAATTAGTCAAGGATCTACCTGCGCAAGCGCCTTCCAAGGACTGCATGTAGTTACCCCACATCTCACACCCTTTTTTTGGGTTTCTAGGTGGTTTCTCAGTCAATTTTGGTCATTTTTGAATGGGAATTTCACGTAGTATAATGTCAGTATTAGCCCCATTATTTCTAATGTGAATCCCCCTTATTAGTAAGCTCTTATTAACCTTAATTTTCCCTCTTTAGTCTTTTATATTGATGTATAATACGCATATACTCTCTTTTTTACTTATTCTTTAATTTTGATGGATTTTCCCTATTATTACAGGATTTTGGTGGGTGATATTCTTCTAATTATGTTATGGGTCACTTGTGATGTTGATGGAGATCTCTATTAGTTGGATGGAGGCGTCATTAACTTTTTATTGGACTGGTAAATCAAGGGATTCATTTAGGAAATTATTGTGTATATAAGGAGGAGGTTTTGGGTCTTGTTTTCTACATTCTTTATCATTACAATTCAAATCATATAACCAAACCAATTACAATACATACAAATTAGCACTTTTAAAGTCTTTTGAATAGTATCTGAATAATTAAAATCTATTTTTCTACCAACTATAAGATTGTAAGCCATATATATAATTAGTGAGATTTATATTGCTGAGACCTTTATTTTGGTTTATATTTTACTACTTATTGGATTTGTACTACAGTATTCATATAGGACTACTTAAATCTTCTAGACATAGACCATTCAAGCTAGTTCACGTCCTTGTACTTGACCTCAGCCTGACATGTTCTCTGATGATGTCTAATTTTGAGTCTGCAGGCTTTATATGCATTGTATGTCATGTGCCATACTTTTTCCATCTGGAGATCACTGGAAGTTGCACAGAGCTTGTACTTGACCTCAGCCTGACAATCAGAACCTCAAAGCTTTAATAAAAAATCTAGAAAACTTAAAGATAATAGAGCTACTTCCCTTCTTTACTCCAAACTAATTTTTTTCTAGCCTGAGCTGCCCTATTCATCTAATTAAAAGTCATCAAAATTAAGTAAATTATGAAAAATCAAGAATAATTTATAAAATTATCAGAAATAGTAGAAAAATAGTAAAAATTTTCCCAAAAATTTACAAAATTTCTTGAAACTCTGGACATTAATTTCCCTACACATTTTAGACTGATACTTTCATTTTTTACCTGTAAAATAATTGTGAAAATCTTCACTTGTAAGATTAACCCTTTTATTCCACTTTTAATATTATTTCTGCCTCAATAAAATTAAAAATAAATTAAAATAACTTCTCCAAATCTTTATAACATCTCCCAAAACCCTCTTTAAATAATTCTTAGTGCCGTACTAATCTTTAGGATGCCACAACATGTCCCTAGATTAATAAATAAAACAAAATGTGAGCCTGTCAATTAAAAATACTGAAATAATATTTTTACTACTCCAGGGTTATCTTTCCCAAGTCACAGAAATACATAATATTTTAATTCCTACTCAAGGAAGGAAAATATTCACATGTCACTCAACCTCTCAATAAAACTCTCATCATGAGAATACCTAAGTCAATATTAGTATTTTGGGGTGTCAAATAATTAATTTTAATTGTGAGTTCTTTTAAGTTATAATATTGAGTCTGTCTTCAGTGTTATTGGTCAAAATGAAATAAGTATTTTGTCTTAACACTTAAAAACTGTCTGAAACACAAATGCACAAAAAATAAAGAAATAAAAAAAAACTATAATGCCCTTTCTATTTTTCTACATCCCCCCCAGATATATATATATATATATATTATATCTTCACCCTCAAAAAAATTCTTATCACACCATGTGAAAACAGCTGATGTATCCACCGCTACCTCAGCGCAATGTAGCGGAAAGGTATTTCAAAAGCTGGCCTGCTACGTCGGCTAGTTTTTTCTCACAGTATCCAGGAATTCTTCCCCCCAAAAAAGGGAGATCCTGGTCACCTGATGCAGTGCATCAGATCATCGGATATGCAATCAGTGCCTTAACCAGTCTCCTCTTGCCCCCTTGCCCCACTCTTGACTTCAATTTCCTCTCTTCCATTTTGTTGGTCCTGGCCATAAATGTAAGTTTTTCTTTTTTCTTTTCTCTATTCTTAAAATTCTTCCCACTCTTGTTTTCCTCAAAAATGACTATTGTTTTTTTTGTTTTCTGTTTTTCCTTTTTTTTTATCTAGCTACCCACTCATGGTTTATTCTGTAAGCTTTTCATTTTTTCATTATATTTGTTTCAACCTCAACTTTCTTTACATAAAAACTGACTGTTGCACTTTTTTTTTCATCTAGCTCTTCCCTATTTTCTTCTATCATAAAATATTATTTTTCATTCTATATTTTTATATTTTTTTGTTATTTTAGCTACCTAGTCATTTTATTCAGCAAACAGCACCCAACCCCATCTTTGACTATTAAACACATTAAATGTCAGCCTGTATATCCCCAGGACTGAGTAAAAAGTGCTTATAAGTTATTTTAAAAACATGAACTATACAGGGGAACAATAATTGAGAGTACACAAACAGTATACATAAGTAAAATTATGATAATATACAAAATATGCCATTATAACACCTTATATACACGCATATATCCACCTTTTAAATGTCTTATGTACTTAATATTAAGATGAAAAATGTTAGGGTAATCTTAAGAACCTTAAGTATAAGGCTACATAATTTTTAAGTACACTTAAAGCTGTTATATTCATTGTTTTACGCAAAAAAACAAGAAATGCGCTTTATTTCACTTAAAAGTTGACTATATGCGCTATTAAATTTAGAATATCAAAAATGCGCTTTGACAGATCAATTTGTCTCATTTAGGACTATTGATTTGGCTATTCAAATGCAAAAAAATAACACTTTTCAAATTTGGTGTTTTTTATGCCAGAAATGGCTTCTGTGTACTGGCCACATACTGCCTGCTTTTTTCCCATGTGAATAGCTTCATTTTTAGCAAAGTTAGCTTTTTCACACTATAATTACCCCACATTCTAAGCCCACTGTGGGGAAACACACTAAAATAGGTGAGAGGTGCTTATTTAGTGTCCTAGCATAATTAATAATGCATTGACCTTGTTTATATGCACTAATTTCATTAATAACCTCACTCTTGGCGTCTTATTTCATCACCACACTTAAATTCTCCTAATTTTAGTCAAGGATTTACCCATGCAAGCGCCTGCCAAGGACTGCATGTAGTTACCCCACATCTCACGCTCTTTTTTGAGTTTTTGGGTGGTTTCTCAGTCAATTTTGGTTATTTTTGGATGGGAATTTCACGTAGTATAATGTCAGGATTAGCCCCTTCATTTCTACAGTGAATCCTCCTTATTATTAAGCTATTATTAAACTTAAAAAGTCTCCTTTAGTCTTTTATATTATTGTTTTATACGCATATACTCTCTTTTTGTCTTTTTCTTTAATTTTGATGGATTTCCCTTATTATTACAAGATTTTGATGGGTGTTACTCTTTGAATTATGTCATTGGTTACTGGGGATTTTGATGGGCATGTCTATTAGTTGTTTTGAGGCGTAATTAACTGTGTATTGGATGGTACATCAAGGCAATTATTGGGAAACTCAGTGTGTATAAAAGGAGGAGGTTTTGCGGTCTTGTTTCTACATTATTTATCATTTACAATTTACCAATATAACCAAATAAATTACAATACATATCAATTAGTACTTTTATAAGACTTTTGAATAGTATCTGAATTATTAAATCTATTTTTCTACCAAATACAAAGATTGTAAGCCATATATAAAAATAGTGAGAATTATATTACTGAGACCTTTAATTTTGATTATATTTTACAACTTATCGGATTAGTACTACAGTATTCATATAGGACCATTTAAATCTTCTAGACAACTGACCATTCAAGCTATTTCACATCTTTGTTCTTGACCTCAGCCTGACAATTGGGGACCTTTCCTCAAGAATTCTGTTATAATCCAGTAAGTAAACATTTTCAAAGAAGGTACACGTAAATAATATCCGTATAGAAATATTTGGATAATTACAACAGGTTGGGGTCACTTATATAGTGATTTCAGAAAAAGAAGCCCTGTTATATAATAAAATTTTGATATTGAATCAACAATTTTACCACTAATTTAACATAAAATTGTTATTAGTGGGAGTCTGTCAATAGACCAATTAAATTTGTTATCTTTGCAGATAATAAACCAATTAAACTGATTAATTGTTTTCTTTTAACAGGACACTTAATATTTTCTTTTTATTGGTTTTTAACATTCATTTAATATTTAGAAAGAATCTTACTGACAGATTTTCTTTTTTAAATATAAAAACACGGCTACATATTGTAGACCAGTTAAATCAAGTGACCACATAAAAGCATATTTGACTTTTGGCACTTAAGAATTCACTTCATACCAATAAGTAAGCAATAAAATTGTCTTCAGTGGTATTGATAAATACTGATAAAACTCCTTTTTTGAAGTTTTCATATCTAAACTTTCAATTCTTTAAATTCCACATAAAAATGTGTGACAACAATGAAATCGTAAGTAATAAGGCAAAACCTTATAACTTAAGACCTAGAGCTGAAAGAGCTGTTACAGGAAATCCAAATGGAGGGTCAGGAATTACTAATGATAAACAACACTCCACCAATGTCCCTGGAGGAAAGGGAAAAACTCTTAAAACAAGTGTCAATAAAGAAGTCCAAAAACACGTTGCAAGAGCAAATTCACTCCCTCTCAACCCTAATGAATACCCTAAAAATAAGAATAAACAATATGGTAGACCAGATCAACAATCTGGAGAGAAGGGAAGCACAGTGCTTTATAGAAGTCAACCAGGCTCTAGTGGATATAAAGTCTCATCCACAAACAGTGGCACCAAATACCACAGCAACACCTCCAGCCCCAGAAGAGGACCAAAAAATAACACTCAGAAAATGGAAGTGGGATTGGTATGCCCAAAACTACAACAACCCTCCTCAACAGGGATCGAGCAGTCACCCTTACAGGGGAAAGGCAAGGAGAGGCAGGGGAAGTGGGATAAGACCTTGGTAAGTCATCCAACTTCTTATGATCGATTGTATCAACCTAACAATGAATTACTTATAGGTAATGAGATTGATAGGGAATTATTGGATATAATTGATGAGGATTTAAAAAATTATTCATTTGATAATAACATTTTAAAATTGTCTTTAGATGAGTACAATGTAAATAGTTTTATTGATCACCAGGATAATACTATTAATATAAAATTGGAACCAAATGAATCAAATAATGAGTCTTCTGAGTTGGACACAGAAAAAATAGAATATTTTTTAAAAGAGAATCCAATGGAATCAAAAATAATAAGTAAATTATTATTAAGAATTGAAAAATTGGAAGAGTTCTCAAAAGAGTCAAACAATAATACAGAAAAGGTATTATTACAGCTAACACAATCATTGAGTACCATAGCCAATAGATTAAAAATTATTGAAAATTCAAATAATGAATTAATCAATGAGAATAAAAGATTAAACTCTGAGATTAGAAATTTAGAAAGTAAATTAGAACACTCTCAGAATGTTATGGCCACCATTGAGGGACATGTTAAATTATCTTTTTCAAATGTAAATGATACTCTAACTCATGTACCTGTTATAAAGGATAGGTTACAAAGTGTAGAAATAGAAGTAGCAAACATGTTGAAAAATACTGAAAAAATAAAAGATAAAATGTCTTATGTGGCAAGAGTACCTGTTTTCATGAAACATGCAAATGAAACACCAATGATGGAACATGAACATAGTGTCATGGGCTCTGAGAACAATAAATCAGTAAAAGATGAAATAAATGATCATCTTTCCAAATTAAGTGAATTACTGAATATTCCTCAGGTTAGGGAAGCAAAAACTAACCAAAAGAACTGGCCTAAGTTAGATCAGTACCCATCTTTTGACGGAGATTCAAAATCTGATTGGCAGCAATTCATACAAAGAATTGATAACTTAAAATTTTCATACAAATTACCTGATGAAGAAATTACTTCAAAGTTAATATCTTTATTTACAGATGTGGCCTTATTATGGTTTGAATCTGTATTGAGTGAGGGAATTTATCACTCCTGGAATGAATGGAAGGCACTAATTGAAAGGCAATTTGGTGGCCCAAAATTTAGAATCACTCAACAAAGATTGTATGAAAGAACAAGATATAATCCAAATGCTGGAGATAAACCCATGGTCTTCTTAATGAATTTAATAAAAATCATGAAAGCTATGGATCCAAAAATGGATAATGAAGAGTGGAAAGAAAAAATAATATACAAGTTGCCTATATCAGTTAGAAACATTATTGTAGCTAGAACTGAAACCATCAGAGATACCTCTGGATTCATTAATATATGAAATGAGATATTATTAAACCACAAGTATGAAACCAAGTATAGTAATTACAGACAAAGTGTTGATGTGGTAAAACCTACTACAAGTAAGTTACCAGTGGAGAAGAAAAAATCTTCAGATCCCCTTGTCCCTAACACACAAGAAAATAACACTTGTTACAAATGTGATGAACCTTGGGTTAAGGGTCACATGTGTAAGAAGAGAGTAAATGTTATTGAAACCTCACAGAACTCTGAACCAAGTAATCATGAAAATGAGAACATAGAATCCAGTGAGGATGGTAAAAGTAACATATCTTACAGTGATGATGAAAATGAGATATTTGTATTAGAACAGGATATTATGTTCCTGAATGATGCTATACCTCATACAGACACATCTTTAACTTCCATTGAGGAAGCTGAAATAATTAAAGATGTATCTCATGATACTTACAAAATAAAACCTATCAGAGCATTTGTTATCATATGTGGAAAAGAAATGAATGCCATTCTTGACACTGGGGCTGCAGGTAGTGTGGTTTCAATTAATACATTAATGAAACTTGATAGTAAGTACCAGGAAAAACTAGAACCTGTTCAGACAAAGAACTGGAGGGGTTTTTAGTTCGGTATTAAATCCAATAGGCAAGTTCAAAACTGCTGTATTCTTTAAATATAATAATGGATATGTAAGAGCAGTTTGTGAATTTGTAGTAATGGATAATAATAATTGTAGTGATTGGTTTATTATTGGAAATGATTTATTGACAAAATTTGGCATTAAACTAGATCCTGCAAACAGTTGTTTCACCATAGGCATGAATGGTAAGAGAAAATTCAAAATATGTTCTGAAAATTCAGTGTATGCCATTTCTCCTAAGGAAGAACAACTGAAAGGTGGAAGAACCACCACTGAAATGGTTGAATTGGAAAATGAAATCCAAAATGCCTCTTTCAGTCCTCAACTCTCAAAAATTGAAGATGAAAATATTTTGAGATTGATTAAATCATATCCTATCACCACAGAAAATTTGGGGGGTATTGCTAGCAATACCCCTCATTTAAAAATGTTGGGAAGTGGTTGGAAAGCTGTTGGAAGGCTGTTGGGAGTTCATTGTGAAACCAGATTTAAATTAATTGGACAAAGATTTGGTAATCAGTTAGACCTAGGTTCAACCAAACTCAATCACAGGTTTCTTGGAGCTTGGTGATTACTTTGATTTTGAGCTGAGCACAGATTGAGCAAAGCTTGAACATATCATTTAACATATCATAATATTCACTTTCCCATCTTGTGGAAAGCAAAATTTGATATTCGTTCTAAGAATATCTACATATATTTTCTTGCCAAGTTGGTAACAGAAGGTTAAACTGTAGTATCTCAATTATTACACTAGACTACATAGATATTTGATAAAACATACAATTCAAATCAATTTTAATATTATTGAGATCACCATAAGTGTCTTTCCAAAGACTTACAAAAAGTATGTTAGTATCAAGATATCGTTCTAGGTAGTAGTTTCAATTTGGATTTTGAACTGACATCTAAAGCATTTTACTATTAGACAGAAACATAAATAAGTGTAATAAGAGTGAAATTATTCTATTTTGTGATTATAATGTAACAATAATGCACATTTTTATTGAGAAAATTTTTCTTCCTCCACAAACCAAAATTTACTCTATAGGCTCAAGATTTATTTTTAAGACATATTATTCATTTCAGTTATCATTGATTTACTTCCAATATTTATTAAAAAGATAATAATAATACATGTGAAAGAATTATGAGCTTAGCATAGCATATGCTAAAAAGTTATTTTGTCGTTTTATTCAAAACTGATTCTTCATTTTTTGCTTCAATTCATCTTTTAACAACCACTATCTTCAGATACTATTCTTACTTAATATGTCAAGTCTCAGATGTGTTGGACAGTTCTCAATAACAATCGATCAAATTTATATGAATGTAATTTCAAGATTTCAAAACTCACCGACCCCCACAATTTTACAGCGAGGCCATTCGAATGTTCATATTTTTGGACTATTTGAAGAAAGAAAACCAACCCTTGTTGGTAATCTTTCTCAAGTGCAGAGTCAGCACATTGGACCACTATTGGGTGACATTGGCTCTGGATCTCACCATTTAAACCAAAGAAGTGCCTTGAATCCTATGAAGCCTTTCTATTTTCATGCTTACTTGGTTCCAGTTTTTGGTAATCAGTATCAACTTTGGGGATGCCTCTTTTCTTCAAGTACACTAATCAGTCTTGCTAAAGAAGCATTTTCTTCTGCACAAATCGATTTATGTCCAATCCTGAACTACGACTCCACTATCTTTTTTAATATCCCGCATGTAATTTTTGAAGGCTCTTTCCAAATATCTCAGAGTACTCAAGATTGGAAAGCTGATCAACTTATCCGAGGAATCAAAACAGTTCTCAAAACACATCAACTTCAAGCAATAAATTTTATGATTGACAATGAACGAATGTTAAAGGAAAAGTTGGATATCATGTGGAGGCACCAGGACAACCATTGGCTTAGAACTGGATTCGATGACTATAAAGATCAGTTTCCTAACAATCAATTGCCGCCTGAAGGAAACGGGTCAATACTTGCTGATGATATGGGTTTGGGAAAGACACTTTCAACTCTTTCTCTTATAAGTGCAACTCAAGGTGAAGCAAGACAATTCCAGGTATCAGAAAATCAAGAAGGTATTAATCGGAGTTCAGCCACACTGATTATATGCCCCCTGGCAACACTATCGAATTGGATCAATGAAATAAGTGTGCACTTTGAAGATAATGCACTTCCTTTCAAGGTTCTTTATGGGAAGGATTGTCAAAATACTAATGTCAATGAGCTACAGGACACTGCTATTGTTTTAACGACCTATGAAATAGCTAGCCCAACGATGTCAAAAAATCAAAGCCAAAAAAAGATACCGGTGACTCAAATGCTCTTTTGGTATAGAGTTGTTTTAGATGAAGCTCAGTTAGTGCCCATTTCTATATCTAAAACTTAAAACTTAATTTTTATTATCAATTTTTATAAATATTCTTTTAGTTACATTAAAAATCCTTACTCGCAGAGGGCTCAAACAATATTTGACTTGGAATCCCAACACCGACTATGCTTGACTGGAACTCCACTTCAGAACAGGCCCACTGACCTTCAAAGTCTCATATTTTTTCTTAGAATCGAAAAGTGGCAAGAAGACTGGTTATGGAAGAATTTCCTTTTTCCAGGTTTGCAAAAAGGAAAGGCTAATTCTATTAAATCAATCAATCACTTAATGAAAGTCATAAGCCTACGTAGAACAAAGGATGCAATTTTGTCTCTTCCAAAAAAGATTCAAAGGGGGATATCGGTTCAATTAGCAGATCCATGGAGGTCTAAACTTGATGTGCTTCAAGAAGGATTCACTGAGCAATATGGGCCCTCCAGAAGCACTGACTTCCCTTGGGACTCATCTGAGTTTCTAAGAGAGCTGATGATTTTAAGAAAATTCTGCAACCATCCAATCTACGAAAATCTGGATGAAACTCCAACTTTTGATTTCACCTGGCAGCATTCCGCAAAGATTTGTCATCTTATAGGCCACTTAAAAAACTTTTTGTCTGGTGAAAGGGATATAAATTTTCCAAAAGCTGTTATATTCTCCAACTTTGCAGACTTTTTGCAGATGTAAGTGATTCTATAATGAATTGTTTTACAAAATTGTGTTGGCTTATTAAAAACAATTTTCTAATATTTCAAAATAGAATAAAAATGGCTTTAGATGACCACAATATTAGGTATACCCAGCTTACGGGTGAACTCAGCCGGACAAAGCAAGACAAAAATATGCATGAATTCCATTTTAATAAAAATTGCCAAGTTTTGGTTGGAACGATTCAGGCTGCAGGAGTGGGTATAGATCTCAGGTGTGCTCAAAATGTATATATAATGGTGAGCTCAATGTCTTTTATTTCATATTAAGAACAAAAATATTAAATTTTTTATATGTTCAATGTTGAAATAGGAGCCAAATTGGAATCCAGCAGTTGAGCAACAGGCTGTTGATCGGCTGTATAGAATGGGGCAGCAAAATGAAGTAAATGTTTTGAATTATTTTGTACAAGGAAGTATAGAATTCAGCATGTATAAGATTCAAAGGAAAAAAATGGAGCTAACAATGTAAGCCAAATTTCATTTCTATAAATTTTAATGATAATAGTAATCATTAAAATTATGTTTTTGTTTTCAAGGCTAAGTGTCCCAAACAGTGGAAATGAGGAGTATGAGTGTGCAAACCTATTATTAAGGGAGTTTGTCAATCACTCACATTAGAGGAACAAAGAATTTCAAGGAGAGCAGGTAAATTTATGGGATTTTGAGGATTTAAAAGTCTGAGTTGTTGAGGATTTAGAGATGCAAGATATAAGGGAGAATAACAGTCATTCGGCAAACCCCGGGGGACATGAGAAGGATTAAGGTTAGGGGATAATGTTGAAACCAAACTGATTCTTTTGTACAAGGCCAAGTCCTTTAGCACACTGCCAGAGTAGGTTGAATTATCTCGAATATCAAAGTGTTGTTGGTCAAGATATTGTGCAACTTTAGAAAAATCTTCAGACCTCCATTGCATTAAGATACGTCTTAACGATCCATCATTATCAATTTCGGTGTCTGAACAACATTTGATGTTTGTGAAAAGGTTGTGATAAGTTTCACAATGTGGAAGTTGTTTAAGAAGTTTAGTTCGGTTAACTGAATTCTAAGAATCTTTGTTATTTGAAATAAAGGTCATAAATAAAAACGGTTGAAAAAAAAGGGATTTTCATACTTTTTTTTTTATTCTATATTTATGCTTTCTCACTTTGATTATTTCTTGAGAGCTATGAGAATCCTTCCCAAGTCTTAATCTATCAGCATGACCTAAAAACCAACGGTGAAGAACTCCTATTTGATTTGAGAAGCTAATTTGAGTTGAGTCAATTGGATATGCAATCAAATTATTGGTTTTTAAGGCATTGTCCCAGTGTTTAATGAGAATATTTGCCAAGACCTGGTTCCATTTGTCAAACCAATCTAGGTTCCAAGCAAAAGTTGATCCTGGGAAACCACACATGCGAAGGTGCTCAATAAAAGATTCACGGAAAATTGGTGGAAACTTTTCTGAAACCGCTGAATTTGATTCTGGATGAGGTAGTTCAAAGGCAATGTTGCAAGAATTCATGTCGAATGATGAAAATCTGTCTAATTGCTCTTCAGTAGGGTTTTGTTTCCATCCATTTGATTCTGGTGACATATCCAAAAGTGAACGACAAAAATTGTGTATAGATCTACAAAAGTGAGAATTGAATGGAGGCAAAGTCTCATTAAAAATTCTATTAAGTGTTCTTGTGTTTGTGGGCAGGTTTCCATGAGGAAAGTAAGAGCTACTAGGGTTCATAAATAATAAGATTAAGAAAGTGTTCAATTAAATTAAACAAAGAGGAAGGATAAATTGTTGAGCTCCAAAACTTTATGATCAAAGTTGATTTAAGGAGAAATATCACAAAAATTAAGAATAAGAAATATTTCGACTTTATGGAATTATAATATGCATAAATTATATTTTTATATGCAACTTGAACTCAAAAGGAATGGTATAAAATAAAGAGAATGATTATGTGATAAAAGCAGACTCATTTAAGAAACGGATTTTTTTTTCTTTTCAAAAAATTCTTCCACAAAAATAATTTGTTAAATGTGAGGCTATGTTCATTTTTTGATTACCAAAAAATTATTTTTGGTCCAATATGATAGTAATACATATTCTTTTGAGTAATTTTTTTCAACCTGAATAAATAGACTAGAGTGTCACTTCATCGCATTTATGTATGAAAAGTTATACAAGGTTTCAGCTTTTATGTAATTCTTTAAGGTTTACACTTTTGTAGCATCTATTATTTGAGTATTTTTGATTTTTTCTTTATAGAAAATTCTACCTAGTACAGACCAATTTTCAAGTTGAAAGAAATATGTTTGTGATTGTTTTTTACAAAATATTTAACTTATTTTTGGGTTTAACTTTGATTTTTGGGGTAATTTTTTAAATAATTATGTTAAAAATATGGATTACTTTTCTTATAGTCCATAACTAAGAATTTTTATCAAAATCAAATAATTATAGGGTAGTTAGATATAACTCAGAAGGCATTTGATAGAAAAATAATTAAGATGCTTGTGCGTACAACAGAATTTTTTCTATGATAGAAAATATTCTGATAAACATGCATGCATTGTTGTACAAATGCAGAGAGTATACAGAATACAAATAAAGTAGACTGCATAACTTTAAATTAATATATAATTTATCCGATTAAAAATTAAACATTTAAACTTAAATAATTTCAACACATATTCCATCATATTCTTTTGATAAAAAAATGTAGCTTATATTAGCTAGTGCCTTTCAAAAAAAGGAATACCTTCAATCGGTAACTTCGAATAGCTAACTTATTCCTACAATTATCACAATTACAATGCCTCCATTTTTTCATGTATGTCAATGTCAAGATCTTGGATGTGTCAATAGAAAGTATCAAACTTCTTCTGGGTCCTTTGAAGTTGGTATGGCTTTCAAAAGCTCTAATTCTTATGCAAAACATCAAGAGGAAAGAAATAGGAAGGCCCAGATGGTTATTTCTTCCAACAATCCACTTAACATTGGAAGTTCCCGCTCCACAGAAACAGTAAGCTGTATATCTATAGTTCAATGTGAGAATTAAAGTCTTTATGATGTTTCAATGATTTATTACATAGGGGCAGTTGCTATTGGGGGCAGAAGTATCTTCAACAGTCTCTAGAAACTCAAATCTCGGGGAACGGTATAGCCAAATAATTATGTGGCAGGCAGCAAAGCTTTCTCTGATTCATCATTTGAGCAAAGAAGGTTGTACTCAATTTTTGGATGAAGAAATTAAGAAGCTCAAACTTCTAGGTGATAGTGGAATACTGGATTCTGATAGCATTGTCCGCCTGGTCCCACGCTCGATAGATACAGTTTTTAGTCGATTAAAGCTCAATCAATCATTTTTCACTAAAACATGCTGTCCTAAATGCTTTGCTCTTTATGAGTATAACTCTGAATCTCAACCATCTATACTATGTTGCAATCAACCGTTTCTTTCATCATCAAAGCGCTATTTAAAAATGTTTGGAGCAGGACAAATTGCAGTTAAATGTGATGAAAGGCTGTATTTGATGGAGGAACATCAAGAACATGTAAAATACTTATCTCTTAAAACATTTCATCACCATTCTTTTATCGACTGGCTTAAGGAAAAGATCAAACTGTTCAAATTTGAGCTTCTGATTGAGAAGAAAACCCCTGTGGCAGAACGTGTAGAGTGTGATTTGATGAAGGATGTTTGTGATGGTTCAATTTGGAAAAACTTTCCCATAACCACTCCAGCTCTGGATAGCAATGATGATGAATATACGATAACTTCAGGCAAATTAATGTTTACTTTATATGTCGACTGGTTTAGGCCTGGTGGCAATAGGATTGGAGGTCATCAGAAGTCTGTAGGCAATATTATGATGGTGTGTATGAACCTACCTCAAGAAGATAGATACAAAATGGAAAATCTTTTTTTGTATTCTATTATACCCGGACCAACAGAACCCACAAGTGAACAGCTTAATCACCTTCTAAAACCACTGGTTAATGATCTACAAACTCTATGGGATGGTATATTGATTGAAAAGACACATCTTTATCCACGAGGCCGGAAATTAAGAGTTGCATTGTTCTCTTTGATAGGTGACATTCCTGCAATACGAAAATTGGCTGGCTTTTCGAGTCACTCTGCAAAAATGTTCTGCTCTTTCTGTAATATCTCTAAAGATGAAATTAGTGAAAAGAATGTGGGAAATTTTTCATTACGGAATCATGAGGATCATATGTGCTGGGCAACAAAGTGGAAAAATTCTAAGTCACATTGGGAGCGTGTATCAATTGTTCAAAATCATGGGGTACGATGGAGTGAGCTGAATAACCTTGAATATTGGCGTCCAACTGAATATTGCTCAATTGATGTTATGCATTCACATATGCTTGGCAACCTAAAAGATCACAGTCTAAGCTATTTTCAAATCCAAAATGCAGCAAAAGATCTAGAAAGAAAGCTGGAAAAGGATAAAAATTGGCATGTAAGAGAAGAAGATGATGATTTCTTTTCTGATACTTCACTGCACAAACATTCGAAAAAACGTAGAAGTAGCTTAAGCACCACGAATAATGATGATGATGATACAGGACACACGAGACAGCACAAGCGGCAAAGACGTACGAGTTCAAGACAGTCATCAAGTCATCATGGACTAGATAATGAAGGATTGGGAACAAATCGATCAAGAAGCCAGAGTAGGTCATCCAGCTCCAAATTTATTCCTCCATATAGCGATGTGGCCTCAGTACAGTCTCAAAGCAGTGACAGTAGGAATTCATTGTATAACTTAAGGCAAAGAAGCATTAGCATATCACAGAGTGAAGGATCTCACTCATCAAATGAGACAGCTAGAGATGAAGAAAATAAAAGGAAAGGTAAGGAGAAAGAAAATGAAGGTAGTAGTAATCCACGAATCACAGCAGCAGAGCTACAGGTTGTATGGAAGATGATTGATCAAGTAAGAAGACCTTCCTGGCTAACACGAGTTCCAAAATCAGTAGGATCTAAAAAGGCAGGATCCCTCAAGGCAGCAGAATGGCACATGCTGTATACTCTCTACTTCCCTTTGTCACTTATACCCCTTTGGTTTGAAAAATTTAAAGAATCTGAATCTTCAGCTTCCTCAGCTGATAACCCAAGAGAATATTATCTTCTCAAGTCACTTGTAACATTATGCTCGATCACCAATTTTTTGACATTAAAAAATATACAGACTAATGAGCTTAAAGATCTAGATCAATTTCTGTTAGAGTATCGTGAGTGCCTTGAAGAGGGTTGGAAGAATATTAATGCAAAGCCAAATCTGCATATCACTCAACATTATCCTGAAATGATAAAGCGTCTTGGTCCACCATCAGGTACAGCTACTTGGTCTGGAGAGCGGGTGAATCATATATTATCTGAAATTCCAAACAATCACCATCCACGTATGTAATGTTTGTAAGAAATGATTTAAAAACTCAGCTGTGCTAATTTATTAATATTTACCACAGGAGAGATACCGCTAACAATGCTCAAACATTGGTATCGGAAGTCTAGGGTATTAGATCTTGGTGAAGCTGAAGATAATGATCAATGTGAGACTAAAAAAATCCATATTGATCTCAATAAACAAAACAAATGGATCCATCTAAGTATGGCATTATTTACTAAATGGGTAAGGGCACGAATGGGAAAAGAAACTTCAAGACGGGCTTTGACACCATCGGAGAAAAGTGGGGATCGGGTAGTTGAAAATGTAGCAAGCATATTGATACATGGAAAGAGGTTTACTAGTTACCATCGACACATTGCTAATTCAACAATTGAATTCTACTATGGAAAAGATAGCCAGTTTGGGCAAATTGATGATCTTTTCAGATCAAAGGAAGAGATTGATCAAATATATTTAATAGTAAGTCCTTTCAAAGAGCTCCGTCCAGAAGAAACATCAAAGGATCCCTATGAGCTTTTCCCACAAGTGCATTGTCGGTTAGTAAGAGTAGCCAAAGCAACTCAAATTGTGATTAAGAAAGATGCAATAATTGGACATGCAGCTACTGTCGAGCACAAAAAAGGAATGTTTGGAATCAAAGACGAGGTTGTCACTGCCATTGGACTGCAGACAGTAGTGAGTGAAAAAATTAATCAAATTTATTTTCTGTTGACTAACATCTTTGTGTTAATTTGGGATTCGGGAAATTTGTAGGATTGGTGATATTTGTAAATGGTGAAAGAAATAATTCAATGCTCGATTAAAAAATGCAATGCATCCAACTTACCTTATCATAAACCAGTGAACAATTACTTTGGTTGCTTTTATTGCGAGAGAACCCATGCTTTCAATGAGTCATTTTTATCTTAAATGTAAGAATGAAAGAAATAAAATCATGATAATGAGAAATATGATAAAATTTTTACTTAATGAATGATCTTCTTGCTCATTCATCTACTATAAATAGTTTGACCTTCCAACTTTAGCTGATAGCTATATATTATTCACTTTATTTTTCGACAAGAGAACATACACGTTTACAAGACTATATACATAGTATCTTTTTTTACTTTAGCTTTGATAGGTATAAATTTTAACAACTGATTATTTTTATTTTATTTTATTTTATTACAGTTCATTATGGATGATAATTTTGAAGGGATGTCTGTTGACCCAACCGATTCTGATTGTTTTCCGCCTCAACATACTAATACTGGAAATACTCCTCCACCACCCTCTGCTGATCCACCTCCAGATGCATCTCAATCTGTACCACCTAATCCTAACCCACCACCTAATCCCAATCCAGGCCAAGAGTCTCATTCAGAACCGAGAAATTTTAATCCCAATCATCCTTCTGCTTCTGAAAGTGCTGATCAGCAAGCTGATCAGCTAGGAAGAGATTGGGCTAGTGAAGTATTGAGGGAATTTTTCGGAGACCAATCATCATCTGCTCAGCCTAACCAAGGAGCAAGCACAAGTGGAGCAGGTAAGTAAAATTTGTAGTGTATTCTTTTATTGAAAAATAACCAATTTAATTAACTTATTTGAATTGTTAGTGAATCCCTCAATCATTATGGGTATCAGTGATTACCACAGACTCAATTCAGCAGAGTCTCATGAGCGAGAACGGGGGTTAAGGGCTGTAAGAGGCTTAGTTAGAAGGAATGATGTTCCCAGGAGCTCGGACAGTCTAAATAGAAATATTTACCACTTTCTGAAGTATTGTCTTGGGGGACCAACACAAATATCAAAATATCCTGCGAGCCCAACACCTTTGGAGATTGAAAATTGGAAAGATTGGAGCCAATTCAAACTAAAAACCATTCAAACTGTCCTAACCCAAGTCCAATCTTCTAACCGTGCCAATTCTGCAGCTGATCGACAATTTCTGATAACCAATTCTATAGCCTTCTTGCGATCCAAAATTCGACTACCCGAATTTTTTCCAGCACCTGAGCCTCGAGGACTAAAAGGAGGAGCACCGATCCCACTTTCTGTCAAAAGAAACTTAGAGCGTGAATTGCAAGAAAAAGGTTTTCGGAAATTCATGTTTGATTGGACTTGCCGTGATTTTTCAGAATCAACTTGGAATCAAGTCATGGGAAGCATAGTATGCGACCACTGTACCAGATGGCTCACCACCTTGAATACAATCGATCAGTCAAAGCTTCAGTTCACTCAATGTGTTATTGCGAAATGGGTAGTTAATAAGGGGAAGGAGATGATAAGGTTGTTTGGGCAAGAAGAGGAAAGGGTAGCAAGAGAAAAGATTGAAAAGAGGGCAAGGGCACAAGTAAAACGTTATCGGACCAAGGTAAGTTTTTAATTTTACTTTGCTTTTTGTTATTATGAAGCTGATTTAGTTGGAATTCAGATTGCTAGTGCACGCTACAAGTTAGCAAGAGATCTCTGCAGTGATGTGCCAGGTTTTGTTGTGCTTTTTCATGATACTAGGTGCATCTCTGATATTGAGGAAGGCCCAGCACCAGCCCCAACTGCACCTATCCGAGCTATTCCTGGATGGCGAAATCCTGAACTCAATGATTTGTTTAAAAAAATGGATAAGATGACAAAGGACTTAGCCCATACACCAGCTCAAAAAAAATCAACATTAAAAACATATTCACGGTCATCAGAAAGGACAGTTGCACAAAATGGTATATTCAATGTTCCCAAATACCTCCCCAAGAATTGCTATTCAGCAACATTTTTGCAAGGATTATCTGTGAATGAACGTGAGTCACTTGGGGTTGGAGCTGATATTGATCTGGTAAAGATTCGGGAATCAATTAATAGAGCATCAACATCATCATAACTTAGGTATAACGGTGATCTTCTGTGTAATATAGCTATCTTATATTGAATTTTATGTATTCTGTTTTTTTTCAAAGCAGCTTGGTAAATGTTATAAAGTGATATTGAGAGAGAGTAACATTTTATTTAAGAAAAACAAATAATGTATGAGATATAAAAATGTATTTTCAACAAATTGATGGTCCATACCTCTTTATGTCACATTTATGTATCCATATTAATTTCAATCGAATTTAATGTTGACCAATACATAGTGAATACACGCTATGCCACTTATAATTGCCAGGCATTGCTACCATTAAATATGCCAGTATCAAAAATTAATTTCGATCGAAATTAATGAGCATGATAATCATGAATTTCTGGAGTCAACTGCTTATTTTTATGCATGGTGCCTTGCCAACATTAATTTCGATCGAAATTACTTTTGATACTGGCATATTGCATGGTGTCTATTCCTGGAAAGTGTAAGTGGCATAGTGTGTATTCATTACGTATTGGTCAACATTAATTTCAATAGAATTTAATATTGACATTTTCATATTGAACCCAAACCAGCAAACGACCCAAAAAATTCTTCATAAAACTGCTCATTAATTTCGATCGAAATTAGTGAGCACCATATACATATTGAATGGTAGTTATATCTGGTGTGTGTAAGTTGTAAAGCTTGTGTTCAATGTTTATTGGTCAACATTAATTTTGATTGAAATTAATATTAATGTGTAAATGATATTTACATGCTCAATATGCATTGTAATGTGTTTACTTAACAATAGAGTGCCCTACTTTTCATCTTACATAAAAATGCTTGGTAGCATGTCAAATTCAATTTTTATTAAAATTAATGTTGACATGTTACCATGCATAACAGTAAGCAACTGACTGAATAAATTGATGATAATCATGAACCTTAATTTCGATCGAAATTAATGTTGCCAAGTGCAGATTGAAAAAAAGCTATGCCACTTACACTAGCCAGGCATATTTACTATTTATTATGTATTGGTCAACATTAATTTTTATAGAAATTAATATGGATATGTAAATTTTATATTTACCCTCAACATGTATAGTAAATTTCAATACTTAAAAATACTTGCCGTCCTTTACATGTCATGCAAAAAAGCATTATATCATTTCAACATTAATTTTGATCAAAATTAATGTTGGAATGCCATTATGCATTGAAACAACTAACTGACTGAAAAAGTTCATGATCAAAATGCTCATTAATTTTGATCAAAATTAATGTTGACCAATAAACATTGAACACAAGCTTTACAACTTACACACACCAGATATAACTACCATTCAATATGTATATGGTGCTCACTAATTTCGATCGAAATTAATGAGCAGTTTTATGAAGAATTTTTTGGGTCGTTTGCTGGTTTGGGTTCAATATGAAAATGTCAATATTAAATTCTATTGAAATTAATGTTGACCAATACATAATGAATACACACTATGCCACTTACACTTTCCAGGCATATATACATGCAATATGCCAGTATCAAAAGTAATTTCGATCGAAATTAATGTTGGCAAGGCACCATGCATAAAAATAAGCAGTTGACTCCAGAAATTCATGATTATCATGCTCATTAATTTCGATCGAAATTAATTTTTGATACTGGCATATTTAATGGTAGCTATGCCTGGAAAGTGTAAGTGGCATAGCATGTATTCATTATGTATTAGTCAACATTAATTTCGATCGAAATTAATATGGACATGGACTATGCATAAAATTCCTATAAGTATAGGTAAGCTAAGCAGTTAGATAAACTGGTTTGATCAAGTACACCATATAAAAATTGATGTTTTAATGCCTTGGTTAATTTCGATCAAAATTAATATTAAGCCATGCATGTTGAATTTTATCTATGTCTGTGTAGTCCATGTGAAATGGCTTGTATTCAATATGCAGGGGTCTATATTAATTTTGATCGAAATTATGAGGTTCATTGCCTCATAAATTTGATGGTTTCTGTCAGTGTTTCATGCATGGTGCCATCTGATACTTGTTGATTCCTATCAAAATTAATTTCAACACCAATATATTGAATACAAACCATGGCACTTACAGTACTTGGTCATAGCTAAAATTCAATATGCTAGTCTCAAAATTAATTTCGATAGAAATTAATCAGGATCCATGAAGTTTATCAATAGTGTATGAGTTAAGTTTCAAGTCATATGTTTCATCATTTTCTTGCACCCATTTCTAGGTTATCTCAACAATTTTTTTCAAGTTTTATTATATTAATCAAAACTGTGGTAAGTTGTGAAAAATTAGCTAATCCAAATCTCAAATTGAATATTAATATTTTAATAATTTTGAATGTTGCTTAAGGTATTTCATTGGGTGATTCATAATAATATTTTATCAACTTAGTAGTCCTATAACTTTTGAAAAGTAACAATTTTGGTATAGTTAGGGACAACAATGCAATATCTTGTGCAGACTAAGATATATTGCAAAATAAAACTATTCAATTTTTTTTTTTCCCTTAGTTGTATCCAAGTTTATCAAAGGTTTGGTCACGGTGCCCACACCCTAGCCTGACACTCCTCCTGTCACTTAAAAAACAAATTCTTATCTTAAATTCTAATGTTACCAATTTTATATTTATAATTCATTTCTTGTTTGATGAGGCATATCAGTATATATGTGAATCTCGCATTGTCATCTGAAATTAAATTTAACAAATATTCATAAAGTATTATCCTTTTTTTTCATATAATATACTAATTAAGTGTATCTCCATTGTTTAGGAGTAAATTCTAATTTAAAAAATTTTGTATTTACCCGTGGCAATTTGAATATGGGATATAAATTTGTTATTATTTGTTTTTCACACTAAAAGTCCCCAAAGAATTACTAGTATTTTCTGTTAGCTACATCAAATTTCGCTTCAATATAAACAGATTGTGATTTAGCATGTTACTCAGTTTACCCCACTATGAATAATACATGTTAAAAAAAGCTCAAATAATATAAAATCCCCCTCTTTATGTTTTCTGTTTCTTTCATCCTCACTTTAATTTTAATCTTATTCAATTTTTTATCCTATTAAAATATCAACTTCAATTTTCTAGAATAGAGTTTCTTATAATTATTCATCATATTACATCATAATTTTTTGATATCGAATACTTTTTTTTAATATTCATTAATCAATATGTCTAGTATACAAAATCCTACACCTCCACTTTGTATGTATATCATGTTCCTCTCTCTTAATTTATATATTTCACTTATGTTCTATATCTTTTTTTTTTCAAAAATTTGATTTTCCAGCACCCAAATGTGTTTCATCCCACTCTCTGATTGATACTCGCTTTGAAGCTTTTGAGCTTGCACCATGTCTGCCACATGGCATGGCACCTAACCCTCCTGTACTTAGCAATGAGAGGCAGGAAATAACGAGAGTTCAGTATCGCAATTTACTTGAATTGGCTAGAGATAAAACAGAAGAGCTTGTCAAGATCCTTAACAATAATCCTTCTCCTTCATATTTATCTAACCCTTGTAATGAATTACTCCAATATGTGAAAAGCCTTGAAAAATGTATGTTCATCACCTTTTTTGTCTCCTTTTAAATTAGTAGATAAGATTATTAATATTTTTTTTTCTTCATATATATTTGTAGCTTATGAGGAGGGTATGATTCCTCCTGATGAAGTCATTGTCATTAGGGATGATGATGAGACAGATGAACCATCAGCTTCAACTCATGCTTCAACTTCTAAGGAAAATCTTGAAACACCTGTTATCCGCTCCAAGAAAAAGAGATTATCCCAAGGCTCCTCTTTTGTTCGACGTATTAAACCGGCTTCTGCTAATGAATTTTCTGATGTATCAAATAATAAATCTCAAAAAAAAAGCAAAGGTTTTGATAATGAGTATATTCTTGTTTCCTTTTTTTTTTATTGTTATTCTTTTATCTTTAAAATTCAATCATATATCTCTTTTATTGCTTACATATTGTACTTTTTATCTTTCTTTTGATATTTTGTACCAGAAACTCACCTGCTGTAGATTGTTCCATCCATAAACGCCCTCTCCCTGATGAAGATGATGAAAAGAGCAATGAAAATAGCGATGATCAACTATCAGAATATGAAGCTATGCTTGTTCATCAAAAAAAGCAAAGTTTAAAATCTTCTTCAAGACATGTTGATATGTTTGATAAAGATGATGATTCAAACAGCTCATCACCGAATTCCTTCATTTCTAAGAAGCAATACCCATCACCTCCTAAATTACCTACTTTGACCTCTTTGAAAGCTTCTCTACCAATGAAATCAACTCCAATCAAGATATCGAAAAAACCTCTAACTTATTCACCCTCAGTTCTAAAAGAATCTGATTTGCAGGAGGAATTCTGTAAAATTCATAATTTTTATAAAGGTAGAATCAGCACGGCAAAGGTCCTAAGGTCGTGGTTGGAAATTGTTACTCTCCTCGAATTACGCTCTTCTACTTATTCCCAAGAACCCATGTCAAATATTCCAATGTTTACTTTTCATTGGGAAAAATCTTGTGGAGAAGATTGGCTTTCAAAACTTACTGAGTTATGTAAGTTACCATAATTTTTAGTCTTGACTTTTGTTCTTTTACTTATTTTTTTTTTCCTTTTGTAGCAAATATTTTTTTAGAGATTGATAGCTCACAGCTATGGGTACTCGATAATATTGATTTCAAAAAAATGGAAGATTTATGTGATCCTGATGGTTTAAATACTGAAATTCTTTCCTCAACAAAGAAAACGGATCACCCTGAATCCAATCTTATCCGAATGCTCATGAGATTAATGATCCCAAGTGACCACTGCCGTTCTTCATGGGTATCTCTTATATCATCTTCACTTTATCTGACCGCACATGAATTCAGCCAGCTTCCATCACATCAAAACATTAACTCAGATTGTCCAATTGAACGTGGTCTTCAGCTTCTAGCTCACCTTTCAAATCTGAAGAGTCCGATTTCTGATGGCTTAGAAGTTGGTCCCACTGCACTTCAAACCCGTGATATATCAATGTCAACTCTTCTTCAAATCAGCAATATTATCATTGATATAATTATGTCAATTATCATTCTTAAATCAAAATATTGTGCTGCAACAATATCAAGTGGCAAGACTAGTGAAGCTCAACAATCAAGTGAGAAAAACGAAAATACTGAACTGACTATAAGGAGAGAGAAACAAAAGGCTGCACTAAACAAAATAAATTCTGAATACTCCCACCACCGATATCAATCTTTCACATTCTATATAATTGATGGTGTCCGTGGTTTATTTCTGAGCTCTCAAGATCATAGATTGGCTTCAGCAGCTGATTGCTTGGAGGTAATATCAGAAGTTAAGTTTCTTAATTTACATGAAAAAAAAAATCATTTGATGGAAGAAATAATTTGGAAAAATTTAAATAACTATATTTTAACATTAATAAAACCTTTTATAGGCAAGTGTGATCCATTTCCTTTAAAATTTGATACCCCAAGCCCTCCGGGAATTGCTAGGGCTATTTCTGCAGATTTTCTTAATCACTGGAGCTCCATTCAGCCAGTATCACCTTTTTTTGCTAAACATAGCCTTTCAATAAATTAATATTCCAACATGTAAATAGATAAAGTTCTTTCTATATGATATATCTTGTATAATTCAAGTTATTTTCCTTCAAATACGTCAAAAATGTGACCATCTTTGAAATTTATTAAGTAACCTTTGACATGATTTTCTAAATTAATTATTAAAAAAAATTATTGTAAGTCCAGCAATAACAAAGATTTTAAAATCTACTTATATGATTTCAAATACTTGTATTAAATTCTTAAATATTTTATTGTTTATATAAAAATATGATAACTGCTCTAGTTTTGTTACTTTACCTTTAATATTATATAATCTATTATTTATTACAAATATTTTCGTTGATTGTAACATTTTTAATCAGAAGTAGAACAATTTAAATAATTAAATGAGTACATTCTTAAAAAAATACAATTTAATCTATCATTGATTCAAAATTCTTTCTTCAACTCTTTATTATTACCTTTTTTATTAATAAGCCTGTTTGACCTAAAATACTATACAGTTAATTTGGTAGCATTAAAAGCACATTTTTATGGCTAATATATTTCAAATTCTTTATTATAGTTTTTTTTATTTTAGAACCTTTGCTACCAATTTAATAAAAATGACATTTAAAGATTTCACAACTTATATATTTCCTCAAAAGTAAATCAAATTTTCTTATAATATTATGAAAAAAAATTATTTTATTTCACAAATAAAAGAAATAGATAATACTATAATTATCAAAACTGAAAATGTTACAGCTACTCCCAGTATTTATCATGTTTAAATTTGCATTAAGTTGTGTATATATAATATAAATTTTTAATATTTATATATCTAGATTTTTTAGATTTGTCTTAACATTAGATAAATAATACTTTTCTGATTCTATTTCTTCCTCTATTAAGTCATCTCTTTTCAAAAAAACTCTCAAAGCACTAATCAAATATTCTAACCTAAATTTTTCTGTTTTAATTTCTAAGTATTCTGAAATATCAATATCAAAAACATTAAGCTTTTCTATAGCATGAAAAAGTCTAGTGCTGATTTGAATAGAAGAACCTATCCTAGTGAAGCCAGGAATTTCATGACATCTTGAGGTAAAATGCCTTAGTTGATTGGCAGGCCATAATGTCACTGTTATTCCATTAGTTGCTTCAAAGTTGATTTTACTTTGAATTTCGGGAAACATAAGTTCTCCACCTATTTGTCGTGGTTGGGTCTTATCATACTTCATATGAATGGTGTTTTTTTCTGTATCTTTAGGAAAAAATATTCCTAAAGTATACTCACTTGCATCCTTATCGAGATGAACCTCATTAGAGAACCCATTACCATTCCCTCCAGATGTCCAAGTTAAATTACTAGCAAACGGTACACCGTCTTCTTCACTAGAAACTTTTGAAAATCCAGGAATACCAAGTTTTGCGCAAAGATTAGTTGCCTCATTGTACTTTACATATGATATTTTTTTAAAAAAATATTCAAAGTACATTGCAATCCTCTTCATTCGTTTTTTATATTCATCCGTTTTTACAATATCATCAGTGTATTCATCTGCAAGGAAAAGCATTCAAAAATTCAGTATTTAAATTAAAAAAAGTGATACTTACGAATATGTAAAGATTTCTTTCTATCTAAAATAAAGCCACCACCAAACATTTTTCCAAAACCACCAGCTCTTTGATGATAACCATTATTTTTAATTTCATGTTCGCAGTAAGAAAGGTCCTTAATGCATCGCACCGTAGCTTCTAACATATCTAGTTCTTTGAGCTCATGAATTTCAAAAGTCTGCACAAGAACATTAGGTATTAAGACACCTTTTGGTTTATAAATACTACATCCAGGAAAAAAATTGTAATAATTATTGCAATCTGTCATATTATTTGCATAAGATCGTGCATAGAAATGTGGCTTCTTCCCGTTTGTATCCATTCCAAGAGCGTTTACAAGTTTCATTCCAGTAGCAATGTCTTTCGCCCACCTATTGTTAGAGTTCTTCCCTGGCCGTTTTTTTTTTTTCAAATCGTTACTCATTGATGGTTCAATCCTAAGAGAATTCAATTTTGATTTAAAATAGAAAAAAATCAAAAATTAGAAAATAGTAACATAATTTCAATTATCAGTCAATGATACCTTTAACTTTATCATATCTTCAATATTAGAAATACAAAAGTTAGCATATCTACATATTAGTAAATTTATATACTTTTTCTTTATTTCAAATATTAAGAAAGCGTTTCAAAGGTATACTTTATTAAATTATACATATAAAGAGTATAGCTTTATCCTGTATGCATTCAGCAAGTACGAGATTTGGCTCTACACTTAATATTAATAATATAATGAAAGTATAACTCCAATACACTAGTAATATTAAAAAATTTATGGAATTATGATATCCACATATATAAAATGAAAAATCTTGCTCTGATCAATATATTGACTTAGAAAGTTATACTTCAATAAATTATTAATTTTTAAATTGTAGCATTGTCCTGTATGCTTTCAGCAAGTACGAGACTTTGAAACAACTTAAAAATCAATAAATTAAAGGTAAAGTACAAACAATCTAATTATTATTATGAAAAGCAAAACATTATCCTGTATGCTTTCAGCAAGTACGAGATGATGTTTTACTTTTCATATTAATAATATAATGGTTGAGAAAGTATTAAAGAAATATAGAAAAATGATAAGCAAAACATGAACTTACATGTCTATAAAATCTTCTTCCATTTGTAGCTGATTGATCAAAATTAATTATAAAGTTTATTTTATAATCACTGTTTTAAAAAATAAATGGTTAGATAAATAAATTGAACATTTTTGATAAGGAATAAAGAAAAGTAAATTGACAAACAAATAAAAAAACTTTAAGTTAACTGAAAAAGAATTTTTTTATAATGAATCGAAAGGGTACAGTAAAAGATACCATAAAAATAAATTCAGAATTAGAATCATTAGATTAACTTGTCAAAAGTGTAAAAAAGTGTAACAAACCAAAATGATATGAAATGCAATAGCAAGAAAAATTTGCTTACCGGTAATCAGATAAGGTCAAGAAAATAGTACCAATAATTCAAAATGATAAAGCAAAAATATGATTGATAATTTTTGAAAAAGGTAAGTGAGAAAGAGAAAGGAAAAATAAATTGGGTGGCAAACAGATGTATATATCATGAATTTTCACTGATCACATTTTCAAAAAAATGCAGCTCTCCAAGTCATATGATAAACTTCATCTAAATTCCAAGAATGATGTTGCCAAGGCACTTTACACAGCATGATCATTTTTTCCTATGCATATACTAATTCCAGCTAGAATTTACTTGGCTGCATGTTGTACAGATGCACATTTGTGGAACACTGAATTTCACATCTAAAAAAAATTGACGCCACATAATTCTAGCTACCATGTTTCACGTAGCTAAAAAACATACACTCATCACATTTAAATTTACATTGCGCCAAAATTAATTCATTTTTGAATTTTTTTAAAGGAAACTATAATGTGCACCACCTATTTCTAAAATATGAACCTCCGCACCATATTAAATTGGGAGACTTTTAATTATGCAATTTTTTTGCCGTGACCTTTTTCCTGATCTTACTTGGTTCAAAATATTGAAACATGGCCAATGTTGATGAAAGAAACATTTGATTTTGTTTCTATGTGTAACAATGGAAGGCTGTTTCTTACTGGCGAAAGAGTGTTGTATATTTTATTTGAACAAATTTTTATTTTTTTATGTATTTTATTTAAAAAATTTACTTTTTATTGCAGCCAGATTTATACTGGCTGCTTTTTAGAAACCTTAATTTATGACCCAAGCCTTTGAAATTGGCTTGGGTCCCTTACATTGCAATTTAGTACTTCCAGCCAGGTTTCCCCTGGCTGGAAGTGTCTCTTTCAAGCAATCGAAGTCGCTAAAAGCGACTTCGATTGCTTGCTGTAATGTTTGCCACCCTCCCAGCTAATTTACTAGGCTGGGAGGTGGCCAAAGCAGTGTGCAACGCGCGTTGCACAATCGCTACCATATTTCATGCAGCTGATATCAAGTCAGCTGCATGAGATATGCGCAGCATGTGCAATGCGCGCTGCATGCAATGCGCATTACTTGCAGCAGCAATGCATGTTGCATGTGCTGCATGCAGTGCATTGCACAGCCAGTTTTTTTCTGGCTGTGCAATGCACACAGAGAAACCAAAGTCCCTGCAAGGGACTTTGGTCTCTAAAATGGAAGCGACTTTCCCTACCAGGTGCAATCTGGTGGGAAAGTGAGAGAAACGTTAGACCGAAGTTGTTTGAAAGCAACTTCGGTCTTAAAAACATTAAAAATCATAAAAAAAAAAATGAGAAATGTAGAAAAAAAAAAAAATTAAAAATTAAAATGTGAGTAAAAGAAAAAAAATAAGTTCTAGTGATACCAAAAATCCAAGCCAATTTCATTTGGCTTGGTTATTTAATAATTAATTTTTAATACATTAAATTTAAAATTCAAACACCATAAAATATATGAATTTTTTTTATATGAATATTATAAATTTAATCTACCTCTTTCTCATAATTATATTTATAATTTTGTTTTTTTAATTTTTGACATTTAAGTTTATTTTTTGGAAATACAAAATTAAATTTTCAGCTAAATTTTTTAGTAAGGTAAAATAAATTATAAATTTGACATTTTGTAATTGAATAATGAAAAAAATTTTAAATTTATTTAAAAAATATTTTTGTTAGAAGAATACAAATATTTTAAGGGTAGAAATATGGTGCAAATTGTAAGTAAAAAAAATTATATTTTTTTTTGTGAGGGGTTATTTCTATTTTTAAAAATATTTTTCAAAAACATTCATTAAATACTGAATTAAATTACTTTGAAACTCAAATTTTTTGTAAAATAATTAAAAATGAAATAATAATATTGTTGTATTTGATATAAATTTTGAATTGGTAATATTAATGTCTCTTTAAGTAAATTTGAAAATCATTTAAAAAGACCATGTTGATAAGTACTTCATTTTTGATATACAATGGTTATATATATATCTTATATATATTTCTTGAGTGTTATTTTTATATACATTCAATAAAATTTGTAATATAAAATGCCATTTAATAATTAATTAATGTTCAACTTAGTTATAACAACTTCATATTTAATACCAGCCACTAGTATTTACTTTTTAATTTAAAACTCCAATATAATATGAGAGTATCCTTATTTTGTCTGTATGTAATGAACAACAATAACAGACCATAAATGAGTGGGTAGTTAATTACAATAAATAGTTGAAGAATAACCTATAAGAAATGATAAGTTTATCAAAAAGAGTACATTAAAAAAATATACTTTTGAATTTTTTTTGATATAATTTGGGTAGTTAAATGAAAATTTAAATTATCAGACATCAAAATGGATAAAATCTAAAAGTAGTGTTTATATAATAAGCCTCATAAAAAAAAAGGATAAAAAATCTACTATGTAACTAAATTATTAAATATTAAGGTATTATTAAAATTATTGAAAAACTTATTTTACAGTTATAATGAAATCTAAATGTGAAAATAATGGTGGGATAATAGTAAGACTATGTGGAAACACTTTAATTTATACATACTTTCAACTATGTTCAGATAAAAAAATTGTTAAAATTGTATAATAACATCTAGTTAATAGTGATGCAATTTTATTTAGATCAAGAATAAATTTTTCTGAGGAAAAACTAATTAAATTGAGATATGGCCATCTCCTTTCAAGAGATAGAATAATAATAAAAATTTAAAAAATTATAATAAGTATTCTTAATCACCATTTTTGAAAAGTCTCTAGTAAAATTCATTATAATATATCATTCATTGATTACATTATATGGAGTTTCATCTTGAAGTAGTGATGTGCAGCTTTGAACTTATGTTATGAAAAACAAAAAAGTTAAAAAATATATAGTTATACTAATGAAAAAGCCAAAAATAAAAATACTATTATAAATTAAAAAAATAAAACTACATAAATTTTATTCTGCTCTAATGATGGAAGGGTACTATGTATGAATTTCCACATGTTAAATCCAAACCTGCTTTAAGGCTAGTTTACAGGTAGAGCTATTAAGTTTCCTTAAATTCTAAAAATAACTTATGCATTTTACTAATTATTTTTTTCTTGTTTCTTTCCAAAGTTGTTAGAGTTGCTTAATTAATACTGTTATCTTGATTGTAAGATATATAATTTTTTTTGAATACATGATTTATTGTTTCAAAAATTATATTATAAATTTAAATCATTTATTTCATTTTCTAAAGCTTCATTGTCAAAGACACAACTCCATTTTCTATTACTTAACAAATATATAAAATGTGATAGTAAAATTTAAGGAATTTTCTTTTTTAGAGGGTCAAACTATATTGTGAAGATTTTTATCTAGAAATTCTTGTACTCTAAAACCAAATAATTTTCTCCCTTAAGTAAGCCATTTCAAAAATATGAGAATATAAACAAGAATATTAACTTATCTTATTTTTATTTTCTTTACTGAAAGTTTTAGTTCAATCCCTTTTTTTATATGACATTAGTATAAAAACATGGTTAAATGCTACTATATAATTAATTTTTATTATATATATATATATATATATATATATATATGAAATATTTAGAACGTCATCCTTTTTTATTTACTTGAATAAATGGCTCAATTATAATACCCAACACTTATTAATGTTTCCCAAACTCAATAACAAATTTCTCATATGAAATATTAGCTTCTAATATAAGAAGTTTATCTATAGATGATATTCAACATGTGATTTTACTTTTTAGATTCAGCTAAAATTAAACAAAAGGAGAAATCATGCATATGTGTATAAATGGTAACCATATGTTACTTAGAGGATTGTGAAATTCACTCATCAGAATGGTTTAAGTATTAAAATAAATTGAGGTCATTATTTTCTAGTATTTGAAACTAATTAGGAAATTATTCTAAAAATATATTTTAATGTGTATCATGTTTAAAAAGTTGGAAATATGATTTTTGAAAATTGTGAGTTTCTTATGAGATACCAAGCTTTAGTTTACATTGTTTCAAGTAGAATAGAATTTTAGTATTAGAAATTGAAAGCAATGTACCATTATCAGATTTTAACTGTGTTCTACTTATAGAATGATTACATAACATTAAACATTATTTAAATCAAAAAGGTTTAAAAGATATTTAGAGTTTTACCAAATTTCACCATTTATTAATCTTTGATTTGAAAACAAACTATGATGTACACTCACTAGAAATAAGCAATCCCAATTTTAACATAATTTATCAATCCAAAAATAATGAGTCAATTAACATGAAAATATATATTATTTCAAAACCAATTCTCTAGATTTAAAATATGATGCTTTAATGAAAAATTATTACAAAACTTTAATGCAATGAAGTCTCTTAAAAAATTCAAAAATAGAATATCAAAACAAGTAATTTCTGCAAAAAAAACTACTAACTATTGTAGATAAAGCATAAAAATAAGTCATATTTTTTAAAAAAATGATCTAACAATATTTATTTTTGTTAAAAAAATCAAAACATTGTTAAGTTTGCTTGTTATAATAATGTTAAAATCCACTAAACATTATCTAAAGGTGGTAAAATATGTTAAAAATAAGTTGAATTTTATGAGATAAAAATCAACAATTTTGTATCATTTCCTGTTGTGCTATGACTTTATTCCACCCTTTTTATCTGATTCTTCCAGTATTACTTTGCTATGATCACTAGTTTTCAAGTTAAAATTTACAAATGTTCATTATACTTGATAATATGAAAAATAACTCAAACTTTTATAACTACAAAATAAGATTTTGTAACTCCTTCTTTCAATCAATATTTGAAGAAATTTTAGTTTATTTGAGTAATGATTTTAAGAATAACAAAAAAATTGAAATTCACAAGGAATTATTTCCAGAGACTATAATTATTTACTTGTGTAATGCATGAGCTACTTATCAATGATGTAAAACATCAGAAAAGTAAGTTATAGTTATAAATCTACAGATTATACTGTTTCTGGTATATATATCTTCAATAAATCTTTTAAACTTATCTTAGCCTACATACCACACAATAGAAAATCATTATATTAAAAAAGGAAAAAATTCTATGATAATATCATAAAGAATGATAACCATGGATTAATATTCCATAAAAATGGTTAAAAATATTTTAAGAGAACCTAAATCAGTATTCTTTCATCAAAATATATCCTTTTTGTCTTTGTAATTTATTCCAAACAAATTTTTTGAAAGTTGAATCTATATATCTAATGCCAAAACCACTATTAAGTTCCCTCTTAGACTTTTTAAGAAATTATATATATATATATATGCATATATATATATTATTTATCAAAAATTGAAATAAAGAATAAAAACATAATTTTATTTACCTTTAATTATTTAAATATAGAGTATTTTCAGAATGCATTGTGGTTACTTGTGAAGGTTAGAAGATTTGAAGTTGGATTTATGAGTTTTTAGAAGGGCAAATATTGTAAAATTCTTTCATAAATATTTATTTCATAGTTTCAAATGTTGAAATCTACAAACTAATGGGATTTAAAATTATATTGAGATTTAAAATCTGTTTTCTACTCAAGTAAAATAAAATAAAATGATGATATCAAAATTGAAATTAAGTTTAAACTTTTGATATGCTCTATCTTCAATTTTATTGATAGTGCATCAAAAATTTAATAATATTTTTTTCCTTCATCACTTTTTACATAAAAGATAGTTTTATCATTTTATGAATTAAAGATTGCTTATATAAATTTAACATCTATGTCAACTGTTTATGACTATTAATCTATATAATAAATTTTTTAGAAGAAAAAATAACATCAGTATATACTGACTTTGAAATTATTCAATTTAAAATAGTTTACAGGTAGATAATGAAGGGTGATTTCATTTTTGAATATGAACTATAGAAGTCTTATTTTATCAATTTTAATTCTTTTTGAGCTCAAATGTATCCACCGCAACTTAAGTAAGAATAAAAATTATTTTTATTGAAATTTACATGAGAAAGTATGCCTATTATTCAAAATCAAACTTGCTCTAATGGTGTTTTTCAATCATTATTTCCATTCATAACAATAAAAAACATTTCAATTTGCTGATGTTTTAGTTTTTGATATCCCCAAGTTTATATCTCAGGTGTACTATTCACAAAATTATTAAAAATATAATTTTCGAAATACATGATAAACTTGAAAGTGAGGGGGCATTAAATTTTTAAAAATGAATTCTAAATTCAGGATGGATAGTATTTTTTCTATTTTCACAAATGAACAATTTTTCGTTTCAATTAATCCAGAAAGAAAATTTTGTTGTAAGCATATTATATTATATTTATTATGATTTTAAATACTATATTTTCAAGATTTGTGTTTAATATTTCCTGTGAAAGTTAATGTTAATGTGAATTTAAAGTAAGCTTGAAGAAATTTAATCAATAGGCATATTGGATATTTAAAATAATATTTTGCTCCAATCTTGAATCATCCTGGGCTAAAAAATATCCCAAATAAGGTTTTTGTGGGTCAATTTGGATTTAAGTAGGATTAAGTGAGGTTTAATAAAGGACAGATAAAAGGCTAAATTCATTACTAGTGACTTTTTTCTCAAAATAGTTATAAAATATTTATCATTCTGGACTCAAGCTTCAATAAAGTTGAATTGAAACAGAGATAATTTCTAGCAGCACAACACCATATTTACAAAGGTGTAAAATACCTCAAATATTACTCATAATATAGGAAGGCAAGGAATCTACAAAATTCACATTTCAAACGAGGATTTATATTTTGAATTTGAAATTGAGAAATGGAATATTATTTTCCAATTTAAATATCTATTAGTCATTTTAACAAAAGTTTTCAGTAATCAGATTGAATTTTGATGGTATTTTGTTGTAGATTAATCATTTTGATGAGACATTTACTCAAAATTACTGGTTTCGTTTCTAATATTCCATGTGAAATTCATTATGAATCTTTTTGAAAGTGAATAGTTGACATATTGGATATGCAAAAGCTTATGTTAGATCAAAGTGAGATCAAAGGGAGCTTAACTGATGATCAAATTAGGATTTTACAAGATCAAACGGTGATCAATGTAGGTTCATCTTGAGCTCAATCTGTGACAAATCTCTGACTAAATGTAAGGCCAAACAATTTCCTACATGGTGATGATGTGTGCATAATTCAAGCATAGATTTGTGGCTCAACGGAGCTCAAGCAAGGGGTATTGCTAGCAATACCCCCCCATTTTTTCTGTGGTGTATGGCATTTGCTCATGGTTCAAATGAACTAGGATTGGTCAAAGACCATGAGATGAAAATCTCTTTAAGCTGTGATTTGGATAATATTCCTGGCAGCCTGAAAAAGAAACCTTACCCAGCATCTCCTGCAAAAAGGAAAGATATTGAAGACAATATAAAGATGTTGTTGGAAATGGGTATTGTTGAAAAAGTAGACACAACACCTAAGTATTGTGTCATTTCACCAGTATTGATCTCTTATGAAAAAGATAAGGCAAGATTATGTGGTGATTATAGAGCTCTGAATACATACACAGTAGATGATATTTACCCTCTACCAAGGATAGTGTCAGCCTAGATATCCCTAGGACTGAGTATTTCTTATGCTTAAAATAAGATAACCTTAAGTACATTAAGCTTATATCTTAAAAATAAGGTTAAAACAATTATATATATGATTATTATACATTTATATATAATTATTACACTATTATATAACTTGTAGTAGTTTAAATAGCTTATCCATAGCTTAATAATACTTATTAAGGTGTTAATGGAGTCATAATATACTTATCTTAAGTGATATTAAGTAATTATTGACATACATAAGCTTAAATGTATACATAAATCTCATATTCAGTGAAATATGCAGTATATTATGTATATTTAGGTCTATAAGTGGGTTTTAGCCTCTTAATAGCCTATACCCTTAGTTTTTCTGCTTATTTTAGGTCATATGGATGAAATCAGTGGATTCACAATGCCTACAGAAGCATAGACATCTATATCAGGCGCATACACTCAGTTTGGACAACTTAATCTGCTTCCTTGGATGGATATTCACGGATTTATGGGTTGGGAGGTTATTGCTGGGTTAATGTGGATGCTTGGGGATGTTATTGGGGGCTTGGAAACTTCATTTGTTTCCTTTATATCCTTTGGGTTTCATTAAATCTCTTTTGGATTGTTTATTTTACCTGTTTCTTTATGGTATCCGCTTTTATCTGGGTTTTCTATTTATGGTATAGGTCTGTGTTATCATTAATTGTGATGGAGGGTCCTTACTGGAGGTCTGGGTGTTGAATCTTCTTGAAGTGGATGCCATGAGGAGGTGATGGGCCCTCATAGTGCTGTAATTGCCAGGGATAGAAGTGACATCATCTGGATTGAATGTCTGTGCACTCCAAGGGATTTGGGTATAAGTAAGGAGGGATTTTGACGGTTATTTATCATCATTCACTTACTACAATTCAAAAAAACACTAAAATACAGTTATTAGCATTTAGAAATATATTATAAAGCCTTTTATAAGTTGAAATTATCATTATATAAGCTATAACTATATTCTATTTATCTATTTTCCACCACTAGCACGCATTTAAATGCAAGTATTGTGAGTTTTATTTGAGTATAACTATTTTATTAGTCTTCTCCTAAGGTTTAATCACTAAATAATTTATAAATAAGTAGTGGGACTATAAATAAACACTATTATATCATACTTAAATACTAGATACACTGACAGATAGATTCTATCCATGCTACTTTACAAGGAGCAAAATATATTTCCTGTCTGGATGGAAACAAGTTTACCACCAGATTCCTGTGGAAAGAAATTCTCAAAATTACTTATTAATAACCACACATATGGGTATATATAAGTATGTGAGAATGCCATTTGGCCCAAAGAATGCACCTTCAGTCTTCCAAAAATTGATGGATAGTGTTTTTCATCAGGAAATGGTTGAAGGATGGCTATTGGTCTATATTGATGACATCATAGTGTTTTCAAAAACATATGATGAACATTTAAATCACCTGAAAAGAGTCTTTCAAAGGATGGATGAATATAATATGACAATTGCATTAAAGAAATGTAAGTTTGGATTTCAATCCTTGAAAGTACTTGGACATGTTGTATCTGGATTAGAAATTTGTGTTGACCAGAATAAGGTGGCAGAAATTAAAAACATTGGGATACCTAAAAATGTAAAAGAGGTTCAAAGTTTTTTGGGTATGTGTGGATATTATAGACAATATATTAAAAATTACCAATCCATTGCAGCTCCTTTAACAACATTAATCAGGAAAAATGAGGCTTCCATTTGGAATAATGAAAGACAACACGCCTTTGTTAAATTAAAGGGGTGTTTAATGACAGCTCCAATATTGGGACTGCCAGATTTAACCCTACCTTTTATCTTGTACACTGATGCAAGCTTCATAGGTTTAGGTGCTGCTTTACAGCAGAAACAGATAATAAATGGAAAATTATCTGAAGTTGTTATCGGTTATATATCCAGAACCTTAAGAAAAACAGAATTAAGGTATGGTTCTACACAGCTAGAATGTTTAGCCGTGGTGTGGGCTTTGGAGAAACTTCATTACTATCTGGAAGACCAGAAGTTTGAACTTATAACAGATTGCAGTGCAGTAAAATCATTACTAAACATGAAAACCCCTAATAGTCACATGTTTAGATGGCAACTAGCTGTACATCAGTACAGAGTATGAATGACAATCACTCATAGAGAAGAAACATTGCATTCTAATTTGGATTTATTATCCAGAAGTCCTTTGCCAAATGATGCTGACAACCCAGCTTATGTACCTGAAAATGAGGTTATACATATATTTGGGATTTATATAGTGGATTTAGAAGAAGAGTTTATGCAAACTATATTGTAAAATTGTTCATCTGATAAGGATTTGACTAAACTATCTACCATTCTTAATGATCCAACAAATTCCTCCATGAGTGCATTAATTAAAACCTTGCCTCCAAAGTATAGAAATGCGTTGGAAAAAGGTAAACTATCAATTGAAGATGGATATATATATTACTGGAAAAGGTTAAGTAATGTAATAGTGATACCACCTTCTATGAAAGAGTTAATGTTGAGTACTTGTCATGATGACATCTTAGCTGGTCATTTTGACTTTAACAAAACATTAACCATAGTTAAAAACACAGCCTGGTGGATAAACATGAAAGAAGATGTACAAAAATACATTGAAACATGTGACTCTTGTCAGAAATCTAAAAGATTAACTGGGAAGAGAGCTGGGTTGTTACAACAAATAGAGCAGCCAAAAGCTCCATGGGAAATTATAAACATGGATTTTGTAACTGGCTTGCCATTAGCAGGAAAAGAAAGTTTCAATTCTTGCTGGGTAATAGTAGATAGATTAACAAAAATGTGTAAATTTATCCCTACCCATAAAGAGGTATCTGCAAAAGACTTGGAACTACTATGGTGGACTCAGATGATGAATACTGCTGGGTTCCCCAAAGCCATAATATCTGACAGAGACCCTAAATTTGCTTCAGAGTTCTGGACATCTTTGATGGAAGTATCAGGTTGTCAATTGAAATTGTCTACAGCACACCATCCACAAACTGATGGGCTGGCTGAGAGAATGATACAAAATTTAGAAGACATGATCAGAAGATATTGTGCCTTTGGATTAGAATACAAAGACAATGAGAAATTCACACATGACTGGGTAACATTAATTCCTGGCCTTGAAATTGCTTATAATAGCACAACTCATTCTGTAACAGAGAAGAAACCATTTTAACTCTGGCTGGGATAAGTACCAAATACTTCAGTAAATCATTTAAATAAATTACCAAGGTTGGATATACACCCTGGTACTAAATCCTTTATTCATATGCAACAAATGTGTAGGAAGCATTCAGAAGAATGCATCCAAAAATTATTCAAATATGAAAAGAAAAGGTGGGACAAATCTCATAAAGAATTTGAATTCAAAAAGGGAGATGAAGTCCTTATATCAACACTACATTATAACTTACAAGGTAATGTTAAATTAAAGGATACCTTTTTAAGACCTTTTGTAGTAAGTAAAATGGTTGGTAATAATGCAGTGGAAGTCATATTAGATGCTCCATATGATAGGAAACATCCAGTTTTCCCTATCTCATTATTGAAACCTTGCCATGCAAATGATCCTGACTTATTTCCAAAAAGAAAGGGAAGGCCTAAAAAGCAACCTGAAGAAATTGTGGAAAAGCAGAGATTGAAAAAATACTCAAGAAAATAATTCTTACTAAAGAAATAGGAGCTGATTATATACTAAGATTTAAAAGGAAATCAAATGAATTTGATAAATGGATACCTGAAAAAGAAATTTCTAATTTATCCACCCTTCATAAAAACTTTAAACAGAAATAAATTTGTGTTCAACCAGCTGAGGGGTTAAAAACAAGTATTCATATTATTTTATTATGTTTTATTTCTTTAAAATATAATCTTTAATGCTACAGAATTAATCTGAATACCTGAAAATTACAAATAAATAAATAAAAATGTATAACTTTTCATTTTTTTATTGTTTTTTTTGGGTGGGCAAGTTTCAGCCTGTATATCCCCAGAACTGAGTAAAAAGTGCTTATAAGTTTTTTTAAAAACATGAACTATACAGGGGAACAATAATTGAGAGTACACAAACAGTATACATAAGTAAAATTATGATAATATACAAAATATGCCATTATAACACCTTATATACACGCATATATCCACCTTTTATAAGTCTTATGTACTTAATATTAAGTTGGAATATGTTAGGGTAATCTTAAGAACCTTAAGTATAAGGCTACATAATTTTTAAGTACACTTAAAGCTGTTATATTCATTGTTTTACGCAAAAAAACAAGAAATGCGCTTTATTTCACTTAAAAGTTGACTATATGCGCTATTAAATTTAGAATATCAAAAATGCGCTTTGACAGATCAATTTGTCTCATTTAGGACTATTGATTTGGCTATTTAGATGCATATAAATAACACTTTTCAAATTTGGTGTTTTTTATGCCAGAAATGGCTTCTGTGTACTGGCCACATACTGCCTGCTTTTTTCCCATGTGAGTAGCTTCATTTTTAGCAAAGTTAGCTTTTTCACACTATAATTACCCCACATTCTATGCCTACTGGGGGGAAAGACGTTAAAATAGGCAAGAGGCACTTATTTAGTGTCCTAGCATAATTAATAATGCATTGACCCTCTTTATATGCACTAATTTCATTAACAACCTCACTCTTGGCACCTTATTTCACTACCACGCTTAAATTCACCTAAAATTAGTCAAGGATTTACCCATGCAAGCGCCTTCCAAGGACTGCATGTAGTTACCCCACATCTCACCCTTTTTTTGGGTTTCTAGGTGGTTTTTCAGTCAATTTTGGTCATTTTTGAATGGGAATTTCACGTAGTATAATGTCAGGATTAGCCCCATTATTTCTACTGTGAATCCCCCTTATTAGTAAGCTCTTATTAACCTTAATTTTCCCTCTTTAGTCTTTTATATTGATATATAATACGCATATACTCTCTTTTTTACTAATTCTTTAATTTTGATGGATTTTCCCTATTATTACAGGATTTTGGTGGGTGATATTCTTCTAATTATGTTATGGGTCACTTGGGATGTTGATAAAGATTTCTATCAGTTGGAGGGAGGCGTCATTAACTTTGTATTGGACTGGTAAATCAAGGGATTCATTTGGGAACTTATTGTGTATGAAAGGAGGAGGTTTTGGGTCTTGTTTTCTACATTCTTTATCATTACAATTCAAATCATATAACCAAAAAAATTACAATACATATCAATTAACACTTTTAAAGTCTTTTGAATATTATCTGAATAATTAAAATCTACTTTTCTACCAACTATAAGATTGTAAGCCATATATATAATTAGTGAGATTTATATTGCTGAGACCTTTATTTTGGTTTATATTTTACTACTTATTGGATTTGTACTACAGTATTCATATAGGACTACTTAAATCTTCTAGACATAGACCATTCAAGCTATTTCACGTCCTTGTACTTGACCTCAGCATGACATGTTCTCTGATGATGTCTAATTTTGAGTCTGCAGGCTTTATATTCATTGTATGTCATGTGCCATACTTTTTCCATCTGGAGATCACTGGAGGTTGCACAGAGCTTGTACTTGACCTCAGCCTGACAATTAGAACCTCAAAACTTTAATAAAAAATCTAGAAAACTTAAAGATAATAGAGCTACTTCCCCTCTTTACTCCAAACTAATTTTTTTTCTAGCCTGAGCTGCCCCTATTCATCTAATTAAAAGTCATCAAAATTAAGTAAATTATGAAAAATCAAAAATACTTTATAAAATTATTAAAAATAACAGAAAAAAAATAAAAATTTCCCAAAAATTTACAAAAGTTCTTGAGACTCTGGACGTTAATTTCCCTACACATTTTAGATCGATATTTGCATTTTTTACCTGTAAAATAATTGTTAAAATCTTGACTTGTAAGATTAACCCTTTTATTCTACTTTTAATATTATTTCTGCCTCAATAAAATTAAAAATAAATTAAAATAACTTCTCCCAAAACCCTCTTTAAATAATTCTTAGTGCCGTACTAATCTTTAGGATGCCACAACATGCCCCTAGACTAATAAATAAAACAAAATGTCAACCTGTCAATTAAAAATACTGAAATAATATTTTTACTACTCCAGGGTTATCTTTCCCTAGTCACAGAAATACATAATATTTTAATTCCTACTCAAGGAAGGAAAATATTCACATGTCACTCAACCTCTCCATAAAAATCTCATTATGAGAATACTTAAGTCAATATTAGTATTTTGGGGTGTCAAATAATTAATTTTTATTGTGAGTTCTTTTAAGTTATAATATTGAGTCTGTCTTCAGTGTTATTGGTCAAAATGAAATAAGTATTTTGTCTTAACACTTAACAACTGTCTGAAACACAAATGCACAAAAAATAAAAAAATAAAATAAAAAACTATAATGCCCTTTCTATTTTTCTACACCTCCCCCCAAATATATATATATATATTATATCTTCCCTCTCAAAAAACTTCTCATCAATCGCCATTACCCATCATTAAAAATCCAACTCTAATAGGAAAAAAAAAATCCTTCCTATTCTCAATAGAACCAATCACCACTTTATTCACTTCATCTTTTGAACCCCCCCTCCCACTACCATTTATTTCTGTAATATTTTCTTCCATTTGTCTTGTTTTCTCTACCCTAATTGGATCAATCACAAAATGAATGTCTTCTGCTTGACCTTTATCTGTATATTTTAATTTTGAGATACCATTAGAAAGATATATATATATATATAATGTGAATGTACCTGGAGCAAGAGACCCAGACTACTGACAAATCTTCACCCACTCATCCACCACATGAAAATATCCAACTTTAGGACCTATCTTCCAGTGAGCATCTACCTTACTTTTATTGTTTAAAGTAATTTTTTCACCAATCATCCCAACTCCTCCATGATCTTTATTCCACTTAATAAAATGAAAGTCCATGGGTTCAAGTTGAAAATCAGGTAAATGATCATTTTCTAGACCATTTTATTCTCTTAGTAGAGAAGCTTGGATAGATTTATGTTAATCACGTTGCATGGGACAGACTGTTAACTCAGGTTTCATGGTAACTGGCTTGTGATCACTCATCACCTTTGAGAAATCAGTTCTGTATGAAAATACTTTAACATCATTCAGTCTTGCTAACAAGTGCAAGATCCAATCAGTGTAAGATAGGACTCTTTTTTTTCACTACAAGTTTTTTTTTAAAAAAAAAGAAAAAAAACTGATTGGTTAATGTAATTGATTTAAATGACCAATCTTCTATGATGAGATAAATTGAAAAATACCTTGAATCATATTTGAAAGTGCCTAAATCAAAGTTATACATTGGATCAAATCTGATTTCATGTTCTTAAAAACCTTGAAAATACATGTCCGGGTTCTAATTGGGTTTTTAACATGTCTTTGGAAAAAAAAAGGAATTTGAACAGGATTCACATCATCAGATGAACACTGCGACAAAATATCCAGGACTTGTTGATATGACAAGTCAACACAATAATTCAGGTCACTAATGGAAAAAAATATATTCCATACATGAGAAATAAATAAATAAGCTAAGCATCTAGAGATAATATTAGAGAAACTAACAAACCCCAATCTAAAACAGATGACTTTTGGTAAATTGAATGTTGATAAACCAAAAAAATTTATGAATATGACTGATCCCACACCGTAAAAAATGAAGAAAAATAAAAATTTGCTAGCTTACCAAGTTTGGACTATTTCCAGGTACAGGGATGGACAGGTGACAGAGTTATTTGGTAAAAATTTAAGCTTAAGGCCAGGAAGAAGTAAAAGTAATCCTACTCTTCAGGCTGGTTGGATCTGAATGAAACTTGAGCCTCTTACAAATTTCCAATTTAGCATGATTCCAGGATTTGACCTGTTCCTGAAAAGCATCCAAATGACTGTTAATAAAGGTAAGATATGTATCTCAAAACCTGCTATATATATATATATATATATATTTAAAATGTGAAAATTGTCATTGGGTAAAAAATCAAAAAAGAGATTGTTGACTTACTTAAATCTGACTGCAGTAGCTCCCTTACTTCTGATTCCCATTGTCCCAGTTCCAACATATGTGGTTGAGACATCAGAAATATCTTTTGAAATAGAAACTGAAGCATAAACTAAAATGAGGATTCCAACCAATTTTTGGCTAGCAACCTTGACCACTGTCTGAGAGGGAGAAGTAAAGGCACATTCCATAGTTTTATGAATGATTTCACCCCACAAATTTTCTTTGAATGGATTATAACAAATATAAGCTTCTGGTGAACCATTGATTTCCTGTAAACTTTTTAACTAGAAGAATGTTTTTTCATGAATGGAAAAATTGCTAAGCTCAATTAGCAGCTGAAAAATAAACACAACCAACACACATACATGCACAGATAATCATAATAAACAAAGGAGAACTCGCCCAATAACATCTAAATCAGCCAAATGAGTTGTGTCAGGTCATAGCCAAGAAGTGAGGCATTCACTAGGCAATTTGCCATGGATGTTCCAAGTTGCAAAGTGGGTCTGCAGGGGAGCGGCTGTCAACGTGGAAGAGGGGGGTGATATGCATGGTGGGTATGCATATGCATGTATGCATCTTCACTTTTTCTATATCAATCACGCGTTTTCTTCCAACACGCGTCCACCCAAAAAATGTCTTCTTCCCTTCACAACCACAAACCCACCAAACTTTCTTCCACTCCTCATCGCCCTCCATCTTCTTCTCAAAATTTCAATTCTCCCGCTACTCCCTCTCTTTCAAATCTTAAGCCTAATCCTATGTCTAATCTTAAACCTCATCTTAAGCCTATTCCTAAGCCTATTCCTATGTCTAAGTCCCTCTTAAATTCTCTTCCTCACAATCAAAAACCCTTCTCCTCCTCCAATTCTATTCCCAAACCTAAGTCTCTTCCTTCCATCGTCCTTCCTTCTTCAAATTCTAAAAAAAGGAAGCGCAATCCTTCTTCTCCTTCCCTCCCTCATCCCTCCACTATCCCTTCTGCTACCCCCAAAGCAACTGACTCTTCCACTACTAATCCTACCGATCTCAATCGATGTCATCAATGTCGTGAACCTTTTCCACCTCAAAGTTCTCTCTCTTGCACCAATTCAAAACCTCGTCCCATTAAACGCCGTCTGGGTGCATCCCTTCCTTCTTCTGATCCTCCTCTTCGGCATGTCAAATGTCATACTACTTATTGTGACAAGTGTCTTTCTAATAGATAGTCGGTTTATTTCTTTTCTTCTTCTTTGTTTCACCTTTTTTTTTATTTTTTTTATTTATTTATTCATTTTTCCTTATCTTTTTCTTTGCCTTCATAGTGGTGAACAAGCTGAGAATATTAGGTCTAGCTCTGATTCTTTGTCTGGATGGCGTTGTCCAATGTGCAAAGACTATTGCAATTGTAGCAGATGCAGGAAAATAAAAGGCTTGCCAGCAACTGGGTTGGTTGCTTATTTCTCATTTCCTGAAGGAATTTGTCTTGTCATTCTTATTTCTTTATCTAATATTTGATGATTTACTTTGGACAGTCGGCTCAGCTCTGCTATAAAACAAGCTGGTGTCAGTTCTGTTCGTGAACTGCTGCAAGTTAACCCTGATGCACGGGTTTGTTTTTTTGGTTATTTATTCTTTCTCACCATGATACGAATCTTAATGTGTTATATATGCCATAATTAGGGCCCTGAAATGTTCAAGTCTCAGTCCACCAAACCTGATAAATTATCCAAAGAACAATCTTTAAAACGGCCCTCTTCAAAAACACATCATAAATCTACTTCTTCTCATCATTCTTCTAAACCTAAACCTGCTTCCAAAGCTAAATCCAAATCTCTAGAAAAATCAACCAAGATCCCCAAATCAATCTCTCCGTCTTCTCATCCCCAGAAATCAAAAAAAACTGGAACCAAAGCCAAAGTCAAAGAAACTGCTGAACTATCACCTCTAAATCCCAGTAACCCGTCTGCGCAAAGCAATCCTGCTCATTCTTCGAAAATGAATGAAAGACGTTTACCGAAATTGGTTCTCGCTCCACGGCAAATTTATGCTTTACCCACCGATCAGCTATCTTCGGATCAAATAAAATTAAGGTTAAATATTCGAGAATTCTTTTATCGGTTTCGTCATCTGGTACCAGGTTTAGGTGCAGGAGACAACAAATCCTTTCGGAATGAATCTCAAAGAGCAACTAAAATTCTTAATAGTATGGATGATATCATCCATTTTTGGATCGAGGATGAAGGCGGCACGAAATCTTTATTAGCTGGTTTAGTTAGACTTGCCTCCAATCAACAGGAAAATGAGGTTGATGGTTCTTTGTTAAGCAATCCTGCGAAAAGTTTACCAGTCTTGAATCACTTGATTAGAGATACTAAAACTCTTTTTTCCAATTCTCAGAATGTTCAAACTTGGAAAAGTCAGTTTTCATGTTACATTTGGAGAGAAGACTTTTTTTAAAATCATATTGATTCTTTATTATTATTATTATTATTATTATTATTATTATTCATTCATTCATTCATGACTTGACAGCTGCAAAAGAATTTCTTCATCTCGAAGGTTTCAAACAACTTCTTCAAACAAGTTCTTCTAATCCTTATCTACCGGGAGTTGAAAATCCATTCCAGAGGTCCAGGAAAACGTTGCCTGAAGAAAAAGTAGCGATTATATCTTGTTTTATTGATCTTGTTTTACCCTGCTGTGTTATTCGAGAAGATATTAATAACGTGAGTAATCAAAAAATAATAATATGGATGTTTGGGCTGCCTATCTATCTATGATATTTTTTTCGCATTTGCAACCATATAGCTTACATCCCTATTGCATCACATCTTTTTATCTTGTTTTTTTTGTTTTAATAAACAGAAAATCGAACGTGAGCGTCAAGCTCGGGCCGAACTTGTGAAGCAACGTTCTAAAATTAATAAGCAAGCCATTCAAATTAAAACTGGCTTAATTCAAGCCATGCCCTCTCAAGAATCTTTAATTGATCAAGAAAAGAAGAAAGTCTCTAGTAAACTTAAAGCAGAGGAAGAGAATCGGTTGAAAGCGTTGGAGAAGTGGAAAACTGAAGTAAGTGTACATATACATCTGTATAGTTGTTATCTTGATGAGCTAATCAAGACATGGGCACTTTTTCTTTACCATCATATTCATACAGTTAGATAATTCGGAATCAAATCATAAGAAACAAATCAAAGAGCTGTCAGTTCAAGGATTTCTTATTGGGCTCATTAATCAATCCAGATTCCAATCAATCGGCCAAGATCTTAGAGGGAATCATTATTTTATTTTAAGTCAAAAAAATGTTGATCAAAGTTATGACCATGGCAATTTATCTGATTTACCATATGCCTGGAGTCATAGTTTAATCATTCATGGCTATAAACCCTCGAGTCATTCATCATTACTTGATCACATTAAACTTCCTGGTGACGGTCTCACTTCACTTTCGAACGACTTGAAACATCCCACCAAAACCTCTGCCATTAACGAAGATAAGGATGGTGATGTTATGCAATCAAATCAACAACAAGAAGAAGACGATGAAAAAAGAGATGAAAACGATGGATGGTTTAGGGTTTCCGACTCTTCCGAAATTAGACAATTGGGATTATGGATTGAATATGAAGCCAAATTGTTGGATTATTATTTGAATTCAAAATCCCCTTCGAGCTCGGGATTGTTGAAACCTAGTCAAGTTCTGAAATCGATGCCAACGTTTTTGAAAGGATGTGTTGGGGATGATAATGAATCAGTTGATGGAAAAGGGTTGGTTCAAAGTCAATCCAAAGTTATTTCTGGGTTGGTAGAGCAGTGTTTTGTGTTTGCTGATTTTGTGGAAGGGAAAGGTGAAAGAAGTTGTAGGGGGAAGAAAGGTGGGAGAGCTGGCTAGATGAGTTTACCTTGTTATGGTTTGTTATAATTGGATGATTTTTGGTTTGGTTTAATTTAATTTATTGTTTTGATGGTTATTTTGGTTTGGGTTGATTAAAGAACTTGAGACTGGATAGTTTAGTTGAGTAGAGTTGGTCTGTTTGTTTGGTTTGGTTTGTTAATTGAATGCCATGCAGTGCAACTTTGTGTGATTGATTGGCTGGTTTTAGTTTAGTTAATGGACAATCAAGAAGGTATAAATGCATTATAATGGTTTTATTTTTTATTATTTTTTTTTTTTTGAGGGGGGGAAAGGTTTCATTTTTAATATTATTTCCCTTTTTTATTTATTTATTTGGTTTGGTTACTTTTTTCTTTTGAAATAAAAATAAAAAATGAAAATAAATAAACTGTGAGCTTGGGATTACATCTTACAAGCCTGGCTGACTTTAGCCTGAAAACTCCATTCCAAGATGCTATGATAAATGGCAGACTTGGGGTTAGAGGGCTCAAACATGAGGTTGAATACTCCCTAGTTTTGTGCTAAGATATAAGATATAAGATATGGGCATGTGTGTATCAGGTGCTGATTCATCATGAGAAAGGGACGGAGTGTGTGATTGATGTAGATGGACCTAAAATAAAAGGATGATGTGTTGAGGTACAGACATGCTGTTTAAGTACACCTATCCTGGGCAGGTGTAGTTCAAGTAAAAATGACTTACTTCACCACAGGATTTTTATTTATTTACTTATTTTTTTTTTTTGGGGGGGGAAAGGGGTGTATGTGTCTTGGCTTGTATGGTAGGTAAGAAAGATTTTAAAAGATTAAATTTAGAGTAGAATGGACATATTTATGGACTTATTATGGTGTAATTAAATATTGTTTATATAACTCTTTATTGTTTTCTTTATTTTCATTCTGATGTTGAACAGTATACAAAGATTTTAATATTATATATATATATTTTTTATATTACAAACATAACTTGACTGCAATGATAAATATTTTAGGAGATAGAACTTGTATTTTGAAAAAGGTTTGAAATTTAGGATCAAGATTAATTGAAACATAAGATTGAATGATTTAAAAAACAACAAAGAATAACAATTTTTTTTATAAGTATCAACTAATAAGATATGAATTCATTCAAGTCAACACAGTCATTGATCAAATAATTAATAAAGTTTAAGGTGTGATAATGTGAGAGATGATGTGAAATTGTTAGGATTTGGTTGAGAGGTGTAGAGGAGGAGCACTATGGAAGCTATGCATTCTAAAGAGGCAGAAGAGTGGATATTGCATTAAGGGGGTTTTATACAGGGCAAGTGCTGTGGAGCACTCCTCATCATGCTCCTCATCAGACACTGTGGAGCCTCTGTGGAGTGCTCCTCATCAGACAAATTATATAGTAATCCAGTTACTTCTTAATCTCACTTCTGTATCAGCATAGTCAGTCCCGTCTCACTGTTGGTAGTCCTAACATAGTCAGTCTAGTTAGTCTCACTGCTTAGTAGTATAGTCAGTCCCGTCTCACTGTTGGTAGTCCTAACATAGTCAGTCTAGTTAGTCTCACTGCTTAGTAGTATAGTCAGTCCTGTACTAGGCTAGCATCAGCGCTAGTAGTAGTCCACCTTCTTAAGCCCTACCATTTTGTCCAATCATAACTAATGCACTACTGAAGAGCAATGAATCCCTCAGGTCAACCTGATGCAACAACCCTTGCTGTAATTCATGAACAAAATGCCAGACTCATGGAAAGGCCCTCATACTGCGGACCAACAGAAGCAGAACTAGATGCTGCCAAAGCTGAGGCACAGGAAAGGCCTATAACACAAGCACTGCTTATTGAAGGCCCGAAAACTGCAGTCCCAGCAATCTTTGATGGAAAGTGGGGCCCCCAGGCAGATCAGTATACATCACTGATAAATCTTTATGTCCTTTTCAACAGTCATCAGTTCCTAGATGAGTGATCAAAAATTGGGTTCACAATCTTCCACCTCACAGACAAGGTGGCACACTGAGCAAGGCCATATACAAAGGAGCTCCTTGGAAATGGCTAGTTGGAAACAGATTTACCTCAGTTCATGGCAGCATTTGAATTAGGTTTTGGTGACCTCAATGTGGCCACAACCTCAGAACATGCTCTCAACCAGTTGCAAAAGAAACTGTCAAGGGGTGCTTTTGGTGTAGAAGATTTTATTGTGGTCCAACAGTGATGAAAGGTGGGAAACACTCAAGATTTCAAAAGAGGTACAAATGTATTATCTTTATAATTTAATACTCAATAAAAAGGTAAAAAGCTTATTATTATTATTACTTTGAAGACTCTAGAAATACACAGTTGTAAATACTAAGGTGGTAATAGTAGTAATAGAATGGGTTGTAAATATAATATTGTTTGTAAAGTAAGTAAGAATGGAATGAATCAAAACAGCCAAATTGAGAGGCCTTATATAGGCAAAAAGGAGAGAAACTAAAGAATTAAAAATTCTATATACATGAGTATCAGAGAAAGAAAAATTCCACAATTAGACATTTCAAATATTAAAGTTGTTCTATAAAGAATGGGCCCATATACTGTATTTATCTGTATATGCCCATTTTATTTTATTTATTTTAATTTTCTGTAAATGTCAAAGTAAAAATAAAAATAAAAATATTTGATTTAATATTTAATATTTTTAGTTTTCTTGTCAGCTGTCATGAGGATGCTGTCACAGAATAAAATATATGAGGAAACAATAGAATTATATCTTTACTTATTTTTACCTATTAATTAGTCCAAATTGTATAAGTAATTAATAAATTAAGTATAAATCATTAAATGAGAGGTAAAGGCATATCTCTACTCTAGTAAACAGCTAATTATTCACTGGGTAAGTTTAGTAGCCTGGATGAGAATCCCTCACTCTAAAAAAATAATAATAATAAATGCTATGATTTTTACTTTTTATATTTCTTTAGTAGATCAGGAAGGTTAGATATCTCTTTCCCAGGAGTCCACAAATTACATTCAGAAGATTTATTCTTGAATCTCAATAAGTATTCTGTACCTTTTTCAGCAGTGACAATTCTGTCATTTAGAATTTTATCCATTTCTGCTGTTTCAGTGATTTCATTAGGGGTTTTCTTTCGTCTTCCCCTCCTTTTGGGAAATAAATCACTATTGGATGTGTAAGGTTTCAAAAGAGATATTGGAAAAACAGGATGTTTCCTGTCATATAGAGAGTACAGGATAACCTCAACTGCATTATCCCCAACCATTCTTCTGACAACAAATGGACCTACAAATGGGTCTTTTAATTTCTTATTACCTTGTAAATTGAAGCAGACTGTAGAAATCAGTACTTCATCACCCTTCTTAAAAGTGTATTCTTTATGGGATTTCTCCCACCTCTTCTTCTCATCTTCAAAAGATTTTTCAATACATTTTTGAGAATGACTTGTGCAAAAATGTTGCATTTGAAGAAATAATTTAACACCAGGATGTAAATCCAATTTAGGTATTTTATTATTGAGATTTGGAGAAGGAGTATATGGAACATATCCAAGCCAGAGCTCAAAAGGCTTTCTCTGAGTAGCAGAATGAACAGTGCTATTTTAAGAAAATTCCAAACAGAGAAGTAAGGTGACCCAATCATGAGTGAACCTGTCATTGTCTTTGTACTAAAGGCCAAGGGCACAATACCTTCTTATCATGTCCTCTAAAGTCTGAATCATTCTTTCAGCTAATCCATCAATCTGGGGGTGATGAGCAGTAGAAAGCTTCAGATCACAACCACAAAAACTCATCAGAGACATCCGAAATTCAGAAGTGAATTTAGGGTCTCTGTCAGAGATTATGGATTTTGTTAAACTAGCAGTATTAAAAATATAAGACCACCATTAGAAGGCTTATACTTTAGTGGAAATATCCTTGTGAGTAGGGATGAATTTACACATTTTTGTGAATCTTTCCACATTAACCCAGCAAGAGTTATAACTGTCTTTACCAGCAATAGGAAATCCTGTTACAAAGTTATTGTTTATAATCTTCCATGGTGCATCAGGAGATTTAATATGTTGCATCAATCCAGATCTTTTTTCAGTTAATCTTTTTGATTTCTGCAAGAATCACAGCATTCAACATATATTTTGGTGTCTTCAGAAATATTAGCCCACCAATCAGTGTTCTTAACTCTGATCATTGTTTTCTCAAAATCAAAATGTCCCACCAAAATGTCATCATGACCAATTTTCAAAATGATTTCTTTCATAGAAGGAGGAATAACAATAACATTACTCAACTTTCTTCTATAATAGAGGTAGCCTTCATCAATTGAAAATTTACCTTTTTCCAAAGCAATCTGGTACATTGGTGGGAAGGTTTTAATTAATGCTTGTATTGAAGCATTCTTTGTATCCTTTAAAATAGTACACAGCTTTTTTAAGTCAGTGTCTTTATCATATGAATCCAGAATAAGCTGTAATAGGTCTTCCTCCATATCAACCACATATATCCCATGAATATGAACAATTTCATCCTCAGGGTCATATGCACAATTAGAGTCATTGTTTGGCAAATGTAACCTTGATAACATATCCACATTTGAGTGAACAATACCAGCCCTATAAATTGTTGTCATCCTTCCTCTGTATTCCTGAACAGCCAGATGCCATTTGAACATGTGTCTGTTAGGTTTTTTTAAGTTCAAGAGAGAATTTACTGCACTGCAGTCAGTGACAAGCTCAAGTTTCTGGTCATCCAGATAATAAAGTAGTTTCTCCAGAGCCCACACAACTGCCAAAAACTCAAGTTGAGTGGCACCATATTTCAATTCACTATTTCTCAAGGTTCTTGAAATATAACTAATTAATACTTCTGATAATTTGTCATTCATAACTTGTTTTTGGAGGAGAGAAGTACCAAGGCCAATGAAACAAAAATCAGTTTACAAAACAAATGGTTGAGTTAAGTCAGGCAAGGCAAGAATAGGTGCTAAAATCAAACAATGTTTCAGGGTCAAAAGCTCTTTGTTTTTCATTGTTCTAGACAAAAGCAACATATTTTTTAGTTAATTGAGTGAGGGGTAATACTATGAATTGATAATTTTCAATGTATTGTCTATAGTATCCACACATTCCCAAAAAACTTTGGAGCTCTCTTACTGTATCAGGAGCTTTTACCTGTTGTATGGCTGCCACTTTATTCCAGTCAACACATATCTTTAATCCTGAGACAACATGACCAAGCGATTTCAAAGAATGAAAATCAAATTTGTATTTTTTCAAGGCAAGTGTCATATTTATCTCATCCATCCTATGGAACACTTTACACAGATGGCTAAGGTGGTCCTCAAGTGTCTTGGAGAATCTGATGATATCATTAATATAAACCATTAGCCATCCTTCAATTATTTCTTGATGGAATGTGTTATCCATAAATTTCTGAATAACTGAAGGGGCATTTTTGGGCCAAATGGCATCCAAATATACTTATATATACCCATATGAGTAGAAATCATCAGAAAATTCTGTGAATTCTTCTCAAAAGGTACATGGTGATATCCTTTATTACCATCTAAACAGCTGATATATTTAGCACCTTGTAAGGTAGCATGAATAGAGCTAGTTCTGGGTAAAGGATAGATATCATCTACAGTATAATTATTTAATGCTCTATAATTACCACATAACCTGGAATTGTCTTTCTCATAAGAAATTAGGACAGGTGAGATAACACAATGTCTAGGTGTTTCAACTACCTTTTCAATAATATTCATTTTTAAAAGGGTAGAGATATTATCTTCAATATCTTTTCTTATAGTGGGAGAGGCAGGATAAGGCTTCTTCTTTAAACTAGCTTGTATTTCAGTTAATTGGAAAGATAAAAAAAGCTTCATTTTGTCTTTTACCAACCCTAATTCATGTGACCCATGAGCAAAGGCCATAGGAAAAGATTTTATCAACTGAATGATGGAATCTTATTCCTCACCAGAAATTTGTTCTCCAAAAGAAGCTATGTCAATTTCAGACAGAAGGGCAGGCATTTATTTTTTAGATCTTCCTCTATATTGAACTACAGAATGACATTTGTTCAATCCTGGTGTTAAAAATTTCTTTGGGGAGGAAATTTTAAATTTTCTTTTCCCATTCAACCCAATTGTGAAGCATTGGTTTGGGGGATCAAGCTTGATGCCATATTTGGTTAATATATAATTTACAACAATGAACCAATTGCTTAAGTTATCATATTTAATAACAACAAAGTTACAAATATCTCTTACAAAGCCATGGTTATATTTGAAAAATACTGTAGCTTTGTATTTATCAATGGGAGACAAAACAGAGCCATAACCTCTCCAATGTTAAGAAATGACAGGAATAAGTTATGATTTATAATCCTGAACAAATGAAGCAAGTGCTTTTTCAGATACAACACTTCCTCCAGAGCCAGAGTCCAAAACAACCTCAATGTTATTTCCATTAATCAAGACAGGTCCTTAAAAGGGGCAATAATAACTGAGATGTCCTCAAGATTTCTTATGATTTCAGCATCTTGAACTGTAGACAAATCATTGTTATTAACGTCAATATTATCTAAATATTGAATATCTTCCTCCAGCATCAAGATTTCATGGTTAGTGTCAGCCTAGGTATCTCCAGAACTGAGTAATTCTCATCTTTAAAATAAGATAACCTTAATTACATTAAGCTTATTACTTAAAAATAAGGTTAAAATACTTCTATATATGGTTATAATACATATATATATAATTATGACACTATTATATGACTTATAGTAGTTTAAATAGCTTAAACATAGGCTAATAATACTTATTAAGGTATTAATGAAGTCATAATATACTTATCTCAAGTGATATTAAGTAATTATAGACATAAATAAGCTTATATGTATACATAAACCTCATATTCAGTGAAATATGTAGTTATATTATGTATATTTAAGCCTATAAGTGGGTATTAACCTCTTAATAGCCTATAAACTTTATTTTTCTGCTTATTTTAGGTCATATGGAAGTATTTGGTGGACTCACAAAACCAACACAAGCATATACACCTATTTCAGGCGCATATATCTAGTTTGGACAGCTCAATCTGCTTCCTTGGATGGATTTTCACAGATTTATGGGATGTGATATGATTACTGGGTTAATATAGATGCTTGGGGATGTTATTGGGGGTTTGGAAAGTTAATTTGGTTCTTTTATATGCTTTGGGTTTCAGTATATACTCTTTGGATGAGTTATTTTACCTGTTTCTTTATGGTATCTGCTTTTATCTGTTTATTCTATTTATGGTATGGGTCTGTGGTATCATTAATTGAGATGGAGGGTCCTTACTGGAGGTCTGGGTGTTGAAACTTCTTGAAGTGGATGCCATGGGGAGGTGATGGGCCCTCACAGTGATGTAATTTCCGGGGATAGAGGTGACATCATCTGGATTGAAGGTCTGTGCACTCCAGTGGATTTTGCTATAAGTAAGGGAGGATTTGATGGGTAATTGGACATCACTTACTTACTAAACTTCAAATAAATATTTTAAAACAATTATTATCATATATAAAAATATTATAAAGTATTTATGAAATGATATTATCTTTTTATAAGCTATAACTATATTTTATTGATCTATTTTCCACCACTAGCATGCATAAAATCCAAGTATTGTGAGTTTATATTGAGAATAACTATTTTATTAGTCTTCCTTTGAGGTTTTATCACTAAATCATTTAATAATAAGTAGTAGGACCATTAATATTTACTATTAAATCATACTTAAATACTAGCACACACTGACGATTGGGGGTCTTTCATTAGTTATTACTTATTATTTAGTATAAGCCTTAGGAAATGATTTATACTCTAGTATATCTCAAAAAAAACAAAATATTTGGGACTGAAGCACATTGGTGGGTCATCATAACTCAGTGAATGCGGAAAAGAACCCTTATAATAATTGTACTAATTTTTTATAATTAAAATTAGATATTTACAGTAGTAACTGTACCCAATATAAACTTAATTTCACTTGGTATTTGGTCACCAATATAACACCCAATTAAATTGGTATTTTCTTAAAGCATGGTAAGCAAATTATTCACTCTTTTAAAGGTCTAGTTAAACATATTATTTTATTTTTAACATATTTTTTCAAATTTTTCTTATATTTTATTTAAATAAATAAAGATATAAATTCAGGGTAAGCTCCAGTGCTTTTATTAGTAATTGTATTGCTAATATTCTTTGTCCACTAATTACCATATAGGTTTTACCTTTTGATGACATGTAAAATTTTTATTTAAGACACAATGAGTGCTCCACACAAAAATTTAGTTGAAAAACCTGCTTATAACACCAGGTCTAAAGCTAAAAACATTGCTCCAGGACATCACCATGGAGGGTCAATCCTACCCATAACCAGAGTCTATGAGTATAGAGAAAAAGGACGCCCTTCTAAAAAAGATAACAATCAAAAAGACTTTACCTCCTCTGCAGGATCAACTGTCCCATCTGGCCAAACAGGTTCTGAAACTAGAGGAATCAAAGTCTACCATGCTAAAGGAGGTAGAGCAGTTGCAAAAAAACTGCAAGGTGGGGTTCCAGCAGATGAATCAAACCTTGGAAGAGTTAAAGGTATGGCATCCAAACCAACATCACCCTACCCAAGGAGGGTCACATCATTCCCAGGAAAAAATCCTGGTAGAGAAATGGAAGTGGAATTGGTTCCACCAGCAGTGGTCAAGCCACAATTGCGACAGGGATCCACCCCCTCATCAGACTGCCTCAGATCACCCCTACAAAGGAAAGAAAAAGGGCCAAAAGTCAGGGCTTTCTCCTATCCTGCGGTAAGTAGATTAACCTCTCAGATTGAACACAGTACTGATGATTACAAAATAGGTAATGTTATTGAAGTAAAATCTATACAGAAAACTGAGGAGGACTTAAGAAAATTAGGTTTTGATGTAGATACACCTGATTTATCTTTTGTTAATAACAACAGTACTATTTATAATAATACAACAGTTAACCCTCAGTTGCAACCACTTATTAGTGAGATGAGAAGTTCACAAAACAGTGAAAAAATTGAGAAGGAAGACATGGAGTACTTTAATAATAACCCAACTGTCCATAGAATTGTTCCAGCATTATGGAATAGAATGACTGAGTGTGAGGAACAGACAGTTAAGCTCACAAGTGATACAATTTTGTCCTTGAAATTGAACATTTCTCAACTGGCAACAAGAAATAAAGAATTAGAGAATGAACACTTGGCTCCAACTCTTAAATATGATTCTTTAAGTAATAAATATAGTGAACTCTCAAACAAATTCTGTGAGTTAGAAAAATTGTATGAAACACATTTATTAAAATCTGAATCAAGAACTAAGTTATCTTTTGCACAAAAAAATCAGAGTGTCTCTGATCTGTTACAAAGATTAACTAAAGTTGAGATTGAAACTGCTAATCTACTAATGAATCAGGATAATCATAAGTATACACAGTATAATAATAATCCATTCATTGGAAAAAATGAATCTCAATCATTTCCCATACCACCACAATAAAAACCATCTGTTGGTAGTGTCAAGTCTGAAAATACAAATGTAAGTCACAAATCCGTGAAAGAGGAAATAAAAGACCATTCATCCTGAGTAAATGAGTAATTGAATTTATGTCAGTATAGTCTAGTATATAAGTATGATATAATAGTGTTATTTTATGGTCCTACTACTTATTAATAAATGATTTAGTGATTAAACCTCAGGGGAAGACTAATAGAATAGTTATACTCAAATAAAACTCACAATACTTGGATTTAAATGCGTGCTAGTGGTGGAAAATAGAAGAATAAAATATAGTTATAGCTTTTATAAAGATAATATCAATTTATAAGGGCTTTATAATATATTTCTGAATACTAATAATTGTATTGAAGTGTTTGTTTGAAGTGTAGTAATTGAATGATGATAATAAACCGTCAAAATCCCCCTTTACTTATACCCAAATCCACTGGAGTGCACAGACCTTCAATCCAGATAATGTCACTGCTATCCCCGGCAATTACAGCACTGTGAGGGCCCATCACCTCCCCATGGCGTCCACTTCAAGAAGTTTCAACACCCAGACCTCCAGTAAGGACCCTCCATCACTATTAATAATAACACAGAGTCATACCATAAATAGAAAACCCAGATAAAAGCGGATACCATAAAGAAACAGGTAAAATAAATGATCAAAAAGAGATTTAATGAAACTAAAAGCATATAAAGGAAACAAATAAAATGTCCAAGCCCCCAATAACATCCCCAAGCATCCACATTAACCCAGAAACATCCTTCCAACCCATAAATCCATGAATAACCATCCAAGGAAGTAATTTTAGTTGTCCAAACTGGGTGTATGCGCCTGATATAGGTGTCTATGCTTCTGTAGGCATTTTGAGTCCACTGATTTCGTCCATATGAACTAAAATAAGCATAAAAACAAAGGTTATAGGCTATTAAGGGGCTAAAACCCACTTATATACCTAAATATACATAATATACTGCATATTTCACTGAATATGAGATTTATGTATACATATAAGCTTATGTATGTCAATAATTACTTCATATCACTTAAGATAAGTATATTATGACTCCATTAACATCTTAATAAGTATTATTAGGCAATGGATAAGCTATTTAAACTATTATAAATTATATAATAGAATAATAATTATATATATATATAATAAAATAATATATATTATTATTTTAACCTTATTTTTAAGATATAAGCTTAATCTAGTTAAGGTTATCTTATTTTAAGCATAAGAAATACTCAATCCTAAGGATATTTAGGCTGACAATTTACCTAAGATTAGTGAAACAAAATCCAATCAGAAGAACTGGCCGAAGATTGATCAGTACCCAACTTATGATGAGGAAGCCAGCTCTGATTGGCAACATTTTATTCAAAGAATTGACAACTTAAAATTCTCATATAAGTTGCCAGATGAAGAAATAACATTGAAATTGATCTCTTTATATAAGGATTTTCCTTTATTATAGTTAGAAGCTGTTTTGAGTGAGGGTAAAGATTAATCTTGGGCTGAATGGAAACAACTAATTGAAAAACAATTTTGAGGTTCTAAATTCAGGCTCACTCAGCAGAGACTGTATGAGAAAACTAGGTATAATCTGTTGAATGGTGAAAAACCTATGGTAATTTTAATTAACTTAAATAAAATATTAAAAGCCATTGAGCCAAACATGGATTTTAATTTATGGAAAGATAAGATAATATATAAATTACCTATATCTGTTAGAGACATTTTTGTAGCTAGAACAATAATGGTTAATGAATATTCTGAATTTATCAATATTTTTAATGAAATATTATTAAACCATAAGTATGAAGCAAGGTACACCACTTATAAACAAAATAATTAACCTGTGAAAAATCAGAATTCAAAACCATTTCAGGAGAAGCAGAAAAAACCTACTGCACCTGTAGTACCTAAAACATATGAGACTAATACTTGTTATAAGTGTAATAAACCTTGAGTTATAGGTCACAAATGTGAGAAGAATATAAATATTGTTGAAAATCAGCATGAATCTGAAAATGAAACAGAAAAAAGTAAATATTCAAGTGATTATGACAGTAATATCTCATATAGTGATTAAAATGAAGTCTGTATGTTGGGAGATGATTTGTCCATCTTTGAAAGTCCAATATTTAGCATGGACTTAAATTAATCTTTAATTAATTTTGTGGATTCTGAAATCATTAGGGATATACAAGCTGATAACTTGAAAATGACACCTATCATGGTTCCAGCTATCATTTCTGGAGAAGATGTAAATATAGTATTGGACACAGGAGCTTCTGGTTTTGTTGTTTCAACAAAAACATTACAGAAAATTGATAGGGAGTATAAGTCTAATCTTGAAACCCTTCAATGTAAAAATTGGAGAGGTTTTGGATCAGTACTACACCCCATTGATAGATACAAAGCTGCTGTTTTCTTTAAACATCAACATGGTTATGTTAGAGTAACTTTTGACTTTGTAGTAATTGACAATACTAATTGTAGTAACTGTTTTATCATTGGAAATAACATTCTGACTAAGTTGGTGTGAAATTAGACCCTGCTAATAATAATTTTACAATTGGCTTGAATGGTAAAAGGAAATTTAAAATAAATTCTTTTAACACAGTCTTACACATTGAGTCAGTAATAAATATTCCTTGCAAAGTAAGAAAATCCAATCAGATGGTACTTCTGGAAACAGAAATTTCAAAAGCATCATTTGGCACTCAAATAAGTAAATCTGAGAAAACAATTATTTTGGACTTAATTAAAGCATTTCCAATGGCTTTTGCACATGGGAACAATGAACTTGGCCTTGTAAAAGATCATGAGATGAAAATTAGTTAAACCTGTAATATGGATAATATTCCTGCTAGTCTTAAAAAGAAACCATACCCTTCTTCACCATTGAAGAGGAAAGACATAGAGGATAATATTAAGATATTATTAAAAATGAACATTCTTGAAAAGGTTGAAACTACACCAAAATATTGTGTAAAATAACCAGTGCTAATTTCTTATGAACAAGATAAATCAAGACTGTGTGGTGATTATAGAGCATTAAATACATTTACAGTGGATGGTATTTATCCTTTGTTAAGGATTGCCTCTATACATGCTACCCTTAAAGGTGCTAAATATATAAGTTGCCTAGATGGAAATAAAGGGTACCATCAAATTCCTGTAGAAAAGAATTCACAGAACTTTTTTTTGATAACAACACATATGGGAATATATAAGTATGTCAGGATGCCATTTGGACAGAAAAATTCTCCTTCAGTATTTCACAATTTAATGGATATAACATTCCATAATGAAATGATTGAAGGATGGTTCATGGTATACATTGATGACATCATAGTGTTCTATAATACATATGATAGACACTTAATCCGTTTAAAGAAGGTATTTCAAAAGATGGGTGAAATAAAAATTAACCTTGCATTGAAAAAATGTCAATTTGGGTTTGAGTCTTTAAAAGTGCTAGTGACAAATCTAGATATGGCTAATATAGATGAATCAATTGATCCTGAAGTTTATGAGACACTTGAAAATTACTCTATCTCTCTCCTGAAAAATGTTCCTGATGTAGCAAATATTAATGATCAATATTTGAGATACATCATCACAAAACAAAACAAAATAATAAATAACTTACAATCAACCCAAGAATTTAATTGCTTGTTAACTGAAAAAGTTTACCAAGCATTGGAAGTTGAGTTGAATAGGGTATCTGATGAATTGTTTAGGTAAAAATTAAATTATGAAAAGAAACTTGCTTTGTGGCAAAATATTAGGAATGATCTATCCAAAGTGATAGAGACTATGTCTATCTGTTTCCAAGAACTAGAAGGTCAGAAATTATATTTGAAAAAACTAAATAACCATTATTCATATCTGAAAAATAAGAATCAATTATCATTTTCAACCTTCAATGAAATAGTAACCAGTATTCCAAGGGTGAAAACTAGGTTAACAAACATTGAGGAACAATTGAATTCATTGTTATTTGACCCAAAATACTCTGTCACTTCTGAGAAGGAAACTGTTCCACAGGCTACTCCACTTGTACCTGAGCCAAGCTCTTCTAGAGGAGTATTATTACAAAATAAACCTGTAGATAGTTCTGAGTTTCCATCAAAAATTGATGATGTACCCTTTTCATCTGCAATTGTGTTAAATAATGAGATTACAGCTCAATTAGAGAAATTAAAACTTCTTCTTACACAGAAATAGAAATATTTAAAGTTTACTATAAATTACCAGGACTACTAATCAACTGAAATAATGAAAATGTATCAAATATCAGGACTAAAATAAACTGAAACAATTAATTTATTATCAATTTTCAGGACTACTTATCAGCTGAAGCATTGAAAATATATCAATTTATCAGGACTAAAATCAAGTGAAATAATTAGTTAATACAATTTACAATCAATTTATTTACTAAGATATTGATATTATTTATTACCAGGAACAAATCAACTGAAATAATAAAATAATATATTTATTATCAGGACCAAAATCAGCTGAAATAATTAATGCAAATTCTTAAAAAAATAACCAATTTATATATTTTATATTTCTCAATTAAAAGTACTAAATTTCAACTGAAATAATTTATTAATACAATTTTTTCATTAAATAATTAATTTATATATTTTTATTATTTTAATTACCAGGACTAATTGTCAACTGAAATAATAAAAAAATATTTTAACTATCATGACAATTAGTCAACTGAAATAATTAAATAATATAATTTTTTAATTAAATAAATTAATTATACTACTTCTAGGACTAAGAACAATTTTGCTCTATCTTGGTCAACTAAGAAAAAAATATTATATACCTGAAACCTCCCCCTGTAATTTGAGCAGTTTAATGCCAACCACAGAGTGCTGAGTAAAAAGATATACATATATTAAAAAATATGCAGAGTGAGACCTACAGATAATAACCACTAAAGTCACTACAAAGATATAGGAAAATTACACTTATATAAACCTAAATCTGGGGAAAGGTTCGAATCCCATTCACAGAAAAAAAGTTAGTCATGTGACTTTGACATTTGTTGTTTGTTCTTTGTCCAAAATATTGCTATAGGTGTTGAACTCAATGTTCCTTTGGTCACTGGAATCAAGATAACAATGGTTGAACAACTATTTGGAAAGGCCCACAGTTTTCAAGGGGTGCTTTTGGTCTAGAAGATTTTATGGTGGTCCAATGGAGATGAATGGTGGGAAACACTCAAGATTTCAAAAGAGGTATGTATTTTTTATCTTTATAATTGAATACTCAATAAAAAGGTAAAAAGATTATTATTATTATTACTTTGAAGACTTTAGAAATACACAGTTGTAAATACTAAGGTGGTAATAGTAGTAATAGAATGGGTTGTAAATATAATATTGTTTTTAATGTAAGAATGGAATGAATGAAAACAGCCAAATTGAGAGGCCTTATATAGGCAAAAAGGAGAGAAACTACGGAATAAAAAATTCTATATACATGAGTATCAGAGAAAGAAAAATTCCACAATTAGACATTTAAAATATTAAAGTTGTTCTATAAAGAATGTACACATATACTGTATCTATCTGTATATTCCCATTTTATTTTATTTATTCTAATTTTCTGTAAATTTCAAAGTAAAAATAAAAATAACAATATTTGATTTAATATTTAATATTTTTAGTTTTCTCTTCAGCTGTAATGAAGTCACTGTCACAGAATAAAATATATGAGGAAAAAATAGAATTATATCTTTACTTATTTTTACCTATTAATTAGTCAAAATTGTTTAAGTAATTTATAAAGTAAGTATAATTCATTAAATGAGAGGTAAAGGTGTATCTCTACTCTAGTAAATAATTAATTATTTATTGGGTAAGTTTAGTAGCCTGGCTGACAGAAACACTCTGTTGCTGAGTATGTGTCCGAATTCCAGGGCCACACCAGCTATGTTACAACATGGGGAGAAGGAGAACTCATGTTTTACTTCAGAAATCAGCTCCCACAAAAATAAGGAATTCAATAATCAGTCACCCTTGTACAACCTTCATCCAAGTGCTCATGGAGCTGGCCATCCAAATCAATAACAAGTTTATGCATCAGCAGATTGATGGTTGGAGTGGCACCCATCAGTGGGGCCAGTGCCAAGGACCCGAACTCCATGGAAAATGATGCAGTAAGTTCATGTGGGGCTAATGGGAGAAAAAGGCTATCTGATGAGGAATACCAAAGCGCATATGCATAGCAGGCTTTGCCTCCAATTTGGGAGTGGTGGTCATCTGGAAAGGGAGTTTAGAGGAAAAATAAGGGTTAGTGAGGTGGAGGATATCACAAGAAAGACCCATGTAAAAGACAGTTCTCAGGGGTGAAGGTTGTGCCCTCCAAGAGCAGATTAGAGGGAAAAGATAAGGGGGACTTAGTAGAGAAATTATCAGTGTGTAATCCACTTCAAGTTAATGATAATTGCATTATACTAAACTTGCCTTTAATGACCCTTGATGCCACAACAAATGTACGAGCCCTACTGGACTGTGGGGCCACATAATGTTTTATTTATAATAAGCTTCTACAGAGAAATAAAATGAAAAGTGAAGAATTGGACAACCCTAGGTATATAATTATGTTTTACAGATCCCCAGGTGGGAGAGGAGAAGTAAGAGAAAAGATTTTTTTCAGGTTTTTGTGTGATGGAAAAGAGTCTCAGTGTAGGTAATATGCAACAAACCTGAAGGACAAGTACAACAAGGTACTGGGTATGACATGGATGGACCAATATAACCCACACATTGACTGGAAGGAAAGGGGACACTGGTGCTAAAGTATTGGCCCCCTTGCCCTTTCAGGGGCCAGGGGCCCACCCCAGAGATTCTTCTGATGTTTTTCTATCATCAGTTGACTTGCCGCCAGAACTGATGCTTTCTCTTAATTCTAAGCAGCAGGCTGGGGATGGGTTGCCAATGGGGAGCACCAGAGAGGGCCAAAAGGGAGAAGAATGGTGCCTAAACAAGGAGAAGGCACACAAGAGGAAGGATTGGGCAGAAGATGGGAAGGTAGATGGCACAGAGAAAGAAATTGTCACCTGGATTTTTCAGGGGTCTGAGGCTCCTCCCGGGAAGCCTCCTGGTGTTCCATTATCACTAGTAGACTTGCTGTGAGAACTGACACTTTCTCTTGATGCTAGGTTTCAAGACTTGGAGGGGAACTGGAAGAAGAGGAAGAGCTGGAATGCAATGCAACAGCTTGGAACATATCTGAAAAGATTACAGCCAAGGTACAGTCCGCAAGGAAATAGTGCCTGAGGCATATTGGGAATTTTTACTGCTGTTTAGAGAGGGAGAAGTCAAGATCCTGCCACCATATCAATCATACAGATTTCCCATTGATCTGATGCCAGGAGCAACCCCTTAATTTAGCCACATAATCCCATTATAAACCCTAGAGTCAACAGCACTAAAAGAGATGATTGATGAAAATTCAAAGAATGGTTTTATTAGGGAATTTAAATCTCCCTGGGCTGCCCCTGTCATCTTTTCAGGAAAAAAGGATGGTTCACTAACACCTTTCATGAATTTCAGAAGCTTACATGCACTGATGTTAAAGAATTTATGTCCACTTCCCTTGACTAGTGAGCTAATTAATATTCCTCAAGTTTCAGAGATATTTACATCCCTAGATATTAGGGCAGGTTACCACAACATATGTGTAGAAAAAGGCAATGAACACAAACTGGGATTATGCACTAAATTTGGTCAATTCAAATGGTTGGTAATGCCATTTGGTCCATGTAATGCATCTACCACTCTTTAACACTTCACTAAAAGAATCTTCAGAGACAGAATAGGGGTAGATGTAGTGGTATACTAGGAGGACATCTTGATTTACTCCAGATCATTGGAAGAACATAAAATACATGTAAAGGACTGTTTGAAGTGCTTGAGGAAGGCCCAGGTATGGTTAAAGCTGGAGAAATGAGTCTTCTCAGTGAGTTAAATCTCTTACTTGGGTATGATAATTTCTAAAAACAAGGTGCAAATGGATCAGGAGAAAGTAAAGGCAGTAACAGAATGGCCAACACCAGCATTAGTAAAGGAGATCCAGTCATTCTTAGGATTTGTAAATTTTTACCACAATTTTATGAAAATTTCTCCCACATTTGCTGACCATTGCATGACCTCACAAAGAAGGAAGCCAAATTTATCTTGAAAAGTAGGCAACAAGATATGTTTGACTACCTGAAAAGACAATTTGTGACAGCATCTATTCTCACAATCCCTGACTTATTAAAGCCATTGGTTCTGGAATGTGACTGCTCAGATTTTGCACTAGGCGCAGTATTATTTCAATACAATGCTGAAGATGTCTTCAATCCAATAGCTTAGTTTTCACAAACACTGCTAGGAGCCAAACTAAACTATGCAATATATGATAAAAAGTTATTGGCACTAGTAGAAGAAGCACACACCTGGTGCCATTATTTGTAAGGAGGGCCTCACAGGTTACAAGTTATTATTTACATGGATCATAAAAACCTGGAAACCTTTCTGACAAAAAAAAAATCAGACTTGATGGCAGGAAAGCTGGGAAGAGCTTCTAAGTAGAATTAACTTTGTTATTACATTTGGACCAGGGAAGAAAAGTGGAAAACCTGATGTGCTATCACAACATCCTGACTTTCACCTAGCACTGGGCCAACTACACACTGTTGGGGTGTTGTTGTTGAAGGGGGACCTTGATGAGGGGGTAATCCTAGACAAAGTGGAATCTTCAGATGAGGATTTTATGGAATGGGTAAGAAGAGGGCAGGAAAAGGATGAAGGAGTGAAGGAGTCAGTGAAGGTGCTTTTCTTGAAGGAGGTACTGGTTAAGAAAGGATTGGAGGAGTATCACCTAGAAGGGGAGGTGCTGTATTGGAATGTGATGATAGTAGCGCCAAATGACAAAGAACTTAAGAGTCATGTGGTTAAATCAAGGCATGATTACCCAATGGAAGGAAATTCAGGACCACTGAAGACTGTGGAGCTGGTAAATCACAACTTTTAATGGAAATCCATGAAGGCATACATCCAGCACTATGTGGTGGCATGTGACTCTTGTCAGAGGAACAAGGTTAGTCCAACAAAAACACCACTGACCCCACTAAGCATTTCCAAACAGCCATTAAAGGAGCTCTTCTATGATCTTATAGTGGAGTTACCCAAGTCACAAGGAAAGAAAGCTATCCTCAGAGTAATTGACCTCTGTACCAAGATGGAGCACTTTGTACCCACCACTACCAAGGTTACATCAGAGGTTTTGCAGACTTAAGGGTGGCCCATGTATGGAAATTTCATGGATTGACTGATATTATAGTATCAGATAGGGGAAGTACTTTTAACTCTAAGTTGTTGAAAGCAATGTATGAGCAACTGAACATTAAACACATATTTTCAACAGCATGGCATCCACAAACTGACAGGCAACCTGAAATAGTTAGTAACAAACTTGAACAATATTTTCTCTACTTTCTTAACTATCAGCAAGATGACTGGGTACAGCCATTACCATTGGCTGAATTCTCATACAATAAATGGGAACATGCTGCAACAGGCATTTCACTATTCTATGCTAACTATGTATAACGCCCAAGATTTACAATTGGTACCCCAACCATTTTACAAGTCCCAGAAGCTGAAGAACGTATTCAGAGAATACTGAGTATATATCAAGAAATAGAGGCAGCTCTCAAATTATCTCAGCAGTCAATGAAGTTTCATCATGATCAAGGGAAGACCCAGCACCAAGCCCGACAGGTAGGTGAAAAGGTTTGGTTAAGCTCACAATTCCTCTCTACATTTCTCCCAAGCACCAAATTAGATCATAAGAAGGTAGGCCCATTTAAGATCAAGTGTAAGGTATCTGAATCAGAATACAAATTGGTGCTACCAATCTCAATGAGGCAGGTAAATATAGTTTTCAAAATTTTGTTGATGGTAAAGTGTCAAGAAGATACAATTCTAGGACTCCCAGAAGAGCCACCGGTGCCAATCCAGGTGGGAAATGAAGAGGAGTTTGAAGTGGAAAAGGTTGCTTCTAAGAGAGTGTATAGGGGAAGGTGCAGTACTTGGTGCATTGGAGAGTTTATGGGCTTGGAGATAGGTCCTGGAAACTGGTGGAAAATTTGGTGAATGCTAAGAAAAAGATGAAGGAGTTTGAGAAGGAGCACAGGGGACAGGAGGGGTAAAAGAGGGGTTAAAGTTAGTATTTGGCTGAAAGATGGGGAGGAGGAGCACTATGAATCCTTTACATTTTAAAGAGATGGAAGAGTGAATATTGCTTTAAGGGGGTTATACAGGGCAGGAACTGTGGAGTGCTCCTCATCGGACAACCTATATAGTAATCCAGTCACTTCTTAGTCTCACTGATGTATCAGCATAGTCAGTCCTGTCTCACTGTTGGTAATCCCAACATAGCACATCTAGTTAGTCTCACTGCTTAGTAGCATAGTCAGTCCCATACTCAGCTAGAGTCAGTGCTAGTAGTTGTCGGTCAGTCATCTAGAAGATATAAGAGAAGAGGGAAGAAAAGAGAGGAGGACAAGAAGGAGATAGTAGTTTAGAAATAAAAGAAATAAAAACAATTGAAATTATTTAATTTATTTGAGAGAAAGCAACGACGAGTGATTTGAGAGGTGACAACAAATTGGTTTTATTAATATTAATATTATTTAAGTAAGAGTTCTGCGCGGCAAACACTATAATTACTATCAGACTTAAGGCAACCTTTAAATTGTTATTTAGAATTTTTAATTAGAATTTAATACTAATAAAAATAATAATAAGCGTAATAAATTTATTTTTAAATTGTTGAGTGTGTAATAAGTGATAAGGCTACAGGGGATTATCCAAGGCCCTTTTATAGGCAATGGGTCCTCTGAAGCGCTACTATATCTGTAAATACAATGATTAGAATGGAATAAAACAAACATATCAAAAGAGTAAATGAAACATAACAATATAGAGAAAAACATGAAACAAATAATTAAAAGCCCAATTAAGAATCCAATTTCCCCGCCATTAATTCCCAAATCAGTAAGTGACAATAGTGAATAACTAAACAAGATTGGAAACATAGGAACTATGAGAAATATAATTCCCACCAGATGGTACATTCTGATTAGAGGACATTTTAAGTGAAACAAAAAATAATTTGATGCAACAAAACAAGCAATTAATCTCAATTTAGTCCAAATTAATTTATTTGTTTTTTCTAACACAATTAAGGGTCAAAAGAAGCGTCCTTAATAATTGTTTAGTATCATATGAGAGGTATTATTTAATATATAAATTTAAGTAATTAATTTAAATATATTATAAATCAAATTTACACTTGTAATTATAATATATGTTTTTTAATTAATTAAATATAAATTTATAATTATTAAATACATAAAAATGCGCCATTATTTGTAGAAGTTATTATATTATGCTCAATTTAATTGTATATAAAAATATATATAACCAATAAATTTAATGTAACACTTGTATATAATAAAATTTTTATATAATTTCATTATACAATAAAATATTAGGTTATATTCATTAAATACAAGTCTTACCCACTTTTTAGGGTTTTATAATTTATATATCATTTACTGGACTCCTGGAATAGCCTGGCTGACACTCCCTCACTCTAAAAAAAACAATAAAAAAAATGCTAAGATTTTTTCTTTTTGTATTTTTTCAACAGAGCAGGCAGATTTGAAATTTCCTTGCCAGGTATCCATGCATCATGTTCAGATGATTTGTTCTTATATCTCAATAAATATTCAGTACCTCTTTCAGAAGTGATAATTCTATCATTGAGAATTTTATCAATTTCTGCAGTTTCTGTGACTTCCTGAGGGTTCTTCTTAGGTCTTCCTCTTCTTTTTGGAAATAAGTCACTGTTGGAAGTATAAGGTTTAAGTAAAGAAATGGGAAAAACAGGATGTTTCCTATCATATGGAGAATACAATACAACTTCTACTGCATTATCACCAACCATTCTTTTAACAACAAATGGTCCTACAAAAGGATCTTTTAATTTGTGGTTACCTTGTAAATTGAAATGGACAGTAGAGATCAACACTTCATCACCCTTGTTAAATGTGTATTCTTTATGGGATTTATCCCATCTTTTCTTTTCATATTCAAATGCTTTATCAATACCACTTTGAGCATGTTTTCTGCAGAGCTGTTGCATTTGCATAAAAGATTTTACACCAGGGTGCAGTTCCAACTTAGGTAATTTATTATTGAGAATTTGAGCAGGAGTGTTTGGGACATAACCCAACCAGAGCTCAAAAGGCTTTTTCTCAGTGACAGAATGAACAGTGCTATTATATGCAAATTCAAGACCAGGCAAAAGAGTGACCCAATCATGAGTAAATCTGTCATTGTCTTTATATTCTAAACCAAAGGCACAATACCTTCTAATCATATCTTCCAGAGTTTGAATCATTCTTTCAGCTAGACCATCAGTCTGAGGATGATGAGCTGTAGACAATTTTAACTCACAGCCACAAATATCCATCAAAGAGGTCCAAAACTCAGAAGTGAATTTTGGATCCCTATCAGAGATAATGGCTTTTGGAAAACCAATAATATTAAACATGTAAGACCACCATAAGAAAGCTAATTCCTTGGTGGATACATCTTTGTGGGTTGGAATAAATTTGCACATTTTTGTGAATCTATCAACTATTACCCAACAAGAGTTAAAGCTGTCTTTACCTGCAACAGGAAGACCAGTGACAAAATCCATATTAATGATTTGCCAGGGAGCACTAGGTGCTTCAATATGTTGTAATAACCCTGCTCTTTTACCTGTCAACCTTTTAGATTTTTGGCAGGAATCACAAGATTCAACATATAATTTTGTGTCTTCAGACATATTAGCCCACCATGCAGTGTTTTTGATTCTAATCAATGTTTTTTCAAGATCAAAATGTCCAGCTAATATGTCATCATGACAAAGTTTGAGGATAGTTTCTTTCATTGAATGAGGAATAACAATTACATTGGTAAGCTTCCTTCTATAATATATATAACCATCTTCAATAGAAAACTTTCCTTTATTTAAAGCATTTTGGTACTTTGCAGGAAGAGTTTTTATTAATGCTTGAATTGAAGCATTCTTAGGATCATTCAAAATAGTAACTAATTTATTTAAGTCAGAATCTTTATCATATGAATCCAGTATTAACTGTAATAACTCTTCTTCCATATCAACTATAAATATACCATGTATATGAACAGTGTCATCCTCAGGTACATAAGCAGGATTGGAGTCATTATTTGGCAGAGGCAATCTGGAGAGCATATCAACATTAGAGTGAACATTTCCAGCTCTGTGGATAATAGTCATCCTTCCTCTGTATTCCTGAACAGCAAGTTGCCACCTGAACATATGTCTGTTAGGTGTTTTGAGGTTTAAGAGAGATTTCACAGCACTACAGTCAGTTACCAACTCAAATTTTTGGTCATCCAAGTAGTAATGAAGTTTCTCAAGAGCCCAAACAACTGCTAAGCACTCCAATTGAGTGGCACCATATTTCAATTCACTATTCCTTAAGGTTCTTGAAATATAACAAATTACAACCTCTGAGGATTTATCATTAATAATTTGCTTTTGGTGAAGGGCAGCACCCAGACCAATAAAGCTAGCATCTGTATAAAGTACAAATGGCTTGTTAAAATCTGGGAGAGCCAATATAGGGGCTGTCATTAAGCAATTTTTCAATGTATTAAAAGCTTTCTGACAGTCATCATTCCAGAGAAAAGCAACATCTTTTCTGGTTAGTCTTGTAAGAGGCAAGGCTATGACCTGATAATTTTTAATATATTGTCTATAATAGCCACACATACCCAAAAAACTTTGGATTTCTCTTACAGAAGTTGGTGCTTTAACATTTTGAATGGCAGCAACTTTATTATGGTCTACACAAATTTGTAAGCCTGACACAACATGGCCAAGGACTTTCAAAGATTGAAAACCAAATTTACACTTTTTTAAAGATAAGGTCATATTGATTTCATCCATTTTTTGGAAAACTCTATTCAAGTGAATCATATGTTCATCAAAAGTTTTAGAAAAAACAATAATATCATCAATATAAACCATGAGCCAACCTTCAATAATTTCTTGATGGAAAGTGTTATCCATGACTTTCTGGAAAACTGAAGGAGCATTTTTAGGGCCAAATGGCATCCTAACATACTTATATATTCCCATATGAGTAGCAATAAGCAAAAAATTTTGAGAATTTTTCTCAACTGGAACTTGATGATAACCTTTATTACCATCCAGACAACTAATAAATTTTGCACCTTGCAAGGTAGCATGTATTGAATTAATTCTGGGTAAAGGATAAATATCATCAACAGTATAAGTATTTAAAGCTCTGTAATCTCCACATAATCTAGCTTTATCTTTTTCATATGAAATCAAGACTGGGGAGATGACACAATATTTGGGGGTGACATTCACTTTCTCAATGATATTCATTTTCAATAATGTTTCAATATTATCTTCAATATCTTTTCTTTTTGATGGAGAAGCAGGATATGGTTTTTTCTTAAGGGAAGGAGGAATATCACTCAAATTACAGGATAAGGTAATTTTCATTTCTTCCTGAACAATTCCCAAGACATGAGAACCATGAGCAAAAGCCATAGGGAAAGAGGTAATAGAGGCAACAATAGAATCCTTTTGTTCATTAGTCAAATGATCACCAAAAGAAGCGGGATTTATTTCATGTAATAAAGCATCCATTTCAGTTGTTGTTCTACCTTTACATTGGGTCAGTGAGTTACAAGATTTCAACAAATGCCCAGAAGGTTTAGGAGAAGAAATTTTGAATTTTCTTTTCCCATTCATTCCTAAGGTAAAGCAATTATTTGCTGGGTCCAGTTTCACACCAAACATGGTTAAAATATCATTTCCCATAATAAACCAATTGCTCAAATTATCATTTTTCATGACAACAAACTCACAAATAGCTCTGACAAAACCACCATTATATTTGAAGAATACAGAGGTTTTGTATTTGCCAATAGGAAATAAGGTAGAACCATACCCTCTCCATTTTTCAGAAGTTATAGGCAATAATTTACTCAAATATTCCTTATCCACTGAAGCCAAAGCTTTTTCAGATACTACACTTCCTCCAGCACCAGAATCAAGAACTACATCAACATTTTTACCATTAATGATAACAGGTGCCTTTAAAGGGGATATAGGAATAGAATTGTTAGTAATATCTTTAATTATCTCAGCATTTTCTACTGAAGATAAATTCAATACACAATCTTCAGATATATTATTTAAATAATGGACATCATGTTCCAACATTAAAACATCTTTAACAGATTCATTGTCATAGGAGATATTACTTTCACAGTCACTGGAAGAATTATTGACATCAAGTTCAATTTCATCAGTGTCTTCATTTTGTTCAACAAGATGAATTTTCTTGTCACAAACATGACCCTTCTGCCACGGTTTGTTACATTTATAACAAGTATTTGTTGCATATTTTTTAGGTGCAACTGGGGCAGAGGGTTTACCAGATTTTTCTGGGAGCTTTATAGAAGGTTTATTTTGATCATTATAAGATTTACTAAGGTAATTCTTTGGTTCATATCTATGGTTGAGTAGTACTTCATTACAGATATTAATGAAAGAAGAATTTTCCCTTACATGCTCAGTTCTAGCAACAATCAAATCCCTAAGAGAATTTGGTAATTTATACAAGATTTTATCTCTCCAAATATCATAATCCATCTTTGGATCAATTGCTCTAAGGATTTTAGTTATTTTCATCAGAAAAACAATGGGCTTTTCAACAGAGGAGGATACATATCTAGTATTCTCATACAGTCTTTGCTGAGATAACCTGAATTTTGAACCACCAAACTGATTCTCAATCAAGGATTTCCAATCATTCCATGTATAATGATTGTTATCTAAGAGGACAGATTCATACCACATCAAGGCTACATTGGAAAATAAAGAAATTAGCTTAGAAACAATTTCCTCATCAGGTAGTTTATAAGATCTCTTTAAATTATCAATTCTCTGGATAAAGTGTTGCCAATCAGAGGAAGAATCACCATCAAAGGTAGGATATTGGTCTAACTTAGGCCAATTTTTCTGACTACTGGGATGGTCCACTTTTTGGTTTGAATTATTCATTAGTAATAATTCCTGAAGTTTAGCCAGGTGTTCAGAAATTTCATTATTTACAGAAACAGCTGGTGCATGACCATCACAAGATTTTTTGCTAGTAGCAAAAGATTTTACAGACTCATTGTCAGTTTGTTTAATGGTTGAAATATGAGGAAGAAAGGATGAACTTTGTTCAGGTTTTTTCCCTTTATTTTTATGCAGCTTATTTGCAGAAATCTCATTTAATTCATTATTGATGGTTAAGGTTGAGAATTTTTCCTGTAGGTCAGACACATAGTTTCTTATTCTTGGAATTTCAGACATCTGGTCATTTACTTTTGCAAGAGATAGAACATTTCTGTCCTCAGAAACTGAGTGTTTGGTACTTAGTGCATGGAAGTCATTTTTTAGCTTCTTAAACTCATTTTGTAGAGATTTTATTTCATTTTTGAATGAATAATTTTCCTCAATAAGGGGTTTCAATTCACTCAATGTCTTATGTAGACTGATATTTCTATCTGAGATAGCTCTATGGTCACTTCTTATTTGTTTTTGTTGACTAAGAACAATATTTAAGGTTTCTTTGATTTTTAAATAAGCTGTATCTTGTACAGAAGAACTCACTTTACATTGCAAGTGTAAATTATTTAATCTATCATTTTCATGGATTAACACGTCTCTCACATGTTTGTCTTTCACAATATTAAAATCAAGGGTATCTTTCAATATTTCCTCAGAAGTTTTTTCAATTAAGGTATAGATTTCAGGGGGAACAGAATCATTTTTAATTGCAAGAGAAGGATTAATTAAAGATGTAGAAGTTAAATGTAAAGGTTCATCAAATGACAATTTGCTAATTACATCAATAGGGCTACTAGTTACAGGAAGCTGTCTTTTAACAGGTTTAACTGTTCTTTCACCATGTTCAATAATATTACCTGCAGAAGAAGATTTATTAGAAAACATACCCAAGTGACTATCAACCAAATTACTTACCATGGCAGAGGAGGAAACTTCCCCTGGGACTGGGTTTGGGATTGTGCTTGGGCCTTCTTTCTCCTGCTTTGTTGGTAGGGATGAGGAGGTGGATGGAAATTGGGTGTTCTGGATGGGCCAGGCTGATGATGAGGAGGGTGTTGCACATTCTGTTGGTAGTGACTCATTAGATAATCCCATTTCCATTGCTCTACTTCCATAGTATTTGGATTTTGGATGGTTGAGCTGGGTGGCTGTGAAGGTTGAGCCTGAAATTGAAGCTGATTGGGAGGCAATTGAGGAGGGGCCTGGGCCTGAATCTGGTTCCTGAGTTCTTGGACCTGATCCCACAATGTGTCTACCTTTGCTTTGTACGTCATATTTTCTGTCTTCAACTCTTTTATATGACTGGATAGGTTGCTGATTTGTTGTGGCAGAGGAAGCTTTTTTATTTTGAAGCCTTTTGGAAGACCTTCTTGAGGCACTAGAGGCTTTACTTCCTTCTGTGGTACTGGGGGAAGGGGGTTTGGTTTGTTTGCATTTCCTGTCATTTCCACATCCTGCAGTATGTGAATTCTTTGTGTTAGCATAAGATTTTTTATGACCAACTTTAGAAGAACTTACAGTGTCAGCATCATAGTCAATTTCTATCTCATCCACTTGCATGTTATCCATTTTTTCTGCCAAATTGTTGGACATACTAGTGGGAAGATTTATATTTTACTTTGTACTTTATAAAAAAATAATCAAAGTTAGTCAATGATTGCTCCAAATAATATAAAAAAAATTTTTTTAATTAATTAAATTATAGAAAAAATAACTTTCAATATAAAGTAATAATTAAAAAATTAATTTTTAAAAAAAAATGGATTGCAAGTTTAAATTGGGAATAACAAGTAAGTTAATTCAACCAATTAATTACCAATATTAAATATGGCAATATATTGGGACTAAGCACAATGTACTTTTAAGTCAACCAAAATTAACAATAATTAATAATAAAAAAAAATTAAATTAATAATTCAATTTGTATTAATAATAATGTTAATTCTTCTAGGACTAAGAGGATTTAACACTCTATAATGGTCAACTAGGAAAAAAAAATTTTTTTAAAATTGAACACTTACACTCAGTGAATCAGCAATTAAGCCACAATCACTGTTATTGCAATAAAAATATAGTAATATGAGTGAGAGGCGCAAAGGTGAACTTACTATAGTGATCGAAAAATCACTTCAAAATAATATAAAAATTAATATTATATAAACCTAAGATGTCGAACCCAAGTTCGAAACACAGTCGCGGCAAAAGTTCTGTTTGCTAGGTGGTCCGTGCGTTTTGTCGTTTGTCGCCAGGCTCGATCGTCGTCGTCGTTTGGAAAGGCCCTCAGTTGTCAGTCAGTCGTCTAGAAGATATAAGAGAAGAGGGAAGAAAAGAGAGGAGGACAAGAAGGAGATAGTAGTTTAGAAATAAAAGAAATAAAAACAATTGAAATTATTTAATTTATTTGAGAGAAAGCAACGACGAGTGATTTGAGAGGTGACAACAAATTGGTTTTATTAATATTAATATTATTTAAGTAAGAGTTCTGCGCGGCAAACACTATAATTACTATCAGACTTAAGGCAACCTTTAAATTGTTATTTAGAATTTTTAATTAGAATTTAATACTAATAAAAATAATAATAAGCGTAATAAATTTATTTTTAAATTGTTGAGTGTGTAATAAGTGATAAGGCTACAGGGGATTATCCAAGGCCCTTTTATAGGCAATGGGTCCTCTGAAGCGCTACTATATCTGTAAATACAATGATTAGAATGGAATAAAACAAACATATCAAAAGAGTAAATGAAACATAACAATATAGAGAAAAACATGAAACAAATAATTAAAAGCCCAATTAAGAATCCAATTTCCCCGCCATTAATTCCCAAATCAGTAAGTGACAATAGTGAATAACTAAACAAGATTGGAAACATAGGAACTATGAGAAATATAATTCCCACCAGATGGTACATTCTGATTAGAGGACATTTTAAGTGAAACAAAAAATAATTTGATGCAACAAAACAAGCAATTAATCTCAATTTAGTCCAAATTAATTTATTTGTTTTTTCTAACACAATTAAGGGTCAAAAGAAGCGTCCTTAATAATTGTTTAGTATCATATGAGAGGTATTATTTAATATATAAATTTAAGTAATTAATTTAAATATATTATAAATCAAATTTACACTTGTAATTATAATATATGTTTTTTAATTAATTAAATATAAATTTATAATTATTAAATACATAAAAATGCGCCATTATTTGTAGAAGTTATTATATTATGCTCAATTTAATTGTATATAAAAATATATATAACCAATAAATTTAATGTAACACTTGTATATAATAAAATTTTTATATAATTTCATTATACAATAAAATATTAGGTTATATTCATTAAATACAAGTCTTACCCACTTTTTAGGGTTTTATAATTTATATATCATTTACTGGACTCCTGGAATAGCCTGGCTGACAGTAGTAGTCTGCCTTCTTAGGTCCTAACAGAAATGAAAGAAAGTTGAGTCAAAGTAAATTTAATAGTTAAATTAAACTTTTGAAAAACAAGATTTAAGTTCAATGACAAAAAAATATAAAAAAATAAAAATGTAAAAATTTAAAAATTTAAAATTTAAAATAAAAAAATGAAAAATAAAAAATAATAATAAATTTAATTAAAAATAAATTAAAATAAAAAATAAAAAATAAAAAATAAAAAATAAAAAATAAAAAATAAAAAATAAAAAATAAAAAATAAAAAATAAAAAATAAAAAATAAAAAATAAAAAATAAAAAATAAAAAATAAAAAATAAAAAATAAAAAATAAAAAATAAAAAATTAAAACTTAAAAATATGAAATATAAAATATAAAATATAAAATATAAAATATAAAATATAAAATATAAAATATTAAAGATAAAATATAAAATATAAAATAATAAATAATAAATAATAAATAATAAATAATAAATAATAAATAATAAATAATAAATAATAAATAATAAATAATAAATAATAAATAATAAATAATAAATAATAAATAATAAATAATAAATAATAAATAATAAATAATAAAGAATAAATAATAAATAATAAATAATAAATAATAAATAATAAATAATAAATAATAAATAATAAATAATAAATAATAAATAATAAAGAATAAATAATAAATAATAAATAATAAAAAATTAATAATAAATAATAAATAATAAATAATAAATAATAAATAATAAATAATAAATAATAAATAATAAATAATAAATAATAAATAATAAATAATAAATAATAAATAATAAATAATAAATAATAAAAATAAATAATAAAAATAAATAATAAATAATAAATAATAAATAATAAATAATAAATAATAAACAATAAATAATAAATAATAAATAATAAATAATAAATAATAAATAATAAATAATAAATAATAAATAATAAATAATAAATAATAAATAATAAATAATAAATAATAAATAATAAATAATAAATAATAAATAATAAATAATAAATAATAAATAATAAATAATAAATAATAAATAATAAATAATAAATAATAAATAATAAATAATAAATAATAAATAATAAATAATAAATAATAAATAATAAATAATAAAAAATTAATAATAAATAATATATAATAAATAATAAATAATATATAAAAAAATAAAAATATAAAAAATAATAATTATAATCAAAACTTTTATTTAACAATGAATAAAATTAAAAAGTTATGATAAAGAGAAATGAAAATATGAATAGGTAAATGATCTGTTTAAATTTTAGAGAAATGGCCAATATTCTTTGTTGCTCTTCCAGGCCTCCCTTTAACTGACTTCAAGCAAGGTCTGGGATCCCCCCCTAGTAGATACAGTGGGCTCAGATCTACAACTTTTCTGCAATTTTATTCATGGTTACTGATGAGAAAGAATTAAATTTTAGTTTTATTGTTTGCAATAAAATAATAACAATAATATTTAAATTTTAACATGATTAAATGAAATGAAATTTATAACTATATAATATACCATTATCATTTTAAAAATTGTTATTTTTTAATGATTGTGTAAAGAAATTTTTTTATCAGCCCATTTTTTATATCTTTAACAGGGGGTAACAATGCTAGCCAATCCACAATTAAGTTAATGTGGCTAAAAATCCTTATACCCTAATTATTTTTAAAAATAAATTTGTTATTAGACATTTTATGTGTCAATTTTCACCTATTATTTGACATTTTATCCTCAATTTTTCATAACCACATCTTGGGTAAATTTCTGGATGTGCTAGTCTTTCCACCTTGCTGCACAATCACATCCTGTGTATTCCTTCCTTCCATTCAGATTCCTCCCCATCTTATCTGCTCATTTATGCTCCTTTTTATCATCAAATATCTTAAAATGCCTCAGTGTCAAATATCTCCTCAAAGGCAGCCTTCCACCAATTGTTCTTCAAATCCAACTACTCTCTCTTTTTTACACTCAGCTAAGAAATAAAAGACCATTAAATTAAAAAAAATTATTGTCTCATACTTATCAACCAGCTAAAAACTAAAACTAATTATGATTCTTTTTTTTGTACTGAGAATGCAACTAAAGTAGGATAGCACCCCTGCATCAAAATTTAACGGCTATCTTCTAATTTCCAACAAATTAAGAAATAAAACAAAGGGAAGGATTGTCATTTTTCCCAAAAAATATTTTTGAATGCTTCAATAACTATTGAGCCAAATACAAGAGGGCTAAGACTCTTTCATCTTCAACTGGTTTTGGTCTTAATAACATTGATATCAGTAAGGGAATCAATCTATGAGTTATGAACTTGATTCTTTATGTCCTTACTATAAAGAGATGTATTCTATATTTTGAGAGAAAGCTGATGTTAATCCTGAAAACTTGTGGAATGGAGAAAATTCTTTCTCCAAACATGATATTGAGAGAAATATTTTTGAATCCTCTTCCTACACTCAAGCCTCTTCTCTTTTTAATGCAACCAATTAATATACCTTTTCTATAGATTCCTATGGTGATATAAACCAATCCAATATATCTCCTATGAGTTAATTTCTTTTATCTAGTTAATTTAGTTCTTTTTTTTTTGTTTTCTTTCTCATTTATATTGTTCTTAATTTTATGTACATGAAATTATTTCATTATTCTACCCATCATCAGTTGAATTACATATCCATAAATGTAAAAAATTTATTTTTAATTGGTTCCAATGGAAAATTCTGATTCACTATTTTTTACTTCTTTGTCTTTTCATATCAAATTTTTCAAATTTACAACTCAATTCATTAAATTTACATTTTTTAACAGAGCTTATTCAACAAAAATATATATCTGTTTTGAAAATTTAGAAATACCCTCCTCTTCAATTTGTTGAGGTAGGGTGTGTATCAGCTGGTCATCTAGAAGAAGGAGGAAAAGGGGAAAAGAAATAGAGAAATAATAATAAAATAGATTGTTATAATAATTGGTAGCTTAAGAAATTAAGAAATAAAAATAAAGAAATACTATGACGAGATTTGAGCAGTGACAAAACAGTGAGGTTCAATTTATAATATTTAAATCTTGTAAGTTATATAGCAGTGCGCGGTTCACAATTATAATTATTATTAGACTTAGAGCAACTGTAGAATATTTATTTACTTTTAAAAATGCTAATAAAAATAAAATAAATGTAATATAATTTAAATGTATTTGAGTGTATAATAAGTGATGCAGCTACAGGGGATTATCCAAAGCCTTTTATATGCAAAGGACCCTCTGAAGCGTCACAAATGAATAATTACAAAAGAGTAATAAAATGAAACAAGAATATAAAAGAATAGAACTAAAACATAGAGATTGAGAGAAAAACATGAGACAATAAACTAAACCCGTGAGTAAGTAACCAATTTTCCCACCATAAGTTCCCAAAGCAATTAATTAAAATAATTAGTAACCAAGTAAGTCTGAAACATGAGAACAGTGAGTAAAATAATCCAAAACAGATATTACAGTGAGATGTAAAAGGTTTAATTAAAACAAATAGAATTATTTTCACGAAAAAATCCATGTAATCAATTCAATCCAGTATAAAGCAATTTTAATTAATTGTTTTAACTATTTAATTAATTTAATAACTAGTTTAAATGAAAAATATCATTAATTTAATGATATTTATAATTTAAAGTGAGGATTTTAATACTATCTTATAAAATAAGTGTTATAATTTATTTAATAATTTTACTGACACAATTGAGGGTCAAAAAAGCGCCAAAAATTATTGTTTAAAAAGATATGTATGGCCTTATTTAATATATAATTTTAATTTATTAATTTAATTACATTATAAGTTAATTTTTATTCATAGTTTATAATATATGTTTATAATTAATTAATTTTAAATTTGTATATTTAAAATACATAAAAAATGCGCCATAATTTATATAATATATATCATGCTTAATTTAAATGTATAAATAATTTATATAATAATAAAATTAATATAATACTTATATATATTTAATAAAATAATTATATCATTTCATTATGCAATATAAGATTAATTTATATACATAATAAGCAAATTTTTATGCCCTCTTTTAGTTACAGTAAATTGACATTAAATTTACTGGGCTCCTGGTATAGCCTGGCTGACAGTGTGGGTATCACCAAAAAGTTTCAAAGTCATCAATTTTTCATGTCAGATTTTAAAATTTGGCAATATTCTCCCCTGAATTTTATTGAAATAAGGGGTGAATGTCACAAAAATTAAATATAATTACATAAATTGATAAATAAATAAATAAGATATGTCAGACTTTCTAGTTTTAAAGTAATGACCATTCCTCATGTCAAAATGCAGATCAAGTATAGAAACAAAGTTTGTTACTTTCCACAGGTACAGGTTAGAGGAGCCCCATGAAACAAATTAATGCTGTCATTATTACCTTTTATAAAACACAAGTTTTTTTTCCCATTAAATTAGTTTATTAAATTGAAATATAAGATTTATTTATAAAAAGTTAATGAAAGAATAATAAATATTTGATGACTTAAAAAATTCCTATGATTTTTTGATCTACCAATTTTTTTTAAATTTTTTACTTCTACTTTCTTTTTTTTATCTTTTTGATTTGTTGAATTAATTTTTGACTTATCTGAAAAGAGAAGCCAAAATGAGTGAAGGTTTAGACATTTGAAAATGGTAAGAAAAAGAAAAAAAACACACACACCTTGATAAAAGGGAATAATAATAAGTAAAGGGAAAGGTAGTAGTTGAAGAAATCTGGAAGGCTAAATTCATGATGTAAGTTTTATTCTATGCATTATGAAATTAATTATGCAATAAATAAAAGTGAAATTTGAAAAAAAGGCTCAAATTTATAGGTCAATATCTCAGCAACCAGTGACCCAAATTCAAATCCATTTGAATGAGATGTAAGATAGGCTTCTCTATAATCTTCAGTTAAGAAGAAATATGATTCAAATAAACCTAATCATATTTTTATATATAAAAACATGAAATAAAAAAAAGTAAAATTGAGAAAATAGGCTTAAATTTAAAGCTCAATATCTCAGAAACCACTGAACCAAATTCAAATATTTTTGTGGGAAATGAAAGATAGTATTCAGGAAAATCTTCAGCTAAAAGGAAATGATACTTGAATAAGCATAAACCTTATTTTGACTCTTATTTTCTAAAATTTAAAAAAATTTGAAAGGAGATTATGAAATGACAACAAGAGGAGTTGAATAAGTCCAGTTTTATCCAGATAAGAGTGCTACATATATTTAAGTATGAAATTTTTATAGAAAGAAAGAGATATAATATAGGCATGAAAAAAAGGAGATGAAACTTACCTTGATTGAAAGGTGGGAAAAATCAAGTGAGAAAAAGTGAAGTTGGAATTTGGGGGAATTGAATATGGAGCAAGTGAAATGAATAAAGAATGTGAAATGTAGGTGTTTCAATGACATGGAACCAAAAAAAATTCAAATAGGGGAAAGTAGGTTAATGAAAATGTCAAGCAGGGATGAACAGTAGGATGATACAGAGAAAAAAAGAAAGAAAAGAGGGAGAGAAAAAAAGGTTAATTTTACCTTGAAAATAAAAAAAAATAAGATACAAAAAAAACAAAAAAAAAACAGAAAAAAAACAAATAAATGTAATAAGCAAAAATATAAGTAACAATGAAAAAATGACTTACCTGGAGAGATGAGTTGTGAAAACAATTGAATTCAAATTATATGAGGGATGCAAGAGGAGTGAGGGAAACAGATATGATTGATGGAAGAAAAAAATAATGACTGAAAAATTATGTAATTGCAGAAAATATGTGATCTCATGTTGAGTTGATGAAGGAAAAAAAAGAGACTTGAAAAAAAGAGACCTTAACAGAAAATTAAAAATCAAATTTATTATGTAAAAAAAAAATACCATTGCAAATGATTGAGTGAAGATTTTATCTGGGATCATGAAAAATATTTGGCCTCCTGTGGTTGATGTAGCACTTTTTGGCAGGAATCAACATATAAGCCTAAGTGGTTCCCAAATCAGAGTCAGAATCAGAATCAGAAACTAAAGATAAAGTAATCAAATTCATAGTTGATTCAAGTTGCTGTCTAGTAGAGAGGTGCTTTGTTGTTTTTGGTTGAAGGTTTAGGTGATGAGGGAAGCTTGAATTTTCCACCAAATAAACAGGGGGGTGTGTAGATAGAAAAAAATCATAAATTTTTTGACCAAAATTAAGTGGCCTAGATTAAAAGTGATATAAAGATAGCATCCACAATTATATGTCATGTGACTTTCTTACAAATCTATCATGGATGTGATGAGTTTGAGATCAGTAATTAAGAATGAAAATTGGGGTATAAGAGGCAGGATAATGCATTATTGTCATTCCTTATCCACTAGCTCAAGGGCTAGTGGATAAGTTTCAGGGGGGTTTTTAGGTCTAGAAGGTTTAACGGAGGTCCAATGGCAGTGATAGGGGAATTTTGGGATTTCAAAGATAGAGTACGAATGATTATCTTTTTATTTTTTTTACTCAAAATAAAGAGGTAAAAAAATTTATAATTATTATTATAATTAGTGAGTTAGAACTAAGTAATTGTAACTAATAATAAAATAAGAAAATAGAAATAAATATTTTAACTGTAGTAAAAGGTTTGATAAAGTAAGTAAGTAATGAATGCTCAAAAACAACCAGAAAGGGAGGCCTTATATAGGCAAAGGAGAGACAAAGCACGGTGTTAAAATTCTAAATACAGTAGTATGAGAGAAGAAAAGAATATTCCAGAAAGAATATTTTCAAATAAATAAGGTTGTTCCAAAAAGGTGTCAGAAAAGTGTATTTACTGAATATGACAGGAATAAATTAATTTATTTAAAATTTACTGTAAATGTCAGTTCTAAATAAGAAATTTGAATTTCTTGTATATAAATTTTTTTATTTGAATATTAAATTTTTATTTTAATTTAAAACTTGTTTAAATATTAATTTTTATTTCTTTTAACCTGTCATTTAGCACAGTGTTAGAAAATAAAAATATAAGGGACATTTTAATATTATATTTAATTATTCACTAACTCTACCCTTTTGTAATTAGTTAATTTATTATAGGTAAATTTAATGTAAATAAATTATAATTAATAAAAATAAAATAATAAGGTGTGGCTTCATCCTAGTAAAGAATTAATTATTTTACTGGGTAAGTCTAGAAGCCTGGCTGACAATAAGAATCTTCCACAATCAATGATTACTGATACAGGGAAAAAAATCCTTTCCCTAATTATGTATCCCTTAATGTTGGTGCCCCCTAATAATTCACTGGCTGACACTCCCTCACCCTAAAAAACACAATTAAAAACTCTAAGATTTTTTCTCATGCTTTTTTAATAGAGTAATCAAGTTGGAGATTCCATTTTCATAGTCAAAGGTGAAGCAATTACATCATAATTCCTTATGTATTGTCTATAAAAATCACACATTCCTAGAAAGTATTGAGTCTGCTTTAAAGAAGTTGGCAAACCAACATTCTGTATAACTGCTATTTTGTTTTGATTCATACATATATGTAACCCATATACAACATGTTACAGTACTTTCAAAAAATAAAAACCAAATTTACATTTTTAAGAGCTAGATCATGTTTATATCATCCATCTTTTTAAATACTTTTGACAGGTGTAATATGAGTTTCTCAAATGTCTTTGATAAGATAATGATATCATCAATATATACCATTAAGCAACATTCTATTATCTCTTGATGGAATGTACTTTTCATTACTTTTTGAAATACAGAGGGTGAAATTTTTGGTCCAAAAGGTATCCTTATATATTTATAAATTCCCATATGAGTAGCAATGAAATGAAAATTTTATGATAACTTGTCAACAGGAATTATATAATAACCTTTATTTTCATCTAGACAGCTGATATGCTTTACTCCTTGTAAATTTGCATGTATAGAATTTATTCTTTTTAGAGGATAAATTTAATCAACTTTATAGGTGTTAAATTCTCTTTAATCTCCACGTAGTCTAGATTTCTCAGCTAAATATGATATAAAGACAGGTAAATTTACACAATATTTTGGAGTAACATCAAATTTTTTAATAATTATCATTTTCAAAAGTGTTAGAATGTTATCCTCAATATCTTTCATTTTTGTAGGTGAGGAAGTATAAGGCCTCTTTTTTCAAACTACATGGAATATCACCCAACTCACAAGTTAATTTTAATTTTATCTCATGATTTTTAAATTATCTCAACTAATGATTACTATTTTCAGAAGACATTAGAAAATATTTAACTAGTTCAATTATTTTTTCTTTTTCTAAATCATTCAATTGTTCACCAAAAGCATATTTAAAAAATTCATCATCAAGATTATTAATTTCTTTGAACATTCTACCTTTTAATTGATTAAAACCATTACAATAGTTAATAATATGGGATACAGTTGGTGAATTTAAATTTTTTTTAATTTTTATTTGCCATTATTTCCCATTGTGAAGCATTAATTTTCAGTGTCTAATTTAATTCCTAATTTTTTCAGAATATTATTTCCCATGATAAACCAGTTACTTAATTTTTTACTCTCCATTAAAATAAAAGTACAAGCTTCTATTACATACCCATGAGTATGTTGAAATAAAACTGATGTAGAATATTTTCCAACAGGGCTCAATATTGATCCATATACTCTCCAATTTACTGAAGATACAGCTTGTAATTTTTTCACATAATAATTATCTATCTTTTTCAGGCCTTCTTAAGATGCAACACTTCCACCAGCTCCTGAGTCTAAGATCAACTCATTAATCTTTCTATTTTTTAAAACAGGGATTTTTATAGGTGTTATGACTGTGGAATTTGCAGCAAGATCCTTTATGAATTTTGCATCTTTAATATTAGACCATACTCCATCCAACATTGGTGAATCTTTATTTAAATAATAGATATCAGTTTCTAAAACCCATATTTCATTTTTCTGGTGATAATACACATCACTTTTCACATCAGATGATTTAATAGAGTCTTCTGATTATTCATGATCAGTCTGTTACACAAGACTAATCTTCTTTTCACAAAAACAGCCTTTCTGCCATTTATTTCCACACTTTATACAAGTATTGTTACATATCTCTTTGGAGAAATAGGAAAAGAATGGTTTAGCATTTTATCTGGATTCTTATTACCAGATTTCTAGTTGTAATTTTGTTGATGAACATTTTTAGCTATGATTCTGTAAAACATCATTACAGATAATAAATAAAGGGAGATTTGTTAAATTTATTCTAAGACCTAGCTACTACCAAATCCTTTAATGAATATGGTAATTTAAAAAAATTCTTTCTTTTTATAATTTATATTCCATCTTTGGATCCATGGATCTCAAATTTTTTGTTAATTTCATCAAGAATACTATAAGTTTCTCTTGTGAGTTTTAATAATATCTAATTTACTCATATAACCTTAATTAGGTTAATCTGAATTTTGAGACACAATATTGTTTTTCAATTAAATGTTTCCATTCCTCCAAAGAGTATCCTTTGTCATCCATTAGAACAGATTAATACCACATCTATGCTAAATTAGTAAATAAAGAAACTAATTTTGAAGTAATTTCTTCATCTGGTAATCTATAAGATAATTTAAGGTAATTAATGTATTGGATAAAATGTTTCCATTCTGAAGCAACATCTATATCAACAGTTGAATTTTGAGCCAGTTTAGGCCAATTCTTTTGAATTATGTTTAACTCAAGGTTTTTAATTTTACCATTATTTAAAAACTCTGAGATATTTTCAGTATATCCACTCAATTCCTTTTTCAAAGAGCTTTGAGAATGAACCTCCTGGAATGTTCTTCTTGATATATGATCTAAGGGTATTTCTCATTGTTTTACATTTGAATTGTGCCTTGCTTTTAAAATATATACACTTTCTACTATTTTCAATTTAAATAATAAATTTACAGTATTTTCATCTAATTTTAAGATCTTGCCTCTCACCAATGGAGCTTAAGATAATGTATCATTCATATTTTGAAGTGATAGAGTGTTTCTTTTCTCACTTACAAGTAACATTTCAGATAAAAAAATTGAGACTTTATATAATTAATATCCTTGTTCAAATGAAATAATTTATCTTTTAAATATTGATTTTCACTTTTACAATGTATAATTTTTATATTCATATCTTCAAAAGCCACAATAAATCTATGATAGACTTTATTTCTTAATATTTTAATAAAATTATCATTTATATTAATACTCAGCTTATGAGAAATCTCTAATTGATTAAATCTATTATCAAAATCTTGAATTAAATTATTCATTCTATGATTTATTATTCAGATCACATCTCTTAAATCATTTTCAAGTTTGTTATAAGCATCATTAATAATTTTAGTAATTTTTTCTGCTCCTTTAAGATCTGCTCTAGTATCCTCATTGGACAAAAAGCTGCATGATTATTAAAAGACAAAGTAAGCCCATCATCAAATTTAGTTACAACAGGAATTTCAGATTATAATTTAAAATATTTAATGGTTTCTTCTCCCACCTCACTCTCACCTGAATAAGATTTATCAGTATTTAAACTTTTTAAATTATTTGGGGGAGTGCTAACCAAGGATTTAGAGGCATGTTTCCCCTTTGAATTCTCTTTCCCTTGTAGGGATGGGGGTGGATAACTTGAGAAGAAAGGGGTCTTGAAGGACCTGGTTGGGGAGGTCTTGTTTGAATTACCAGGTTTTTATTTTTAAACCTGTCCCTTTTTAAATTTATCCACTCCCACTTCCCCCTTTCTACTATCACCATATCTGAGTTCTGGGAATCTTCTAGATGTGTAGATAAATTTTATAGTGTGCATTGAGCTTAATTTCTGAGGTTGGTGAAAAAGATCTCCCACTTTTTTTGCTAATTTTGTGAGTTTTTTTCAACTAATTCCAGTTTGGGTTTCAGTTTTATCTATTATTGATTGTGATTATTCACCACTAAAAAAAGATTTCTTATCTTTTCCTGATCTGATATCTTCTTATGTTCATACCTGGTGGCAGGTTTTTTACTATTCTTGGAGAGCCCTTGGATCCTGAGAGCTTGGCCTCCAGCATTATTAAAACATATATTATATTTTCTTTGAGTTATATTATTGAACTAAGAAATATTAACTTTATTAGAACTTGCAACACTTTCCCTCTCTGAATCCATTATATAAATAGCCAGATTATGATTCAGAAAATAAAAAAAAAATTTTTTTGTTTAATATTTTCTTAGATAATATTCTTAAATAATTCACTTACAAGATTAAATAAATTTATTTAATTTTTTAGTACTATTTTAAAATAATTTTTATTCTGTATTATTTCCAACTGTCTATCAAGGATCTGGAATCTATCAGTGCTATATTATTAGAATTTTAAAAAATTTATTAATGACCTGAATAACTTATTAGGGGGTATCAAAGCTAAAAATATATAATTATTTAAAAGTTATTTCAAAAAACAAAAATAAAAACACAAGTTTGAAAATAACTCTCAGTAAAAAGGTGTTTTAGTGGCACAAAATATCTTTTTTTTCAACAAAGTAGCCATGATTATTATTTAAAATATGCCATATTGTGCCCCCAAAAAACCTTTTTACTGGGAATTAATATCAATTTTGTGGGTTTCATTTTGTGTTGTGAAATCACTTTTAAATAATTACAAATTTCTAACTTTGATACCCCCTATGTCGGCCAGGCTACTAGACTTACCCGGTAAAATAATTAATTATTTTACTGAGTTGAAGCCACGCCTTTCTTTTTAATAATAATTAATTATTTATTTACTTAAGTAGTACTTACAATTAACTAAGTTAAGTACAATAAGTAGTATAAATAAATAATATAAATAAAATGTCCCTTACAATTTTACTCCCTAACACCGTGCTCAAAAGTATATGTCAAAGGGAGTAAAATTAATAATAAATTTATAATATAAAAACTTTAAAACAATTATATTACCTCAGTGAGAGATCTGTAATCCTGTGAAAGTAATATAATTGATTAATTATTGTGTAATAATTGTGACAGTCCAAGGAATTCAAACTTTGTTGCTAATAAATTTGATGCCCTTGTTGACGTACTAATTTATTACTTTCTTATGTCATTTATGTACTCCTTTTTATTGTCATTCTTTTCTCTCACACTCACAATAGACGGTGTAAATTCCTTAAATTTTATTTTCTCATATTTTGCCTATAAAAGGCCTCTGATTTTGTGCTTTTCAAACTATTCTTTTATCACTTTACTTTTATTACCACGTATTACAACACAAAACTTATATTTTATATTTTTCACATTAGTATTTACAAGAGCGTAATTCTAATCAATAGATTATAACAATATTAAAAATCTACCTCTTTTATTTGAGTAATAAATCACTTAGATTAAGAAATATTTACAAATCTTTGAGAGTCCATTTAAAACCTTTAAAATCCTTGAAAACTCTGTACCAAATCTTCTAGACCAAAAGCGTACCTTGACACCCTATTATATATATCAAAATTAATAATTAAATATTAATTTTATTATATACAAAAAATTAAAAATTACACACATATATAATAATCAATTTAAATAGTAAATATTCATTAATTCTATTGCTAAAATTAACACCTTCAATGGAAAGGTTTAATAAAACAGTACAAAATTTATTAATTCCTACAATATTGAGCCTTATATGTACAAATATTTCATGGTATATATGCTTAGCTGCCTATTCCACTTTTTGAACCACTCCTGAAACCAATTTCAACACTTCATTCACCAAAAACTTAATTGGTAAGCTCAGTGAAGTTAGTGTTTTACCTTTTTCAATAAGTTTATTAAAAAGGGTTTTCTATCATTTCAAATTCATTATTTGCCATATAATTATTCCATGAACTCAAACCTACATTTTAAGGCCCAATCACAATGTAAAAAATCCCTTAAATCCTTTGATATTAATTACACAAGTATAATTTGTCCTTTTATCAAGATTTTTCATTCATCATTTAATTTGGAAAGACCCCCAATTGTTGTATTGTATTATAGTTTAGGGATATTTAAAAGAATTATATTAATATTAGAGTGATTTAATAGAGTATAATAGAAGTATTTATGGACTTATAATATTTTGATTTAATATAGTTTATATAACTCTTATTTTATTTATTCTGATTCTCCCATTGAACAGTATACAAAGGCTTTAATATAATATTTTTATTACAACATTGACTTGACTCAGACTATAAATATTTAAATAGAACTTTTATTTTGAAAATAATTTGAAATTTATAATTAATATTAAGAGATAAGAAAGTGTCAGTGTATCTAGTATTTAAGTATGATATAATAGTATTTATTTATGGTCCTACTAATTATTGATAAATGATTTAGTGATAAAACCTCAGGGGAAGACTAATAAAATAGTTATACTCAAATAAAACTCACAATACTTGGATTCAAATGCGTGCTAGTGGTGGAAAATAGATGAATATAATATAGTTATAGCTTATATAAAGATAATACCAATTTATAATGGCTTTATAATATATTTCTAAATGTTAATAATTGTTTTGTAATGTTTATTTGAATTATAGTAAGTGAATGATGTCTAATAATCATCAAAATCCCCCCTTACTTATACCAAAATCCACTGGAGTGCACAGACCTTCAATCCAGATGATGTCATTGCTATCCCTGGAAATTAAAGCATTGTGAGGGCCCATGACCTCCCCATGGCTTCCACTTCAAGAATATTAAACACCCACACCTCCAGTAAGGACCCTTCATCACAATTAATGATAACACAGACCTATACCATAAACAGAAAATCCAGATAAAAGCGGATACCATAAAGAAACAGGTAAAATAAGCAATCCAAAAGAGATTTAATGAAAACCAAAGCATATAAAGGAAAAAAATGAAGTTTCCAAGCCCCCAATAACATCCCCAAGCATCCATATTAACCCAGAAATGACCTCCCAACCCATAAATTTGTGAATATCCATTCAAGGAAGCAGATTAAGTTGTCCAGACTGAGTGTATGTGCCTGAAATAGATGTTTATGCTTCTGTAGGCGTTGTGAGTCCACTGGATACATCCATATGACCTAAAATAAGCAGAAAAACAAAGTTTATAGGCTATTAAGAGGCTAAAGCCCACTTATATACCTAAATATACATAATATACTGCATATTTCACTGAATATGTGATTTATGTATACATATAAGCTTATGTATGTCAATAATTACTTATTATAACTTAAGATAAGTATATTATGACTCCATTAACACCTTAATAGGGGGTGTCAGTTCTGGCAAATCCGCACTTACAAATCCGCACTTAAATAAGTGCAGATTTCCAAAACACACTAGCCACAATACTGGTGGATTTCAAAATGAAATAAGTAACTTATTTCACTCAAATCCGCACTTTCTCAACCAAAAGTGCTGATTTCACCATCAAGTCCCATTTCACTGATTTGTCAGCATCATCCCATTCATACGCAGCACTCCGCAGCATAACACTTCATAACTCAAAACATCATACATCACTTACATCTTAATATCATATCATATAAGAGTCATGCCTTCCTCACTTTCAAATCATGATAAATTACATAAAGCAATGACTTTCATGGCGCTTGAACTGCTCTTGGGCTCTGATTCCGATTCTGATCTAGAAGAAGATTTTGTCGTTTTATCAAAAATGGCCAGGAAACGTTACCTTCTTCCCAGAAAGCCTCAAGTACTTCATACCCCCAAGTACACCATCCAAACACTTCTTAACCTATCTACACCCAGTTTTAGACAGCTTTTCAGGACTTCTCAGGAATGTTTCCTTAAATTGCTTGAGCTTATTCAGGATCATCCCATATTTCACAATAATTCTCAAAAAGAACAACGACATCCTTCAATTCAATTGGCCATCACACTATGTTGTTTGGGTTCAAATGGTAATGGAGCCGCTTTGAAACGTTTAGAAAATGTCTTTGATTTAGGGTATGGTTCAGTTAACACTTATACCAAACAATGTATCACTGCCATCAACTCCTTGGAATCTCAACTTCTCACCTGGCCAACAAAAGAAGAGCAACTTGAATCATCTCAGGTTATGCAAGCAGAGGGCTTTCCAGGATGTATTGGTTTTGTTGATGGTACTACTATTCCTTTGAGCCAGAAACCTGCTCAAGGTGGAAACAATTACTTTGACCGTAAAAAGAGGTAGATTATTTTTAACTCCTTTCATCCTCCTTGAAACTAACACAAACAAATATATCTTCTTTATAGATATTCAATTAACGTTCAGCTTATATGTGACGTAAACAAAAAATTTATATCATTCTTCGCTGGCTATCCTGGCTCATGTCATGACTCCTACGTCTTCCAAAGAATGCATATTTCAAATGAACCTGAAAAATTCTTTGATGAAAATCAGTATCTTCTTGCAGATTCTGCTTATGTGAATGGAAAGTATGTACTTCCTGCTTTTCGGGGAGCAGCTTCAGAAGACAGTCAAAATGCCAAATTCAACAATCATTTGGCAAAGTCAAGAGTCTGTATTGAACATTCTATTGGAATCTTGAAAGGCCATTTTTCTAGTTTAAGGGAATTAAGAAGTCCTCTTAGAAATAAATCTGAAATGGAGGCGGTGATCAACTGGATTCTGTGTTGCACTATACTTCATAACCTACTTGCTGACCTCAAAGATCAATGGTTAGAGCTGTATGAAGATGAACAAGTTGATTCACCTCCGACTATATCCAACACTTCTAATTCTCAATCAACTAGTATAAGGGCGAAAATCCTTCCAATAACACTCCAACATTTTTCAACGCAATTTTAATTTTTTTCTCTTTCTCTTCAAATTATCAATTTGCATGTATTATTCACTGAGAATGGTAAATTTTTTTGCATATTTTTTTGGTTTTTGAATTTGCTGTTAAAGTCTTATTTTTTTTTCTCTCTGTGTTTTCTTTCATCAACTCAACACGAAATCGCATATTTTCAGCAAACACCACGCAATATAGGGGGAGGACTTGCTAGCAAGTCTGCAACTTGAAGTCAGATGGAAATCAGATGGAACTCAGACTGAAGTAATACTGAACTTTCACTTGAAGTATCACACAAATAACAATGGATCTATATTGAAAACATAGTGAAAGTGTGAGGATAACTGAATGGAAGCCAGAAAAAATCATTCCATGAGTCTACTCAATGCAAAGTATTTTTTGAAACAGCTTATTAAAATAATACTTTATTAAATTAATTTGATCAATAAAAATTGATTGAAAATATTGCAATTCTTAAATACAATAATTTTATTAAAAAATTTCAGATTACATATAAAAAAAATCAGTGACTTTTTCTATTACTTACAACTGTTTTTACAGAATTGAAAACTATGTTTCAGCTAATATTTTATGGAAGTGAACTCTGTTCTTCGCCCGAAGAACAGAGTTCATCCTCCTATTTTCACACTCTGTTTGCACCAATCTCCATCCCTTTCAATTCTATCAACACATGCTTGTCTTCCCTTCCCATGCCTTTCGCTATCCTCCCAGCCCCATTGTATGCCATCCTCTTTTGATCCCCATTTCACCCCTCTCAACCTCTCCCAGACCCTTTTCTTCATTTAAAGTGCCTCGGAACCCTTAATCTTCCCTTCCAACTCTTTCCCAACCTTTTCGCTACCCCATACACCCTTCCTCACCCCTCTCTCCAGCCTTAGTCCCAAACCTAGTTTCTAGACTTGATCTGCATTTTGGCTTAAGGAATTGTCATTACTTTAAAAGTAGTATACTTGACATATCTTATTTATATATTAATTAATTTATGTAATTATATTAAATTTTGATGACTTTCACCCTTTACTTCAATAAAATGCAGGGGAGGGTATTGCCAATTTTTTAAATCTGACATGTGAAATTGATGACTTAGAAAAATTTGGTGGTACCCACCCCTTGTTTCAATAAAATGCAGGGGAGGGAATTGCCAATTTTTTAAATCTGACATGTGAAATTGATGACTTAGAAAAATTTAGATAAGCAAACTTATTGACTAGAAAGTAAAGATAGAAAATTTTTATTATACATTCAAATTTTTGTCAAAAATAACGTACTATATTCTTTTCCTTTTATAAGTCAGCATATAAGAAAATATTACCAAAAAGAAATCAAACAAAATTAAATTAACTAGAAAAACAATTTATCAATTGAAAAGGTCAAGTAATTTTTTAATGTCCTCATAAGATTGGCCATTTTTAACACATTCCATAATGAAATCTTTTTTTTAAAACTCTCTTGTTTTTCCAATTCACAAGTAGCCATTTCTCTTTGAAATTGACGGTCATTTACTCTTTCCATCTGCTCTACCTCAAATTTTTTTTCTTCCAAATCTAAGGCTTGCTGATCTTTCCTTAGCATATGATCAAACTTCATCTTCTCAAAGTCAAGGGCATTATTTGCAATAGTTGATTTCACTGAGAAAATTAAATTGAAATAAATAAATAAATGAGTTAATGATTAAGATATATAGTAAACAAAACTTACTTATATCTTTTTTTTCAAAATAATCCTCAAGGGAGCCAAATGAGCTTGTTGAAGTATTACCACGTTTTAATAGATGGTTCAAGTTCATTGAAGTTGAGGCTCGACGCTTTAGTTTGGAGTTTGAACAAGAGGCTTCAGGAAGTTCTTCTAAAGCAGCTTCTAAAGAGGTATTCACATTTCCAGAATTGAGATTATTTAATGAAGATTGAGTTTGAGTAGGAGGAGACTAGAAAGAAAGAGAAATTCAGAGAAGAATTGAAGAAAAAACAAAAAGTAAACATACATTTAAATTTTGGGCCTCTGAGGATTCAGATCTTCTGCGATATAATTGTTCTGCTTGATAGTTGGGATCATCTTCAGCTGAACTATGGTTAGAAGGTGGAGGGGATTGATCTTCTTCAAGTAAAGGTGTGTTGGGAGGATTATAGGAAGGTTTGGATCCAGAAGGTATATGCTTAGTAGTATCGTGTAGAAACCAAGGGTTTACATCAACTCGGGTGCCAAAAAGATTATCCATTTCCTCATAGAAAGGACACATGACATTGAGCTTTTCGGAAACAGTAGTAATTCCAATCTCCAAATCATCATCGTCAATACCAAAGCCAGTTTCATTTACAGCATGATGAGTCTTTTTATATTTTGAATGGTAACTCTTAAATCTCTCCTTCATTTGTTTAGGATTGATATCGATTCTCCCCCTTGTTTTCTTCCTTACTTCATTGGCCATCAACAAGTAGCCATTAACCTTTGAAGAAGGTGGACGTCCAATACGAGTGGACTTTTCACATCCAAAACATGCTTCAAAATTTGATTTTATTTTAAGGAAGTTGATTATGATGAGATAATCATCCTTTTTAAGCTGACCTGAACCTGCCTTTGATTTTTCAGGTGTAGGGCTTGCTTTACGAGGAGACTATTGTGACGAAGCAGATTTTTGAGTTACCTTTTGAGATTTGGAATGTCTGGGAGGCATTATGAAACTGGCACATAACAAGAAAAAAGATTAAAAAGTAGAAGAAATAAGTAAAAAAGAATGTAAACATGCCTGGTCAAAATATTGAAAATGTCAGGAAGGGGTGTGTGCCGAGGATTGATGGGTAGGTAGTGAGGAAGGTCAGTGTGTCACATGTGACAGGGATGGGGTAAGAAAGGAAGGGATGTTTTGTGGCCAAAATGTGGTTGTGAAAAAAAACAGGAAAAAAGTGCTGATTTGAGGTCATAGCTGACACCCTTTTTTGAAATAAGTGACTTTTTTGCAAAATTTAAGTGCTGATTTGTAAGTGCTGATTTGGTCTGAAATCCGCACTTAATTTAAGTGCGGATTTGCCAGAACTGACACCCCCTAATAAGTATTATTAGGCTATGTATAAGCTATTTGAACTACTATAATTTATATAATAGAGTACTAATTATATATATATGTAATATAATCATATATATTATTATTTTAACCTTATTTTTAAGATAGAAGCTTAATGTACTTAAGGTTATCTTATTTTAAGTATATGAAATACTCAGTCCTAGGGATATCTAGGCTGATAGAAAGTATTATCCAAAAATAACAAAGAATAATGTCAGCCAGGCTGCTAGACTTACCCAGTAAAATAATTAATTATTTACTGGAATGAAGACACACCATTAATTCTTATTTTATTAATTATATTATATTTACCTTATAATTTACTTGTAATAAATTAACTAATTAAAGCAAGTAAATTAAGTGCATGTTTAAAATTTAAATGTCCTTCATATTTTTTTCCTAACACTGTCCTCATGACAGATTAGAAGTGAAATAAAAATATATTGATACTAAATTTTAAATTCAAATTATTTTATTTAAAAAGTTAAAAATTATATTAATAATAAAAATTAAATTAAAATTACTTTATTTTAAAAGTGACATTTACAGGAAAACTTTAAATAAATCAAATAATTGATATATATAGCAAATAAAGTCTAATGACACATTTTTTATAGAATACTTTTATTATTCAAAATATCTTATATTTGAAATCTTTCCTCTCACACTCCTGCATGTAGATTTCTTAACTCTGTTCTCTCTCTCCTTTTTGCCTATAAAAGGCCTTCTTTTTGCTGGTTTGATTCATTCTTGACTTAATTATATTTTTATTATATACAATCAATAACATTCTTATTACTACCATTGTTGCTTTAGTACTTAAAATTGTGTTATTCTAAACCCTCTGAGTAATAATAATTATATTTTATACCTTTTATTTGAGTAATAAATCACAAATATAAAATTTACATACCTTTCCTTTGCAATCCTTGAGTATCCACCTTTCACTTCAGTTAGACCTCTGTTATAATCTTCTAGACCAGTAGGACCCCATGACAGTTGGGAGACTTTCCAAATTTTTGTTGAAGCACCATTATCTTGACACTGGCAACTGCAGGAGCTTTGATTATGAGTACCAATAAGGACTTTTGGACGACTGGAAACAACAAATGTCATCAGGCATGTGACTTACTATCGGCAGGTTGTCTAGAAGAAGAGGAAAAAGGAAGAAGAAACGGAGAGGAGGAAAAAGGTAATGAAAAAGGGAATTATATAGAATAATAAAATAGTATAGTAATTTTAAAGAAGAGGCAATGAGAAGATTTTAGAGACTTTATACGACAGTGAGGTTGAATGAATTTTAATATAAGTATTTAATAGGTAGTTATTTTCAATGTGCGGCAAACACTTTCTATTACTAAAAGACTTAATGAAACCGTAAAATATTTATTTACTTATAAATTTAGATTTTATAAGGCTAATAAAAAATAAAATAAACGTAAGATAATTAAAATTGTATTGAGTTGAGTGTATATAAAAAGTGATAGAGCTACAGGGGGTTCCCCAAGGCCCTTATATAGGCAAGGGGCCCTCTGAAGTGCCACAAAAAATTATATTCTATAAAAAAAAAAATAAGAAATAATTAATAATTAAAATTAAGTGTACCAAAGCTGTAAGGGAAAAAATATAAAACAATTAATTAAAAAATAAGTAAGAGCCCAAAAAATACACCAATTTAACCCCAAAAAATCTTTAAAATAATTGAGTAATTAAATAAGATTGAAACACTTGAAGTATTAACTAATTCAATTTATAACATGTTTGATAATAGCCAATTTTAAGTGAAACATAATAATTAAACTATTTTAATATAATAATTAGTGTAATTAATTAATTAAGTCTGAAAAATAAGATATTAATTAATATAACCCATTTTATTAGTTTAAGAACTCAATTAAATTAAATAAATTTAAAACAATTTCTTAATTTAATATTATTACTAAATTTTAGAATAAAACATTTGTAATTAATTAAATAAAATGTTTTAACTAATTTAATACCTTAATGACATAATTATGAGTCAAAAAAGCGCTCAATATTCATAATTCATATGATATAAAAGTTTTTTTTAATACTTTTAATTTTATTTATTTATTTAATTATATTATAAGTTAATATTTTGATTTTTTAACTATAATATATTTAATAAAATAATTAATAATTTTTCAGTATTAAATAAATGAAAAATGCGCCAAAATTTTCTAGAATATAAAGTGTTTTATAAGTTTTAATTGTATCTATAATTTATTTAATAATAAATTTAATATAACCCTTATTTTAGTTATATTATAATACAATTGTTATATGATGTTATTATGCAATATAATATTAATTTATATACATAAAATGCATAATTTTTTGCCCTTTTTAAGCTCCAATAGATTAACATACAATTTACTGGGCCCCTTGTATATCCTGGCTGACACTCCCTCACTCTAAAAAAACAATAAAAAAATGCTAAGATTTTTTCATTTTTCACTTCTTTAACAGAGTAGGAAGATTTAAAATCTCCTTTCCAGATATCCATGCATCATGTTCAGATGATCTGTTCTTATATCTCAATAAATATTCAGTACCTCTCTCAGAAGTGATAATTCTATCATTGAGAATTTTATCAATTTCTGCAGTTTCTGTGACTTCCTGAGGGTTTTTCTTAGGTCTTACCCTTCTTTTGGGAAATAAGTCACTGCTGGAAGTATAAGGTTTAAGCAAAGAAATGGGAAAAACAGGATGTTTCCTATCATATGGAGAATACAATACAACTTCTACTGCATTATCTCCAACCATTCTTTTAACAACAAATGGTCCTACAAAAGGATATTTTAATTTGTTGTTACCTTGTAGATTGAAATGGACAGTAGATATCAACACTTCATCACCCTTTTTAAATGTGTATTCTTTATGGGATTTATCCCATCTCTTCTTTTCATATTCAAATGCTTTATCAATAAAGTTTTGAGCATGTTTTCTGCATAGCTGTTGCATTTTCACAAAAGATTTTACACCAGGGTGTAGTTCCAACTTAGGTAATTTATTATTGAGAATTTGAGCAGGAGTGTTTGAGACATAACCTAACCAAAGCTCAAAAGGCTTTTTCTCAGTGAAAGAATGAACAGTGCTATTATATGCAAATTCAAGACCAGGTAATAGAGTGACCCAGTCATGAGTAAATCTGTCATTGTCTTTATATTCTTATCCAAAGGCACAATACCTTCTAATCATATCTTCCAGAGTTTAAATCATTCTTTCAGCTAGACCATCAGTCTGAGGATGGTGATCTGTAGACAACTTTAACTTACAGCCACAAATATCCATCAAAGAGGTCCAAAACTCAGAACTAAATTTTGGATCTCTATCAGAGATAATGGCTTTTGGAAATCCAATGATATTGAACATGTAATTCCACCATAAGAAAGCTAATTCCTTTGTGGATACATCTTTGTGGGTGGGAATAAATTTGCACATTTTTTTAATCTATCCACTATTACCCAACAAGAGTTATAACTGTCTTTACCTGCTACAGGAAGACCAGTGACAAAATCCATGTTAATGATTTGCCACAGAGCATCAGGTGCTTCAATATGTTTTATTAACCCTGCTCTTTTACCGGTCAACCTTTTAGATTTCTGGCAGGAATCACAAGATTCGACACATAATTTTGTATCTTCAGACATATTAGCCCACCAAGCAGTGTTTTTGAGTCTAATTAATGTCTTTTCAAGATCAAAATGACCAGCTAATATGTCATCATGACAAAGTTTGAGGATAGTTTCTTTCATAGAAGGAGGAATTACAATTACATTAGTATGTTTTCTATTATAATATATATAACCATCTTCAATAGAAAACTTTCCTTTAATCAAAGAATTTTGATAATTTTCAGGAAGAGTTTTAATCAATGCTTGAATTGAAGCATTCTTAGGATCATTTAAGATAGTAAATAATTTATTTAAATCAGAATCTTTATCATATGAATCCAGAATTAATGGTAATAACTCTTCTTCCATATCAACTATAAATATACCATGGATATGAACAGTATCATCTTCAGGTACATAAGCAGGATTGGAGTCATTATTTGGCAGAGGCAATCTGGAGAGCATATCAACATTGGAGTGAACATTTCCAGACCTATGGATAATTGTAATTCTTCCTCTGTATTCTTGAACAGAAAGTTGCCACCTGAGCATATGTCTATTATGTGTTTTCAGGTTTAAGAAGGACTTCACAGCACTACAGTCAGTTACCAATTCAAAATTTTGGTCATCTAGGTAGTAATGAAGCTTCTCAAGGGCCCAAAAAACTTCTAAGCACTCTAATTGAATGGCACCATATTTCAATTCACTATTTCTCAAGGTTCTTGAAATATAACAAATTACAAACTCTGAGGATTTATCATTAATAATTTGTTTCTGGTGAAGGGCAGCACCCAGACCAACAAAGCTAGCATCTGTATACAGGAAAAAAGGTTTGTTGAAATCTGGAAGAGCTAAGATAGGAGCTGTCATTAAACAACATTTTAATGCATCAAAAGCTTTTTGACAGTCAATATTCCAGATGAATGCAACATCTTTCCTAGTTAGTTTGGTAAGAGGCAAATCTATGACCTGATAATTTTTAATATACTGTCTATAATAGCCACACATACCCAAAAAACTTTAGATTTCTCTTACAGAAGTTGGTGCCTTTACATTTTGAATTGCAGCAACTTTATTGTGGTATACACAAATTTGTAGGCCTGACACAACATGGCCAAGGACTTTTAAAGATTGAAAGCCAAATTTACACTTTTTTAAGGACAATGTCATATTTATTTCATCCATTTTTTGAAAAACTCTATTTAAGTGAATCATATGTTCATAAAAAGTTTTAGAAAAAACTATGATATCATCAATATAAACCATAAGCCATCCTTCAATTATCTCCTGATTGAAAGTGTTATCCATGACTTTTTGGAAAACTGAAGGTGCATTTTTAGGGCCAAATTGAATTCTAACATACTTATTTATTCCCATATGAGTAGCAATAAGCAAAAAATTCTGAGAATTTTTCTCAACTGGAACTTGATGATACCCTTTATTACCATCCAGACAACTAATAAATTTTGCACCTTGCAAGGTAGCATGTATTGAATTAATTCTGGGTAAAGGATAAATATCATCAACAGTATAAGTGTTTAATGCTCTGTAATCTCCACATAATCTAGCCTTATCCTTTTCATAAGAAATCAAGACTGGGGAGATGACACAATATCTGGGGGTGACATCCACTTTCTCAATGATATTCATTTTTAAGAATGTGGAAATATTATCTTCAATATCCTTTCTTTTTGTTGGAGAAGCAGGATATGGTTTTTTCTTAAGACTAGGAGGAATATCACTCAAGTTACAGGATAAGGTAATTTTCATTTCTTTCTGAACACTTCCTAAGACATGAGAACCATGAGCAAAAGCCATAGGGAAGGAGATAATTGAGGCAATTATAAAATCCTTTTTTTCATTTGTTAACTGATCACCAAAAGAAGCAGTATTTATTTCATTTAATAAATCATCCATTTCAATTGTTGGTCTGCCTTTACACTGGATCAGTGAATTACAAGACTTTAACAGATGCCCAGAAGGTTTTCTAGGGGAGGATATTTTGAATTTTCTTTTGCCATTCAATCCCAAGGTGAAGCAATTATTTTCTGGGTCCAATTTCACACCAAACAAGTTTATAATATCATTACCCAAAATAAACCAATTGCTTAAATTATCATTTTTCATGACAAAAAATTAACAAATAGCTCTGACAAAACCACCATTCTATTTGAAGAATACAGAGGTTTTGTATTTGCCAATGGGACACAAGGTAGAACCATACCCTCTCCATTTTTCAGAAGTCATAGGTAACAACTTACCCAAATAATCCTTATCTACTGAAGCTAAGGCTATTTCAGAAATTACACTTCCTCCAGCACCAGATTCAAGAACTACATCAACATTTTTACTACTAATGATAACAGGTGACTTCAAAGGAGATATGGCTATAGAATTGTTAGTAATATCTTTAATTATTTCAGCATTTTCCACTGAAGATAAACTAATACACATTCTTCAGATATATTATCCAAATAATTGACATCCTGCTCCAACATTAAAACATCTTTAACAGATTCATTGTCATAGGAGATATTACTTTCACAGTCACTAGAAGAATTATTGATACCAATTTCAGTTTCATCAGTGTCTTCATTTTGTTGAACAAGATGAATTTTCTTGTCACAAACATGACTCTTTTGCCATGATTTGTTACATTTATAACAAGTATTTGTTGCATATTTTTTAGGTGCAACTGGGTCAGAGGGTTTACCAGATTTTTCTGGGGGCTTTGTAGAGGGTTTATTCTGATCATGATAAGATTTCCTAAGGTAATTATTTGGTTCATATCTATGTTGAAGCAGTACTTCATTACAGGTATCAATGAAAGAAGGATTTTCCCTCACATGCTCAGTTCTAGCTACAATAAAATCTCTAAGAGAATTTGGTAATTTATACAAGATTTTTTCTCTCCAAATATCATAATCCATCTTTGGATCAATTTCTCTCAAGATTTTTGTTCCTTCATAAGAAAAACAATGGGTTTTTCAACAGAGGAGGATACATATTTAGTATTCTCATATAGTCTTTGCTGAGCCAACCTGAATTTTGAACCATCAAACTGATTCTCAATCAAGGATTTCCAATCATTCCATGTACAATGGTTGTTATCTAATAGAACAGATTCATACCACATCAAGGCTACATTGTAAGATAAAGAAATTAGCTTAGAAACAATTTCTGCATTAGGTAGTTTATGATATCTCTTTAAATTATCAATTCTTTGGATAAAGTGTTGCCAATCAGATAAAGAATCACCATCAAAGGTAGGATATTGGTCCAATTTAGGCCAATTTTTTTGACTACTGGGATGGTCCATCCTTTGGGTTGAATTATTTATCATTAATACTTCCTGAAGTTTAGCCAGGTTTTCAGAAATTTCATTATTTACAGAAACAGCTGGTACATGACCATCACAATATTTTTTGCTAGTAGAAAAAGATTTTACAGAATCATTTTCAGTTTGTTTAATGGCTGAAATATGAAGAAGAAAAGAGGAACTCTGTTCAGGTTCTTTTCCTTTATTTTTATGCAGCCTATGGGCAGCATTCTCATTTATGCCATAATTATTGATGGTTAAGGTTGAAAATTTTTCCTGCAGGTCAGCCACATATTTTCTTATCCTTGGAATTTCAGACATCTGGTCATTTACTTTTGCAAGAGATAAAACATTTCTGTCCTCAGAAACTGTGTGTTTGGCACTCAGTGCATGGAAATCATTTTTTAGCTTTTAAAACTCATTTTTTAGAGATTTAATTTCACTTTTTAATGAATAATTTTCATCAATAAGGGGTTTCAATTCACTCAAGTTTTATGTAGATTGATATTCTTATCTGAGATAGATCTATAGTCACTCCTTATTTGTTTTTGTTAGCTAAGAAAAATATTCAAGGTTTCTTTGATTTTAAAATAAGCTGTATCTTGTACAGAAGAACTTACTTTACAATGCAAGTGCAAATTATTTAATCTATCACTCTCATGTATTAACACATCTCTTAAATTTTTGTCTTTTACAACATTAAAATCAAGGGTATCTTTCAATATTTCTTCAGAAGTTTTCTCAATTAAAGTGTTGACTTCAGGGGAAACAGAATCATTCCTAATCGCAAGAGAAGGATTAATTAAAGAAGTAGAAGTCAAATGTAAAGGTTCATCAAATGATAATTTGCTAATTACATCATTGGGTCTACTTATTAAAGGAAGTTGTCTTTTTAAGGGTTTAACTGTTCTTTCACCAGGATCCACAATATTACCTGAAGAAGATTTGTTATTATACATACCAACATGTTTATTGAACAAATTACTCACCATGGCAAGGGAGGAAAATTCCCCTGTGCTTTCTTTCTTCTGCCTCCCTGATAAGGATGGGGCTGAGGAGATGGATAGTAGGTTGGTGTCCTGGATGGGCCAGGGTGTTGAGCTGTTGGTTTCTGAACATTCTGTCGGTAATGGCTCATCAAGTAATCCCATTTCCACTGCTCCACATGCAGAGTGCTTTGATTTTGAGTGAAGGAGCTGGGTACCTGATTGGGCTGAGGTTGAGGCAGAGGCTGGGAGGCTGGGAAATTAGGAGGTTGAGCCTGTTTGGTATTTAATAACTCCTGCATCTGCTGCCAGAGTGTGTCTACTCTTGCCTTGTACTTCATACATTCTACTTTCAGTTATTTAATGTGACTGGACAGGTTGTTTACTTGTTGAGTCAGTGGTATCTTTTTTATTTTTATACCTTTGAGTTGATTTTCCTGATTTATTAGAGGTTTTACTTCATTCAGAGGTGTTTAGTGAGGGGAGTTTGACACTTTTCCTGCCATTTCCACATCCTGAAGGTTTTTTGTCAGCTGAATAATCTTTGTAAGTTAATTTAGGAGAACCTACAGATTCAGTGTCACCATCCACTTCAATCTCATCCACATGTAAGATATCCATGCTGTTAGCCAAACTAATGGACATTTAAACTGTGAAAAAAAAGAATCAAAACTATATTAATGATTCAGATTATTAATTTCAAAATAAAATGTAATTTATTGAATTTTTAACAAAATTTTTTTTTTCAAATTTTTATCAAAAATCAATTAATTAACTAAAAAATGTAACACAAATAAAAGTAATTACAATTATTTTTATTAAGAAATTAAAATGGGACCAACCAACAAAGGTTTATAAGTCAACCAAAATAATTAATACCAAAATTAATATATTGGCAATATTGGGACTTAGTACTGAGTACTATTATGGTCAACCAATAAACCAAAAATAATAATAGAATTAATTTAATAATTTATTAAGATTTAATTGTCTTCTAGAACTAATATTTTTACTCTATTATAGTCAACTAGGAAAAAAAAATTAAAAAATAATGAACACTTACACTCAGTGAATCAGCAATTAAGCCACAAACACTGTTATTGCAGTAAAAATATAATAATATGAAAGAGAGGTGCAAAGGTTAACTTACTATAGTGATCAAAAATCACTTCAAAATAATATATAATTTAATTTAATATAAACCTAACTGATTGAACCTAAGTTGGAAACACAGTCACGGCAAAATTTTTACTTTTTGGTTGGGTGGTCCGTGCGCTATGTCATTCGTCGCAAGTATTGTAGTCGTCCTCGTTTTTTGGAAAGGCTCCCAATTATCGGCCAGTCATCTAGAAGAAGAGGAAAAAGGTAATGAAAAAGGGAATTGTATAAAATAATAAAATAGTATAGTTATTTTAAAGAAGAGGCAATGAGAAGATTTTAGAGACTTTATACAACAGTGAGGTTTGATGAATTTTAATATAAGTATTTAATAAGTAGTTATTTTCAATGCGTGGCAAACACTTTCTATTACTAAAAGACTTAATGAAACCGTAAAATATTTATTTACTTATAAATTTAGATTTAATAAGGCTAATAAAAAATAAAATAAATGTAAGATAATTAAAATTGTATTGAGTTGAGTGTATATAATAAGTGATAGAGCTTAAGGGGCCCTCTGAAGTGCCTCAAAAAATTATATTCTATAAAAAAAGAAAAAAATAAGAAATAATTAATAATTAAAATTAAGTGTACCAAAGCTGTAAAAAAAAATATAAAACAATTAATTAAAAAATAAGTAAAAGCCCAAAAAATCCACCAATTTAACCCAAACAACAAATCTTTAAAATAAGTGAGTAATTAAATAAGATTGAAACACTTGAAGTATTAACTAATTCAATTTATAACATGTTTGATAATAGCCAATTTTAAGTGAAACATAATAATTAAACTATTTTAATATAATAATTAGTGTAATTAATTAATTAAGTCTGAAACATAAGATATTAATTAATATAACCCATTTTATTAGTGTAAGAATTAAATTAAATTAAATTAAGTTAAAACAATTTATTAGTTTAATATTATTACTAAATTTTAGAATAAAACATTTGTAATTAATTAAATAAAATGTTTTAACTAATTTAATACCTTAATGACATAATTATGAGTCAAAAAAGCGCTCAATATTCATAATTCATATGATATAAAAGTTTTATTTAATACTTTTAATTTTATTTATTTATTTAATTATATTATAAGTTAATATTTTGATTTTTTAACTATAATATATTTAATAAAATAATTTATAATTTTTAAGTATTAAATAAATGAAAAATGCGACAACATTTTCTAGAATATAAAGTATTTTATGAGTTTTAATTGTACCTATAATTTATTTAATAATAAATTTAATATAACCCTTATTTTAGTTATATTATAATACAATTGTTATATGATTTTATTATGCAATATAATATTAATTTATATACATAAAATTCATGATTTTTAGCCCTTTTTAAGCTCCAATAGATTAACTTACAATTTACTGGGCCCCTGGTATAGCCTGGCTGACACTTACTGTCAGCCAGACTACTAGACTTACCCAGTAAAATAATTAATTATTTACTGGGATGAAGCCGCACCTTTTAATTCTTATTTTATTAATATTATATATTTACTTTATAATTACTTGTAATAAATTAGCTAATTACAATAAGTAAATTTAGTAAATATTTAAAATTTAAAATTTCCCTCATATTTTTATTCCCTAACACTATCCTCATGATAGGTTAGGAGTTAGATAAAAATATATTGATACTAAAAATTATAAAACTCAAATTCTTTTATTTAAAATGTTAAAATTATAGTAATAAAAAATAATTCATATCATTTTATTCTGAGGGTGACATTTACAGTAAACTTTAAAATATATCTAATAATTTGATATATATAGTGAATACATTTTATTGATGCACTCTTTATAACACTTTTATTATTTGAAATATTTTATTCTGGAATCTCCTTCCTCTCACACTTCTGTATGTAGGCTTCTTAACTCTGTTTTCTCTCTCTCCTTTTTGCCTATAAAAGGCATCCATTTGTGCTGTTTTTATTTATTCTTTACTACTTAAATTTTTTATATACAACAAATAATATCTTTTTTACTACCATTGTTTCTTTAGTACTTACAATTGTGTAACTCTCACCCTTCTGCATGATAATAATAGCATTTTTATACCTTTTATTTGAGTAATAACTCATAAAGATAAAATCTACTTACCTTTAATTTAAAATCCTTGAGTATCCACATTTCACTTCCGTTGGACCTCCCTTAAGACATTCTATATAATAAAGACCCCTTGACACTTATCTTTTTGCCGTGACTGGGAATGGAACCTTTCTCCAAATCTTATGGGTTATATAGTTGAAATTGTCCTATATATTTGTGGTTACTATACAGGTTACTATCTGTAGTTCTCACTCTGCATATCTCATAGTTCACATATATCTTTTTTACTCATCACTCTGTAGTGGCATTAAATTGCTCAAATTACAGGGGGAGGTGTCTGGCATATAATAAATTTTTTTTTTCCTAGTTGACCAAGATAGAGAAATATTGTTCTTAGTTCTAGAAGTAATAAAAACTTTTTTAATAAATTATATTATTTTTTTAACTGTTTTGGTTGACATTTTGTCTTGATAATTAAAATATTATTTTATTGTTTCAGTTGACAATTTGTCCTGGAAGTAAAGTAATAAATATATAAATTAATTAAATTAATTTTATTAAATTATTTCAGTTGACTTTAAGTCCTGGAAATTAAATTTTCAGTTGACTCTTAGTACTTATAATTATATATCAATACATATATTAGTAATTAATTGATAGTTGTGTTAATTATTCCTGTTGACTCTGTGTCCTGATAATTAATCAATTATTTTATTATTTCAGTTGATTTTTGTCCTGATAAATATTATATTTTCATTATTTAAGTTGATTAAAAATTCTGCTAATTGCTTATATACTTGAAGTATTTTTATTTTATCTCTTTTTTTCAAAAAATTTAAATAATAACTGATTAAATATTAATATTTATTTTCTCTCAGTTTAAGATATATAAACAATGACTGATAAAAGTGCATCTGCTTCCCGTGAAGAGGGACTGGACTTAATTGATTATGATGAGACTTATGTAAGTTCTCCTTTGACTGCAAAAAGTGCTGAAATTAATCAATTGTTGGACCAAAGAGGATGTGGAGATGTAGGAAGTAGAAATGAAAGTATAAAAGACTGCTCTGGATCCATAGCCCCCAGTGAACCCCCAGAAGAGCTTCCAAGAGGCTTCAAAATAAAAAAGATACCCGTGCAGTAGCAAGTCAACAACATCTCAACTCACATCAAGGAGTTGAAAGCAGAGAACCTCAAATTAAGATCAAAGTTAGAAATGCTAGAGGAAAAGGTAAGAAATGTAGAAAATTTTCTTCAAGAGAAAAGGAAACCTCCTCTAGAAGTAAAAACCCTTCCACAGTTAGCTCCTCAACCACAGGAAAAGGGGGAAGTTTCAAAATGGCAGTGGGAATGGCTCAGCACCCAGTGGGACTCCCTTCAAGCTCAATAGATGCAACAAGAAAATCAGGCAGGTCTCTCCAGACCCCAACAAATCAACCCAACCCCTCATCATCCCTACCAAGGAGGAAGTAAAAGGAAAACAATCAACTCCAAATTTTGCTAAAGCCATGGTAAGCCCCTCTATTGAATCCTAAGTACCCTTTCTGTTACTGATTTAGTTCCTTCAGGTAATTCTGGATGGGGAGATGATACCTTGAGACCTGTAGAGGCTGGCTCTAGTAGGCATTTTACTCAATATTCTGATGTAACTACTCCTTTAGTATTAATTGCTAATTCAATGATTAACCCTTATATGGAAATTATAGATGAAACAATTGATCCTGAATTTTATGAGAGTCTGTAAAATTACTCTGCTTCCCTATTAAAAAATACTCCTGATTTAGCTACTCTCAATGATGAATATTTGAGAGATATTGTTACAAAACAAAATCATATATTGAATAACTTCCAATTGACTCAAAAATTTAATAGGGGGTATCAATGTTGACTGATCCAAAATTGAATTAATTGTGGATAAAAATCCTTATACCCAAATTATCTTCCATAATTATTTTTGCTAATAATTGGGTTATTAGACACTTTACATGTCAATGTTCACCTCTTATCTGTCATTTTTCCACTCAATTTTTCATAACCACATCTTGGACAACTTTCTGTCATAACCACATGTTGCACAACTTTCTGTAATAACCACATCTTGGACTACTCTCTGGATATGCCTTCTACCTTTCTGGGAACTCTAATTCTAATCCCATCCTGTTCATTCTATTAGCTCAGAATTTCTCCCCATTTCATCTATTTGATTCTGCTCCTTTTCATCTCACTCTCTCATCTGCTAGTTTCTGCTCCTTTTTATCTTGCTATCTCATCTGCTTGTTTCTGCTCCTTTTAATCTTGCTATCTCATCTACTTGTTTCTTCTCCTTTTCATCTTTAATTATCTTAACATGCCCCTTCATCATAGATCTTCTCAAAGGCATCCATCACCCAGTTGTTCTTCAAATCCCACTACTCCCTCTTTCCCCCGCTCTGCTGAGAAATCCAAAATTTTTCAACTAAAGAAACATGATCATCTCATTCTTATCAGCTGGATAAAAACTAAATCTAACTATGATTCTTGTTTTGGTACTGAGTATGCGACTAAAGTAGGACAGCCACCCGCATCAAAAGTTAATGGTTATCTTCTAATGGCCAAAAAATCACGGAATAAGACTGGGAAGGAGAGATCTTTTACCAAAACAGATGTCTGAAGGCTTCAAGCATTATCGAGTAAATTACAAGAAGGAAAAGACTCTTTCATCCTCTACTGGTTTTGGTATTACTGACCTCAATATAAGTAAGGGCATCAAACCCATAGACGATAAACTTGATTATTTATGTCTTTACTTTAAAGAGATGGATTCTATTTTTGGAGAAAAAAGCTGATGTTAATCCTAAAAACATGTTGGATGGTGAAGATGCTATCTCCGTACATGATGTCAATAGAAATCTTTTTCCTTCTTCTTCTACTCAAGCCTCCCCTTATTTAACTTCCACAAATCAAGATATCTTTTCAATAAATCCTTATGGCAATATAAACCAACCTGATATAACTCAAGTATATTTTTTTTCTTTTATCTTACCAATTCTGTTTTATTTACATTTTATTATTTATAAATAGCCTGAAGAACTAACGCAGGAGCCACAATCAACAGAGTCTGAAGCCAGAAAAAATGAAGAGGAGGAAGATGTGACCTTGAACAAAAAGAGAAGGGCTTCAAGTAGTCTGAATTTCCACTCTCAAAGAAGAAGAAAAAGTGATACTTCATCTCAAACTCCTTTTTCTTCTATTGAAGAATTTTTGTAGAAATGTGATGCTGGCAAGTAATACCAAACCTCTTAATACTTTACTCTTCTTTTCTTCTACTTTTTGTTAATATTTCTTATCACTCTAGAGCAAGTGGAAGTTTCTAAAGAGACTCCTCAAGTTTAAAAAGAAAAAATACAAGCTCTCTTTAAGGAGGGATGACAGGGTATATGATTTGGAAAAGAAGAAGTTTGAACTCTATTCATGTAAGGATGATAGGGAACAAGACTTGGAGGAGAGGAAGTGTAAACATTTTTTTATGGAAGGATGATAGGGCACAAGACTTGGAGGAGAGGAAGTACAAACTTTCTTTATGGAAGGATGATAGGACACAAGAATTGGAGGAGAAGAAATTCAAGTTATCTCTAAGTATTGAAAAATCAAAGAAAGAGGATAAAACACTTGAGCATCAAAGTATCATGGAACAGATGAAATATAAGCTTTATCGTGAAGAAAATTCAAAAAAGAAATATTTCTCAATAGAATGTGTTAAAGCTAATAAATCTGTTGTGGAAATTCAATTTTTAATGAAATTTTTTGATGACTAGTTTGTTTTATTTATCTCACACTTCAACTTTTCATAATTAATTGTACATAAATTTTTATCTTAATTTCCTGTATTTTTTTACTATATCCATCATTAGTTGAATTTTCATATTTTAATGTTATAAATTCTCTTTTAAATAAAATTTTCAAGAATTTTTAATGTTCAAAATTCTTTTTTAGTTTAAATTTTCAAGTCACATTTGAAAATTTCCCAATCTCACCCCTGCATTTGATTGAACTAAGGGTTGGGTATCACCAAAATTCTTTCAAGTAAAGAATTTTGCAAGTTTTATTTGAAATTTCGGCAATACTCCCCCCTACGTTTCATTGAAGTAACGGATGGGTATCACCAAATTTTTAAGTCAATTTTTTATTTAAGTCTGATATGAAAATTTGGCAATACCCCTCTCCTGTATTTTATTGAATTAAGGAAAGGGTATCATCAAATTTTCAAGTCAAATTTTTTTATTAGTCTGATATGAAAATTTGGCAATACCCCCCCTGTATTTTATTGAATTAAGGAAAGGGTATCATCAAATTTTCAAGTCAATTTTTTTTTAAAGTCTGATATGAAAATTTGGCAATACCCCCCCCCTGCAATTTATTGAATCAAACAAATCAAATGGAAAAAAAATTAAAATTGAAAATTTCTAAAACCAATTATTTTCACCAGTCCCAATCAAGTTTTCCTATTTTATATAATAGCCATTAGAAAGACCTAAGGCCAGATGCACCATTTTATAAAAAAGTAATCTATCTTGATGTAACTATAAAAAATAATTGGAAGAGACAAATACAAAATTAAAAGAAAAAAATAAAATTGAAAATTTCTACAACCAATTATTTTCACCAGTCCCAATCAAGTTTTCCTATTTTATATAATAGCCATTAGAGCAACCTAAGGCCAGATGCACCATTATATAAAAACAGTAATCTATCTTGATGTAACTTTAAAATATAATTGGAAGAGACAAATCCAAAATTAAATGAAAAAAATTAAAATGGATAAATAAAATTGAAAAAGAGGAAAATAAAAAGGGGAATTTAAAAAAAATAAAAAAGATAAAAACTAAAAAAAAAAAATTAATAAAAGAGAAAAAAAAAGAAAAAAATATTGGAAAAAAATATTTAATGATAGAAAAAATATAATATTTTAGTTGCAATACTTGACAGATCTACTATGAAAAATTTTTTTATCTAATTTTTTTTTGATTACTAGTATGATTAATAAGACCTTCATTTATTTGGAATGAACAGCCAAAATGAGTAAATTCTTGACACGAAACTAAAGTTGGAGGTGCTTTAGTTGTTGTCACGCGCCACATGACACTCGAGGCAAAAGCAGCTCATTAAATCAATAATATCGAGTCCTAAATCTATACTCGAAGCGCAGAAAGCAATTCTCCATAGCAACTGCGATTCCCCTTTGTGTACTTACTATTTAACTGCGCTAGCCTAAACTCTAAATCTAAATTAGTCAATCTCCCAATAGGGTGCCTTAGTCCCCTTTTCAATAAGCGATGCACAGCGCTAGGTTCAACGTAATAGTACAGTAGTAGTTTTCATTAAAAGTTTTGTTAATTAATTAAAAAGGGGTAAATTGAGCATGGACGGATATTTAGCGAAGAGAGTCTAAGTGTATGTTAGTAATGGTCAATAGTATGGGAATGGTGCGATGAAAGGGAGGTCAATGCGAGGAGGAATAAAGGATATAAAAGGGGGTGGTATTTGGTTCGATATTCCTTAGAATTAAATTATAAAACGTATTTACATTTAATAGTGGTAAAATCTTTAAGTTAAATCATTGTTATTGTATCTTTCTTTTATTTTCTCAATAAATCATTTCTAAAATCCTAAATCTTTGATTATTGAGTTTCCAACCCTTAGTGAGATCTTAAGAATTCTAATTACCTTTGAAATTATCTTATAATTCTTCTCAAACATACCTCGAACCTGTAGCTCTTACTTTGAGTGACCTTCGAATCATTTCCTCAAATCATTCCTCTGTGCTTCGAAGAAGTTTCTAAATCCCTCATCTCACTTACAGGAACATCCTCGACCTTGTGCGTAGGTCGTCGGGTGACAGTTGTTTGATGTCAATGTTGAGATGAATTCTATATAGCCTCAACTATTCCATTGGCACTAGAGCAAAAAACATAATCATGTATTGATTCTTCCCATTCAGGATCAGACCAATTTGGTAAACCAGATTCTAAAGTAAGTTGATAGTTTTGTTAAAAATCTTGAATACATAATTTTTTTAATCAATTTTTCAAAAAAATATTAAATGATCCTAAAGACTTCCATTGTTTCAGATCTTCTTCCAGTTGCTCCAATTTCAAATTTCCCAATAAAGAAGAAATTCCTGAAATATATGGAAAAAAGAAGAAAAATAAATATTATTTAACACTTTCAATTTAACAAATTTAATTCAATACTAAACAGCATACACAGCTGAGGTCCAGTATAGCTCTTTTGAAGTTTGTTTACAAGTATGGATTTGGAAGAAAAAATAGTTGCCTGTAAGATATAGATATAATTATCATTATTATGGTGTATAGGTTTCATACTGCAGACACATAGAAAGACATAAATGCTGACCTAGAATAAACCAAGCAAGAGCAAGAAAAGTAAGCCAATCTGGGAGAAGCCAAATTTTGCAGTCCTAGGTTCTGGATCCAATGAGTCTAGTGGCATCATGAAGAAGATAGAGAAAATCAAAACTTAATACATAAATGACAGACCGGGTTGGAATGAGAGCCAAATAAAATGAACAGGGAAATGAAATTGAAACATGGATAATATTTACAGTGATAAAAATCAACTGAAGTCTGTTTCTGGCTCAATAATTTCCAGAGAGCATGTCAATTCTACTATTTAGAAATTATTTCAAGGTTGTGACAAGTTGGAGGTAGCCAAAAGTTGGTAGTGCTAGTGGAGGTGGTGGTGGAAAAGAGGAGGTGGGAGTGGAGGTGGAAAAGTGGAGGTGGAAAAGTGGAGGTGGTGGAGGTGGTGGTGGCAAAAAGGAGGAGGTGGAGGTGGAGGTGGTGGCCAAGTGGAGGAGGAAAGGGTGGTAGTGGTGGGGAGGAGGTGGTGGAGTTGGAGGTGGTGGCAAGGAGGAAGTGGTGGTGGCAAGGAGGAGGTGGTGGTCGAGGTGGTGGTGGTGGCAAGGAGGAGGTGGAGGTGGTGGTGGTGGGAAGGAGGAGGAGGTGGAGGAGGTGGAGGAGGTGGTGGGGTGGAGGAGGTGGTGGTGGTGGCGAGGAGAAGGAGGTGGTGGTGGAGGTGGTGGTGGTGGAAAAGAGGAGGTGGTGGTGGTGGCAAGGAGGAGGTGGAGGTGGTGGGGAGGAAGAGGAGGAAGAGGAGGAAGAGGAGGAAGAGGAGGAAGAGGAGGAAGTGGAGGTGGTGGCAAGGAGGAGGTGGTGGTGGTGGCGAGGAGAAGGAGGTGGTGGTGGTGGTGGTGGTGGTGGTGGCGAGGAGGAGGTAGAGATGATGGAATGGAGGAGGTGAAGGTGGTGGAGCTTGAGGTGATGGCAATGAGGAGGTGGAGGTGGTGGCGAGGAGGAAGAGGCGGAGGTGGTGGTGGCGAGGAGGAGGTGAAGGTGGTAGAGGTTGAGGTGATGGCAAGGAGGAGGTAGAGGTGGTGGTGGCGAGGAGGAGGAGGAGGTGGAGGTGGTGGCAAAGAGGAGGAGTTGGAGGTGATGGAAAGGATGAGGTGGTGGTGGTGGTGGTGGTGGAAAAGTGGAGGAGAAGGTGGTAGTGGTGGTGAGGAGGAGGTGGTGGTGGCGGTGGCGAGGAGGAAGAGGTGGTGGAGGTGCTGAATAAAATAGCATAAATTCACTAAAAAGAGGAGCAAAAAAATGATAAAAAATTAGCAGGAAAGGTGATAGGCATGTTCAGAGATACTTAGCACTGTTGCAGGACACATGTGGCTGTAGCAGCAAATTTTCAAGGCCAATTTTTGGCTTGCAATTGGTTGCCGCAGGACAGCCTGCAACAGCACTTTTACACATAGTGTAACACCGCTTATCTGAATTGGAAGAATTTTACTTTTTTGAACATGATCCCAAAGGTAGAGTCCATTGGTTAAGGTTAGTTTTTTTCCACATATGAATCTAATGGAGTATTAAATACGTTTGCCTAGATTTAAAGATAACTTATGCAGATGTAGTTTTGTGTCTTGAAGTTTCCCAAATGGGTTAGGAGAAGATACTTCTATATAATTTGGTAAGTGGATAGTGGTCCATTTTTATCCATATGCATGAATGTTTTCAAACCCATTGAGAATTATTATGAAAGAGATGATTTTTGGAGATGAGTTGATAAAGTTTGAAGAAAGAATTAGGAGTAGTCCGAAAAAGTTGAGTGAACTTTAGTTGAGGAATGTTGAGAATGGAGCGGAGATCATATCTGAGATCATGTTAAAGATTTGTCCCCCTTGGGTTTATGTAACACTTTTTGGAAAGAAAAGACATATAGGCTAAAGCATATTCCAAATTAGAGTCTGTTTTATAGTACAGAACTAAAAGTAAAGCTATAGAATTCATAGTTGAGTGAAGTAGCTGCCTAGTAGAGAGGTGTTTCATAGTTGTTGGTGAATGAGGGAAGTGAGAATTCACTGCCAAATGTGCAGTTAGGGTGTGTAGATAGAAAAAAACTTTAAGTGTTTGCCACCAAAATTAAGTAGCATAGAGTGAGAAAGACTTAAGGATGGCATCAGCAATTATAAGTCATGTGACTTTCTTAAAAATTCATCATAAATGTGATGAGTTTGGGATCAGGAATTAGGAATGGAAATTGGGGTATAAGAGGTGGGATAATACATTATCATGGACTCCTTATCCACTAGCCCCGGAGCTAGTGGATAAGATTATTCTGCAATTAATAATGTCTGATCCCGGGAAAAAAAATTCCTGATCCCTAATTGCGGATCCCTGAACATTGATACCCCCTACTATTTTGTTAACTGTACAAGGTTACCAATAAGCGTGAAATGAATTTCAGAGGGTTTCTAATGATTTATATAATTACAAAGTAGCTCATGAGAATAAAGTTGCTTTGTGGCAAAATATCAAGAATGATTTTTTCAAGTTACAAGACACTGTGTCTATCTGTTTCCAGGAACTAGAGGGACATAAATTGAACTTGAAAAGACTAAGTGACCATTACTCATCTCTGAAAAATAAGAATCAATTATCTTTTGCAACTATCAATGAGACATTATCCAGTATTCCAAGAGTAAAAACTAGACTAACAAACATTGAAGAACAGTTGAACTCATTATTAAATGACCAAAAGTATTCTTCCACTTCTTTGAAAGAACCTGTTGCACAAGATACTCCAATTGTACCTGTGCCTAGTTCATCTAAAGTAAAATTAGTGCCAGAAATTCCTGTAGATATTCCTGGGTTTCCATCAAAAATTGATAGTTCACCTTGTTCATCTAGAGTGGGGTTAAACATTGAGATTAGTTCCCAGTGAGAGAAACTAAATCTTCTTCTTACACAGAAACAAGTTTGTAACAAGGAGATTTCCTCAAATCAAAAGAATTGGCCAAAACCTGACCAATATCTGACATTTGATTGTGATTCTTCCTCTGATTAGAAGCAATTTATTTGCAGAATTGATAACCTGAAAAATTCTTACAAACTTCCAGATAAAGAAATTATGTCAAAATTGACTTTTTTATTTTCCAATAATTCCCTGATGTGATATGAATCTGTCCTTTTAGATAAAAATGACAACTCCTGGGAGGATGGGAAGAAATTGATTAAAGCACAGTTTGGTGGTTCAAAGTCTAGGTTAGCCCAACAAAGGCAGTATGACAAAGCTAGAAATAGCTCTTCATCTACAGAAAAACCTGCTGAGTTCCTGATGAAACTTGTAAAGATCCTGAGGGCAATGGACCCAAACATGGAATTTGAACTATGGAACAACAGGATCCTCTATAAATTGCCTATGTCTTTGAGAGACTAATAGCTGCTAGGACTGAGTTCTCAAGAGAGCCTTCTTCTTTTATTAATACTTATAATGAGATACTTTTAAATAACAAGTATGAGGCTAGAAGGTTCACTCCTAGATGTTCTTTGGAGAAGACCTCCAATTAACAACATAAACCTCCTGAAAAAGTTAGTAAACCTTCTTCCCCTGTTGCACCTAAAAATTAAGCCAAAAAACACTTGCTTTAAATGCAGAAAGCCTTGGCAGAAAGACCATGTTTATGACAAGAAAATAAATCTTTTTGAACAAAAAGAGGAACATGCTGATGACACAGTTGAACTTGATTATACATCAAGTGATTGTGCCAGCAATATTTCTTATGAATCTCACCAGGAAAGTTTAATGCTGGAAGATGATATTCATTATTTAAATAATATTTATATTGAGAATGATTATTTATCTACAGTAGAAGATGCTGAGATTATAAGAGATCTTGAAGACAGCTCAATAATTATTGCTCCTCTCAAGGCACCAGTCTTGACTAATGGAAAGAACATTGAGGCTGTTTTAGATTATGGAGCTGGAGGAAGTGTAGTAACTGAAAAATCACTTGCTTAAGTGGATCAGGACTATAAATCAAAACTTAAGCCTACTATTTCTGAAAATTGGAGAGGTTAAGGCTCTGTTTTGTCCCCTGTTGGTAAATACACAGCTACAGTATTTTTCAAATACAACCATGGCTTAGTAAAAGCCATGTGTGACTTTGTAGTTATGAAAAATAAGAACCAAAGTAGTTGGTTCATTGTGGGAAATGAAATTTTAACCAAATATGGCATTATGTTGGATCCTTCAAGCCAATGCTTCACAATGGGGTTGAATGGGAAGATAAAATTTAAAATTTCCTCCCACAAGAAACTATTAACACCAGGATTGAACACATGTCATTCTATAGTTTAATATAAATGTAAATCTACAAAAGAAATGCCTGCCCTTCTTTCAGAAATTGGCACTTCTTCTATTGGAGAAAAACTTTCTGGTGAGGAAAAAGATTCCATCATTCAGTTGAAAAATTCTTTTCCTATGGCCTTTGCTCATAGATCACATGAGTTAGGATTGGTGAAACCAGAAATGAAGCTTTCATTATCTTTCCCATTTACTGAAATACCACCTTCTTTAAAGAAAAAGCCTTATCCTTCTTCTCTCACAAAGAGAAAAGATATTGAAAGCAATATCTCTACCCTTTTAAAAATGAATATTATTGAAAAGTTAGTTGAAAAACCTAAACATTGTGCTATCTCACCTGTCCTAGTTTCTTATGAGAAAGATACAGCCATTTTATGTGGTGATTATAGAGCATTGAATACTTATTCTGTAGATATTATTTATCCTTTACCAAGAATTAGCTCTATACATGCTACCTTATAAGGTGCTAAATATATTAGCTGTTTAAATGGTATTAAGGAATATCACCAGGTACCTGTTGAGAAGAATTCACAGAGTTTTCTAATGATTGCTACTCATATGGGAATATATAAGTATATTAGAATGCCATTTGGCCCCGAAAATTCTCCTTCAGCTTTTTAAAAATTAAGGGATAACACATTCCCTCTGGAAATAATTAAAGGATGGCTCATGGGTTACATTGATGTTATCATCATATTCTCTAAAACATTTGGGGACTGTCTTAACCACCTGTGTAAAGTATTCTATAAGATGGATGAGATAAATATGACACTTGCCCTGAAAAAATGTAAATTTGGTTTTCATTCTTTGAAAGTGCTTGGTCATGTTGTCTCAAGGTTGCAGATATGAGTTGACCAGAACAAAGTGGCAGTCATACAACAGGTAAAAGCTCCTACTACATTTAGAGAGCTCCAAAGTTTTTTGGAAATTTGTGGATACTATAGACAGTATATTATAAATTATCAGGTCATAGAATTACCCCTAACCCAATTAACTAGGAAAGATGTTGTTTTTGTCTAAAAAAGTGAAAGACAATGAGCTTTTGACACTATGAAACATTGTTTTATGTCAGCACCAATTTTTGCTTTGCCTGACTTTGATCAACCATTAGTTTTTTACCCTGATTCCAGTTTTATTGGTCTTGGTGCTGCTCTCCATCAAAAACAATTTATATATGATAAAGTATCAGGCATTGTAATTTGTTATATTTCAACAATTTTTAGAAATAGTGAATTGAAGATGGTGCCACTCAACTTGAGAGTTTAGCAGTAGTTTGGGGTCTAGAGAAGCTAAATTATTATCTGGATGACCAGAAATTTGAACTTGTCACTGACTGAAGTCCAGTAAAATCTCTCTTGAACTTGAAGACACCTAGCAGACATATGTTCAGATGACAGCTAGATGTTCAAGAATACCAAGGAAGGATGACAATAATTCATAGGTCTGGTATTGTTCACTCAAATGTGGATATTTTATCAAGGTTACCTTTTCCAAATGATAATCAAATCCTGAATATGATCCTGAGTATGAAATTTTCCATATTCATGGGATATATGTGGTTGATATGGAGGAAGAGCTATTACAGCTTATTCTGGATTCATATGATAAATACACTTACTTAAAGAAGTAATGTACTATATTAAATGATCCAAAGAATGCTTCAATACAAGCATTAATTAAAACCCTCCCACCAAAGTACCAGATTGTTTTGGAAAAAGGTAAATTTTCAATTGATGAAGGCTACCTCTATTATAGAAGATAGTTGAGTAATGGTATATTTATTCCCCCTTCTATGAAAGAGATCATCTTGAAAATTTATCATGATGACATATTGGCTCGACATTTTGATCTTGAGAAAACAATGATCAGAATTAAGAACACTTTTTGGTGGTTTAATATGTCTGGAGACACCAAACACCACACAATATTTGGGTGGGACTTGCTAGCAAGTCCTAAACTTGAATTCAGATTGAACTCAGATAAAACTCAGACTTAACTCAGATGGAACTTATTATGAGCTGATACTGACCTCTAATTTGAGCTCATCTTTAGCTCTTAGACAAAGATGAATGGTAATTTTCTGAAATAATAGCAATATTTTAATGAAAAATTAATAGAAAGGTAAACAAAGGGAGCTTAAGAACCTGATTGATTCACTGTATTTTTTTATAAAATTCAATTTAATGTTCATTTTGTATTGCAATTGATCAGTAAAAAGGCTGAAAATTATATTTTTTTCTTAAAGTATCACTTTTAACCTGTCTAATCATTTTAATGATTGTTTTGGAAAAAATATAAAAGAAAATCAGTGGCTCATTCTATTGAATACTCCTTTCAACCCAGAATTTGAAGCTTTACTTTTTAGATTTGAACCATATCACATTAATTTTTCGATGTGTTTTTCCAATTTTTTGATTGTGCAAGATAATTAGTTTCAATTGAGCTGATTTATCTAAAAATGATATTGGACTTTCAATAGGGACAATATTAGGACACACCGGCACACTCAACCAAAAGTGTTAGGTGCACGCCGGTGATGCTATTTTTGTCTATTTTCAATTCAAATTTTTTCGATGTCTCATACTATGTAACAACATCCCTTAGATATATACATAATTCTTACGCTTGGTGTGCAAGTGTGATATTATTACCGAATAGGGAAAAAAACACCCACTACTACAAATACATATGGTGTGCAAGTTAGATACTACTGCATTATGGGGCAACAAAAATATGTTTCCGGGCACTGTACAATCCTTTGTTAAATATGCAAGTATTACTTCAGTACAGGCTCAGTTTGTGGACACTGAACTATTATATACATATTTAAGGGAATGATTGTAAAGTGCACATTAATTTAAGATTTCAGTGATTGCGCAAGGATTAGAGTCACAAAATTATTTTCTCGTTATCATCATTTGACTCATATTAATTGCCATTACCACACTTATAAGTTACTGGTGATAAAAACTAAAATTAAATATGTATATAATAGTTCAGTGTTCACAAACTGAGCCTGTACTGAAGTAATACTTGCATATTTAACAAAGGATTGTACAGTGCCCGGCAACATATTTTTGTTGCCTCATTATGCATTAGTATCTAACTTGCACACCGTATGTATTTGTAGTAGTGGGTGTTTTTTCCCTATTCGGTAATAATATCACACTTGCACACCAAGCATAAGAATTGTGTATATATCTAATGGATGTTGTTACATAGTATGAGACATCGAAAAAATTTGAATTGAAAATAGACAAAAATAGCATCACCAGCGTGCACTTAACACTTTTGGTTGAGTGTGCCGGTGTGTCCTAATATCGTCCCCTTTCAATATTAGTTTTTATATCCTAGAATACAGTCAAACCACACATGAAAAAACAAATAAAAGATAGAGATGTGTTTTTATATTTTATGACTCAATGAAGTACTTTCACAGATATTTTATACTAAGCCCTAATAATTGATAAATTATTTGATAATATGTCTGAAAAGAATTATAATTCTAATAATAGTAGATTTAAATCCAGTTTTTGTACTTTGTAAAAGTAGTAAGATGATTAAAATTAAAAGAAAATTAATTTGGCCGTTTTATCTCTTCTAGTTAGTCCTAAACTGCTAAGATGTTTTGTAAGATATATTTTGTAAATTCAGTGCATATATGATATTTTGAAACTCTTCATGACATAGTTCATCAACATTTAATGAAAGTATTTTCATTTTATATAGTGAGTGATCTCATGAGTTGAAATAATTAATCACTACTCAGTGAATTGTCCATATGACAAACTAAAATCCAAACTAGATGCAAAATTCTAAAGATAAAACAAAAAACAGTATTAAAATCTTTAACCAGTAATTTTAATACTTAAGTGTGCTTCAATGCTATATTTTGAAATATTTTCTGTGTCCACCTGGGAGTCAGCACCATATATTTTGAAAAATTTTCTCCTGTGAAAAAAATATGATTCATGTTGAATTTTAGAATGTATTATTGTTAAAAAACTGAATTGAATATTTTAAAGTTGTATTGTTTCATCATTCTATCAGTTTCTCATTTAAAACAACTATATGACATTTATTTTATAAAAAAGACACAATAAGTATTTTTTGGTCATACCCATACAAAAAAACCCTTGTGCTAAAGGGATCATACTTTGATTAAAAGATATATTGATTAATATTCCAAACTCATAAACACAATATTTCAATTCTACATACTGTTGAGAAATAAATTTAGAAAAATGATGGAGGTTCAATTTTTAGTCATTAAAACAGAGTTTTTGAAAGGAGTAATTCACAACTGAACATTTACATCTCAATCATAAACAAAATATATGGGTTTAGGATTTATCAATTATTTATTAGAAATATGATACTTAAGCTGATAGGTCAAAATTATATGATTTTTCTACTCAATTTCTAAGTCTATAAAATACAATCCCTTAGATATTTTATTTAAACAGAAGAATTTATGAATCTTCTCTAAATTTGCCTTATCACAAAGAAATACTATAACAAGTATATTTTTATAAAAATTGATTTAAAAAGAAAATATTTCAATTCTTCAGTAAAGATTTAAAACATAAATCTAACTATAAAATTTGTCTTTTCATAAATATATGTATTGATTTATAAGATATTTAACTATGCAATATAGGGAGTGGACTTGCTAGAAAGTCCTCAACCTGAACTCATACTGAACCCATACTGAACTCTACTTGAACACCCACCTAAAAATGTTCTGCTGAGTGGTGCTCATCCTTGATTGTATGGTTCCTTAATCAATAGCTCAATGTGTGTTCAATCTGTTGCAAGTTTGGGCCCAAGGTTGTGGACTTTCTAGCAAGTCCACCCCACATATTTTGTGGTGTTTATTTACTTTTTTTAAAAAAAATACAAATTTTACCCTTTGTGGCATCCTTTTAGCTTACACTTATTAATAAAAAAAATAATGTGCTTCTCTGGAGGATCTATATAATTTTTACTTATAATAAAAAGATTGGTTTTTTTGAAGTTTTTGGAATCTAAACAGAAGATCTGATACTTTTTTTATATATTATACTTGTATAATACTACTTTTCATTAAGTTTATTAATCTGTCATATTTAAAAAATAGTTTAATAATATTAGAAAATAAACTTACAACCACTTTTAGAAAAATATTTTACCAAAATGAATTATCATTTGTATATATCTCCAGAACTTCAAAGAAATTTATATAAAATTTACTGATATAAAAATATTCTTCTTTTTATATTAAAAAAATCTTCTATAACAATTTTAAAAAGTTCAAAAATTTCTCACAGTTTAACTTAGCCTGAATCATAGTTGGAAGTAGGATGTCATTGGCAGTTCAATCTAAGCTCCATTGATACTAATATATATAACTTTTTAAGAATGTATAAAGTTATTTTAATAAAAAAATTAATAAATTAAAATGACTCAAGAAGTTTACTTTTTTACTGCATAGATTTTAGTGCAGATCTTGAAACAGCTTAGTTTAGTCAATTTTCATAAATTTTTAGTTTTACAAGTATGTTTCCAGATATTAATACTGATAAAAAAACAGGGAGTAAAGCTATATATGAAACACCACACAATATGGGGGGAGGACTTGCTAGCAAGTTGGAAACCTTGAACCCTAATTCATATCTTTTTCAGAACACATTGAGGTGGTGATGAAACAATCATGAAGAAATATTGAATTTTCTTTGAAAAAAACTTGAAACTTATTTGAACCTTCATTGAACCACAGTTGATTAATAGTTCAAAAAATATTCACAGTGGGAAAAAAGTGTGCACTAAAGGTCTAGTGCTTTTTTTGCTTCCTGAAATAATTCCTGGTAGAATTTCAAGTGGTACTTCCATCTGATACCTTCCTCCCCTAATTATACCTTATCTTCAATCTGCCTTCCTATCCTATCCCCTAATCTTGTTGCTAACCTTGCCATCTACTTACCCTTTCTACCCTATCCCTTTTCTTCACAGTGAGAAAAAAAATCTCCTCTCCTTCCACCCCTCTCCCTTCTCTTCTCTTTATTTTTCACACCTCCCCCAAAACCTCACTCACATTTCCCAGCCCACTGTCATTATTTAGTTTTATTTTACTTTGTATATTTTTCTTTTTTCATGTTTCTTCCCTACAAATATCTTCCTTTCTGAACACTTGGCCACATTTTTTGGTAAACAAAAGCAACCCAAACTCTGAAATAAGTATTTAGTTACTTTATTTACCACTTGGAATGGTTTATAATTCCTTAAGATTTTATTTCTTGTTATTTTTAATTTATACATATTAATTATTCTCAAGTTTATCAAAAGTTGGCTACTTTCCAAGCCCTTGCATGCCTCCCCAGCACTTATTTTACCTCTCCAATCTCATTGCTCACCTCACCTAGAAAAATTGAGGGACTTGGGAAGGCTGGAGAAGGTGAGAGAGGAGCTTTATAGGGCTGGGAGATATTATAAAAGCCCTTAATCTGCTTCAGGAAGTCTGGAAAAGGTGAGAGAGGGTCTTTGAAGGGCTAGGAGAGTTGATAAAAGCCTCTCACCTACTACTCCCAACCCTACTTAGTCTTTACAGCACCTTCCTCACATCTCCCTCAAAATTAAGGGACTGGGGAGGGTGAGGGAGGTGATAAAAGCCTCTCACTCACTTCTCCCAGCCCTCCTTAGACTATACAGCACCTTTCTCACATTTCCAGCCAAAGTAAAGGACTGGGGGAGGCTGGGGGAGGTGAGTGAAGGGCTGGAAAGGTCTTGGGAAGATGAGAAAGGGCTAGGGGAGGTAAGTGAGAGCTGGGGGATGTGGACAATAGACTGGGGAGGTGAGCAATATTTTGAGAATGTGAGAGAAACCCTGGTGAGGGCTAATGGAGGTGATTTGGGTGATTGAGGGGAATGGGAGGTGAGCAAGAGGTTGAAAAAGGGGTGGAGTTGTGTTAAAAGTGAAAATATAGTGGAGGGGATTAGTGAGGAGGGCTTAAACTTAGATTTTGTAGCTTAACGGGTGTAGAAAATGTACAAGGAGGGCAATAAAATAGTGGGGAGTGGTAATAGAATTAACAGAAATGACAAGGAAGAAAAAGTTGTTTGGAGAGACAGAGAGGTTGTCCATTGAGGTAGTGAATAAGGGAGAGTGAACTTTGTTCTTCGGGCAAACATCAGAGTCCACCCCCTCAATCTACAGCTCTATTCTGCCAATATGGAAAATGAATGATAATTATTTTTTATTAATATTTTTGAACTTAAACCTATAGTTTATACATCTTTTTTTTATAATTTTGATTTACAATGCACTTTAAGACTAAGAAAGTAATATAGTAAAAAAATTGGTTATGAAATACTATTTTGCTTTTTTACACAAGAATTCCAAGAATTCCTGTAATAACTATACATGATATAAATAAATAATATAATAGTAAAATTGTAGCAAAAAAATTAAAACTAGAACAAAACATTTAAAGAAATTTTAAACTATTGAACTTATGTATTTTATGAGTTTATTGTATTTATTTTTAGATGTAATAGTAAAATATGTTGGTTATATTTCATAATCAGAAAGAATAAAAATACAAAAAACAAATCAGGTAATATGGTGTAAATTAAAAAATAAAAGCTTCAAATTCTTGGTTAAAAGTAGTAATCCTTAAAAAGAACCACTGATCTTATTTTATATTTTTTCAAAAAAAAATAGATTAAAATCATTTGAGAGGTTAAAAGTGATGTTTTTGAAATAAATAGTATAATTTTCAAAATTTTTAATGATCTAGTGAAATTCAAAATGAAAATGAAAATGAGTTTGATGAAAAAAATTATGTGAATGGATCAGATTATTAATCTTCCCTTCTCATTATTTCTCTAAATTATTTGTTAAAATTTCACTATTATTCCAGCACAGACTCATCCATTTTTGGTTAAGAGCTCAAGATGAGCTCAAAGTAAAGTTCAGCCTGAGTAAAGTTTGAGTTCTGTCTGAGTCCAGTATGAGTTCCATCTGACTTCAGGTTGAGGACTTTCTAGCAAGTCCCCCCCAAATATTGTGTGGTGAAATATATCAAATACTTTTGTGTAAAGCCTATATCTGAATTGTTTAATACAATTCAAATCTATTTTTCATCTCACCAAAATAATTTAATGTTAAGCTTAAAGTTAAACGCATTCTACTCATAGAAAATATAAGACCATTTGTTTGAAACATTATTGAAGGTCATTTCATTTTTTTCAATATTTTTCCAAATTTTTTTAATTTCAGTTTTTATTAAACATATGCATAGTTTTAAGAGGATTTGTCAGCCTGGATATCCCCAGGACTGAGTAAAAAGTAATTATAAGTTATGTTAAACACATGGACTATACATGGGAGCAATAAATTAGAGTACACAAATAGTATAAATAAGTATAATTATGATAATATACAATATATGCCATTATAACACCTAATATACATGCATATATCCACCTTTTATGAGTCTTATGTACTTAATAGGGGGTATCAATGTTCAGGGATCAGCAATTAAATTAATTGCGGATAAAAATCCTTATACCCTAATTATCTTCCGCAATTATTTTTGCTAATAATTTTGTTATTAGACACTTTACGTGTCAATGTTCACCTCTTATTTGACATTTTTTTACTCAATTTTTCATAACCACATCTTGGAAAACTTTCTTTCATAACCACATCTTGACCTACTTTCTGCCATAACCACATCTTGGACTACTCTCTGGATATGGCTTCTATCTTGCTGCACACTCACATTCTATCTGCCCAGAACTCATCACCATCTCATCTGCTTGTTTCTGCTCCTTTTCATCTTCATTTATATTTTAACATGCCTCGTCGTCCTAGATCTTCTCAAAGGCAGCCATCACCCAGTTGTTCTTAAAATCCCACTACTCCCTCTTTCCCCTGCTCAGCTGAGAAATCTAAGACCGTTTAATTGAAAAAGATGATCATCTCATTCTTATCAACTGGCTAAAAACCAAATCTAACTATGATTCTTGTTTTGGTACTGAGTATGCCACTAAAGTAGGACGGCCCCCCGCATCAAAAGTTAATGGCTATCTTCTAATGGCAAATGATTACGGAATAAGACCAAGGGAAGGATTGATCTTTTGCCTAAACAGATTTCTGAACAATTCAAGAATTACCGAGAAAAATACAAGAAGCAAAGGCTCTTTCATCTTCCACTGGTTTTGGGGTTACCAACAACAATATAACTAAGGGCGTAAAATCCATAGACAATAAACTTGAAACTTTATTTCCTTACTTTAAAGAGATGGATGCAATTTTCGGAGAGCGAGCCGATGTTAATCCTGTAAAAATGTTGGATGGTGAAGATCCTATCTCCAAACATGATGTTGAAGCAAATTTTTTCACATCCTCTTCCTCCACTCAAGCCTCCTCTCATTTGAATGAGACATATCTAGATAGCTTTTCTGTAGATCCTATAGGTGATTTAACCCAACCAAATCTAACTCAGGTCTGTTTCTTTTTTCTTTTATCTTATCTTTTCTATTTTTTATTTACTTATCTTTTTCTTATTTCTTAAAAGGCTGATGAACAAACCCAGGATCCTCAATCAACTGAGTCTGAAGGTAGTGACAATGATGAGGAGGAAAATATGACCTTGAACAAGAAGTGTAGGGCTTCAAGTAGTCTAAATTTCCACTCACAAAGAAGAAAAAAAAAGTGATACTTCATCACAAACCCCTTTTTCCTCTATGGAACAATTTTTAGAGAAACGTGATGCTGGTAAGTGATACCATACCTCTTATTACTTTACTCTACTTTTCTTCCACTTTATATTAATTTTAATTATCACTCTAGAACAAGTAGAAATTGCTAAAGAGACTCTAAGATTTGAAAAGAAGAAATATGAGCTCTCTTTAAGGAGGGATGATAGGCTACAAGATTTGGAAGAGATGAAGTACAAGCTCTCTTTACGGAAGGATGATTGGGCCCAAGATTTGGAGGAGAGGAAGTACCAGCTCTCTTTACGGAAGGATGATCAGGCCCAAGATTTGGAGGAGAAGAAGTTTGAGTTAACTCTAAGTATTGAAAAATTAAAAAAAGAGGAGAAAACACTCAAACATCAAAACCTATTAGAGAAGATGAAATATAAGTTTGATCATGAAGAAAATTCCAAAAAGAAAGATTTCTTGATAGAATGTTTTAAAGCTAATAAATCTGTTGAGGAAATTGAACATTTAAAGAATTTTTTGGATGAATAGTTCGTTTTATTTCTCTCACACTTCAACTTTTCATATTTATTTGTACATAAAATTTCCAATAATTTCCTTTATTTCATTACTCTATCTATTATTACTTGATTTTTTGTATTTTAATGTTAAATATTCTTTTTTTAAATAAAATTTTCATGTCTCCTTTGAATATTTGACAATCCCCCACCCCTGGATTTTCTTGAAGTAAGGGGTAGGTATCACAAAAATTCTTTCATGTCATGAATCTTGAAAGTCTTATATGAAACTTTGGCTTTACTACCCCCTGCATTTTACCGGTATCCCAAAAATTCTTACTTGTCAAGAATTTCACAAGTCTTATAAGAGATTTTGGCAAAACCCTCTATGGATTTTATTGAAGTAAGGGATGGGTATCACCAAAAAATTTTCACCAAAATATTTACAAGTCAAAAAAATTCTATATCTTTTTTAAAAAATTGGCAGTACTCTCCCCTGCATTTTATTGAAGCAAGGGGTGGGTATCACCAAAATTTTTCTAAGTCATCAATTTCACATTTCAGATTTGAAAATTTGGCAATACCCACCCCCTTCATTTTATTGAAGTAAGGGGTGGAAGTCATTTAAATTTAATATTATTACATAAATTATTAAATAAATATCTAATATATATCAATTTCCCTAGTTTAAAGTAATGACAATTCCTCAAGCCAAAATGCAGACCAAGTCTAGAAACAAAAGTTTGGGACTTTCCACAGGTATAGGCAAGAGGAACCCCATGAAACAAATAAATGTTATCATGATTACCTGTTATACAACCAAAGGTCATTGGCTCATCACATTACTTGAGCAAATTGATATATAAAAAATATTTATTAAAAATTTAAGAAAAAATATAAAATTTTTGATGACAACTCTAATCCCCATACTTTTTGGATCTAGATAATGTTTTTTTAAATCAAATAACTTTACCTTCTTTCTTTACCATATTGATTCTTTGAATCAACTTATGACTGATTTGAAATGAGCAACCAAAATGTGTTAAATCTTGACAGGATTCCAAACCAGGAGGTGCTTTGGTCGTTTGATGATTATCCCTAGAAGAATTCCAAATAGTTTCGATGATACCATTTCCCAAACCAAAATCAATGATGCACCAGTGGTCTGGAAAATATAAACCATGTCCTTTGATTTTAGCTGGAGATGATTTTGGGTGGCCAGTTATTGGATTGATATATGAGAATATACCAAAAGTAAGAAAATTGGCATCATTCTTATTGATATGAATCCTATTGTGAAATCCAGAATGAGTGATAATAACATTAGAAAATAAAAGATATTTGTGGCTGATATCTTCCCATTCGGAGTCACACCAATTTGGTATTTCAACTTTGGTTGCAAGTTCATGATTTTTTTCAAATGCCTTATTACAGAGCTTTTTGAGTTGAAAAGAAAGAAAAGAGTTAAAGGAAAGTAGAGTGTCCCATAAGCGAAAAACTTCATTTTTTTGAGCTTTAGTGATATTCTTGACCAACGAATATATGCCTATATAAATGAAATAAGTGAAATGATATTAAGAATGGAAAAAAAGTTATTAGACATACCAAGAGAATATTCTTTAACAAAACCTGGTCTCTAGCCAAATACAATCATGATACCACCCAACAAATTTGTATTCCTTATAGGTAATTGAACCAAAGCCATTTGATAAAGAGTTATGATAAGATCCGATAGTTGATTAAAAGTTTCATATTTTACACCCTAAATGAATGAACTTCCAAAATGAATTGAGCCTAATAAGTATTACTGATAACTGCAACAACTTGATCATCACCAAAATTGGTTAGATATTTGATATCTTCTGGTAATTTTTTTGGATATTGATTTTTCTTATCTACTTTAGCTTTATGAAAAAAAATGTTTGGGATATGAAGAAAATAACTTTCACAGAGAATTTTTTTTTCAGATATCTTTTCTTCTGATGAGACTGATTATCTTTAATTTTTTTTGATGAATTTTTTTTTTCAGATAACTTTTCTTCTGATGAGACTGATTATCTTTAAATTTTTTTGATGATTTAGATGATGAATTTATTTTCAGATATCTTTTCTTCTTATGAGACTGATTATCATTAATTTTTTTTGATGATTTAGAAGATGATTGTATAGAAGTTGATTTCAAAGAAGATGATAGAGATGATAAAGATGAAGATGATAAAGAAGATGAAGATGAAGATAAGAGATAAGTAAGGGGTGAATCTGAAGAAGAAGACATTTTTTTGATCTAAAAAAAAGTTTAATTGTCAATAAAATTTCAACTCAATTTTTTTTAAAAAAAAATTCTCACCTAATAATAAAAAAAGCTGTTTTTTTATTTGAAAAATAAAATTGGAAAAAAAAAAAAAAAAAAAATCAGTAAAAATTTTTCCAAAAAAATAATTTATCAAAAAAAAACCTGAGGTTTTATTTTTAAAAACAAAATAAAAGCAAAATCCTTTAAAAAAAATTATTTCAAAAAGAAAATTTCAGTAAAAATTTAATCAAAAAAAAAAATAATAAATTGAAAGTGAACCTGAAGATTGGTTATTAAAAACCTTCTCACAAGATCCTGAAAAAGAAAAAAAAAATTTAGTAAAATCAAAATCAAAAACAAAAAATTTTTTTAAATAAACAAAAAAAATCAGAAACTTATTTACTAGAAAAATTAAAAATTAAATTATAAACCTTTTTTGATTTGTAAATAAGAGGGACAGTTCTTAACAGAAAGAATTTTTTTTTTTCTATAATACTGCCAAAAAAATTAAAAAATTAATCAAATTTAAAAATAAAAATTTGTTAGTATATTTATTTGAAAGTAGGTAACCCCTCTTTATCTCCCATAAATTTCCCCTTTTCCCCTCCTTTATTTATTTGAAATACCCTTACAAATCCCTCCCTCCTTGTCTCAAAAGTCCCCTCAAATCCTCTCCTTGCCTGCCTCAAAAACCCCCTGAAACCCCCCCTTTAGTTACCTTAAAACCCCCCAAATCCCCCCCTTTACCCTTCTTTATATGCCCCAACCCCCCCCCCTCTTTAGCCGCCTCAAACCCCCCCCCCATTCCCCTCTCTTTAGGCCCCTCAACCCCCCCCTTCCCCCCCTTCTACTCGCTTTACCCCCCACCCACTCCCTTACCTCCTCCTCTACCCACCCTTTTTCTTAACGAACGATTTTTAACGATAGAGGAGGAGGTAAGGGAGTGGGTGGGGGGTAAAGCAAGTAGAAGGGGGGGAAGGGGGGTTTGAGGTGGCTAAAGAGACGGGAAGGGGGGGTCGAGGGACATAAAGAGAGGGGAAGGGGGGAGTCTTGAAGTGCCTAAAAAGAGGGGAATGGGGGGTGATGAGGGACCTAAAGAGGGAGGAAAGGGGGATTTGAGGCAGCTAAAAAGGGGGTAAAAAGGGGGTATTGAGACAGGTAAAGAGAGGGAAAAAGGGGGGCCTTGAGGATGATAAATAGAGGTGAAGGAGAGAAAAAAAAAATAAAAAAAAAGAGAAAAAAGAGAAAAAAACAAAAAAAAATTAGTTTACCCTAGAACAAAAATAAACGAAGCACTTACAAAAAAACAAAAAAAACAAAAAAAAGCAAAAAAAAAAAATCATGACTAGCAAATAAAAAACTAAGAAAAAAGAAAAAAAAATTACTAACTGGTGAGTTGAGTTGAGAAAATAAATGCAGCCAAAAAAACTGAGGGATTTTTGAGGAGAGGATGAAAAGGATATGAGTGATGAATGAAAAAAAAATCACTGACAAAATATGCGATTTCATGTTGAGCTGGTGAAAGAAATCCAATGAGCCATCCAAAAAAAAGATATTCACCGTAAATTCAAAAAAAATAAATGAATATGCAACAAGCCAAAATACAAAACCAAGTGAATAAAGTACACAAAGAGGACATTTGGAAAGTATGAAAACATAAAAATTAAAAATTAAAAGCATTGCAAAGTGAAATGTTGGAGAGTAATTGGCATTATAATGGAGCATATGCCGGTTGATTGAATGATTTGTGAATCAAGGGAGGGGAGTGCCAGTGGTGGTTCAGGATCCTCTTATTCATGAAGATCATTCCACTCATCCTTTAAATCAGCTAGAATATTGTGGAGTATTAGGAAAGTCAAGATCCAATGATTTGCAGTTTTGATCTCCAATTTTTTTTGAAATTGGATTTGGAGCTCCTGAAGACTAGAAAATCGTCCCTTTAAAATACCTATAGCATGTTCAATTTGTACTCTTGATTGTGCAAGGTGATAATTAAAGGCAGTTTTGGGGTCATTTTCTGAAGTTGCACCACAGAAAGCAGGTATAATGTACTTTCCACTTGCATATGCTGAGTCTGCAAGGAGGTACTGAGATTTGTCAAAGTATGAGTCAGGGGATTGAGAAATCCTCATTCTTTGGAAGACAGAAGAGCCATGACATGATCCAGGGCAGCCACTGTTAAAAGCAATAAATTTATTATTGACATTGCATACAAGTTGAACAGCAATAGAGTATCTAGAAAGAAGATAAAAATTTAGATTGTGAAAGATGAGAACTTGGAGAAGATTTTGAAGTAACCTTTTTTTGTGATCAAAATAATGGTTGCCATCATGAGCAGGCTTTTGACTCGAAGGGATGGTTGTGCCATCAACAAAAGCTATACAGCCAGGGAAACCTTCAGCTTGCATTACTTGAGAGGATTCAAGTCGCTGTTCTGGAGTTGGCCAAGCAAGAGTTTGAGACTTGAGGGAAAGGATAGCAATCATACAGCGCTTGGTGTATAATATCACGGTACCATATCCTATGTTAAAGAGATTATCCAAATGTCTTACGGAAGCACCATTTCCATTTGAGCCAAAGCGACATAGAGCAACAGCAAGTTGGATGGCAGGATTACCCTGTTTGTTATGAGAATTGTTATGGAAGACAGGATTTTCAGAAATGAGTTGATAAAGTTTGAAGAAAGAATCGGGAGAAGTTCTAAAAAGTTGGGTGAAGTTTAAATGAGGAATGTTGAGAATGGAGGCCAGATAATATTGGGGATCATAATAAAGATTTGGCCCCCTGGTGATGATGTAACACTTTTTGGAAAGAAAACACATATAAGCTAAAGCATCTTCCAAATCAGAGTCAGATTTATGGTAAAGAACTAAAAGAAAAGTGATAGCATTCATTGTTGAGTGAAGTAGCTTCCTAGTAGAGAGGTGCTTCATTGTTGCCGGCGGAAGGGTTATGTGATGAGGGAAGTGGGAATTCACCGCCAAATGTGCAGTTGGGGTGTGTAGATAGAAAAAAAACTTAAGTGTTCTCCACCAAAATTAAGTGGCATAGAGTGAGGAAAGACTTAAGGATGGCATCAGAAATTGTGAGTCATGTAACTTTCTTGCAAATCCATCATGGATGTGATGAGTTTGGGTTCAGGAATTAGGAATGGAAATTGGGGTATAAGAGGCGGGATAATGCACTATCGTGGATTTCTTATCCACTAGCCCCTGGGCTAGTGGATAAGAATCTTTTGCAATTAATAATGTCTGATCCTGGGAAAAAAAATTCCTGATCCCTAATTGCCGATCCCTGAACATTTATACCCCCTAATATTGAGTTGTAATATGTTAGGGTAATCTTAAGAATCTTAAATATAAGGCTACATAATTTGTAAGTGCACTTAAAGCTGTTGTTTTCATTGTTTTATGTAAAAAACAAGAAATGCGCTTTAAATCACTTGAAAGTTGATTATATGCACTATAAATTTAATAATATTAAAAATTCTCTTTGACAGATCAATTTTTCTTAATTAGGACTATTGGTTTGGCTACTCAAATGCATAAAAATAACACTTATCAAATTAGTTGTTTTTTATGCCAGAAATGGCTTCTGTGTACTGGCCACATACTGCCTGCATTTTTCCCATGTGAATAGCTTCATTTTTAGCAAATTTATCTTTTTCACACTATAATTACCCCACATTCTACGCCCACTGTGAGGAAACATTAAAATAGGTTACAGGCACTAATTTAGTGTTTTAGCTTAATTATAAATGCATTGACCCTCTTTATATGCAATAATTTCATTAATAACCTCATTTTTGGCGCTTTAATTCACTACCACGCTTAAATTTGCCTAAATTAGTCAAGGATTTACCCATTCAAGTGCCTGCCAAGGACTGCATGTAGTTACCCCACATCTCACACCCTTTTTTGGGTTTTTTGGTGGTTTCTCAGTCAATTTTGGTTATTTTTGAATGGGGATTTCATGTAGTATAATGTCATGATTAGCCCCAAAATTTCTACAGTTAATCCCTCTTATTATTAAGTATTAATTAGTCTTAATTTTCCTTTTTTGGCCTTTTATATTAATGTATAATACGCATATACTCTCTTTATTGCTTATTCTTTATTTTTGATGGATAATCCCTATTACTACAGGATTTTGGCAGGTGATATCATTCTAATTATGTTACTAATAATCTTTTTGGTTCTGAAAATGTCTATTGGCTAGAATGAGGTGTCATTAACTGTGTATTGAGCTGGTAAATCATAGGGGTCATTGGGGAAATAATTGTGTATAAAAGGAGGAGGTTTTTGGTCTTATTTTCCTCATTCATTATCATTAAAATTTGAACATATAACCTATACAATTACAATACATATCAATAGTACTTTTAGAAGTCTTTGAATAGTATCTGAATTTATCAAATCTATATTTCTACTAACTATAAAGATTGTAAGCCATATATAATTAGTGAGGTTAGAATTACTGAGACCCTTATATTGAGTTATATTTTAATACTTATTGGATTTTTACTACAGTATTTATATAGGACCATTTAAATCATCTAGACAGCTGCCCATTCAAGCTAGTTCACATCTTTGTACTTGACCTCAGGCTGACAGGATTTCTGTGAAATAACTTGTAACAAATAAAAATAGTATCACATGTAAAATTCATATATTTTAATACTTATTTAACTTTATAAGCGCAGTATTTATTGAAACTAGCCAAGAAATAAATATTTTTTATGTATTTAGCTGGACACATATCCATACACCATAATTATTGCTCATTTTGTATATTAGAATAGTATGCATCTAAATTTACAGGGTGCACTCTATTTTTTGGCCAAAAGTTAGAGTTCACTATAAAAATTTTGCTACTTTCTTTGACACTCTCCACATCACTATGTATTTTTATCTTCCACTTCATCCCTTTAAGTTATTTTCTTACCCCTCACATTTTGTTTGTCATTGTGACACATTCACTGTACTCTCTCACCTTCCCATCCCAGTTTTCAGCCCTCCTCACCCCTCACCTATTGTCATATTTCATTTCTTACTCTACTCTACTTCTTTCTTCATCCCTTCTCACCCTTTTCTTGCCCATCCCACCCCTTTAAAGGCACAAGCTACCCCTTTTATTTGCCTTCCCCCCTACCTTACCTCTTTTTCAAATAAAAAAAAACTCGTTTGCTTCAAGAAAACCATGTATACCTCCTACCCCATAAATTTCCACTTCCCATCCAAACTTACCCTTTTGCTTTTTCCCCACCCTTTTTGCTTTTCATATCACCCCTTATACTTCACATGAAGTAAAAGTGATGGGAAGGAGAGGGAAAGGAGTGAGATAGGGTGAGGTGGTGAAAAGAGGGATAAAGAGGGGACTTAAATTGATTAGAAGGGGGGAAAATTTAGCAATGATGGGAGAAGTGGGATAAAGAGGGGTAAAAAAGATGGCCAAAGTGATTATAAGAGGAGAGGACTATGGATAGTGAAGTAAGATTTAAGAGACAGAAAAAATGTCTGAGGGGGGAAGAATATAATAAAAATTTAAGAATAGGGAAGTAGTGGGAGACAGATTTTTGAAAAAATATACAAAAACAATATATATATATATATATAATATAACATAACTCTTTGAAATTTTAATGGCAAGAAACCACCCAAAAAACAATATACATTTTGTGAAATTTTGGTTATCCATATGGTTTATTCTCATGAGAAATAAACTTTTATTTTTTTTATATAATGCAGATAATGTTAAGCTATATTTAAGTAAAATTTTACACATATATTAGGGGGTGTCAGTTCTGGCAAATCCGCACTTACAAATCCGCACTTAAATAAGTGCGGATTTCCAAAACACACCAGCCCCAATACTGGTGGATTTCAAAATGAAATAAGTCACTTATTTCACTCAAATCCGCACTTTCTCAACCAAAAGTGCTGATTTCACCATCAAGTCCCATTTCACTGATTTGTCAGCATCATCCCATTCATACGCAGCACTCCGCAGCATAACACTTCATAACTCAAAACATCATACATCACTTACATCTTCATATCATATCATATAAGAGTCATGCCTTCCTCACTTTCAAATCGTGATAAATTACATAAAGCAATGACTTTCATGGTGCTTGAACTGCTCTTGGACTCTGATTCCGATTCTGATCTAGAAGAAGATTTTGTCGTTTTATCAAAAATGGCCAGGAAACGTTACCTTCTTCCCAGAAAGCCTCAAGTACTTCATACCCCCAAGTACACCATCCAAACACTTCTTAACCTATCTACACCCAGTTTTAGACAGCTGTTCAGGACTTCTCAGGAATGTTTCCTTAAATTGCTTGAGCTTATTCAGGATCATCCCATATTTCACAATAATTCTCAAAAAGAACAACGACATCCTTCAATTCAATTGGCCATCACACTATGTCGTTTGGGTTCAAATGGTAATGGAGCCGCTTTGAAACGTTTAGAAAATGTCTTTGATTTAGGGTATGGTTCAGTTAACACTTATACCAAACAATGTATCACTGCCATCAACTCCTTGTAATCTCAACTTCTCACCTGGCCAACAAAAGAAGAGCGACTTGAATCATCTCAGGTTATGCAAGCAGAGGGCTTTCCAGGATGTATTGGTTTTGTTGATGGTACTACTATTCCTTTGAGCCAGAAACCTGCTCAAGGTGGAAACAATTACTTTGACCGTAAAAAGAGGTAGATTATTTTTAACTCCTTTCATCCTCCTTGAAACTAACACAAACAAATATATCTTCTTTATAGATATTCAATTAACGTTCAGTTTATATGTGACGTAAACAAAAAATTTATATCATTCTTCGCTGGCTATCCTGGCTCATGTCATGACTCCTACGTCTTCCAAAGAATGCATATTTCAAATGAACCTGAAAAATTCTTTGATGAAAATCAGTATCTTCTTGCAGATTCTGCTTATGTGAATGGAAAGTATGTACTTCCTGCTTTTCGGGGAGCAGCTTCAGAAGACAGTCAAAATGCCAAATTCAACAATCATTTGGCAAAGTCAAGAGTCCGTATTGAACATTCTATTGGAATCTTGAAAGGCCGTTTTTCTAGTTTAAGGGAATTAAGAAGTCCTCTTAGAAATAAATCTGAAATGGAGGCGGTGATCAACTGGATTCTGTGTTGCACTATACTTCATAACCTACTTGCTGACCTCAAAGATCAATGGTTAGAGCTGTATGAAGATGAACAAGTTGATTCACCTCCGACTATATCCAACACTTCTATTTCTCAATCAACTAGTATAAGGGCGAAAATCCTTCCAATAACACTCCAACATTTTTCAACACAATTTTAATTTTTTTCTCTTTCTCTTCAAATTATCAATTTGCATGTATTATTCACTGAGAATGGTAAATTTTTTTGCATATTTTTTTGGTTTTTGAATTTGCTGTTAAAGTCTTATTTTTTTTTCTCTGTGTTTTCTTTCATCAACTCAACATGAAATCGCATATTTTCAGCAAACGCATATTTTTTCAGTCACTCGCTTTTTTTTCTTCACTCATATCCGTTTTCTCCTCTCTTCCTACATCACTCAATCAATTTCACTTATATTTCTTTTTTCTCAACTCATCTCTCCAGGTAATTCATTTTATTCTTTTTACTTAATTTTTTGCTAATTTTTTTTTTTTTTTTTGGTTTTTTGGTTTGTTTTTTTTTTGTTTTTTTTTTGTAAGTGGTTGTTTTTAAATTTATAGGTAAAATTAACCTTTTTTTTCTCTCTCTTTCTCTCCCTCTTTTCTCTCTTTATCCCCCCTTGGCCTGGTCTTTTTCCCACCTTTACCCTCTCCTTGGAATGGATACATCCCTCTTTTCCCCCCTTTGGCTGCCTTATTCCCCCCTCCTTGGCTCACTCTAACCTCCCTTTTCTCCGTCTTTGGTCTCATCTCTCCCTTTCTCCCCCTTCTTGGTCTCCTCATATCTTCCCCTCATTCCACTCCACCCCCCACCAAATCCCCCAAATCCTCCCTCCAAATCCCCACCAAACCCGCCTCTAACCCCCCCTCCAAACCCCCCTCCTATCCCCCTCAAAACTCCCCCAAATCCTCCCTCATATCCCTCCTACCCCCCCCTTAACCTTCACTTAACGATTCGTTAACGAATTGTTAAGTTATTGAACGATTGCACCCAATCGTTCATTAACTTAACGATTCGCTAATGAATCGTTAAGTTAACGAACGATTGCAGTGAATCGTTAAGTAAGTTGGAGGAGAGGTTAGGGGGGTTTAGAGGGACGTATTGGGGGGGTTTCAAGGGGGATTTGGAGGGGGGTTAGAGGGGGTTTGGAGGGGGTGAAAGGAGGTGGATTGAAGGGGTTGTTTGGGGGGGTTGCAGGGGGTTTGGAGGGTGATTTGCAGGGGGGTTTGGAGGGGGATTTGGAGGGGGGTTTGGAGGGGATTTGGAGGTGGTTTTGAAGGGGGGATTTGGGGGATTTGGTGGGGGGTGGAGGGGGGGTTTTCCAAGGGTTTTTGGGAGGTGGGAGAGGGCTTTGGAGAGGGGAATTTAGGGGAATGGGGAAGTGTTATAAAAAATTTAACAGTTTATTGATTTTTTTTTGTTTTTTGATTTTTTTTTTAATTTTAGAGAAAAATATTCATTAAGTTCAAGTGAAATAAAAAAAATTCTCATTAGTCTTTTGAGGAATTTTTATTTTTTAATTTAAATTAAGTGAGTTTTTTTTAATGTATAATTTTGGGTGTTTGAAAAGTAACAAATTTTTAAGTAGAAAAATACATGACTTTAACTTCAGATTCCCCACTTACCTCACTCTCATCATCTTTAAATTCAGCTTCTTTTCAATCATCATCTAAAACATTGTCAAAAAATGAACAGTATCGAAATAAAAGAAATTATAAAATAAAAATTCACTTGGATCAATTATTTGGCCATATTTCAAAAATCAAGTACTATAAAACTAAAGTTGAAAGAAAAAAAAATATTCGAAAACGTTACCTGAAAATATACATTATTTAACTGAAACTGGAGGTGATGAAGTTAAAGCTGTTATTAATAATACTTTCAAACCTCAATTTATTTACGAAAACCATTCTTTTAATGGTTTAAAAGATGATTCATTTAATCAACTCTGCGATCTCATCATAACACTCTATCAAATGGCTTTGTTTCGCTTATCTTTAAGGAATAAGAATTTGTTGGGTGGAATCATGATTGGAATTGGTTGGAGACCAGGATTTGTTAAAGGTTTTTCTCTTGGTATGTTTAAAAATTTTTCTGGATTTTTTAATATCATTTTACTGAATATAATTCAAATAGGCATATATTCTTTACTCAGATCTTTATCTAAAGCTGAATTAGATAATGATTTTCGAAAATGGAATACTTTACCTTCATTTAATTCATTTATTGCTCTTTGACTTAAAAAACTCTTCAATAAAGCTTTTGAAAAAAATCATGAAGTTGCTACGAGATTTGGAATACCAAACTGGTGCGACTCTGAATGGGAAGATATTAGCAGTGATTATCTAATATTTTCAAATGTTATAATCACTCATTCTGGATTTCATAATCAAATTCACACCGACTCAAATGATGCCAATTACCTCACTTATGGAATTTTCACATATATTCATCCTATCACTGGACAACCTATTCCATCACCTGCTAAAATTAAAGGACATGGATTATATTTCCCGGATCATAGATGTATAATCGATTTTGGATTAGGAAATGGAATCATCGAAACAGTTTGGAATTCTTCTTACGATAATCACCAAACCACAAAGGCTCCTCCAGGTTTGGAATCTTGTCAAGACTTCACGCATTTTGGTTGCTCTTTCCAGATCAGTCAAAAGTTAATCCAACAAATAAACAAGTTAAAAAAAGAAGAAAAAGGTAATAAATTTAAACATTCTTTAGGTAGATCTAAAAAGTATGGGGATTAGTAGAGTCACCAAATATTTAATATTCTTCCATAAATTTTTAATAAATAAATATGATATTTCAATTTATGAAATTAAAGTAATAGGCCCACGACCTTGTGTTGTATAAATGGTAATCATGATAACATTAATTTGTTTCATGGGGTTCCTCTAGCCTATACCTGTGGAAAGTCCCAAACCTAGTTTCTAGACTTGATCTGAATTTTGGCTTAAGGAATTGTCATTACTTTAAAAGTAGTATACTTGACATATCTTATTTATATATTAATTAATTTATGTAATTATATTAAATTTTGATGACTTTCACCCTTTACTTCAATAAAATGCAGGGGAGGGTATTGCCAATTTTTTAAATCTGACATGTGAAATTGATGACTTAGAAAAATTTGGTGGTACCCACCCCTTGTTTCAATAAAATGCAGGGGAGGGTATTGCCAATTTTTTAAATCTGACATGTGAAATTGATGACTTAGAAAAATTTGGTGGTACCCACCCCTTGTTTCAATAAAATGCAGGGGAGGGCATTGCCAATTTTTTAAATCTGACATGTGAAATTGATGACTTAGAAAAATTTAGATAAGCAAACTTATTGACTAGAAAGTAAAGATAGAAAATTTTTATTATACATTCAAATTTTTGTCAAAAATAACGTACTATATTCTTTTCCTTTTATAAGTCAGCATATAAGAAAATATTACCAAAAAGAAATCAAACAAAATTAAATTAACTAGAAAAACAATTTATCAATTGAAAAGGTCAAGTAATTTTTTAATGTCCTCATAAGATTGGCCATTTTTAACACATTCCATAATGAAATCTTTTATTTTAAAACTCTCTTGTTTTTCCAATTCACAAGTAGCCATTTCTCTTTGAAATTGACGGTCATTTACTCTTTCCATCTGCTCTACCTCAAATTTTTTTTCTTCCAAATCTAAGGCTTGCTGATCTTTCCTTAGCATATGATCAAACTTCATCTTCTCAAAGTCAAGGGCATTATTTGCAATAGTTGATTTCACTGAGAAAATTAAATTGAAATAAATAAATAAATGAGTTAATGATTAAGATATATAGTAAACAAAACTTACTTATATCTTTTTTTTCAAAATAATCCTCAAGGGAGCCAAATGAGCTTGTTGAAGTATTACCACGTTTTAATAGATGGTTCAAGTTCATTGAAGTTGAGGCTCGACGCTTTAGTTTGGAGTTTGAACAAGAGGCTTCAGGAAGTTCTTCTAAAGCAGCTTCTAAAGAGGTATTCACATTTCCAGAATTGAGATTATTTAATGAAGATTGAGTTTGAGTAGGAGGAGACTAGAAAGAAAGAGAAATTCAGAGAAGAATTGAAGAAAAAACAAAAAGTAAACATACATTTAAATTTTGGGCCTCTGAGGATTCAGATCTTCTGCAATATAATTGTTCTGCTTGATAGTTGGGATCATCTTCAGCTGAACTATGGTTAGAAGGTGGAGGGGATTGATCTTCTTCAAGTAAAGGTGTGTTGGGAGGATTATAGGAAGGTTTGGATCCAGAAGGTATATGCTTAGTAGTATCGTGTAGAAACCAAGGGTTTACATCAACTCGGGTGCCAAAAAGATTATCCATTTCCTCATAGAAAGGACACATGACATTGAGCTTTTCGGAAACAGTAGTAATTCCAATCTCCAAATCATCATCGTCAATACCAAAGCCAGTTTCATTTACAGCATGATGAGTCTTTTTATATTTTGAATGGTAACTCTTAAATCTCTCCTTCATTTGTTTAGGATTGATATCGATTCTCCCCCTTGTTTTCTTCCTTACTTCATTGGCCATCAACAACTAGCCATTAACCTTTGAAGAAGGTGGACGTCCAATACGAGTGGACTTTTCACATCCAAAACATGCTTCAAAATTTGATTTTATTTTAAGGAAGTTGATTATGATGAGATAATCATCCTTTTTAAGCTGACCTGAACCTGCCTTTGATTTTTCAGGTGTAGGGCTTGCTTTACGAGGAGACTTTTGTGACGAAGCAGATTTTTGAGTTACCTTTTGAGATTTGGAATGTCTGGGAGGCATTATGAAACTGGCACATAACAAGAAAAAAGATTAAAAAGTAGAAGAAATAAGTAAAAAAGAATGTAAACATGCCTGGTCAAAATATTGAAAATGTCAGGAAGGGGTGTGTGCCGAGGATTGATGGGTAGGTAGTGAGGAAGGTCAGTGTGTCACATGTTACAGGGATGGGGTAAGAAAGGAAGGGATGTTTTGTGGCCAAAATGTGGTTGTGAAAAAAAACGGGAAAAAAGTGCTGATTTGAGGTCATAACTGACACCCTTTTTTGAAATAAGTGACTTTTTTGCAAAATTTAAGTGCTGATTTGTAAGTGCTGATTTGGTTTGAAATCCGCACTTAATTTAAGTGCGGATTTGCCAGAACTGACACCCCCCATTGTTAATAAGTTTAATAATGTAGTATATATACATTTTGTAAACTATAGAATCAACTCAATTTATTCTAGAGTCAGTTTTAAGAAAGCTGTGTAGCTTCCCAAATATTTCAAATCTTGATAATATTTCATAATTACAATTGATAAAATGTGAAAATAAAGTTATTTCTGGAAATTTTGAGAATAAAAATTTTATGAAAAATATAAATTCAATAATTTTATTTTCATGAAAAATTTCTTATAATATTGGATTATTACTCTACATATTCATAGGTAAAAAATCTTATCAAACTTGAAGAAAATATTAAATTTAAAACTATATGAGAAGTTAAATACTTTTAAAGGATGAAAAAATATCATAAAGTTTCAAAATAGTAGGCATCTGAGATCCTGGATTGGTATTGGGATTCACTTATAGTAATATTCCTTTTAAAATTCCAGTAAGTCAAGTCTCAATATTTTTTGCACTCTTTATCACCTATACTTCAATAAATGTTCAAATTTTTCTCAATTTGTGTTCAAGTAGAATCCATTAAATTTTCATAATTGTTTCAACACTTCCTCTTTGTGTGCTCAGATAAAATTGAATTTGGGTTCAAGGTTGCAGACTTGCTAGCAAATCCGCCCCCCATATTGTGGGGTGAAACTATATGTTGAATCCTGTGATTCTTTCCAGAAATCAAAATAATTAACTGGAAAAAGAGCTGGATTGATGCAACATATTGAAGCTCCTGATGCACCGTGGCAAATAATAAACATAGACTTTGTGACAGGATTTCCCATTGCTGGGACAGACAGTTATAACTCTTTCTGGGTTATTGTGGAAAGATTCACAAAAATTTTTAAATTCATCCCTACCCATAAAGATGTCTCAACTAAAGAATTAGCCTTCTTGTGGTGGTCTCATATTTTTAATACTGCTGGTTTTTCAAAGGCCATAGTCTCTGTCAGAGACCCTAAATTTACTACTTAATTTTGGATGTCTCTGATGGATGTTTGTGGTTGTGATCTGAAACTTTCTACTTCCCATCACCCCCAGACTGATAGATTAGCAGAAAGAATGATTCAGACATTGAAGGACATGATAAGAAGGTATTTTATTTTTGGCCTTGAGTACAAAGACAATGACAGGCTCACTCATGATTCGGTCACCTTACTTCCTGGCTTGGAGGTTGCTTATAATAGCACTGTTGATTCTCTTACTCAGAGAAAGCCTTTTGAGCTCTGGCTTGGATATGTTCTAAATACTCCTGCCCAAATTCTTAACAATATAATACCTAAATAGGATTTAAATCCTGGTGTAAAATCTTTTCTTAAAATGCAACAAATTTGCAGAAATTATGCTCAAAAATTAATTGAAAAATCTTTAGAATATGAGAAGAAGAGGTGGGACAAATCCCATAAAGAATAAACTTTTAAAAAGGGTGATGAAGTACTTATTTCTACAGTCCACTTTAATTTACAAGGTAATAACAAATTAAAAGACCCATTTTTAGGTTCATTTGTTGTCAGAAGAATGGTTGATGATAATGTAGTTGAAGTTATTCTGTACTCTCCAAATGACAAGAAAAATCCTGTTTTTCAAATATCTCTTCTAAAACCTTACACATCTAATAGTGATTTATTTCCCAAAATGAGGGGAAGACCAAAGAAGACCCCTATTGAAATCACTGAAACAGCAGAAATTGATAAGATTCTCAATGACAGAATGATCACTTCTGAAAAAGGTACTGAATACCTATTGAGACTCAAGAATAAATCTTATGAATATGATTCTTGGATACCTGGGAAGGAGATATCTAACCTTCTTTCTCTACTAATGAAATATAAAAAGAAAAAATCATAGCATTTTTCATATTGATTTTTTTTAGAGTGAGGGAGAGTCAGCCAGGCTACTAGACTTACCCAGTAAGTTAATTTATTATTTACTGGAATGAAGCCACGCCATTAATCCTTATTTTATTAATTATATTATATTTACCTTATAATTTACTTGTAATAAATTAACTAATTAAAACAAGTAAATTAAGTGCATGTTTGAAAATTAAATGTCCCTCATATTTTTTTTCCCTAACACTGTCCTCATGACAGGTCAGAAGTGAAATAAAAATATATTGATACTAAATTTTAAATTCAAATTATTTTATTTAAAAAGTTAAAAATTATATTAATACTAAAAACTAAATTTAAATTACTTTATCTTAAAAGTGACATTTACAGGAAAACTTTAAATAAATCAAATAATTGATATATATAGTAAATACAGTCTAATGACACATTTTTTATAGAATACTTTTATTATTTGAAAGATCTTATATTGGAAATTTTCCATTTCACACTCTTGTATGAAGATTTCTTAACTCTGTGCTCTCTCTCCTTTTTGCCTATATAAGTCCTTCCATTTTGGCTGGTTTGATTCATTCTTGAATTACTTACATTTTAATTATATAAAATCAATAACATGTTTATTAATACCATTGTTGTTTTAGTACTTACAATTGTGTAATTCTAAACCCACTGAGTAATAATAATAATATTTTATACCTTTTATTTGAGTAATAATCACAAAGATAAAATCTATTTACCTTTGCTTTGAAATCCTTGAGTATCCACCTTTCACTGCCGTTGGACCTTCATTAAAATCTTCTAGACCATCAGGACCCTTTGAAAAAAAACCCTTTTTATACACAACAACAAATAAGACATGAATTTGTGGAAGTAAAAAGATTTATTGATAGTCTTTTTGCTTAATATCACTTCAGATAAGCATATTATGAAAACACTATCACCTAAATAGGTATCATGGAGCTACAGATAAGCTACTAAAACTCATATAAATCCATATATCAGTGTAATAAAAATATTTATAGGTATAATAAGCATATATATATAAGTATAGTAGACTTATATATAAGTGTAATAACCATATATGTAAGTATAATAACCATATATATAAGTATAATAACCATATATATACGTATAATAACCATATATATAAGTATAATAACCATATATATAAGTATAATAACCATATATATAAGTATAATAACCATATATATGACTTATAAGGTTAATGAAACTAAAGTTATCTTTTTTGACCATGAGAATTACTCAGTCCTAGCAACAACTAGGCTGATAATTTGTGCCCAGAATTGGATCAATAGCAAAATCATAAGGCTGGTGAGGTGGCAGAGTCTTAACCCCTCCATCTTCAAACAGCAGCAAAATCCCCAATAAGCTCTAGGGAAATTTTCCTTCAGGCTTTTTGTTAGATTTGAGTACTAGACCTTGGCTGAAATCTTGGTTTATATTTTCCATGCTGTTCTGTTTCATTCCAGTTCCCCCTCTTCCTCCAGAGCCACCTCAAAGTCCTGAAACTTAGCATCAAGAGAAAGTTTCAGTTCTTGAAGAAAGTCTACAGACTATAATAAAATACCAGGATAGTATCCAGGAGGAGCCAGAGGGCTGATTATTTATCTGAAAAACTCACCTTTTTGTTCTCTGTGTTTCCCCTTCTTTGCTGTGCCTTCTTCTTCTCTTTGTGCACTTCATCCCCTCTCTGGTCTTACCTGGCACTTCCTGTTGGCACCCCATACCCATTCTACTACTTTGAATCAAGAGAAAGCATCAGTTCAGGTGGAAAGTCAAATGATGATAACAGAAAATCAGAAGACTCACCTGGATGGGCCCCTGACCCCTGAAGGGGCCAGAGGGCCAATATTTTAGTGCTTTTGTTCCCTTCCCTCTTCGAATGAACCTACTTTTCTTCCAGTCAATGTATGGATTATATTGGTCCAGCCATGCCATCCCCAGCACCATATCATACTTTTCTTTCAGGTTTGTTGAAAATTCCTTGCATTGAGACTTCTTTCCATCACATTATAATCTTAAAAAAACCTTCTTTCTTACTTCTCCTCTTCCACCTGTGGATCTCTCAAACATAATCAGACACCTGGGGTGGTCAAACTTCTATTTTTTCACTTTATTCCTCTGTAAAATCTTATTGTAATTGAAACAGTCTGTGGCCCCACATTCAAGAAAGTCTTGTAAATTTGTTGTGGTGTCAAGGGTCATCAAAGGTAAGTTCAGTATAATATAATTATCATTTACTTCAAGTGGCTTACACAATGAAAATTCTTCTACTAACTCTACCTTATCCTTTTTCTCTAATCTACTCAAGGAGAGAACAACCTTTACTCCCAAGAACTGTCTTTTACCTGAGCCTTTCCTGTTCTATCCTCCACTTCACTGACCCTTATTTTACCTCCACAATTGCTTGCAAAATGACCATTACTCCTACACTGGAGGCACAGATTCTTGCTCATATTCCTGTGGTATTCCTCATCAGATTAACTTCTGCTCCCACTAGCATCATGTGCATTAACTACATCAATATAAATGGAATATGAAACCCAAGTACCAGACCCACTTCATTAAGAATGGTTGAGCCGGTGGTTGGAACCAATCACCCCATCTATGCGCTGATTCATAATTTTTTTATTGATTTGAATAGCCAGCTCTATCAGTGCCTGGAGAGAGGTTGGACACAAGTGACTGATTAGGGTATTCCTGATTTTTTGAAAGAGTCTTTTTCTGAATTGAAACATGAGTGCTCCTTCCCCCCACATTGTAATATAGCTGGCATGACACCAGAATTCTAACACATACTCAGCAACAGATTGTTTCTCCTGTAACTGATTGAGAAAATGCTCCAAGGTTGTGGACAAATAAGGGTCATCGAAGGATAATTCAAATGCTTCCATTTACTGAAAAAAATTTTCTCTTACCTGGTGTTTTCAAGGAGCTATTTTGGTATATGGTCTTCCCCAGAATGTCACCTCATCTTTGAGGTATGATATTTCAAACCCAATTTTTGATTTCTCATCTGGGAATTGATTATCATTCAAAAGCAGATAAATTGTTACCTGAAATGAATACTTATCCTCCCAGGAGCCACTTTTTTTATCAAATATTTCTGGGACCATAATCTTTGGGCCTTGGATAAGTGGCACTGGTGTTGCAGATGGTACCTGCACTTTGGCTTTGGAAGTGTCCAACTCTACTTCAGTGGAGCCACAATATGAGGTATTTTCCTCCGCAATAAAGTCAATTAGTCTGGAATTCAGTTCTTTAATGCATGCCGTTTTTTCTCTAATTTTAGCAAGTAGTGCTGAATCAGGTTAATCTGAGGTGTTCATGATTCCTCTGTAGTGTGCTGGTTATAGATCAGAAAATTTTTTAAGAAATATCAGGGAAGACTACTACTTGTGCTAAAACTAGTATATGATGTGACTGAATATTCTGATAAATCAGTGAGACTAACTCGACTGACTATCTTGGGGCTTCTTATAACAAGGGTTATAACTGTAGGAGACTAACAAGTAACTGGATTACTATATAAGTTGTCCAATGAGGATTTCTCCACAGTTTGTTCCCCATAAAAACCCCTTATGTAATATCCCCTCTTTGACCTCTTGTAATGAATAGTGCCCATAGCTCTCCTCTTTCTCACCTCTCAACCAAATCCTTATAGTGAAACTGAATCTTAGAAATTTTATGAAATTTCAAGTCTGGGAGCTGAACCAAAACAAATGAAACTGGGAAACTGGGTATTTTTATTGCACAAAATTTTAAATTAATTAATATAGAACTTCAAAATGAAAAAAGTTTGATTTGTAGGTTTTTAAATTTTATAGCACTGCTTTGAGATGATGAAGTACTGCTAGAATCTATTGGTGGGGGTAGCTAAGCATTGGAATCAGTATCAGAGTTAACCATTAGATCTAGAGCTAGAGCTGTAGTAGTGATCTCAAGATGATGGCTGACTGAAAGTGGAATTTTATGTTAGTTAACAGTAATGAATATTAAAAGTAAGTGTGTGATTAAGGTATTGATTAAGTGCTGGTAAGTCACATATCTTATTTGTATTAATAAGACTATAAGAATTAGAGGGAAAAAATCTAGGTGTTGGTGCTTTTGTACCTATTTTTGGTATCTCAGTACCTAGTTCTGACTAATCATGATGAAAAAGGGAAGTGTTTTGATGACTTTTTTGACCTAAAAAAATATGTTTTTGGGTACTAATATTGTCAGCCAGGCTACTAGACTTACCCAGTAAAATAATTAATAATTTACTGCGATAAAGCCACACCTTAAAAGTCTTATATTAATAATTATATTATATTTACTTAAATAGTTTACTTGTAATAATTTAACTAATTAAAATAAGTAAATTAAGTAAATATTTAAAATAATTAATGTCCCGCATATTTTTATTCACCAAAACCATCCTCATGACAGGCCAGGAGTGAAATAAAAATATATTAATATGAAAATTTGAATTCAAATTATATTATTTTGAAAAAATGTCATTTAAAGAAAACTTTAAAATAAATCAAATAATTGGTATATACAGTAAATAAATTTTTTTGACACATTCTTTATTGAACATTCTTAATATTTGCAATATCTTATTCTGGAATCTTCTTTCTCTCATACTTCTGTATGTAAAATTTTAGCTCTGTGGTTTCTCTCCTTTTTGCCTATATAAGGCCTCCCATTTTGGTTGTTTTTGATCATTCCATTCTCACCTTAAAAATTTATTATATTTAAATGACACACATCTATTGCTACTATCACTACCTTAGTATTTACATCAGTGTAATTCTTAGTTCTCAAAGTAATAATATTAAGTATCTTTTACCTTTTCATTGAGTATTAAACTTTATAAGGATAAAAAAAATGTAACTGTTTTAAATCTTGATATTCTCACCTTTCACCGCCATTGGACTGTTGTTAAATCTTCTAGACCAAAAGTCATCCATTGACAAATATTCTGTTGAAATACACCTGTCCAGGGAAGGTGTATGTCAGCCTGTATATCCCCAGGACTGAGTAAAAAGTACTTATAAGTTATGTTAAACACATTAACTATACATGGGAAAAATAATTAAGAGTACACAAACAGTATACATAAGTAAAATTATAATAATATACAAAATATGCCATTATAACACCTTATATACACACATATATCCACCTTTTATAAGTCTTATGTACTTATTATTAGGTTGGAATATGTTAGGGCAATCTTAGAAGCCTTAAGTATAAGGCTACATAATTTTTAAGTACACTTAAAGCTGTTATTTTCACTGTTTTATGCAAAAAACATGAAAATGCGCTTTATTTCACTTAAAAGTTGACTATATGCACCATAAATTTGAGAATATCAAAATTGCGCTTTGAAAGATCAATTTGTCTCATTTAGGACTATTGATTTGGCTATTTAAATGCTTAAAAATAACACTTTTCAAATTTGGTGTTTTTTATGCCAGAAATGGCTTCTGTGTACTGGCCACATACTGCCTGCTTTTTTCCTGTGTGAATAGCTTCATTTTTAGCAAAGTTAGCTTTTTCACACTATAATTACCCCACATTCTACGCCCACTGTGGGGAAACACACTAAAATAGGCAACAGGCGCTTATTTTGTGTCCTAGCTTAATCAATAATGCATTGACCCTCTTTATATGCACTAATTTCATTAATAACCTCACTAGGTGCCTTATTTCACTACCACGCTTAAATTTGCCTAAAATTAGTCAAGTATTCACCCGTGAAATTTCCTGCCAAGGACTGCATGTAGTTACCCCACATCTCACGCACTTTTTTGAGTTTTTGGGTGGTTTCTCAGTCAATATTGGTTATTTTTGAATGGGAATTTCACGTAGTATAATGTCAGTATTAGCCCCATTATTTCTACAGTAAATCCTTCTTATTATTAAGCTATTATTAACCTTAAAAATTTCCACTTTAGTCTTTTATATTATTGTTTAGTATGCATATACTCTCTTTTTATTTTATTCTTTAATTTTGATGGATTTTCCTTATTATTACACACCACGCAATATGGGGGGCGGACTTGCTAGCAAGTCCGCAACCTTGAACCCTAATTCATATCTTTTTCAGCACACATTGAGGTGGTGATGAAACAATCATGAAGAAATATTGAATTTACTTTGAAAACACCTTGAAACTGATTTGAACCTTCATTGAACCACAGTTGATTAATAGTTCAAAAAATATTCACAGCAGGAAAAAAGTGTGCACTAGATGTCTAGTGCTTTTTTTTGCTTCCTGAATTGATTCCTGGTAGAATTACAAGTGGGACTTCCATCTGATGCCTCCCTCCCCTAATTCTCCCTTATCTTCAATCTGACTTCCTATCCTACCCCCTTATCTCATTTCTAAACTTGCCATCTACTTACCCATTTTCCCTATTCCTTTCCTTCACAGTGAGAAAACAACTCTCCTCTCCTTCCCCCCCTCTCCCTTCTCTTCTCTTCATTTCTCACACCTCCCCCAGACCCTCACTCACCTTTCCCAGCCCACTGTCATTATTTAGTTTTATTTTACTTTGTATTTTTTTCATTTTTCATGTTTCTTCCCTACAAAAATCTTCCTTTCTCAACGATCGGCCACATTTTTTTAGTAAACACAAGCAACTCAAATTCTGAAATATGTATTTAGTTACATTATTTACCTCTTGGAATGGGTTATAATTCCTCAAAATTTTATTCCTTGTTATTTCTAATTTATACATATTAATTATTCTCAAGTTTATAAAAAGTTGGCTACTTCCCAAGCCCTTGCATGCCTCCCCAACACTTTTTTCACCTCTTCAATCTCATCGCTCACCTCCCCCAGAAAAATAAAGGAACTGGGGAAGGCTGGGGAAGGTGAGAGAGGGGCTTTACAGGGCTGGGAGAGGTTATAAAATCCCCTAACCCACTTCGGGAAGGCTGGAAAAGGTGAGCAAGGGTCCTTAAAGGGCTAGGAGAGTTGATAAAAGCCTCTCACCTACTACTCACAGCCCTACTTAGTCTTTACAGCACCTCGTTCACATCTCCAGCCAAATTAAGGGACTTGGGAAGCTGGGGGAGGTGAGCGAGGGGCTTTGAAAGTCTGTGGGAGGTAATAAAAGCCTCTCACTCACTTCTCCCAGCCTTCCTTAGTCTTTACAGCACCTCGCTCACATCTCCAGCCAAAGTAAGGGACTGGGGGAGGCTGGAAGAGGTGAGTGAAGGGCTGGAAAGATTGGGAAGGTGAGAAAGGGCTAGGGGAGGTAAGCGAGAGCTGGGGGATGTGGACAATAAACTGGGGAGGTGAGTAATAGTTTTAGAATGTGAGAGAAAGGCTGGTGAGGGCTAATGGAGGTGAGTGGGGTGAGTGAGGGGAATGGGAGGTGAGCGAGAGGTTGCAAAAGGGGTGTAATTGTGTTAAAAGTGAAAATAGAGTGGAGGGGAGTAGTGAGGAGGGCTTAAACATAGATTTTGAAGCTTAAAGGGTGTAGCAAATGTATCAGGAGGGCAATAAAAGGGTGGTTAGTGATAATAGAATTAACAGAAATGAAAAGGCAGAAAAATTTGTGTGGAGAGATTGAGAGGTTGTCCATTGAGGTAGTGAAAAATGGAGTGTGAACTTTGTTCTTCGGGCGAACATCAGAGTCCACCCCCTCAATCTACAGCTCTATTCTGCCGATATGGAAAATGATTGATAATTATTTTTATTGATATTTTTGAACTTAAACCTATAGTTTATACGTCTTTATTTTATATTTTTTATTTACAATGCACTTTAAGACTAAGAAAGTAATATAGTAAAATAATTGATAATGAAATACTATTTTGCTTTTTTACACAATAATTCACAGAATTCTTTTGATAACTATACATGATATAAATAAATAATATAATAGGAAAATTGTAGCAAAAAGTTAAAAACTAGAATAAAACATTTAAAGAAATTTTAAACTATTGAACTTATGTATTTTTTGAGTTTATTGTATTTATTTTTAAATGTAATAGTAAAATATGTTGGTTAGATTAAAAATAGCTTTGAATTAAATTAAATAATTAGGGTAAAGGTTGAGGAAAAGATTTATCCACATATATAACCATTTAGGCTTATTTCTTGTTTTGTGATTGCTATATATAACTGGATAATTGACTGTAATAACTGCAAATTTAAAAAACTTCAATAAGTTATCTACCTCAATATATTTATGATAATCTATTCAGTAACAGAATAAAATATCTGAGTCCTTTCTTTTACTAATTTTTTTTCATTTCAATGACTATATACATTTTCAAAAAAATTATTTATCATGTTTTTGGTGGAACTTAGATTGAACTCTCAATGCAATCTTGTTTCCAAGTGTGGTTCATAATAATTTAAGCCATGAAAAAATTTATACTTTTTTAGAAGTTTTATTAATTACTTTTAAATATAAAAATAATTATATTTTTATATCAAAATATTTTTATTAAACACTTTGAAGTTCTAAAAATAAGTACATATTAAGAATTATTTTTAGATAATATTATATTAAAAAAAGTTTTAAGTTGATTATATATTATTATGATATGATTTCTTTCCATATTACGTATTACGAAACTACCTAAAAATCAATTTTATACAACTATATTACATAAAAAAGATATCAGCTCTTCTGCTTAGATTTAAAGTACTTCAAAAAAACATTATTTTTGCCTTAGGTACACATTATATAGAGTATTCAGAGCATCATATTAATTTTTTAGACTTACACATTTAAGTTGAATGGAAGCCTCACAGGATAAAATTGGTCATTTTGTAAAAAAAAAAATAAGTAAATATCTTTTAAATCAATATATATTTTTATAAAAAGTCAAATTCTAATATTTATGTTTAGTTTAAAATCTGTTATGAAGATTTGAAATATTGCTATTTAAATTAATTTTTATAACAATATAACCATTCCAGTATTGCTTTGTGATAAGGCCAATTTCAAGAAAATTTTTAAATTCTTCTGTTTAAATAAAATATCAAAGGGATTGTTTTTCATACACTTAGAAACTGAATAGAAACATCATATAAGATCTACCAATCAGCATAAATATCATAATTCCAATAAATCATTGATAAATCTTGAACCCATATATATAATTTTACAATTGCGTGTAAGTGTTCAGTTGTGAATTACTCCTATCAAAACTTTGATTCTAATGACTAAAAAAGCGTACCTGAAATGTTTCATTTAATTTATTTTTCAAAACCATAGAATTGAAATATTTTTTCTTTTCATTTAAAACATGGAATAATATTATTTTTAATAAAAAGATGATTGCCTTTACAGCTGCTTTTCTACATGGGTATAATCTAAATTACCTATTGTGTCTTTTTTACAAAATGAATATCATATAATAGTTTTTTAATTTGAAACTGATAGAATTATGAAAAATTACCACTTTTACCTATTTAATTCAGTTCTTGAACAATAATACAATCAAAATATCTACCTGAAGCACCTTTTTTAACATGAGAACACTTTTCAAATTATATGGTGCTTATTCCCAGGTTGACACTGAAATTATCCCACAATACAGCATTGAAGCAAAATCAAGTACTAAAATTAAAGTTTAAATAAATTTATACTACTTTGTTTTAATTATCTTTAAATTTTTACATCTAGCTTGAATTTCAGTCTTTCATATGAAAAATTCACTAAGTAGTGATTAATTATTTCAACTCATGAGATTACTCAACCAAATAACCATATTTACATTGAATTTTGATGAAATACATCATGAAGAGTTCCAGAAAATCATATGTGTATTACATTGAATAAATTAATATTGTGAAAATTCTTAATAGTTGAATATTTGATAGAAAAAAAAAGAGCAAAAAGATATTTCCTTTTAATTTTAATCATCTTCTTGCATACAAAAATGGAAAAAACTGGATTAAAATTCACTTGTATAAGAATTATACTTCTTTCTAGACATATAATTAAACAATTTATCAATTATTAGTGCTAAGTGTAAAGAAGATATTAGAGAACTTCATTGAAACAGAAATTATGAAAACATATTTCTATCTTTTATTTTTCTTAATTATGAGTCTTTTCACAGTATTCTAGAATAGAAACTTGAGAATTTTTATGGTTCAATATTTTTATTAAATAATTCCATTGAGTTTAAAATAATTATATTGCATAATAAGAAATAATAAAAATACAAAAAAAAATATCAGGTAATATGGTTTAAATTAAAAAATAAAAGCTTCAAATTCTTGGTTAAAAGGAGTTATCATTAAAGAGAACCACTGATATTATTTTATATTTTTTCAAAAAAAATAGAATAAAATAATTAGAGAGGTTAAAAGTGATGTTTTTGAAATAAATAGTATAATTTTCAGTCTTTTAAGTGATCAGGTGAAATTCAAAATGAAAATGAAAATGAGTTTTGTGAAAAAAATTCTGTGAATGGATCAGATTATTAATCTTCCCTTGTTATTATTTCTATAAATTATTTATTAAACTTTCACTATTACTCAAGCACAGACTCATCCATGTTTGGTTAAGAGCCCAAGATGAGTTCAAAGTAAAGTTCAGTCTGAGTTCAGTCTGAGTTCAGTCTGAATTCCATCTGAATTCAAGTTGAGGACTTGCTAGCAAGCCCCCCCCCCAAATATTGCGTGGTGACAGGATTTTGAAGGTTGTTACTCTTCTAATTATGTCATGGGTTACTGGGAATGTTGATGGACATGTCTATTAGTTGTTTAGAGGCATCATTAAATGTGTATTAGGTGGTACATCAAGGGAATCATTGTGGAACTCATTGTGTATAAAAGGAGGAGGGTTTTTGGTTGTGTTTCTTCATTCTTTATCATTACAATTAACATATAACCAATACAATTACAATACATATCAATAGTACTTATAAAGTCTTTGAATAGTATCTAAATTTACTAAATCTATTTTTCTACCAACTATAAAGATTGTAAGCCATATATAATTAGTGAGATTAGAATTACTGAGACCCTTATATTGAGTTATATTTTAATACTTATTGGATTTGTACTACAGTATTCATATAGGACAATCAAAATCTTCTAGACAACTGACCATTTAAGCTAGTTCAAGTCTTTTTACTTGACTTCAGCCTGACAATTGGGGGCCTTTCCTCAAGAATTCTGTTATAATCCAGTAAGTAAAAATTTCAAAGAAGGTACACGTAAATAAAATCCCTATTGAAATATTTGGATAATTACAACAGGTTGGGGTCACTTATATAGTGATTTCAGAAAAAGAAGCCCTGTTATATAATAAAATTGTGATATTTAATCAACAATTTTACCACTAATTTAACATATAATTGTTCTTAGTGGGAGTCTGTCAATAGACCAATTAAATTTATGATCTTTGCTGATGATAACCAATTAAACTAATTAATTGTTTTCTTTTAACAGGAATTTTAATCCCTTTCTATTGGTTTGTAAAATTCATTTATATTTGAAAAAGAATCTTACTAACTGTTGTTTTCTTTTTAAATATAAAAACACGGCTACATATTGTAGACTAGTTAAATCAAGTGACCACTTAAAAAGCATATTTGACTTTTTGGCACTTAGAAATTCACTTCATACCAATAAGTAAGCAATAAAATTTTCTTCAGTGGTATTGATAAATACTGATAAAACTCATTTTCAAGTTTTCATATCTAAACTTTCAATTCTTTAGAAGAAATTCCACGTAAAAATGTTTGACAACAATGACATTGTTAGTAATAAGGCAAAACCTTATAACTTAGGACCTAGAGCTGAAAGACCTGTTACAGGACATTTAAATGGAGGGCCAGGACTCTCCCATAATAAAAAACACTCCGCCAATGTCTCTGGAGGAAAGGGAAAGGCTTTTAAAGCAAGTTTCAATAAAGAAAGCAAAAAATACATTACAAGAACAAATTCACTCCCTATCCACCCTACTGAACACCTTGACAATAAGAGTCAACAATATAGTGGACCAGATCAACAATCTGGAGAAAAGAGCAGCTCAAGGTTTTATCAAAGTCAACCAAGCTCTAGTGGACATAAAGGCTCAACCACCAACAGTGGCACCCACCAATTCCATAGCAACACCTCCAGCCCAAGAGGAGGATCAAAAAATCACAGTAAGAAAATGGAAATGGGATAGGTATGCCCAAAATTACAACAATCCTCAACAGCAGGGCTCTAGCAGTCACCCTTACAGGGGAAAGGCAAGGAGAGGCAGGGGAAGTGGGATAAGACCTTGGTAAGTCATCCAACTCCTCATAGTCAATTATATCAAACTGAAAATAAATTACTTATAGGTAATGATATTGATAAGGAAATATTGGGTATTATTGATAATGATTTAAAGGATTATTCATTTGGAAAAAATATGTTAAACTTGTCTTTACATGAGGACAATGTAAATAGTTTTATTGATCACCAGGACAATTCTATTAATATAAAAATGGAATTAAATGATGAGTCTTCTGAGTTGGAAACAGAAAAAATAGAAAATTTTTTGAAAGAGAATCCAATGGAATCAAAAATAATAAGTAAATTATTATTGAGAATTGAAAAATTGGAAGAGTTCTCAAAAGAGTCAAACAATAATACAGAAAATGTATTATTACAGCTAACACAATCATTGAGTACCACAGCCAATGAATTAAAAATTATTGAAAATTCAAGTGATGAATTAATCAATGAGAATAAAAGATTGAATTCTGAGATTAGAAATTTAGAAAGTAAATTAGAACATTCTCAGAATGTTATGGCTACCATTGAGGGATGTGTTAAATTATCTTTTTCAAATATAAATGATACTCTGACTCATGTACCTGTAATAAAGGATAGGTTACAAAGAGTAGAAATAGAAGTAGAAAAAATATTGAAAAATACTGAAAAAATAAAAGATAACACTTCTTATGTGGCAAGAGTACCTGTTTTCATGAAACACACAAATGAAACACCAATGATGAAACATGAACATAGTGTCATGAGCTCTGAGAACAGTAAATCAGTAAAAGATGAAATAAATGATCATCTTTCCAAAGTAAGTGAATTACTGAATATTCCTCAGGTTAGGGAAGCAAGAACTAACCAAAAGAACTGGCCAAAGTTAGATCAGTACCCTTCTTTTGACGGGGATTCAAAATCTGATTGGCAGCAATTCATACAAAGAATTGATAACTTAAAATTTTCATAAAAATTACCTGATGAAGAAGTTACTTCAAAGTTAATATCTTTATTTACAGATGTGGCCTTATTATGGTTTGAATCTGTATTGAGTGAGGGAATTAATTACTCCTGGAATGAATGGAAGGCACTAATTGAAAGGCAATTTGGTGGCCCAAAATTTAGAATCACTCAACAAAGATTGTATGAAAGAACAAGATATAATCCAAATTCTGGAGATAAACCCATGGTCTTTTTAATGACTTTAATAAAAATCATGAAAGCTATGGATCCAAAAATGGATTATGAAGAGTGGAAAGAGAAAATAATATACAAGTTGCCTATATCGGTTAGAGACATTATTTTAGCTAGAACTGAAACCATCAAATACCTCTGGGTTCATTAATATATGCAATGAGATATTATTAAACCACAAGTATGAAACCAAGTATAGTAATTACAGACAAAGTGTTGACGTGGTAAAACCTACTACAAGTAAATTGCCAGTGGAGAAGAAAAAACCTTCAGCTCCCCTTGTCCCTAAGAGACAAGAGAATAACACTTGTTACAAATGTAATGAACATTGGGTAAAGGGTCACATGTGTAAGAAGAGAATAAATGTTATTGAAACCTCACAGAATTCTGAACCAAGTAATCATGAAGATGAGAATGTGGAATCCAGTGAAGATTGTAAAAGTAACATATCTTACAGTGATGATGAACATGAGATATTTGTATTAGAACAGGATATTATGTTCCTGAATGATGCTATACCTCATACAGACACATCTTTGACTTCCATTGAGGAAGCTGAAATAATTAAAGAATTAACTCATGATACTTACAAAATAACACCTATCAGGGCATCTGTTATTATATGTGGAAGAGAAATGAATGGCATTCTTGACACTGGAGCTGCAGGTAATGTAGTTTCAATTAATAAATTAATGAAACTTGATAGTAAGTATCAGGAAAAACTAGAGCTTGTTCAAACAAAGAACTGGAGAGATTTTGGTTCAGTATTAAATCCAATTGGAAAATACAAAACTGCTGTATTCTTTAAATATAATAATGGATATGTTAGAGCAGTGTGTGAATTTGTTGTAATGAATAATAAAAATTGTAGTGATCTGTTTATTATTGGCAATTATTTATTGAAAAAATTTGGCATTAAACTAGATCCTGAAAACAGTTGCTTCACTATAGGCGTGAATGGTAAGAGAAAATTTAAAATATGTTCTGAAAACTCAGTGTATGCCATTTCTCCTAGAGAAGAACAACTGCAAGGTGGAAGAACCACCACTGAAATGGTTGAATTGGATAATGAAATCAAAAAGGCCTCTTTCAGTCCTCAACTCTCAAAAATTGAAGAAGAAAATATTTTGAGATTGATTAAATCATATCCTATGGAATTTGCTCATGGTTCAAATCAATTAGGATTGGTCAAAGACCATGAGATGAAAATCTCTTTAAGCTGTGATTTGGATAATATTCCTGGAAGCCTGAAAAAGAAACCTTACCCAGCATCTCTTGCAAAAAGGAAAGATATTGAAGACAATTTAAAATTATTGTTGGAAATGGGTATTGTTGAAAAAGTAGACACAACACCTAAGAATTGTGTCATTTCACCAGTTTTGATCTCTTATGAAAAGGATAAGGCAAGATTATGTGGTGACTATAGAGCTCTGAATACATACACTGTAGATGATATTTACCCTCTACCAAGGATAGCTTCTATCCATGCTACTTTACAAGGAGAAAAATGTATTTCCTGTCTCGATGGAAACAAGGGTTACCACCAGATTCCTATGGAAAAGAATTCTCAAAATTACTTATTAATAACCACACATATGGGTATATTTAAGAATGTGAGAATGCCATTTGGCCCAAAAAATGCCCCTTCAGTCTTCCAAAAATTAATGGATAGTGTTTTTCATCAGGAAATGGTTGAAGGATGGCTTTTGGTCTATATTGATGACATCATAGTGTTTTCAAAAATATATGATGAACATTTAAATCACCTGGAAAGAGTCTTTCAAAAGATGGATGAAATAAAAATGACAATTTCATTAAAGAAATGTAAGTTTGTATTTCAATCCTTGAAAGTATTTGGACATGTTGTATCTGGAATACAAATTTGTGTTGACCAGAATAAGGTGGCAGCAATTAAAAACATTGGTATACCTAAAAATGTAAAAGAGGTTCAAAGTTTCTTGGGTATGTGTGGATATTATAGACAGTATATTAAAAATTACCAATCCATTGCAGCTCCTTTAACAACATTAATCAGGAAAAAAGAGGCTTTCATTTGGAATAGTGAAAGACAACATGCCTTTAATAAATTAAAAGAATGTTTAATGTCAGCTCCAATATTGGGACTGCCATATTTCACCCTACCTTTTAACTTGTACACTGATGCAAGCTTCATAGGTTTAGGTGCTGCTTTACAGCAGAAACAGATAATAAATAGAAAATTATCTGAAGTGGTTATCTGTTATATATCCAGAAGCTTAAGAAAAACAGAATTAAGGTATGGTGCCACACAGCTAGAATTTTTACTTGTGGTGTGGGCTTTGGAGAAACTTCATTACTATCTGGAAGACCAGAAGTTTGAACTAATAACAGATTGCAGTGCAGTAAAATCATTACTAAACATGAAAACCCCTAGTAGGCACATGTTTAGATGGCAACTAGCTGTACAAGAGTACAGAGGAAGAATGACAATCACTCACAGAGCAGGAACATTGCATTCTAATGTGGATTTATTATCCAGAAGTCCTTTTCCAAATGATGCTGACAACCCAGCTTATGTACCTGAAAATGAGGTTATACATATATTTGGGATTTATATAGTGGATTTAGAGGAAGAATTTATGCAAACTATATTGGAAAATTATTCATCTGATAAAGATTTGACTAAACTATCTACCATTCTAAATGATCCAACTAATGCCTCCATGAGTGCATTAATTAAAACCTTGCCTCCAAAGTATAGAAATGCATTGGAAAAAGGTAAACTGTCAATTGAAGATGGATATATATATTACAGGAAAAAATTAAGTAATGTAATGGTGATACCACCTTCTATGAAAGAGTTAATGTTGAGTACTTTTCATGATGACATCTTAGCTGGTCATTTTTATTTTAACAAAACATTAACCAGAGTTAAAAATACAGCCTGGTGGATAAACATGAAATAAGATGTACAAAAATACATTGAAACATGTGACTCTTGTCAGAAATCTAAAAGATTAACTGGGAAGAGAGCTGGGTTGTTGCAACAAATAGAGCAGCCAAAAGCTCCATGGTGAATTATAAAAATGGATTTTGTAATTGGCTTTCCATTAGCAGGAAAAGAAAGTTTCAATTCTTGCTGGGTAATAGTAAATAGATTAACAAAAATGTGTAAATTTATCCCTACCCATAAAGAGGTATCTGCAAAAGACTTGGCACTACTATGCTGGACTCAGATGATGAATATTGCTGCGTTCCCTAAAGCCATAATCTCTGACAGAGACCCTAAATTTGCTTCAGAGTTCTGGACATCTTTGATGGAAGTATCAGGTTGCCAATTAAAATTGTCTACGGCACACCATCCACAAACTGATGGGGTGGCTGAGAGAATGATACAAACTCTTGAAGACATGATCAGAAGATATTGTGCCTTTGGATTAGAACACAAAGACAATGAGAAATTCACACATGACTGGCTAACATTAATTCCTGGCCTTAAATTTGCTTATAACAGCACAACTCATTCTGTAACAGAGAAGAAACCATTTGAACTCTGGCTGGGATATGTACCAAATACCCCAGTAAATTATTTAAATAAATTACCAAGGTTAGATATACACCCTGGCACTAAATCCTTTATTCATATGCAACAAATGTGTAGATAGCATGCAGAAGAATGCATCCAAAAAGCATTTGAATATGAAAAGAAAAGGTGTGATAAATCTCATAAAGAATTTGAAGTCAAAAAGGGAAATGAAGTCCTTATATCAACGCTACATTTTAACTTACAAGGTAATGTTAAATTAAAGGATCCCTTTGTAGGACCATTTGTAGTAAGTAAAATGGTTGGTAATAATGCAGTGGAAGTCATATTATATGCTCCATATGATAGGAAACATCCAGTTTTCCCTATCTAATTATTGAAACCTTACCATGCAAATGATCCAACTTATTTCCAAAAAGAAGGGGAAGGCCTAAAAAGCAACCTGAAGAGATTGTGGAAAAAGCAGAGATTGAAAAAATACTCAAGAAAAGAATCCTTACTAAAGAAAAAGGAACTGAGTATTTATTAAGATTTAAAGGGAAATCAAATGAATTTGATAAATGGATACCTGAAAAAGAAATTTCTAATTTATCCACCCTTCTTAGAAAATTTAAACAGAAATAAATTTCTGTTCAACCAGATGAGGGGTTAAAAAACCATTACTCATAATATTTTATTATATTTTATTTCTTAAAAGTATAATCTTTAATGCTACAGAATTAATCTGAATACCTGAAAATTAAACAAATAAATAAATAAAATGTATAACTTATCATTTTTTTATTGTTTTTTTTGGGTGGGCAAGTGTCAGCCTTTATATCCCCAGGACTGAGTAAAAAGTACTTATAATTTATGTTAAACACATGAACTATACATGGGAAAAATAATTAAGAGTACACAAAGAGTATACATAAGTAAAATTATGATAATATACAAAATATGCCATTATAACACCTTATATACACGCATATATCCACCTTTTATAGGTCTTATGTACTTAATATTAGGTTGGAATATGTTAGGGTAATCTTAAGAACCTCAAGTATAAGGCTACATAATTTTTAAGTACACTTAAAGCTGTTATTTTCACTGTTTTATGCAAAAAACATGAAAATGCGCTTTATTTCACTTAAAAGTTGACTATATGCGCCATAAATTTGAGAATATAAAAATTGCGCTTTGACAGATCAATTTGTCTCATTTAGGACTATTGATTTGGCTGTTTAAATGCATAAAAACAACACTTTTCAAATTTGGTGTTTTTTATGCCAGAAATGGCTTCTGTGTACTGGCCACATACTGCCTGCTTTTTTCCTGTGTGAATAGCTTCATTTTTAGCAAAGTTAGCTTTTTCACACTATAATTACCCCACATTCTACACCCACTGTGGGGAAACACACTAAAATAGGCAACAGGCGCTTATTTAGTGTCCTAGATTAATTAATAATGCATTGACCCTCTTTATATGCACTAATTTCATTAATAACCTCACTCTTGGCGCCTTATTTCACTACCACGCTTAAATTTGCCTAAAATTAGTCAAGTATTTACCCGTGTAAGTGCCTGACAAGGACTGCATGTAGTTACTACACATCTCACGCTCTTTTTTGAGTTTTTTGGTGGTTTCTCAGTCAATATTGGTTATTTTTTTGAATGGGAATTTCATGTAGTATAATGTCAGTATTAGCCCCATTATTTATACAGTTAATCCCCCTTATTTTTAAGTAATTATTAACCTTAAAAATTTCCACTTTAGTCTTTTATATTATTTTTTAATAGGCATATACTCTCTTTTTATCTTATTCTTTAATTTTGATGGATTTTCCTTATTATTACAGGATTTTGACGGTTGTCACTCTTCTAATTATGTCATGGGTTACTGGGAATGTTGATGGACATGTCTATTAGTTGTTTAGAGGCTTCATTAACTGTGTATTAGGTGGTACATCAAGGGAATCATTGGGAAACTCATTGTGTATAAAAGGAGGAGGGTTTATGGTTGTGTTTCTTCATTCTTTATCATTACAATTAACATATAACCAATACAATTACAATACATATCAATAGTACTTATAAAGTTTTTGAATAGTATCTGAATTATTAAATCTATTTTTCTACCAACTATAAAGATTGTAAGCCATATATATTTAGTGAGATTAGAATTACTGAGACCCTTATATTGAGTTATATTTTAATACTTATTGGATTTGTACTACAGTATTCATATAGGACCATTAAAACCTTCTAGACAACTGACCATTCAAGCTAGTTCACGTCTTTGTACTTGACCTCAGCCTGAGAGTGTATTTAATTTTCTGATGGTAGGTTTGGTACCTTTTTTGTGGTTTTTTTATGTAACATATTTGGTAAGTTTTGAGACCCCCTAATAAATAAATCAGATATTTAATTTTAAAAACTACAGTAATGGGCCAATGAACTTGTGTTGTATAAATGGTAATCATGACAAAATTATTTTTTTATGAGGTTCCTCTAGCCTATAGCTGTGGAAAGTCACAAGCTTGTTTTCTATATTTAACTGCATTTTGGATAGACAAATTTTCATTACTTTAAAAAAAGTAAATTTGACATATCTTATTTTTTAATTTATGTAATTTTATTAAATTTTGGTGACTTAACCCTTTACTTCAATAAAATGCAGGGAATGTTATTGCCAAAATTTCAAAATTGATATAATATATTTTCACTTAGCTCTATTTAGAAATGCAAATTTATTGACTTGAGTTGTAGAGTTAAAAAAGTTTGATTAAAAAACACAAAGAAGTAGAAAATAGTGTATCAAATTTTGCCATTGGGACCATTTGAAAATATTTTTTTTACATTTCTTGATATGTTACTCAAATGATGATGGATATAGTAATGAAATATGCAAAAAAGTATGAAGTACTTTCATGTACATAAAATCAATAAACATTGAAATGGGAAATAAAAATAAAAAACTGGTAAACAATCATATATTTAGACCAATAGATCTATTATTTTTAACACATTCTATCATGAAAACTTTCTTTTTGAAATCATCTTCGAATTGATAATTGAGTTTTATTTGATCCAATAAGAAATTTTACTTGAGACATTTCTCCTGTTTCTTTGATTTTTCAATACTTAGAGTAAGCTTGAATTTCTTCTCCTTTAAGTCTTGGTCCCTATCATCCCTCTGTGAAGAGAGCTCATATTTCCTCCCCTCCAAGTCTTTTGCCCTATTATCCCTCTATAAAGAGAATTCAGGTTGTTACTTTTGAAATTTAAGAGTCTCTTGTGCAAATTTAATTTTACCTGAGGTGATAAGAAATATTAACCAAACATGAAACAAAAATGGACTAAATTTTTAACAGGTATTTTATCACTTACCAGCATCATGTCTCTCTAAAAAATCTTTTATAAAAGAAATAGGAGTGTGAGAATTACTATCTTTTTTTCATTTTCGTTGACTTCTGAAATTTAGAGTAGTTGGAGCTCTTTGCTTTTTGTTTGAGGAATTAGGTATATTTTTTTCATCATCATGATTTTTTCTAGTTCAGAATTTCTTGATTGTGGCTCCTAGATTTGTTCATAGGCATTTTTAGAAATAATGAAAAGAGAAAAAATATAAAAAATTGACTAGATACAAGGAAAAAAGGCACTGATGTTAGATTGGGTTGGTTTGTATCACCATAAAGATCTATAGAAAATTTATCTCAATTTGTTGAATTAAAAAAAGTGGAGGCTTGATTTGAGGAAGAGGACTCAAAATGATTTATCTAAATATTATCTTTGAAGATAGAATCTTCTCCATCCAACATTTTTTCAGGATTAACATCAGAAAGCTCTCCAAACATAGAATCCATATCTTTACAGTAATGGCATAAAGAATAAAGTTTATCAACTATAGATTTTATGCACTTAGTGATATCAAATTCAGCTATACAAAAAACTAGTGGATGATAAAATAGTCTTAGACTTCTTGTATATGCCTCAATAGTTCTTGAAGTTTTCAGAAATCTGTTTTGTAAAAAGATAAATCCTTCCCTTTGCCTTATTTCTTAATTCATTGGCCATTAGAAGATAGCCATTGAATTTTGATGCAGGGGAAGTCCAACTTTAGCTTCATTCTCAGTACCACACAAAATCATAATTAGTTTTTGTTTTTAGCCAGTCTATAAGTATGAGGTGATGGTCTTTTAGTTGAAATGTTTTTGATTTTTTAGCTGAGCAGGGGAAAGAGGGAGTATTTGTATTTAAAGAAAAAGAGGGAGAAGGTTGCATTTGAGAAGATATGTGACACTGAGACATGTTGAGATATTTGATGATGAAAAGGAGCATAGATGAACAGATGAGATAGGGACAGATCTGAATGGATGGGAGTGTTTATAAAGTTAGGGAGGCTGGAACATCCAGTAAGTTGTCAAAGATTTGGTAATGAAAAATGAAGGATAAAAATGTCAGATAATAGGTGGATATTGAAACATAAAATGTCTAATAATGCAACTATTTTTAAAAATAATTGTGGAAGATAATTGGGGTATAAGGATTTTTATCCACAATTAATTTTAATTTTGGATCTGCCAACATTGATATTCCCTATTCCTATATGTAAAGTCTATTTTTTTACTATTTCTTGTCATGTGAAAATTTCACAAAAAATATTTCTGCTCAACTTATACTTCACTTCAATGCCACTTTGAAAATTATAGTTTCCCTTATATATTGAATTCATGGTATTGATATGAAACATCACATGTTGGTTTAATTAGGTTATAAACCTCATCACGAATCTCATTTCTTTATTGTGAAATCATAAATATAATAAGGAACAAACAGAATGATAAAAGCAGGCACCTCCTAGCAGATGCCAACATTTTTTTTCTGGTGAAAATAATTTCTATTTAAGCACCAAAAGTAATAATCTGATAGACTATTGGTGATTAATTGAAGAAAAAATGTTTCTTAGTATGATTAACGGGGCGATAAAATGGGGAATGATGATTGAAATTACAACAATAAAAATTGTATGACCTTCAGGTCAACTCTGATAAATGTGATGCTAAATTCCACAATTTCTCAAAATTGTGTGTTGTATTTCTTTTCAAGAATTTCTTTGAAATGCAACATGGGACTTTACAAAAATCTCTAACTTTGATACCCATGTTTTTTGTTGTATGTAGCAATAATGAAGAACTTAGATGTAAAAGAGAAAAAGACTTTGTGATCAGGATATCTTTTATCATGTGTTATTAATTTCATGTTTAAGATAAGATTAAGTAAAAATTATTATCCTTGATTCATATTAGAAATATGTTATAGTCACTGCTCTTGTAGAACATTATTGAATTAAAATAACTAGATTATTGTACCTCTCTAATTGTTATATTCTTCAAATCACCACTATGATAAATTCAGGGTTGAAAACACATATCTCCTTTATATGCAACCCTGAAGAAGACAGACATTTATGATATTTTACTGTGATGATAAACATATGTAATTTTTTTGATATTTTTCTTTTTTATATCAGTGAATTTATTATTTCCAATCTATGAAAAAAATGGATGATACAATTATCGGTGAGCTCCAAAAACATTATTGTTGAATAAAGTAAAATGAAATAATATTCACCATGAAAAAAAAATCTCTAGTGATTATCATCTTAAAGATACTTTCAGTGTTTGAATTTTTACTATGTTTTTAAAAAAATCAGCTTAAAATAGCTCATTAAATTAAAATTTTATGCTCATATTTGAAACCTGCAGGTTTGAATAGACTAAAAAAAAGCTTTACTTAAATTTTAAAAGAGGTCTTTAAATTGGAAAACCCCATTACAAGGACATATTTCTGAAGACTGCACATACAAAGCATTGACTATGTTTTCCAACCATTATCCTTCTTTTCTTATTATTTCAAGGCTATATACCACAGCCATATATAAACAAGTATTTGAACCATATGAATAATCTTTAATAACAATTGTTGAAAAATATAAGTTTATCTTGGTATGAGTTATTCCAATACTCTATTTTATGGGGTCTCTCACTTCCCTAAATGCATCCGACACTCCTGAGAATGTGTTAATTTTTTGTCCTGCTCACACTTTGTCAGGAAAATCTCTTTACAAGGCTGCAAGAGAACACAAAATTCCTTTCACCACCTCTTCTCTGCTTTCCCCCTCTCCTATTGTCTCAAATGTTGCCTGTTTCTTAATTAAGACACAAATATTCCCTAATAATATCGCTCTTACTCAATGATCATTATCATGTCTTCACTTGCTTAATTTCCATATTTTTTCAAACTATTTCTATCTACAGTTCCCTCTTGTAATTAGCCCATTTTGTTTTATCTGTCCTTCATGCCCCCAGTTGGGTGAGATTGTATGAAATAGAAAAAAAAATGGGGTCTCTAAAAATGAATGTTAAATAAATTTTGCTCTAGTTATGCTCAAGCGCATACTTCAAATTAATTTTTTTATGTTATGTAATTAGTCATCCTATATAGCCTGTGGCAATGGCACCCTGAGACTCCAGTTCTTTCTGGAGTCCTGAGTGCTGATACTGTGCCACAGGTTATGGAATGTTCCCACACATGAATATATATCAGTGTTTTTGACTTCCACATTTTTAGCACAAGAAAAGGAAGATTAAAAGAAAGACTCCCAGAACATGTCTGAAACAGACTTACCCCTACCTATTTCTGTTAAAATGAAATCAAAATCCCCCCACTTTATGTCTGACCAAATGCTTGAATCCTTGGACCTTTGCCCTCACCTCACCTCATCCTTCTCTTCCTCATCTCCCTCTTGTCAACCTTCATCCTGATCTTGCTCTCACTCAACCATTAAATCTGAGCTTTCTCACATTATCATCTCTGAAGCATCATCTCCTATGGAAGCTCCACCACCACAGATCATATCCCCTGCTACACTTTCAACCTCCCTTTCCCAAGCACCCCTTCTGCAGCTATGAGCACTTCCACTTTTGGGTATATGGATTGCTGACAAATAATCCTAAGTCACATGCTTGACTTCACAAGCCATATGCCACAAATTACTCTGACAGGTTCCAATTGGGACAACTGGCACACTGTTGTCCTTAACCACATGAAAAACATAGTCAGTACCCGAGTGTATACCCTAAACAATGGAGTGATGCAAAATTACGACCTTGACTGTATGAGCCAGTTTTGCAGTACAACTCATTATCAACAAATATTCAGAAAAAACTATCAACTGATTGGTCGTGCCGTCAAGTATATCTTTTCCTTGTTGAAAATTTTACCAAAACCAGCCACAAGTCTCTTATGTCTTCTGTGGTGGATCTTCTCAACTTTCTCTCAAGAACCTTCCAATTCTCTGCAGATTATCTTTGGGCTGTTTATGAAAACATAGATGCCCTGAAACATCAATCACCTGAGATTGAAATGAATGTCTTCCACTTTATCATGATGCATGCTCTTATACTAACATCAATGAAGGATCTATATGTGGAAATATGTGTTGACCTCAACCACCATCAAAATTCTGACTCATTGACAGCTAAAAACTTGCACCAAATTCTCCCTAGTCTTGAGCATGACAGACATGACAGTCAAAATGCAGTCATTGATCATTCTTCCACCCTAGAAACCAATGTCACTGAGCCTATCATCAATTCCACAGTACCTTTCCACAATCCACCTCGTCATCAAGGTGATTTTTACCAACCTGAAAATGCTGAGCTCTTCTGCAGAGAATTCAAATCAATGGAAAACTTCATTTCTCAATGTCCATATAAACTCTCTTCCCTCAATTTTTTAGTGAGACTATACATCACATGAAAAAACAATCACCGCCTTCCTAATAAACCGGGCGCTGATTTTTAAATCAAACTACCACCCAGATGCCCTTTTCAATTCAATTTACCAGCTCCTGTGAAAGGGGTTGAGATTAATTATGATGTTCTCTCCATTGAAGAGGCTAACATTTATGCCTTGTGTTATGCAATGGAAACTCTCAATCTGAATATTCTGGAGGCAACTTATAATTTTGGAGGAAATTTGGAAATTATTGACAGTGGTTCTACTCACCATGTCACTGTAAATGTCAGCCTGCTCAGCAACTATATAAATTGGAAAAAACCTAATTCTATTAAAGTGGTAACTAATTTTCCTTCCTGTTTCATCATTGGAATGGGTAACATTAAAATCAGAAGAGCTGGAAATAAAATATTTAATATTAAAAATATCTTATATTTTCCAGATGTTTGGACAAAACTTATTTTACTTTTTGATTTAGTTGACTATGGATTTTTTTTTGCTCTATGTCCCGGGGGTGAAAATCTTTATATTTACTATAATGATGAAGTTGTAATGAAAGGATACCTGGAGGAAAACCCCTTACTTCTACCGGAAAAATTAATTAGCAACATAGTTAAACATGGCATTTCTCAATCTTCCATTATCTCAAGGACCCATTTACAGGCTATGATATCCCCCTATTGTAAAAATGGTAAATGACATGTAATAAAGAACTTAAACGATGGAAGATATCAAGATTTGGTATGAGGAGAAGTTACCAAAAAATTCTAAACTAAATAACACCAGATGGGGTTCACAGTAAAAAATCCTTCATCAACTACTCCCAACTTAAAAGCCAAATATGTTGCTAAGGGTTTTCTACAACAATATGGTATAGATTTTACTAAAACTTTTTCCTCCACAGCTACTTTTGCATCCCAAAGCATACTTCTCACTCTTGAAGCCTACCATAAATGATCTTTAAAATCATTTGATGTCACTGTAGCCTATCTCTACAGCCCTATTGATAAAGCTGTTTAGGTACATCCAACAAGAAGTCTGTCAACTCAAAGGTAAAAACAATGCACTGCACCTCAAGAAAGCCCTTTACAGTACCAAGAAGGCAGAAAGATGCTGGTGTCTTCACATATCCAGAAAATTGGATGCATTAGAATATAAGAGCAGGGAGAAAAATATGAAATAGACCTTGAGTTCAGTATTGGGACCCTATTTCATTCATAGGTGCATTTCTGTGACAAAACATGGAATTTCACTTTTTGGGCCAAGGGTATGACTCTAGACGTAATGATTTTAGGGCCCTTGATTCTTTTGTTTGTCTGAAGTTAAAATCCCACTTTTTTACTTCTCCTGCCCCTTGTTCATCTATTATCCTTCTCCTCAATCTTCATGAGTGATTTGTTCTTTTCTTTTTCACTTTTATCATAAGTTCTTGTTTTCACCCTCTTAATTAGAAAAATTTCTTATTGTGATATAGTACATGTTTTCTGGCCAGTTTTTTTTTGTTATTACTTTGTAATTCATGCTATTTTTTCTTAAACTCACATTCTCCGAACTTTTTTTTCACTTCTCCCTCTGCACTTTTAAATCTTAGTCTCCTTCTCATTGATACTCTTTTTTAAGCTGAAGAAAATCAAAACCTTCAAGTTATTGTTTGTTCCCTTTATATTGAAAGATTTTTGATTTATTATAATCTCATAAATTTAACTATTTCTCAGCTTTTTTATTTCTCTTTTAAATCTTAGCCCTTGGTAATTTGCCTCCCTTTTTTCCTCATCACTCTTCACTACTCTTCCTCTCTAATACTACCTCCTTTCCCATTACTGATTTATTGCCTCCCTTCCAAAGCCTTTTCTTTTCTCCCTTTTGTTAATATTACAATTTTTGAATAGAAATTTTTTGAGAACAATTCAATAAATAATGGTGCAATATTAATGTTTTCTTATAAAAGCTACTGATATATACAGATTATTTTTTGTTAATCAAATTAGACTAGAGGCGCAAGAGATTCATTAAACTAATACAAAAAGAAACCTGTGAATCTTAAAAAGTGTAAACAGTTTACTTATAATAAATTACTTTGTGATTCATTTTAAAACATAACAATATTTATGTTTGTGAAAATCACTACTAATTGATACAAGTGGAGAATTTCAGAAGAAAGCTCATTTTAGTAATAGTAAAGTAAAAGTAAAAAATGTTTCCAAGATATTAGTGGAGGATACAAATCATTTTGTTAGTGAGAGAGGAATATTAATGATAAATTAAAATAGAAAAGTGACATGACGAACAAATAAAGGAACCTTCTAGTGTACAGGCACTTGATTTTAAGTATAATATTATGAACTTTAATAAATAAAATATGACAAAGTTTTAATACATCTACTGTGGCAAAAATGAAAGTGGTGATGGTGGCGACAAGAATAGATGGAGGTAGAGGTGATAATTTTAGTGGTGATAAGAGGGGGACAAGGTGGTGGTGTTGCAGATAGAAGGAGGAGGTGATGCTGATAGCAATATGAGGTGGAGGTGTTGAAACTGGAAGCAATAGTAAAAGGAGGTGGCAATTCTGATGGCAATACTGAGGAAGAGGAGAAGGTGGCAGTGGTGTTGGTGGCAATTCTGTTGGAAATAGGAGGAGAAGGTGGTGTTGGAGGTGTTGATGCTGGAGGAAATACTGAGAATGAGGTGGTGGAGGTAGAAATGCTGGTGGCAATAGGAGGAGGAGATGGTGATGTAGGTTGTGATCCTGGTGGTGATAGGAGGAGAAGGTGGTGGTGGTGGAGATGATTATGATACTGGTAGCAATAGGAAGAGGAGGTGGTTATGCTGGTGGCAATACTAAGGAGAGGGTAGTGGTGGAGGTGGTGATGCTGGTGGCAATACTGAGAATCAGGTGGTAGAGGTGGCAATGCTGGTGGAAATAGGAGAAGGAGGTGGTGATTCTGGTGGCAATACTGAGAATGAGGTGGTGGTAGTGGAGTTGGTGGTGGAGGTGGAGATGCTGGTGGCAATAGGAGGTGGTGGTGATTCTGGTGGCAATAAGACGAGGTGGTGGTGGTGGAGATGATTATGATTCTGGTGGTGATAAGAAGAGGAGGTGATGGAGGTGGTGATTCTGGTGGCAATACTGAGAATGAGGTGGTGGTAGTGGAGTTGTGGGTGGATTTGGAAATGCTGGTGGAGATAGGAAGAGGAGGAGGTGATAAGGGTGATGATTCTGGTGGCTATAAGAGGATGAGGTAGTGATGGAGATGATTATGATGCTGGTGGAAATAGGATGAGGAGGTGGTGATGGAGGTGGTGATGGAGGTGGTGATGGAGGTGGTGGTGGAGATAATTACAATACTGGTGGCAATAGGAGGAAGAGGTTGTGGAGGTTGTGATGCTGTTGGCAATACTGAGAATGAGATGGCGGTGGTGATAAGAGAAGGAGGAGATGAAGGTGGTGTTGAGAAAGACAAAATAGAGAGCAGAAAGGTGACATAAATGAGGTGTAAAGAATAAAGAGGTGACATATCTTTCATCTCAAATGAAGGTAATAGGGGCAACTTGCATCATCCATGCTTCTCACTGATTACCATCATTTAGACTACTTGCTAGAACCCATATGTAAAAGTGTGATGGAGAATTGAAAGTTGTCCAGTGATGGATATTGAGAGGGACACCAGCATTGGAATAGAAATCAGGAATGGGAGGAAGCAAGAAAAAGTAATTGAGGAGTGTATGAGAGGGTGTAAAAAGTAGAGTGAGAAGGGGAGGAAAGGCAGATATGAAGTTAAAAATTTACTGAGGATGAGAGATGTGGGCAAAAAGGTGCCAGAAAGAGGGATGCCAACATCAGAAAAACAAAAAAAATCTGAGCACAACCAGGGTTACTGTGAATGTTTTAAAACAGGGTAGGGTTACTTCATAAAACAGACCCAGAAGTGTCCCCTGTGACCAAAAACTGAACTTGAAATCTAGTTTAGGGTTTTTTCCCCCTGTGTAAGGCAAGTCAGTATGATAAAAGTTTTTGTATTCTTAGGAAGAAAGATTGTATGGGTGTTGTTTGGATTCATGTGGATGATGAAATTGTTACTCAAAGTAGCATTGAAGTTTTAAAGAAGTTGGAAGATGGTCTTGATGGTAGTTTAAAGGTGAAGTGGAATGATATAGTGGAAGGAATTGTAGGTGTAGCAATTAAAGAAGTACTTGAAGGAGTTGATCTCAGCAATTTTCAGCTCATCAATAAAATTTTGAAAACTCGTAATCCTTCTGGACTTACAACTAAATCTCCCACGCCCAACAATGTGGTCATCTAAACAACAGAAGATGAAGATGAAGCAATTGATGCCACCAAGTATCTCTCCATTTTAGGTGCTCTTAGTTATGTAGCAGTGGAAACAAGGCCAGATCTCTCATTTCCTGTCAATTTTCTTGCTAGATTCTCCTCAAAACCTTCTACTAATCACTGGCTAGCTCTAAATCATCTGTTATGCTATGTTAAACATACTGCTCAACTGTCTCTTCATCTTCATCCAGACCGTACCCTTCCCCTCTAACTTCTATCTTACTCAGATGCTATTTAGAACAATAAAGAGTTTTCAAGAGCTCAATCTGGGCACCTTGTCCTTCTCAAGTCTTGTCCAATTTTCTGGACATCAAGACACCAGCTGATGGTTAGTGATTCATCCATGACTGCTGAGTATGTAGCTCTTGGAATGGGCATGAAGGATGCAATATGGATCTCAAATCTCCTTCAAGACCTTTTTCCTGATGTTCCTCCTATCAAAATATTCTGTGACAACAAAGGAGCCATTGCAAATGCTAGGGATAAACCAGGAAATAAGAGGACCGGGCATGTTGACAGAAGTTTCTATATAGTTAATGAACAGTTATTCCTTATAAAGGCAACTTTAGAATGGGTTCCCTCCGCTAGAATGCGTGCTAATATTCTCACAAAAGCACTGTGCCCTTCTATTACCTTACTTAGAAGGAAAGACGTCTGTGTCTGGTAGTTTTACATACTATTTTGTCTTATTTTCTTTATTTCATCAATATTAGCGTTTTTATTTTCTATTGTGTTTTCCTTTTTTTTTCTTTCTTTCTTCTGGTTTTGATGTGATGGGTTAAATGGTTCAGTGGAGGGGCTACCAGGGAGACAAACATCTACTTTTGGATGACTAAGTGGGGGAATGTTATGTACTTAGTCATCTTATATAACCTGTGGCAACAACACCCTGTACTGAGTGCTGATACCGTGCCACATTTTATAGAATCAATTTGAAATTATATTAAACTGTTATAAATACATACAGAAAAAAAAAGTAATAGTATTAATAAGTGCCAGATTTTTTTGTATACTTCAGTCACTTAAACTTTTTGATTTTTTCTATTAAAGCTAGTCAAAATATAGAGGATTTTTCCCATTTACTGAATTCATCTTATCTCATTCATTAATTCATTTTTTTCTTCTATAAGACGGCCTATATGGTGCACTCCACCTCCGGTCACCTCCATTCCCCCAACCTCCTACGTGATTTGACCTATTGAGGTCCCTACTCCTGACCCTTTCGTGCGTTCTATTAACTCCTTGACGAGGTGGTCTATACAGCCAACTCCTGTTATCTTGACAAGCATTTGTTGGTTCTGTAGTATAATATCTGGGAATTCTTTCGTCAAACGAATTAAATCTGTTGACTCTATCATCTTCACGTGCAAAAGTTACGCGATTGACACTATTAACTGCATGTTCTTCAAAATCTATTTCACTAATACTGCCTAGTCTATTTATTCCATTGCTTCCAACTTCTTCTTGATTTTCATGCAGTCCATTCCCTATTGAATTTTCATGTAGGCCATTTCTTGAATGAGCTTCATATATTCGATTTTCCATATGATTTATATGTGGTCCATTTTCCGCACTGTTTCTATATGGTTCATTCATTAGAGATGGCCCACTTATCATTTCCTGACTTCTGAGCTCAAAAATTTGCCTTGTTCCGCTGTTTACTTCTTGCATTCTACTCAAAAAAGAATCTGCGATATCATCGGCTGAAGCCCGTTGAGTGGTTCCATACAAATCATTTGGTCGATCTTCTTCATAGCTGGTATACCCGTAGTTAAAACGCAATCTAATCATGATGAAGGTGTGTTATAAAACTTTTGTGAATGTAAATCTATGATTTTAATTTGTAAATATGCTAGTATTTTTATTGGATAATTAGAATCATTCTCAATGAAACTGTCTGCCTTATATAGCTTCAACAAAGAGCCTAAGGGTATTTAAATACGCAGTAACCTGAGACATTTTTTGCGCGCACATCGTACAAGAAATTAAAGTAAATCTAAACTTTGAGCCCCACAGTTAGTTTTGGTTAAATTTTGGATGAAATTTGATATTGGTCCCAACTCTCCTCCTTAACAGTAAAAATGAGGATATTGAGTGAGATTATTAACCACGTGTTTCAGAAACTGTCATCAAACAGATTTCAAAATCTGAACTTTGACTTAACTGTAACTTTTTTACTCGCTCAGGAGAAGAAAAATGACGTGAAGGCAACTACTTTATTTTTTTATGTTGCGCATCTTATTTGTTACCTACTTGTTACCTTTGTCCCTTCAATTTTTCTTTGCGCGTCAAAGAAAAGAAATGTATTTGGAACAAACGCTGTAACAAACAGAGTATGAAACAATTCTAACGTTTATCCATTTCCACCATTTTTTAACCTGAGTTAGTTGTTTGATCTAGAGAAATGAGTTTTTAGGTATCATCGTCTTTGAACCGAATGAGATGAAGAGCTCTCCAATCTTTTTAATACTCTGTGTAAAAATAGTTGGTATTCAAAATCATTATGGTGTATCTCTCAATTCACATACAAAGGGAAAGCTTTCCTGCTTTGAGCACTTCACAAAAAAAAATCTAAAAAAACGTCTTTGTTTTCAAAATAAACAATTTGATTCAAGAAGTAATATTAATTTTAGGATATTACTCATAGATTTAATAAAAGTCTCTCTAATTTTTTAAATATGAGTATGAACGATTACTTGCAAGCCTATTAAACTTATCAAAAAAAACTAAAAAGTAATGAACAGTAATCATAAAAAACCAGATCATTCAAAACATAAAATAATCCAATTTAATAAATAGATAATGTAAGGTTAGGAACGCAGATTAATATAAATAACTAGAGGAACACTGAGGCTACTGGGACACTGGACTAGGACTGATGAAAATAATGAAATAGACTTGGAACTGAAACAAAATAGGTAACGAATAAGTAAAGGTGGCAGCGAAGTTGATAAGGATAAATGTCATATGTCAGTCACCTTTATAACTAGTAGATGTAACCAGTAGGGTATTACATCAGGTAATGACTACTCAGTTATATTGCGTTGATTAATGAGTAGGAGACCTTTAGGATCGTTAAAGTGTAATTTACTATTAGAAGAGATAATCAGAAATACTCGTCTAGAAGTGGTATCGAATAGATACTGATTAAAGTTATAAGAACTATTAGGTTTACTAATAATAAACTATAGATACGACGTTCACTTATTATCCTTAACAGATAAGACAAGTAAGTTTGAAAAAATTCATTCAGTTTTACAAATAAATGGAAAGCTCAATTTCTAAACTTTTCACAAAAAACCAATCATTTTGGTATATCTTTTTGTTCTATGGAGGCCTTTGTATAATAGAATTAGCCTGGATTATCCTTATTTCTACACTAATCACTTTAAGATTTACTAGTAAATTGATTTTTTCACATCAAATTTTACCAGCTTCAAAATCAAAATCCAGGTTTCCTTTTCATCGCCATATTCTTACACTTTCCTATACAGTTTAACGCCCAAGGCCGTTATTTCCATTCTTCCTCTTGTTCAGTAGATCAAAGTTTCGGATACATCTCCTCCAGCGCAGGTCAGCTGATCCAAACTCATGTTTTTGGCGGGAAAGGGGAGATTAGAGACCCGCAAGGCTTTTACAAATAGATGTATAAAACACAAAACAAAAAGTGGCTTTCAAACTCTACCTAAAAACATAATTCCTGGCGGAGAAAGTTTTAGTCTCCGAGTTCAAAAAATTCTACTTATCACTCGAATATATATAAATATATATTTACGGGCGCGTGTGTGTGTATATGTGAGGAATAGGCTTGTAAGGAGAAACGAAAAGTTGAGAAAAGCACTGGAAGGGTAAGGGGAAAGAAATAGGATATTTACTTAACTTTTTCAAACTGGGGGTTTTTTTTAAAAAAAATATTTAAATTCCCCGAAACACCACACGATACTACCATTCCATGTGATATAGTGTATTAGTATTCAGTTCCCCACTTTTCAACATTTTTCACCACTTTACCAGTTATCTGTTCGCTATTAAATTCATTATTCATATATGTAACAGCTGAATATCTTACTAAACGAGTGTCACATAGATAATAAAATTCCAGTGTACTATTTTAATCTATTTGACAACTATACTAGGCACAGTTAAAGCAGTTTACTATATAATACTGCATAAATAAGGTTAATCTTATGGCTGTTACATGTAATTCATGCCAGAACGGTAAAAAGACTTCCTCAAATTAAATGTACCAATGAAGTTTTTCAATTTAAGGGCTTCAGTGCAAGTAAAAGAAACTGCACTGGGAACTAGTTGGAAAGCAATTTTTGTGCTTTCAGAACCAGTATAATTGTATACATAATTACATACCAGTAATGTATACAAATGAATGTACCACTAAAGAAATATATAATTTATATAAGTAATATTGGTTGAAAAAGCTACAAAAAGTTAGCAGTTAATACTCAGGTCTATGTAAAATAACTAGAAACATTATATTCTAAGATAGAGGGAGCATAAGGATTTTATGAGTATAAAGTGCTTACAACAGCAATATTTATAAATTTAAATAAAATCACAATTATTGAAACAGTAATTTAATACAGACCGTAGTAACTAATATTAATTTGAAAGAGTAATAAATTCAAACCAATACTAACAAAATCAATATTTTATAGAAGACAATAAGGTAAACATAAGTTCAGATAATATAAATCACTCTACATCCAAGAGGTGGCACATTACTTACTGCAGGTGTTTAAATGCTATCGGCTACTTAAAGAATTATAATGGTGAATAAAAAATTGTCCTAACACAGTGCGCAAAATGTGTGGAATTCAGGCACACCTCATGAAGTAGATTCACCTGTGTTCTCAGATTTTGGTGAAATCAACAGATAAAACTCATTTGCAAATCATTTTTTTACTGATGAATCACCACATTCCACTTTTTTAAATTGATGCACATCAACCTGCTCCCATAATCTCCTCTTAACACCTTTATTTTTACTCTTTTCTCTCATTCATTTCTCTTCTGCCTGTTTAAACACTACCAATACTAAAATTGACTCCACACTTGTGGTTTTCCATTCTACAGCACACAGCTTAAACACTACATATATGCGATTGAAACAAACAGTATTTTGTATTGATACTCTGAATTCTCTTCTTTCAACCCAAAGTATCCTTCAACTATACTTTACGAAACTTTGTTCCGCCCTCACTCAACACCCATTAATTAATTGCAAGCCACTAGCAATTTCAGCTGTATTAAAATTTTGATTTATATCTTTCATAATATTTCAATTTTTGTGTCAATTATAAAAAAAAGTTGAAGGCAAAAAATGATAAGAATGTTTTTGATTAAACAGGGGGTTTCAAACATTACCATAAACACCTGGTAAATTTCATCCTCAAAATGCCATCATAAATGGCAGATTTGGGGTTGGACATGTCAAAAATGAGGTCAAATACTTCCTTCTCTTGTGCCATATTCCCAACCACAATTTAGCCCACCAATACACACATTCTACCAATCCACTGCCCCTCAGATTCCTTCTCCCTTAGCTCCACTTTTTACATGTGCCCAAAATTAGTGAATTTTTGTAATCAACATTTATGACTCAGATTTTAATCTTACTCATCAAAGTAAGTTCATTTGTTTTCATTTCTTGAATCATCACCTTTTTACAGCTGGATTTTCCATTCTTCCTTGCATCTTGTGGTTTCTGAGATATTGAACTTTAAATTTGAGCCTTCTTTTTTGCACTGTTTCACTTTTTTGTGTCCATATCCCTGATACACATTCATAGCACATTCTTAATACATTTCACTTGCTCCATATTCAATTTCCCCCAAATACCAGCTTCACTCTTTCTTGCTCTATTTTTTCCTACCTTTCCATCAAGGTAAGTGTCATCTCCATATGTTTCATGCTTATATGATATCTCTTTCTTTCTATGGGTATTTCAAACTTAAATATATTTAGGACTCTTACCTGGATAATGGTGAACTTTTTAATTCTTTTTGTTATTTTTACCATCATTTTTGAGATTATAACTCAACTTGGAAAAAAATTCAGAATTGAGGTTAGGCTTATTCAGATCTCATGTACTTTTAACTGAAGATTATCCAGAAGCCTTCTTTTAATTACCCTCAAATTTTATTGAATTTGGTTACGTATTTAGCCACTCTTTTTGTCATTTTCACTATCACTTTTAAAATTCTTGTGCAAGTTTTATAAAAATATTGGAATTAGGGTTAGGCTTATTTAAATCTTAGGTTGTTTCATGAAAAGATTCTCCAGAAACCTGTATTTAGGTTCCATAAAAGAGCTTTAAATTTATTTCACTGTTTTCTGAGATACTGACCTTGAACATTGAGGCTTTTTTGGAAAATTTCACTTTTATTATCTTTGATCACATGCAATTGAATGATAGGGATTCTGATATACTTATTTAATAATAATATAGGCTTTTATTGTTCATTAAAGTGTGTGAAGATAGGTTTTGGATAAACCTCCTCCAGTTTTAAAATCTTGTGAAATGTTTACTCATTTTGGGTGTTCATTCTACATCAACCAAAATTTGACAAACTGGGTAAGTAAATTAAGGGGTGAAGGATCAATAAATATCAAAACTTCAGGGAGGGAGGCTAATTATTGTAATTAAAGGATTTTAAAATGTTTTATATTTATTTCTTAAATTTATAACTTATCACTAATTTAATAAAGTTATCAAATTTAAGCATTGTGCCATTGAGCCTTGCTGCTGTATGAAGGTAATAATTCAAACACTTAGCTGATTGTATGAGTTCACAATAAAGTTCTTTTTCATATGTATTCTTTGAATTCAGTAACATCTGAAATCATTGGAAGTATAATTCCATATTCCATTACTTCTACGTGGTTGATTATCTTTTTTGACTGGTTTACTTCTTTATTTATTTAATAAAAATGAAAATTTGGTAATCCTCACCATCTCCCATAGTAAAGTTCATGATAGGGTATTTTATTATATATATATATATTTGAAAAAATTTAAAGATGAATTAGTTTGAAAATCTTTTTTTAGAGGAATATACATTTAAAAATGAAAAATTGAGGTTTATGGTCTAACCTCTTGGTGGGCCATGTCAGGAATTGTGATTGAATTGAACAGGTTGTGTGGTATTCTAAATTTTAGTATGTCACCTAAAGCATATGAAAGTCATATTTGGACATTTATTTGGTGATTATAAGTGATTTTTTTCTTTTCCTGATGAAATTATAATGGAGAAAATTGATTTTTTATTTGATGGAAATTGGTTATTAAAAAGCTCAGTTTTAAACATCAATGTCATAGTCAAGAATTTTTTTACAGTCTCAAAAGTGTATGTAAAAGCAATTCATGTACTTAAAGAGCCTTCTGGAACTTTTCTAAATTTTTCATGAGTTTTCTAATATTTTTTGTAATATTTTTTTAGTAATCTTATAAATATTTGATTTTTGTCAAATTTCTTAACTTTGATGATTTTTAGTTTAATAATTAGGGCTTCACAGGCTACAAAAAATTACCAAAAACTATATATGGCATAATGAATGTCATTTTTTATTTTTTGAACCAAGTAAAAAGAAATTAAATTAATCTGTGCCACCCATCTTGTCATAGATGCATCAGGCAAACTTGGACTACTAATCATCTGAACTAACAACAGCATGTCCACTTGTAATTTAAAGTGCTTCCCAAAAGCATCCATTTCAATTTCTTGAGGATTGTTGAAACACAGCACAATTCTAATTTAGACTGTGAGTACTTCAACTCTACCTTGGTAAAATCCTTTGACTCATAAAACACTGGTATATCATCAACTTCCTCATCTTCTTGCATCAAGACTGCTTCTACAGCTTTCATACTTAAATCCACTGCAAAAGTAAATTTCCAAGTCCCACTCAACATCTTTTTAAGTTAAGTGCCTTAAAGGTGAAGATTAATAGTGAAAATTCATGAATGAACATCCTTACATATGTGCAAATTTCCAAGAATCCCCACACTTCTGTTGTGTTCCTTGGTCTTGGCCACATAAGTACCTTGTTCTTCTGTTTTTCAGCTATAATCCTTCCTTTTCTGCATAAAAAATTTCCAAGAATATCTAGTGCTGGAACACATAAAAAAAATTTGACCCTGAAACTGTTAATCCAGCCTCCTTTATCCTAAAGAGCACTCTTTCAAGAGTAATCTCATATTCCCAAATAAAACTCTTGATATTTAGTTTCACCTCCAGAACCTTATCATCATAGTCACTAACTGCTCCTTTTATTCTTCCATCATCAATAAATATTCCTAAATATTCTAGAAGTTTGTCCTGAAATATCCACATCATCTGTGCTTGATACACTTCTACTGATTTTGTAGCACCCTGTGGTAACCTTGTCAGCCTAAAAAACCCAGATGGAGTTTCAAATGCAGTCATAGGCCTTGACAAGACATCCAATTTTCACTCATTTTTGCCACCCATAATATCTCATAATCTATTAAATGCATGTCTTGAAAATAAAATCTACAAATTCTTCTGGTTTTGGTGGCATCCCTGCATCTCTCACTATAACCTTGTTCATTTCTTTAAGATCATGAAAAAAATTTAATTTATTATTGTTCTTAACCAAATACTGTGCTTGAGTAGCTTGACATTGATTTTTCATATAGCCTTGAGCATCATCATTCCCTAATAAGTTCAGTATATTCTTCCCTTATTGCAGCTGGTATTGTAAAATCTTTCTTCTGCCATGGCGCATGAGGTATTACTGTAAATAGATAAGGTTTACCATAAGTGTGCTTAAAAAATCCACTTTCTTCCTCTGAAAATGCAATAGCTTTCTTCCTAAGCAAAATAAACTGCAATAATAAGTCTCTTTCCTCATGGAATAACCAATCATCTGGTCCAAAGTTAACCATCTTCAAGCACTGATGCCCATTCTTTCCATAGGCTCAAACCTTGCCAGAAACTTTGTCAGGCTAAGTCAAGTAAAAAGACGTGAACTATCTTGAATGTTAAGTTGTCTAGAATATTTTAATGGTCCTATATTAATACTGTAGTACAAATCCAATAAGTATTAATATATACATCAATATAAGGGTCTCAGTAATTCTAATCTCACTAATTATATATGGCTTACAATATTTATAGTTGGTAGAAAAATAGATTTAATAAATTCAGATACTATTAAAAGACTTTATAAGTACTATTGATATGTATTGTATTGGTTATATGTTAAAAATTGTAATGATAAAGAATGTATAAAACAAGACCCAAAACCTCCTTCTTTTATACACAATAAGTTCCCCAATGAATCTCTTTATTAACCAGTCCTATAAACAGTTAATGAAGCCTCCATCCAGCTAATAGACATGTCCATCAAAAGCCCAAGTGACCCATAGCATAATTAGAAGTATATCACCTGCCAAAATCCTGTAATAATAGGGAAAGTCCATCAAAATTAAGAATAAGTAAAAAAGAGAGCATATGAGTATTATACATCAATATAAAAGACTAAAGAGGAAAAATTAAGGTTAATATGAGCTTAATAATAAGGGGGATTCACAGTAGAAATTATGGGGATAATCCTGACATTTTACTACACAAAATTCCCATTCAAAAATGACCAAAATTGACTGAGAAACCACCTAGAAACCCAAAAAAAGGGTGTGAGATGTGGGGTAACTACATGCAGTCCTTGGAAGGCACTTGAAAAGGTAAATCCTTGACTAATATTAGGCAAATTTAAGCATGGTAGTGAAATAAGGCGCCAAGAGTGAGGTTATTAATGAAATTAGCGCATATAAAGAGGGCTAATGCATTATTAATTAAGCTAGGACACTAAATAAGCGCCTGTTGCCTATTTTAGTGTGTTTCCCCACAGTGGGCGTAGAATGTGGGGTAATTATAGTGTGAAAAAGCTAACTTTGCTAAAAATGAAGCTATTCACACAGGAAAAAAGCAGGCAGTATGTGGCCAGTACACAGAAGCCATTTCTGGCATAAAAAACACCAAATTTGAAAAGTGTTATTTTTATGCATTTAAGTAGCCAAATAAATAGTCCTAAATGAGAAAAATTGAAATGTCAAAGCGCATTTTTAATATCATTAAATTTATAACGCATATAATGAACATTTAAGTGAAATAAAGCGCATTTCTTGTTTTTTGCATTAAACAATAAAAATAACAGCTTTAAGTATACTTAAAAATTATGTAGCCTTATAATTAAGGTTCTTAAGGATACCCTAAAATATTCCAACATAATATTAGCGGTTATCAATGTTCAGGGATCCGCAATTAGGGATCAGGAAGTTTTTTTTCCCGGGATCAGACATTATTAATTGCGGAAGATTCTTATCCACTAGCCCCAGGGCTAGTGGATAAGAAATCCACGATAATGCATTACCCTGCCTCTTATACCCCAATTTTCATTCCTAATTCCTGATCCCAAACTCATCACATCCATGATGGATTTTCAAGAAAGTCACATGACTCATAATTGCTGATGCCATCCTTAAGTCTTTCCTCACTCTATGCCACTTAATTTTGGTGGAGAACACTTAAGTTTTTTTCTATCTACACACCTCAACTGCACATTTGGCGGTGAATTTCCACTTCCCACTTCCCTCATCACATATCCCTTCCACCGACAACAATGAAGCACCTCTCTACTAGGAAGCTACTTCACTCAACAATGAATGCTATCACTTTTCTTTTAGTTCTTTACTATAAATCTGACTCTGATTTGGAAGATGCTTTAGCTTAAGTGTGTTTTCTTTCCAAAAAGAGTTACATCATCACCAGGGGGCCAAATCTTTATCATGATCCCCGATACGATCTGGCCTCCATTCTCAACATTCCTCATTTAAACTTCACCCAACTTTTTAGAACTTCTCCCGATTCTTTCTTCAAACTTTACCAACTCATTTCTGAACATTCTATCTTCCATAACAATTCTCATAACAAACAGCGTAATCCTGCCATCCAACTTGCTGTTGCTCTATGTCGCTTTGCCTCAAATTGAAATGGTGCTGCCATAAGACATTTGGATAATCTCTTTAACATAGGATATGGTACCGTGATATTATACACCAAGCGCTGTATGATTTCTATCCTTTCCTGCAAGTCTCAAACTCTTGCTTGGCCAACTCCAGAACAGTGACTTGAATCCTCTCAAGTAATGCAAGCTGAAGGTTTCCCTGGCTGTATAGGTTTTGTTGATGGCACAACCATCCCTTTGAGTCAAAAGCCTGCTCATGATGGCAACCATTATTTTGATCGCAAAAAAAGGTTTCTTCAAAATCTTCTCCAAGCTCTCATCTTTCACAATCTAACTTTTTATCTTCTTTCTAGATACTCTATTAGTGTTCAACATGTATTCGATGTCAATAAAAAATTTATTGCTTTTCACAGTGGCTGACCTGGATCATGTCATGACTCTTCCGTCTTCCAAAGAATGAGAATTTCTCAATCCCCTGAATCATACTTTGAAAAATCTCAGTACCTCCTTGCAGACTCAGCATATGCAAGTGGAAAGTACATTATACCTGCTTTCCGTGGTGCAACTTCAGAAAATGACCCCAAAACTGCCTTTAATTATTACCTTGCACAATCAAGAGTACAAATTGAACATGCTATAGGTATTTTAAAGGGACTATTTTCTAGTCTTTGGGAGCTCAGAATCCAATTTCAAAAAAAATTGGGGATCAAAACTGCAAATCATTGGATCTTGACTTGCGTAATACTCCACAATATTCTAGCTGATTTATAGGATTAGTGGAATGATCTTTATGAAGAAGAGGATCCTAAACCACCACCGGCACTCCCCTCCCTTGATTCACAAATCATTCAATCAACCGGCATACGCTCCATTATAATGCCAATTACTCTCCAACGTTTCACTTTGCAACGCTTTTAATTTTTAATTTTTATATTTTCATACTTTCCAAATGTCCTCTTTGTGTACTTTATTCACTTGGTTTTGTATTTTGGTTTGTTGAATATTCATTTTTTTTTGAATTTACGGTGAATATCTTTTTTTTGGATGGCTCATTGGTTTTCTTTCACCAGCTCAACATGAAATCGCATGTTTTCTGAAATTGCATATTTTTTCAGTGATTTTTTTTTTCATTCATCCCTCATATCCTTTTCCTATTCTCCTCCAACATCCCTCAAACAATTTGGTTTCATTCATTTTGTCATCTCATCTCTCCAGGTAAGTCATTTTATTCTTTTTTTTTTTGATTTTTTGATTACTAATTATAATTTTTTTTGTTTTTTTCTGTTTTTTTTTTTTATCTATATTTTTTTGGTAAGTGGTTATTTTGGATTTCAATGGTATAATAAACCTTTTTTTTCTCTCCCTCTTTACTTTCTTTTTTAGCTCCATCACCCTACTCTTCATCCCTCCTTGGCATGGCCATTATCCCCCCTTTCCCTTATTTCACTTTTTTTTGGCTCCATTTCATTGAAACACATACATTGCACATTCTTTATGCATTTCACTTACTCCATATTCAATTTCCCCACAATTCTAACATCAATCTTTCTCACTCTATTTTTCCTACTTTTCAATCAAGGTAAGTTTCATCACCTTTTTTTCATGCCTATATGATATCTCATTCCTTTTATGAAAATTCCATACTTAAATATATGTATGACTCTTATCTGGATAACAGTGAACTTATAAAACTCCTTTTGATCTCATCTTCATTACCACTTTTCAAGTTTTTGTAAAATTTTGAAAATCAGACTCGGAATTAGGGTTAGGTTTATTCAAATCTAATGTTCTTTTTACAGAAGATTCTCCTGAAGGCTACCTTTCATTTCCTACAAACAGATTTGAATTTGATTCAGTGGTTGCTGAGATATTAACCGTTAAAGTTGAGCCTTTTTTTTCCCAATTTAAATTTTTATTTAATTTTTTTATGTAACAAATTAGGGTTAGGCTTATTTAAATCACATGTCCTTTAACTGAAGATTCTGCTAAAGCATATCTTTTATTTCCCACAAACAGGTTTGAATTAGGTTCAGTGGTAGCTGAGATTTTGACCTTTGAAGTTGAGCCTTTTTTCCAAATTTCACTTGTCTTATTTCACATTTTTATATTGCATATTTAGAGGATAAGGATTCTGAAACTCTTATATGATTATTATCTAGGCATTTCAATTACATAGGCATATATTCGTTGGTCAAGAATATCACTAAAGCTCAAAAAGATGAAGATTTTCGCTTATGGGACACTCTACCTTCCTTTAACTCTTTTCTTGCTTTTTGACTCAAAAAGCTCTGTAATAAAGCATTTGAAAAAAATCATGAACTTGCAACCAAAGTTGGAATACCAAATTGGTGTGACTCCGAATGGGAAGATATCACCCACGAATATCTTTTATTTTCTAATGTTATTATCACTCATTCTGGATTCCACAATAGGATTCATATCAATAGGAATGATGCCAATTTTCTTACTTTTGGTATATTCTCATATATCAATCCGATAACTGGCCCCCGAATACCATCTCCAGCTAGAATCAAAGGACATGGTTTATATTTTCCAGACCACTGGTGCATCATTGATTTTGGTTTGGGAAATGGTATCATCAAAACAATTTGGAATTCTTCTAAGGATAATCATCAAACAACCAAAGCTCCTCCTGGTTTGGAATCCTGTGAAGATTTAACACCTTTTGGTTGCTCATTTAAAATCAGTCATAAGTTGATTCAAAGAATCAATAAGGCAAAGAAAGAAGGTAAAGTTATTTGATTTAAAAAAACTTTATCTAGATCCAAAAATAATGGGGATTAGAGTTGTCATCGAAAATTTTATATTTTTTCATAAATTTTTAATAAATATTTTTCATATATCAATTTGCTCAAGTAATGTGATGAGCCAACGACCTTTGGTTGTATAACAGGTAATCATGATAACATTTATTTTTTTCATGGGGTTACTCTTGCCTTTACCTGTGGAAAGTCCCAAACTTTTGTTTCTATACTTGGTCTGCATTTTGGCTTGAGGAATTGTCATTACTTTAAACTAGGGAAATTGATGTATATTAGATATTTATTTAATAACTTATGTAATAATATTAAATTTAGATGACTTCCACCCCTTACTTCAATAAAATGCAGGGGGGGGGGGGTATTGCCAAATTTTCAAATCTGAAATGTGAAATTGATGATTTAGAAAAATTTTGGTGATACCCACCCTTTGCTGCAATAAAATTCAGGGGAGAGTACTGCCAATTTTTTAAAACAGATATAGAATTTTTTTGACTTGTAAATATTTTGGTGAACATTTTTTGGTGATACCCATCCCTTACTTCAATAAAATCCATGGGGGGTTTTGCCAAAATTTCTTATAAGACTTGTGAAATTCTTGACATGTAAGAATTTTTGGGATACCAGTAAAATGCAGGGGGTAGTAAAGCCAAAGTTTCATATAAGACTTTCAGATTCATGACATGAAAGAATTTTTGTGATACCCACCCCTTACTTCAAAAAAATCCAAGGGTGGGGATTGTCAAATTTTCAAAGGAGACATGAAAATTTTATTTAAAAAAAGAATATTTAACATTAAAATACAAAAATTCAAGTAATGATAGATAGAGTAATGAAATAAAGGAAATTATTGGAAATTTTATGTAAAAATAAATATGAACAGTTGAAGTGTGAGAGAAATAAAACAAACTAGTCATCCAAAAATTTCTTTAAACGTTCAATTTCCTCAACAGATTTATTAGCTTTAACACATTCTATCAAGAAATCTTTCTTTTTGGAATTTTCTTCATGATCAAACTTATATTTCATCTGCTCTAATAGGTTTTGATGTTTGAGTGTTCTCTCCTCTTTTTTTGATTTTTCAATACTTAGAGTTAGCTAAAACTTCTTCTCCTCCAAATCTTGGGCCCAATCATCCTTCCGTAAAGAGAGCTGGTACTTCCTCTCCTCCAAATCTTGGGCCCGATCATCCTTCCGTAAAGAGAGCTCGTACTTCCTCTCTTCCAAATCTTGTAGCCTATCATCCCTCCTTAAAGAGAGCTCATATTTCTTTTTTTTCAAAGCTTAGAGTCTCTTTAGCAACTTCTACTTGTTCTAGAGTGATAATAAAAATTAATATAAAGTGGAAGAAAAGTATAGTAAAGTAATAGGAGGTATGGTATAACTTACCAGCATCACGTTTCTCTAAAAATTGTTCCATAGACAAAAAAGGGGTTTGTGATGAAGTATCACTTTTTTGTCTTCTTTGTGAGTGGAAATTTAGACTACTTGAAGCCCTACGCTTCTTGTTCAAGGTCATATTTTCCTCCTCATCATTGTCACTACCTTCAGACTCAGTTGATTGAGGATCTTGGGTTTGTTCATCAGCCTTTTAAGAAATAAGAAAAAGATAAGTATATAAAAAATAGAAAAGATAAGATAAAAGATAAAAGAAACAGACCTGAGTTATATTTGGTTGGGTTAAATCACCTATAGGATCTACAGAAAAGCTATCTAGATATGTCTCATTCAAATGTGGGGAGGCTTGAGTGGAGGAAGAGGATGGGAAAAGATTTGCTTTGACATCATGTTCGGAGATAGGATCTTCACCATCCAACATGTTTACAGGATTAACATCGGCTCGCTCTCCAAAAATTGCATCCATCTCTTTAAAGTAAGGACATAAAGAATCAATTTTATTGTCTATGGATTTTATGCCCTTAGTTATATTGTTGCCGGTAACCCCAAAACCAGTGGATGATGAAAGAGCTTTTGCCTTCTTGTATTTTGCTTGGCAATGCTTGAATCGTTCAGACATCTGTTTAGGCAAAATATCAATCCTTCCCTTGGTCTTATTCCGTAATTCATTTGCCATTAGAAGATAGCCATTAACTTTTGATGCGGGGGCCATCCTACTTTAGTGGCATACTCAGTACCAAAACACGAATCATAGTTATATTTGGTTTTCAGCCAGTTGATAAGAATGAGATGTTCATCTTTTTTTAATTGAAAGGTCTTTGATTTCTTGGCTGAGCAGGGGATGTTGAAATTTCTGCCTCTAATACCTGACCCATTCCTTACTCCAGCTTCTTACCATCATCTCAAGTCATTCTCCTTGCTCATATCCTCTTTTCCTGACCTTTTCCGCCGAGGAACTTCAAAGATACGAGCTCCAGCATCAAGAACAACATTTCTTTCCCACCCGGAGTCAATGTATTGATTCTGGACCTCGAGGACTTGTTTCTTTACCTGGAGTGTGAATCTTTTCCCCGGCTGAGAACTTTTTCCTTGGATGTGAACCTGTCTCTTTTTCTGTATTGTAGTTTAGTAGTTTTGTCGACGTCGTGTTAGTTTCTATTGTTTTGGATGGTGGACTTTGTCATATAATGAGCCCTCTCTTTGCCATTTCCCTTTTCCCCATCCAAATCATTTTCTTTCTCTTTCTCTCTATTCTCTTTATCCCTTCCACTGCTTTCCCTTTTGGCCGCATCTGACAGTCTTTGCACTGTGTGGGGAGAATAGAGTCTTTTTTCCAGGTTCTTTCCTTTTCTTTTCTGTTATCTTTTCTCTAATTCTCTTAGTCCTAACCACAGCAACTCACACTTGTGTCCCTTATAGTTTTAGCACACGCTTTGTTGTAGTTACTTGTTGTTGTAAGGTGCAAAGTTGCTGATTAACCTGTGTTTAGGTATGTTTGTTTTTGCAATGACATCCAAATCATTTTCTTTCTCTTTCTCTCTATTCTCTTTATCCCTTCCACTGCTCCTTCCTGTCCACTGCTTTCCCTTTTGGCCGCATCTGACAGTCTTTGCACTGTGTGGGGAGAATAGAGTCTTTTGTCCAGTTTTAGCACACGCTTTGTTGTAGTTACTTGTTGTTGTAAGGTGCACAGTTGCTGATTAACCTGTGTTTAGCTTTCCTCTGTGCTAAAACTTCTTCAGGTTATGGGCCCAGTTTCCTAAAGCACCTCTCTCAAGAATACTTACAACAAAACCGCTTACTGGACAATAAAACAGCCTTTTCTCTCCAAATCTTTGCTGTTGACTCGACCAAATCATGGCCTCCAATCAGGATTCAAGTAAGGTTATGGTCACCCCTCTCACTGACAAATCCTATGACACCTGGGAACACATTATGCGTCTTCACTTTGAAGTTCTGGATCTTTTTGGCATTGTTTCTGGACATGTCCCTGCCCCTGTTCCTCACAATGATGGTTCACCTTCAGACGCTGAAATCAAAGCTCAACTTGCTTTATGGATCAAAAATGACACCAGGTGCAGGTATGAAATCATCACCAGATTGGATGATGTTAACAAGAAGCTGGTCAACACTTGCCACACCTCTGCTCAAATGTGGTCTGTTCTTGCAAGAAGACACGCCAGCAATAAAGTTGGATCACGGATTTCTCACTTTCTCTTTCTGAAGGAGGAGACCCCAAAACTCATGTTGATGCATTCAAAGGCATTAACTTCCATATGATCCGTTCTGGGCTCATCATTCCCCAGGAAATTCTTATTTATCTCTTCTTTGCCACTCTTCCACCCTCCTTCAAACATTGGCGTGGTTTGCTCACCAGAGACAGACAGGAAATTGATCACCTGCATCTGGATGATGTTTTATCTTCTTTCCTGGATTACGCTGCTGATGACAAAGTTGTTGATGAATTTCACAATGCTATGTCAAATGTCAATGCTCACTCTGCCTCAGCCAAATCATCAAAATCATCCAAATCCAAGGCACGCAGCAAACTCTCATGTTCTGTTCATGGTCAAAATGTTGGACATGATAACAATCATTGCTTTGTTCAACATCCTGCACTCCGTCCCAAGAAGAACCAAGCCAAGTCAGCTGCCCCATCAAAGGACGATTCCAACAAAGCAACTCCTGTTCCCCATCCTCAGGAAGAACAACCTGATGCCACGGCCAATTGTGCTTTTGTCTTCCCTTCTGATGAAGAATTTCTTTTTACAGCTGTTGCCTGTTTGTCTGAAAAATCAAATTCTGACTGCATTATCAACGCTTCTGCTTCCATGGCTTCTCATTCCTCAAACCTTTCTCCAATTATTGATTCTGGGGCCAGCTGTCATATGTTTAACAACAGAGACAGTTTTATCAGTTTTCAACCTGTCAACATTCGAATTCAACTTGCTGGTATTGGGAAATCAATCTATGCAACTGGAAAAGGAACTGTTGCTGCTTCTGGAGGAATGGAAGGAAAAGTTTTCTTTTCTGATGCTCTTTATGTCCCTGATCTTGGAAGGAATCTCATCTCCCTGGGACGTCTTTGGAGAACTGGTTGTCTTCTCATCCCTGCACCAGTTAATCCTACATCAAACTTCATTATTTCACGTAATGGAAAGAATTATATGGGAGGAGTCATCTCCGATTCATTATTTGAAGTTTCTGTGGTTCCACAAGGCATGTCTCCCCCTAATTCCTCAGCTCTCTATGCAAAAGCTTCAAGCCAGTCTCTAACTCTCTGGCACAACAGATTAGGACATCCCTACGCCCCATATATTCAAAAACTTTTTAATGGAATGGCATCTGATGTATCTAGTTCTAGTTTGTCTGATTCTGAAATGCATTTTTGTGAACCGTGTGTGTTGGGTAAACAAACCCATGCTTCCTTTCCTGGCCTGTTGCCTGTTGCCAAAAATCCTCTTGAAGTTGTCCACACATATTTATCTGGGAAAATTCAGCCTCCTTCTTTTGATGGTTCTCAGTATTACCTTAAGTTCACTGATCAGGCCACTTCATACCGTCATGTTTACCTTCTTTCCTCAAAAGCCCAAGTATTCAAATATTTCTTGGAATATAAGGCATCTGTAGAGCTGCAATCTGGCTTCAAAATCAAAAAGCTTGTTTGTGACGGTGGTGGTGAGTATATCAACTCTAGTCTGGTCAACTTTCTTAAACAACATGGCATTGCTCTTCAAGTTACGGCTCCTTACACTCCCCAACAAAATCCAATTTCTGAGAGAGGAAACCGTATTACCACTGAAAAATCCAAAACCATGATGTTTCATTCTAATGCACCAATTCACCTATGGTCTGAAGCAGTTAAAACAGCAGTATATCTTGAAAACAGATTACCAACCAAAGCTCTTCAAAACAAATCAACTCCTTTTGAAGCCTGGAATAAATCCAGACCCAGAGTTTCACACCTCAGAGTTTTTGGTTGTGCTTGCTATGCTTTCCTTGATAAACATCAACGCCCTGGAAAGGTTTCAGCTAATTCCAGAAAGTGTGTCATGCTTGGATATGAAGTTGGAACAACAAATTATCGTGTTTGGGACCTTGAGCTTAAAAAGATTGTTATTGCCAAATCTGTGGCTTTCAATGAAAATTTCTTCCCCTTTCTTGACTCCAGATTTAAGCGCCCTCAATGGTCACAACTGATGAAGCAAATTACAGATCAAATTCATGACAGTCAACCACTTCCAATACCTGGCCTTTCCTTTTCTCCAGCTCAATCTCCTTCTGAGTCTCCAACTCCTGATCCATCCTCAGGAAACATTTCTGATTCACATTCTGAAGATAATTCTTCTTCTTCTTCTTCCTCTGATTTTCACATGTCAGGCACACCTTCCAATTCAACTCCTTTTCCTTCACCTGGCCACTTAACAAGATTACCTCATTCCAATGTCCCAGATGAAGAAGGTTCCAGTCAATCTGATCCATCATATTCATCAATTGAGCCAGACAATCCAGCAGATCCTGATTATGTTCCCTCATCACAATCCCCCAGTTATTCTGACAACTCTTCAGCTGAAACATCAACTCCTGAACATTTACGTCAGATTTATTATGATCATTATCAACATGATTCCTACTCTGATTCTCCTGATCCTCTTGGTTTATATGCAGCAAATGCCTTTGCTTTCTCTCTAGAAGCTCCCTTGCTAGCTCATGAAATTCCTGAACCCCAGTGTTATAAGCAAGCAATCTATTCCAAATATTCAGCAATATGGGCAGAGGCTTTGAAACATGAACATCAAGCACTTCAGCGTTGTAACACTTGGAAAATTGTCCCCAAGCCTGAAAAAGCTAATGTAATTGGCTGCAGGTGGGTTTTCAGGGTTAAACCTAATGCTGATGGTGGTGTTTCAAAGTTCAAAGCCCGTTGTGTAGCAAAAGGATATTCTCAAATCCTAGGAATAGACTTTCATGAAACTTTTGCACCCACTGGACGGATCACTTTTCTCAGGACCATTCTTTCTTTAGCAGCTTATTTTGACTGGGATGTTCATCAAATGGATGTAGTGGCAGCTTTTCTCCAGGGAAAATTAAATGAAACTGTTTATATGGAACAGCCTGAAGGAACACTAACTTCTGGAAATGAAGGTAAAGTTTGCCAATTGTTGCGCCCTCTTTATGGCATCAAACAAGCTCCCTTTTGCTGGAATTCACGTATAAATGACTACTTGTGCAAGCTCAACTTCTCCCCCCTTAAGTGTGATCAGTGTGTGTATGTTTGGAGAAACAAATCACAAATTTGTATCATTTATCTTCATGTTGATGATATGGTCATTACTGGTAATCACTTTCTTTGGTTCAAAGACAAAATCAAAACTGAATTTGAGATGGATGATCTTGGTCCTGCCACTTGGATTTTGGGAATGCGTCTCACCAGGAACAGAACAGCACGTACTCTTTCTTTATCACATGATTCTTATGCTGAAAAAGTTTTGTCCAACTGGAATATGGCCAACTGTAATCCCTGTCTCACTCCCTTATCCCCAAATGATTATCCTGTCAAAGCAACCAGTGAAGAAATTGCTGAATTCAATGCTCTGAAAATCAATTACCGCTCTGCTATTGGTGCACTCAACTATTTGTCTGTTGCAACAAGACCTGATCTCTCTTTTGCAGTTGGTGCATTATCTCAACATCTCATTGAACCAGGTATCAAACACTGGCTTGCTGTCAAACACACTTTCAGATATCTGCGTGCCACTTCATCATCATCTCTCACTTTTGGAGGAAAATGCCCAATTCCAAATCATCCACCACTCTGTCCTCTTATTTACTCTGACACTGATTATGCTGGGGATCCTGATACCAGGCGCTCAACTGGAGGGTATGTTGCCATACTCAATGGAGGAGCTATTTCCTGGAGTTCTAAAAAGCAGCAAGTTGTCACTATCTCTAGTACTGAAGCTGAGTTCAGAGGCATTGTGGATGCTGGATGTGAAGCAATCTGGCTAACTAAATTACTTACTTCCTTGAATATTCCTAAGTCACCTTCACTTTTAATCCTTGCTGACAATGCCAGTTCCATTTCACAATGCAAGGATTCACTCAGATACCGTCAAAGATCAAAACATGTGGACACTCAACTTTGTTGGATTACTGAAAGCATCAACAAAAATCATTTTCAGCTTCAACACATTTCAACTGAACACATGGTGGCTTATCTTCTTACAAAATCTTTAGGAAAAGTCAAGCTGTCTTATCTCCTCAAACTCATGGGTCTGATATTAAGGGGGGGTGTTGAAATTTCTGCCTCTAATACCTGACCCATTCCTTACTCCAGCTTCTTGCCATCATCTCAAGTCATTCTCCTTGCTCATATCCTCTTTTCCTGACCTTTTCCGCCGAGGAACTTCAAAGATATGAGCTCCAGCATCAAGAACAACATTTCTTTCCCACCCGGAGTCAATGTATTGATTCTGGACCTCGAGGACGTGTTTCTTTACCTGGAGTGTGAATCTTTTCCCCGGCTGAGAACTTTTTCCTTGGATGTGAACCTGTCTCTTTTTCTGTATTGTAGTTTAGTAGTTTTGTCGACGTCGTGTTAGTTTCTATTGTTTTGGATGGTGGACTTTGTCATATAATGAGCCCTCTCTTTGCCATTTCCGTTTTCCCCATCCAAATCATTTTCTTTCTCTTTCTCTCTATTCTCTTTATCCCTTCCACTGCTCCTTCCTGTCCACTGCTTTCCCTTTTGGCTGCATCTGACAGTCTTTGCACTGTGTGGGGAGAATAGAGTCTTTTGTCCAGGTTCTATCCTTTTCTTTTCTGTTATCTTTTCTCTAATTCTCTTAGTCCTAACCACAGCAACTCACACTTGTGTCCCTTATAGTTTTAGCACACGCTTTGTTGTAGTTACTTGTTGTTGTAAGGTGCACAGTTGCTGATTAACCTGTGTTTAGGTATGTTTGTTTTTGCAATGACATCCAAATCATTTTCTTTCTCTTTCTCTCTATTCTCTTTATCCCTTCCACTGCTCCTTCCTGTCCACTGCTTTCCCTTTTGGCCGCATCTGACAGTCTTTGCACTGTGTGGGGAGAATAGAGTCTTTTGTCCAGTTTTAGCACATGCTTTGTTGTAGTTACTTGTTGTTGTAAGGTGCACAGTTGCTGATTAACCTGTGTTTAGCTTTCCTCTGTGCTAAAACTTCTTCAGGGGAAAGTGGAAGTAGTGGGAATTGAAGAACAACTATGTGTTGGCTGCCTTTGAGAAGATCTAGGATGACAAGGCATGTTATTATAAATGAAGATAAAAAGGAGCAGAAACAAGCAGATGAGATAGCAAGATGAAAAGGAGCAGAATCAAATAGATGAGATGGGGAGAAATTCTGAGCGGATAGAATGAACAGGGTGGGATGAGAATGGAAGTGCGCAGCAAGGTAGAAGGAATATCCAGGGAGTAGTCCAAGATGTGGTTATGGAAGAAAGTAGGTCAAGATGTGGTTATGACAGAAGGTTGTCCAAGATGTGGTTATGAAAAATTGAGTAAAAAAAGGTTGGATAAGAGGTGAATATTGACACGTAAAGTGTCTAATAACCCAATTATTAGCAAAAATAATTGCGGAAGATAAGGGGGGAAAAAGGATTTTTATCCCCAATTAATTTAATTGCTGATCCCTGAACATTGATACCCCCTATTAAGTAGATAAGACTTATAAAAGGTGGATATATGCCTGTATATAAGGTGTTATAATGGCATTTTTTGTGTATTATCATAATTTTACTTATGTATACTGTTGTGTACTCTAATTTATTGTTCCCATGTATAGTTCATGTGTTTAACATAACTTATAAGTAATTTTTACTCAGTCCTGGGGATATAAAGGCTGACACTCGCCCACCCAAAAAAAACAATAAAAAAATGATAAGTTATACATTTTCTTTATTTATTTGTTATTTTTCAGGTATTAGGATTAATTCTGTAGCATTAAAGATTATTCTTTAAAGAAATAAAACATAATAAAATATTATGAGTATTGGTTTTTAAACCCTCAGCTGGTTGAACAGAAATTTATTTCTGTTTAAATTTTTTAGAAGGGAGGATAAATTTGAAATTTCTTTTTCAGGTATCCATTTATCAAATTCATTTGATTTCCCCTTAAATCTTAATAAATACTGAGTTCCTTTTTCCTTATTAAGGATTATTTTCTTGAGTATTTTTTCAATCTCTGCTTTTTCCACAATTTCTTCAGGTGGCTTTTTAGGCCTTACCCTTCTTTTTGGAAATAAGCTAGGATCATTTGCATGGTAAGGTTTCAATAATGAGATAGGGAAAACTGGATGTTTCCTATCATATGGTGCATATAATATGACTTCCACTGCATTATTACCAACCATTTTGCTTACTACAAAAGTTCCTACAAAGGGATCCTTTAATTTAACACTACCTTGTAAGTTAAAATGTAGTTTTGAAATTAGGACTTCATCTCCTTTTTTGAATTCAAATTCTTTATAAGACTTATCCCACCTTTTCTTTTCATATTCAAATGCTTTTTGAATGCATTCTTCTGAATTTTTTCTACACATTTGTTGCATATGAATAAAGGATTTAGTACCAGGGTGTATATCTAACCTTGGTAATTTAATTAAATGATTTACTGGGGTAATTGGTACATATCCCAGCCATAGTTCAAATGGTTTCTTCTCTGTTACAGAATGAGTTGTGCTGTTATAAGCAAATTCAAGCCTAGGAGTTAATTTTACCCAGTCATGTGTGAATTTCTCATTGTCTTTGTATGCTAATCCAAAGGCACAATATCTTCTGATCATGTCTTCAAGAGTTTGTATCATTGTTTCAGCCAAGCCATCTGTTTGTGGATGGTGTGCTGTAGACAATTTCAATTGACAACCTGATACTTCCATCAAAGATTTCCAGAACTCTGTAGTAAATTTAAAGTCTCTGTCAGAGATTATAGCTTTGGGGAACCCAGAAGTATTCATCATTTGAGTCCACTATAGTAATGCCAATTCTTTTGAAGATACCTCTTTATGGGTAGGGATAAATTTACACATTTTTTTTAATCTATCCACAATTACCCAGAAAGAATTGAAACTTTCTTTTCCTGCTAATGGCAAGCCAGTGACAAAATCCATGTTTATAATTTCCCATGGAGTATTTGGCTGCTCTATTTTTTGTAACAACCCAGCTCTCTTCCCAGTTAATCTTTTAGATTTCTGACAAGAGTCACATGTTTCAATGTATTTTTGTACATCTTCTTTCATGTTTATCCACCAGGCTGTATTTTTAACTCTGGTTAATGTTTTGTTAAAATAAAAATGACCATCTAAGATGTCATCATGACAACTACTCAACATTAACTCCTTCATAGAAGGTGGTATTACTATTACATTACTTAGCTTTTTCCTGTAATATATATATCCATCTTCAATTGACAGTTTACCTTTTTCCAACACATTTCTATACTTTAAAGGCAAGGTTTTAATTAATGCACTCATGGAGGCATTAGTTGGATCATTTAGAATGGTAGATAGTTTAGTCAAATGTTTATTAGATGAATGATTTTCCAATATATTTTGCATAACCTCCTCCTCTAAATCCACTATATAAATCCCAAATATATGTATAAACTCATTTTCATGTACATAAGCTGGGTTGTCAGCATCATTCGGCAAAGTACTTCTGGATAATAGATCCACATTAGAATGCAATGTTCCTGCTCTATGAGTGATTGTTATTCTTCCTCTGTACTCTTGTACAGCTAGTTGCTATCTAAACATGTGCCTTTTAGGGGTTTTCATGTTTAGTAATTATTTTACTGCACTGCAATCTGTTATTAGTTCAAAGTTCTTGTCTTCCAGATAGTAATGAAGTTTCTCCAAGGCCCACACCATGGCTAAACATTCCAGTTGTGTGGCACCATACCTTAACTCTATCTTTCTTAAGGTTCTGGATATATAACAGCTAACTACTTCACATAATTTTCCATTTATTACCTGTTTTTGCTGTAAATCAGCACCCAACCCTGTGAAGCTTGCATCAATGTACAAGATAAAAGGTACGGTGAAATCTGGCAGTCCCAATATTGGAGCTGACATTAAACATTCCTTTAATTTATTAAAGGCATGTTGTCTTTCATTATTCCAAATGAAAGCCTCATTTTTCCTTATTAATGTTGTTAAAGGAGCTGCAATGGATTGGTAGTTTTTGATATACTGTCTATAATATCCACACATACCCAAAAACCTTTCAACATATATTACATTCTTAGGTATACCAATTTTTTAATTGTTGCCACCTTATTCTGTTCAACACAAATTTTTAATAGAGATACAACATGTCCAAGTACTTTCAAAGATTGAGATCCAAACTTACATTTCTTTAATGCAATTGTCATATTGATTTCATCCATCTTTTGAAAGACTCTCTTCAGGTGATTTAAATGTTCATCATATGTTTTTGAAAACACTATGATGTCATTAATATAAACCAAAAGCCATCCTTCAACCATTTCCTGATAAAAGACACCATCAATCAATTTTTGGAAGACTGAAGGCGCATTCTTTGACCCAAATGGCATTCTCACATACTTATATATTCAAATATGTGTGGTTATTAATAAATAATATTGAGAATTATTTTCCACAGGAATCTGGTGGTAACCTTTGTTTCCATCCAGACAGGAAATATATTTTTCTCCTTGTAAGGTAGCATGGATAGAAGCTATCCTTGGTAGAGGGTAAATATCATCCACAGTGTATGTCTTCAGAGCTCTATAATCACCGCATAATCTTGCCTTATCTTTTTCATAAGAGATTAATACTGGTGAAATAACACAGTACTAAGTTTTTGTGTCTACTTTTTCAAAAATACCCATTTCCAACAACATTTTTATATTGTCTTCAATATCTTTCCTTTTTGCAGGAGATGCTGGGTAAGGTTTCTTTTTCAAGCTTCCAGGAAAATTATCCAAGTCACAACTTAAAGAGATTTTCATCTCATGGTCTTTGACCAATCCTAGTTCATTTGAAACATGGTAAAATACCATAGGATAAGATTTTATCAATCTCAAAATATTTTCTTCTTCAATTTTTGAGATTTGAGGACTGAAAGAGGCCTTTTGAATTTCATTGTCCAATTATACCACTTCAGTGGTGGTTCTTCCACCCTGCAGTTGTTCCTCTCTAGGAGAAATAACATACACTGGATTTTCAGAACATATCTTGAATTTTCTCTCACCCTTCACGCCTATAGTGAAGCAACTGTTTGTAGGATCTAGTTTAATGCCAAATTTTGTCAATAAGTCATTGCAAATAGTAAACCAATCACTGCAATTATTATTATCCATTACAACAAATTTACACACTGCTCTTACATATCCATTATTATAGTTAAAGAATACAGCAGTTTTGTATTTGCCAATTGGATTTAAAACTGAACCAAAACCCCTCCAATTCTTTGTCTGGACAGGTTCTAGTTTTTCCATATACTTACTGTCAAGTTTCATCAATGTATTAATAGAAACTACACTACCTGCAGCCCCAGTGTCAAGAATGGAATTCATTTCTCTTCCAAATATAATAACAGGTGCTCTGATAGGTGTTATTTTGTAATTATCATGAGATACATCTTTAATTATTTCAGCTTCTTCAATGGAAGTTAAAGATGTATCTGTATGAGGTATAGCATCATTCAGGAACATAATGTCTTGTTCTAATACATATATCTCATTTTCATCATCACTGTAAGAAATGTTACTTTTACAATCCTCACTGGATTCCATATTTTCATCTTCATGATTACTTGGTTCAGAATTCTGGGAGGTTTCAAAAACATTAATTCTTTTCTTACACATGTGACCCTTAGCCCAAGGTTCATTACATTTATAACAAGTGTTATTTTCTTGTCTTTTAGGGACAAGGGGAGCTGAAGGTTTTCTCTTCTCCACTGTTAACTTACTTGTAGTAGGTTCTACTAAGTCAACAATTTGTTTGTAATTATTATACTTGGTTTCATATTTGTGGTTTAATAGTATTTCATTGCATATATTAATGAACCCAGGGGTATCTCTGATGGTTTCAGTTCTAGCTACAATAATGTCTCTAACTGATATAGGCAACTTTTATATTATTTTCTCTTTCCACTCATCATAATCCATATTTGGATCCATAGCTTTCATGATTTTTATTAAATTCATTAAAAAGACCCTGGGTTTATCTCCAGAATTTGGATTATATCTGGCTCTTTCATACAATCTTTGTTGAGTGATTCTAAAATTTGGGCCACCAAATTGCCTTTCAATTAGTGCCTTCCATTCATTCCAAGAGTAGTTAATTCCCTCACTCAATACAGATTCAAACCATAATAAGGCCACATCTATAAATGAAGATATTAAATTTGATGTAATTTCTTCATCAGGTAATTTGTATGAAAACTTTAAGTTATCAATTCTGTGAATGAATTTTTTCCAATCAGATTTTGAATCCCCGTCAAAAGAAGGGTACTGATCTAACTTAGGCCAGTTCTTTTGGCTAGTTTTTGCATCCCTAACCTGAGGAATATTAAGTAATTCACTTAATTTAGAAAGATGATCATTAATTTCATCTTTTACTGATTTTAAGTTCTCAGAGCCCACGACACAATGTTCTTGTTCAATAATTGGTTTATCATCTAGTGTTTCATGAAAACTGGTACTCTTTCCACATAAGAGGTATTATCTTTTACTTTCTCAGTATTTTTTAAAATATTTTATACTTCAATTTCTACTCTTTGTGACCTATGTTTTATTACAGGGACATTAGTCAAGGTATCATTTACATTAGAAAAAGACAATGTTACATGTCCCTCTATGGTAGCCATAATAATCTGAGAGTGCTATAATTTACTTTCTAAATTTCTAATCTCAGAGTTCAATCTTGTATTTTCATTGGTTAATTCATTATTTTTATTCTCAATAATTTTTAACCTATTGGCTGTTGTACTCAATGATTGTGTGAGTGTTAATAATACACTTTCTGTATCATTGTTTGACTCTTTAGAGAACTTTTCCAATTTTTCAATTCTTAATAATAATTTACTTATTATCTTTGATTCCATTGGATTTTCTTTTAAAAAATATTCAATCTTTTATGTGTCTAGCTCAGAAGACTCATCATCAGGTTCAAGATTTAATTCATTTGGTTCCAATTTAATAGCATTATCCTGGTGATAAATAAAGCTATTTACATTGTCCTCATTTAAAGACAAGTTTATCATATTATTATCAAATGAATAATTCTTTAGATCCTCATCAATTATATCTAAAAATTCCTTATCAATCTCATTACCTATAATTAATTCATTGTTAGGATGATATAATTGATCATGAGAAGATGGATGAATTACCAAGGTCTTATCCCACTTCCACTGCCTCCCCTTGCCTTTCCCCTGTAAGTTTGACTGCTTGAGCCCTGCTGTTGAGGAGGGTTGTTGTAATTTTGGGCGTACCAATCCCACTTCCATTTGCTGACTGTAATTTTTTGGTCCTCCTCTTGGACTGGAGGTGTTGCTATAGAAGTGTTTGGTTCCACTGTTTGTGGTTGAACCTTTATATCCACTAGAGCCTCGTTGACTTCTACAAAACCCTGTGCTGCCCTTTTCTCCAGATTGTTTATCTTTTCTACAATGTTGTTGACTCTTATGGTGAGGGTATTCAGTAGGGTGGAGAGGGAGTGAATTTTCTCTTCTAATGTGTTTTTGGTTTTATTTATTGATACTTGTTTTAAGAGTCTTTCCCTTTCCTCCAAGGACATTGGTGGGGTATTGTTTATGATGGGAGATTCCTGTCCTGAAACAGGTCTTTCAGCTCTAGGTCTTAAGTTATAAGGTTTTGCCTTATTACTTACAATGTAATTGTTGTCACACATATTGTACGTGGTATTTATTTAACAAATTGAAATTTAGATATGAAAACTTCAATGAAGGAGTTTTATCAGTATTTATCAATACCTGAATACAATTATATTGCTTACTTATAGGTATGAAGTGAATTTCTAAGTGCCAAAAGTCAAATATGCTTTTATGTGGTCACTTGATTTAACTGGTCTACAATATGTAGCCATGTTTTTATATTTAAAAAAGAAAATTTGTCAGTAAGATTATTTCTAAATATTAAATAGATTTTATAAAACAATAAAAGGGGATTAAGAGTCCTGTTAAAGGAAAAAAATTAATCATTTTAATTGGTTATCCTCTACAAAGATCACAAATTTAATTGGTCTATTGACAGACCCACTAATAACAATTATATGTTAAATTAGTGGTAAAATTGTTGATTCAATATCACAATTTTATTATATAACAGGGCTTCTTTTTCTGAAATAACTATATAAGTGACCCCACCCTGTTGTAATTATCCAAATATTTCTATAGGTATTTTATTTACTTGTAGCCTTTTTTTTGAATTTTTTACTCACTGGAAGATAACAAACAGAATTCTTAAGAAAGGCCCCCAATTGTCAGGCTCAGGTCAAGTACAAGGACGTGAACTAGCTTAAATGTTCAGTTGTCTAGAAGATTTTAATGGTCATATATGAATACTGTAGTACAAATCCAATAAGTATTAAAATATAACTCAATATAAGGGTCTCAGTAATTCTAATCTCACTAATTATATATGGCTTACAATCTTTATAGTTGGTAGAAAAATAGATTTAATAAATTCAGATAATATTAAAAGACTTTATAAGTACTATTGATATGTATTGTATTGGCTATATGTTTAAATTGTAATGATAAATAATGTAGAAAACAAGACCCAAAACCTCCTCCTTTTATACACAATAAGTTCCCCAATGAATCCCTTGATTTACCAGTCCTATACACAGTTAATGAAGCCTCCATCCAACTAATAGACATGTCCATCAACATCCCAAGTGACCCATAACATAATTAGAAGTTTATTACCCACCAAAATCCTGTAATAATGGGGAAAATCCATCAAAATTAATGAAAAAGTAAAATATAGAGTATATGCATATTATACATCAATATAAAAGACTAAAGAGGAAAAATTAAGGTTAATATGAGCTTAATAATAAGGGGGATTCACAGTAGAAATTATGGGGATAATCCTGACATTTTACTACACAAAATTCCCATTCAAAAATGACCAAAATTGACTGAGAAACCACCTAGAAACCCAAAAAAAGGGCGTGAGATGTGGGGTAACTACATGCAGTCCTTGGCAGGCGCTTGCACGGGTAAATCCTTGACTAATTTTAGGCAAATTTAAGCATGGGAGTGAAATCAGGTTCCAAGAGTGAGGTTATTAATGAAATTAGTGCATATTAAGAGGGTCAATGTATTACTAATTAAGCTAGGACACTAAATAAGCGCCTGTCGCCTATTTGAGTGTATTTCCCCACTGTGGGCGTAGAATGTGGGGTAATTATAGTGTGAAAATCTATCTTTGCTAAAAATGAAGCTATTCACATGGGAAAAATTCAGGCAGTATGTGGCCAGTACACAGAAGCTGTTGGTCAGTTGTCTAGAAGAAGGTAAGGAAAATAGGAGAAAAGGAGGAGAGAAGGAGGAGGACAAGGGAAAATAAGAAATAAATCACAATAATATATATTTAATTTATTTGAGAGGGAAACAACGGTGAGCAACTTTGACAGGTGACAAAAACTTAGAATTTATTAATAATAATATTATTCAATGTAAGGGTTCTGCGCGGCAAACACTTTTAATTACTATCAGACTTAAAGCAACCTTTAATTTGTTATATAGACTTTTAATTAGAATTGTATTACTAATAAAAAAAATATAAACGTAGTAAAATAGTATTTAATTTGTTGAGTGTATAATAAGTGATGAGGCTACAGGGGATTATCCAAGGCCCTTTTATAGGCAATGGGTCCTCTGAAGCGCTACTATATTTGTAAATACAATGATTAGAATAGAATAAAACAAATATATCAAAGAGTAAATGAAACATAACAATGTAGAGAAAAACATGAAACAAATAATTAAAACCCCAATTAAGAATCCAATTTTCCCGCCATTAATTCCCAAATCAGTAAGTGAAAATAGTGAATAACTAAACAAGATTGGAACATAGGAACTATGAGAAAAATAATTCCAAACAGATGGTACAGTCTGATTAAAGGATATTTTAAGTGAAACAAAAAATACTTTGACGCAACAAAACATGTAATTAATCTCAATTTAGTATAAATTAATTTATTGGTTTTTTCTAACACAATTAAGGGTCAAAAGAAGCGTCATTAATTATTGTTTAGTATTATATGAGAGGTGTTATTTAATATATAAATTTAAATAATTAATTTAAATATATTATAAGTCAATTTTACACTTGTAATTATAATATATGTTTTTCAATTAATTAAATATAAATTTATAATTATTAAATACATAAAAATGCGCCCTTATTTGTAGAATATATTATATTATGTTCAATTTAACTGTATATACAAATTTATATAACCAATAAATTTAATGTAACACTTGTATATAATAAATACTTATATAATTTTATTATGCAATAAAATATTAAGTTATATTCATTAAATACAATTCTTACCCACTCTTTCAGGTTTTATAAGCTACATATCATTTACTGGACTCCTGGAATAGCCTGTCTGACACTCCCTCAATCTAAAAAAAACAATAAAAAAAATGCTAAGATTTTTTCTTTTTGTATTTTTTCAACAGAGTAGGCAGATTTGAAATTTCCTTGCCAGGTATCCATGCATCATGTTCAGATGATTTGTTCTTATATCTCAATAAATATTCAGTACCTCTCTCAGAAGTGATAATTCTATCATTGAGAATTTTATCAATTTCTGCTGTTTCTGTGACTTCCTGAGAATTCTTCTTAGGTCTTCCTCTTCTTTTTGGAAGTAAGTCACTGTTGGAAGTATAAGGCTTAAGCAAAGAAATGGGAAAGACAGGATGTTTCCTATCATATGGAGAATACAATACAACTTCTACTGCATTCTCACCAACCATTCTTTTAACAACAAATGGTCCTACAAAAGGATCTTTTAATTTGTGGTTACCTTGTAAATTGAAATAGACAGTAGAGATCAACACTTCATCACCCTTGTTAAATGTGTATTCTTTATGGGATTTATCCCATCTTTTCTTTTCATATTCAAATGCTTTATCAATACAACTCTGAGCATGTTTTCTGCATAGCTGTTGCATTTGCATAAAAGATTTTACACCAGGGTGTAGTTCCAACTTGGATAATTTATTATTGAGAATCTGAGCAGGAGTATTTGGGACATAACCCAACCGAAGCTCAAAAGGCTTTTTCTCAGTGACAGAATGAACAGTGCTATTATATGCAAATTCAAGACCAGGCAAAAGAGTGACCCAATCATGAGTAAATCTGTCATTGTCATTATATTCTAAACCAAAGGCACAATACCTTCTAATCATATCTTCTAGAGTTTGAATCATTCTTTCAGATAGACCATCAGTCTGAGGATGGTGAGCTGTAGACAATTTTAACTAACAGCCACAAATATCCATCAAAGAGGTCCAAAACTCAGAAGTGAATTTTGGATCCCTATCAGAGATAATGGCTTTTGGAAAACCAATAATATTAAACATGTAAGACCACCATAAGAAAGCTAATTCTTTGGTGGATACATCTTTGTGGGTTGGAATAAATTTGCACATTTTTGTGAATCTATCCACTATTACCCAACAAGAGTTAAAGCTGTCTTTTCCTGCAACAGGAAGACCAGTGACAAAATCCATATTAATGATTTGCCAGGGAGCACTAGGTGCTTCAATATGTTGTAATAACCCTGCTCTCTTACCTGTTAACCTTTTAGATTTTTGGCAGGAATCACAAGATTCAACATATAATTTTGTGTCTTCAGACATATTAGCCCACCATGCAGTGTTTTTGATTCTAATCAATGTTTTTTCAAGATCAAAATGACCAGCTAATATGTCATCATGACAAAGTTTGAGGATAGTTTCTTTCATTGAAGGAGGAATACCAATTACATTGGTAAGCTTCCTTCTATAATATATATAACCATCTTCAATAGAAAACTTTCCTTTACTTAAAGCATTTTGGTACTTTGCAGGAAGAGTTTTTATTAATGCTTGAATTGAAGCATTCTTAGGATCATTCAAAATAGTAACTAATTTATTTAAGTCAGAACCTTTATCATATGAATCCAGTATTAACTGTAATAACTCTTCTTCCATATCAACTATAAATATACCATGTATATGAACAGTATCATCTTCAGGCACATAAGCAGGATTGGAGTCATTATTTGGCAGAGGCAATCTGGAGAGCATATCAACATTAGAATGAACATTTCCAGCTCTATGGATAATAGTCATCCTTCCTCTGTATTCTTGAACAGCAAGTTGCCACCTGAACATATGTCTGTTAGGTGTTTTGAGGTTTAAGAGAGATTTCACAGCACTACAGTCAGTTACCAACTCAAATTTTTGGTCATCCAAGTAGTAATGAAGTTTCTCAAGAGCCCAAACAACTGCTAAGCACTCCAATTGAGTGGCACCATATTTCAATTCACTATTTCTTAAGGTTCTTGAAATATAACAAATTACAACCTCTGAGGATTTATCATTAATAATTTGCTTTTGGTGAAGGGCAGCTCCCAGACCAATAAAGCTAGCATCTGTATAAAGTACAAATGGCTTGTTAAAATCTGGAAGAGCCAATATAGGGGCTGTCATTAAGCAACTTTTCAATGTATCAAAAGCTTTTTGACAGTCATTATTCCAGAGAAAAGCAACATCTTTTCTGGTCAGTTTTGTAAGAGGCAAGGCTATGACCTGGTAATTTTTAATATATTGTCTATAATAGCCACACATACCCAAAAAACCTTGGATTTCACTTACAGAAGTTGGTGCTTTCACATTTTGAATGGCAGCAACTTTATTATGGTCTACACAAATTTGTAAGCCTGACACAACATGGCCAAGGACTTTCAAAGATTGAAAACCAAATGTACACTTTTTTAAAGATAAGGTCATATTGATTTCATCCATTTTTTGGAAAACTCTATTCAAGTGAATCATATGTTCATCAAAAGTTTTAGAAAAAACAATAATATCATGAATATAAACCATGAGCCAACCTTCAATAATTTCTTGATGGAAAGTGTTATCCATGACCTTCTGGAAAACTGAAGGAGCATTTTTAGGTCCAAATGGCATTCTAACATACTTATATATTCCCATATGAGTAGCAATAAGCAAAAAATTTTGAGAATTTTTCTCAACTGGAACTTGATGATAACTTTTATTACCATCCAGACAACTAATAAATTTTGCACCTTGCAAGGTAGCATGTATAGAATTAATTCTGGGTAAAGGATAAATATCATCAACAGTATAAGTATTTAAAGCTCTGTAATCTCCACATAATCTAGCTTTATCTTTTTCATAAGAAATCAAGACTGGGGAGATGACACAATATTTGGGGGTGACATCCACTTTCTCAATGATATTCATTTTCAATAATGTTTCAATATTATCTTCAATATCTTTTCTTTTTGATGGAGAAGCAGGATATGGTTTTTTCTTAAGGGAAGGAGGAATATCACTCAAATTACACGATAAGGTAATTTTCATCTCTTCTTGAACAATTCCCAAGACATGAGACCCATGAGCAAAAGCCATAGGGAAAGAGGTAATAGAGGCAACAATAGAATCTTTTTGTTCACAAGTCAACTGATCACCAAAAGAAGCAGTATTTATTTCATGTAATAAATCATCCATTTCAGTTGTTGTTCTACCTTTACATTGGGTCAGTGAGTTACAAGATTTCAACAAATGCCCAGAAGGTCTAGGAGAAGAAATTTTGAATTTTCTTTTCCCATTCATTCCTAAGGTAAAGCAATTATTTGCTGGGTCCAGTTTCACACCAAACATGGTTAAAATATCATTTCCCATAATAAACCAATTGCTCAAATTATCATTTTTCATGACAACAAACTCACAAATAGCTCTGACAAAACCACCATTATATTTGAAAAATACAGAGGTTTTGTATTTGCCAATAGGAAATAAGGTAGAACCATACCCTCTCCATTTTTCAGAAGTTATAGGCAATAATTTACTCAAATAATCCTTATCCACTGAAGCCAAAGCTTTTTCAGATACTACACTTCCTCCAGCACCAGAATCAAGAACTACATCAACATTTTTACCATTAATGATAACAGGTGCCTTTAAAGGGGATATAGGAATAGAATTGTTAGTAATATCTTTAATTATCTCAGCATTTTCTACTGAAGATAAATTCAATACACAATCTTCAGATATATTATTTAAATAATGGACATCATGTTCCAACATTAAAACATCTTTAACAGATTCATTGTCATAGGAGATATTACTTTCACAGTCACTGGAAGAATTATTGACATCAAGTTCAACTTCATCAGTGTCTTCATTTTGTTCAACAAGATGAATTTTCTTGTCACAAACATGACCCTTCTGCCACGGTTTGTTACATTTATAACAAGTATTTGTTGCATATTTTTTAAGTGCAACTGGGGCAGAGGGTTTACCAGATTTTTCTGGGAGCTTTATAGAAGGTTTATTCTGATAATTATAAGATTTACTAAGGTAATTCTTTGGTTCATATCTATGGTTGAGTAGTACTTCATTACATATATTAATGAAAGAAGAATTTTCCCTTACATGCTCAGTTCTAGCAACAATCAAATCCCTAAGAGAATTTGGTAATTTATACAAGATTTTATCTCTCCAAATATCATAATCCATCTTTGGATCAATTGCTCTAAGGATTTTAGTTATTTTCATCAGAAAAACAATGGGCTTTTCAACAGAGGAGGATACATATCTAGTATTCTCATACAGTCTCTGCTGAGCTAACCTGAATTTTGAACCACCAAACTGATTCTCAATCAAGGATTTCCAATCATTCCATGTATAATGATTGTTATCTAAGAGGACAGATTCATACCACATCAAGGCTACATTGGAAAATAAAGAAATTAGCTTAGAAACAATTTCCTCATCAGGTAGTTTATAAGATCTCTTAAAATTATCAATTCTTTGGATAAAGTGTTGCCAATCAGAGGAAGAATCACCATCAAAGGTAGGATATTGGTCTAACTTAGGCCAATTTTTCTGACTACTGGGATGGTCCAATTTTTGGTTTGAATTATTCATTATTAACAATTCCTGAAGTTTAGCCAGGTGTTCAGAAATTTCATTATTTACTGAAACAGCTGGTGCATGACCATCACAAGATTTTTTGCTAGTAGCAAAAGATTTTACAGACTCATTGTAGTTTGTTTAATGGATGAAATATGAGGAAGAAAGGATGAACCTTGCTCAGGTTTTTTCCCTTTATTTTTATGCAGCTTATTTACAGAAATCTCATTTAATTCATTATTGATGGTTAAGGTTGAGAAATTTTCCTGTAGGTCAGACACATAGTTTCTTATTCTTGGAATTTCAGACATCTGGTCATTTACTTTTGCAAGAGATAGAACATTTCTGTCCTCAGAAACTGAGTGTTTGGTACTTAGTGCATGGAAATCATTTTTTAGCTTCTTAAACTCATTTTGCAGAGATTTTATTTCATTCTTGAATGAATAATTTTCCTCAATAAGGGGTTTCAATTCACTCAAGGTCTTATGTAGACTGATATTTCTATCTGAGATAGCTCTATGGTCACTTCTTATTTGTTTTTGTTGACTAAGAACAATATTCATGGTTTCTTTGATTTTTAAATAAGCTGTATCTTGTACAGAAGACCTCACTTTACATTGCAAGTTTAAATTATTTAATATATCATTTTCATGGATTAACACATCTCTCAAATGTTTGTCTTTCACAACATTAAAATCAAGGGTATCTTTCAATATTTCCTCAGAAGTTTTTTCAATTAAGGTATAGATTTCAAGGGGAACAGAATCATTTTTAATTGCAAGAGAAGGATTAATTAAAGAAGTAGAAGTTAAATGTAAAGGTTCATCAAATGACAATTTGCTAATTACATCAATAGGGCTACTAGTTACAGGAAGCTGTCTTTTAACAGGTTTAACCATTCTTTCACCATGTTCAATAATATTACCTGCAGAAGAAGTTTTATTAGAAAACATACCCAAGTGACTATCAACCAAATTACTTACCATGGCAGAGGAGGAAACTTCCCCTGAGACTGAGTTTGGGATTGTGCTTGGGCCTTCTTTCTCCTGCCTTGTTGGTAGGGATGAGGAGGTGGATGGAAATTGGCTGTTCTGGATGGGCCAGGCTGATGATGAGGAGGGTGTTTCACATTCTGTTGGTAGTGACTCATTAGATAATCCCATTTCCATTGCTCTACTTCCATAGTATTTGGATTTTGGATGGTTGAGCTGGGTGGCTGTGAAAGTTGAGCCTGAAACTGAGGCTGATTGGGAGGCAACTGAGGAGGGGCCTGGGCCTGAATCTGGTTCCTGAGTTCTTGGACCTGATCCCACAATGTGTCTACCTTTGCTTTGTACGTCATATTTTCTGTCTTCAACTCTTTTATATGACTGGATAGGTTGCTGATTTGTTGTGGCAGAGGAAGCTTTTTTATTTTGAAGCCTTTTGGAAGACCTTCTTGAGGCACTAGAGGCTTTACTTCCTTCTGTGGTACTGGGGGAAGGGGGTTTGGTTTGTTTGCATTTCCTGTCATTTCCACATCCTGCAGTATGTGAATTCTTTGTGTTAGTATAAGATTTTTTATGACCAACTTTAGAAGAACTTACAGTGTCAGCATCATAGTCAATTTCTATTTCATCCACTTGCATGTTATCCATTTTTTCTGCCAAATTGTTGGACATACTAGTGGGAAGATTTATAATTTACTTTTTATTTTATAAAAAAATAAAAAAGTTAGTCAATAATTGCTCCAAATAATAAAAAAAATTTTATTAATTAAATTATAGAAAAAATAATTTTCAATATAAAGTAATAATTAAAAAAAATTAATTTTAAAAAAATGGATTGCAAGGTTAAATTGGGAATAACAATCAAGTTAATTCAACCAATTAATTACCAATATTAAATATGGCAATATATTTGGGACTAAGCACAATGAACTTTTAAGTCAACCAAAATTAACAATAATTAATAAAAAAAATTAAATTAATAATTCAATTTTGTATTAAAAAATGTCAATTCTTCTAGGACTAAGAGGATTTAACACTCTATAATGGTCAACTAGGAAAAATTTTTTTTTTAAAAATTGAACACTTACACTCAGTGAATCAGCAAATAAGCCACAATCACTGTTATTGCAATAAAAATATAGTAATAAGAGTGAGAGGCGCAAAGGTGAACTTACTATAGTGATCGAAAAATCACTTCAAAATAATATAAAAATTAATATAATATAAACCTAAGATATCAAACCCAAGTTCAAAACACAGTCGCGGCAAAAGTTTTGTTTTTGCTAGGTGGTCCGTGCGTTTTGTCGTTCGTCGCCAGGCTCGATCGTCGTCGTCGTTTGGAAAGGCCCCCAGTTGTCGGTCAGTCGTCTAGAAGAAGGTAAGGAAAATAGGAGAAAAGGAGGAGAGAAGGAGGAGGACAAGGGAAAATAAAGAAATAAATCACAATAATATATATTTAATTTATTTGAGAGGGAAACAACGGTGAGCAACTTTGAGAGGTGACAAAAACTTAGAATTTATTAATAATATTATTATTCAATGTAAGGGTTCTGCACGGCAAACACTTTTAATTACTATCAGACTTAAAGCAACCTTTAATTTGTTATATAGACTTTTAATTAGAATTGTATTACTAATAAAAAAAATATAAACGTAGTAAAATAGTATTTAATTTGTTGAGTGTATAATAAGTGATGGGGCTACAGGGGATTATCCAAGGCCCTTTTATAGGCAATGGGTCCTCTGAAGAGCTACTATATTTTTAAATACAATGATTAGAATAGAATAAAACAAATATATCAAAGAGTAAATGAAACATAACAATGTAGAGAAAAACATGAAACAAATAATTAAAACCCCAATTAAGAATCCAATTTTCCCGCCATTAATTCCCAAATCAGTAAGTGAAAATAGTGAATAACTAAACAAGATTGGAACATAGGAACTATGAGAAAAATAATTCCAAACAGATGGTACAGTCTGATTAAAGGATATTTTAAGTGAAACAAAATATACTTTGACGCAACATAACATGTAATTAATCTCAATTTAGTAAAAATTAATTTATTGGTTTTTTCTAACACAATTAAGGGTCAAAAGAAGCGTCATTAATTATTGTTTAGTATTATATGAGAGGTGTTATTTAATATATAAATTTAAATAATTAATTTAAATATATTATAAGTCAATTTTACACTTATAATTATAATATATGTTTTTCAATTAATTAAATATAAATTTATAATTATTAAATACATAAAAATGCGCCCTTATTTGTAGAATATATTATATTATGTTCAATTTAACTGTATATAAAAATTTATATAACCAATAAATTTAATGTAACACTTGTATATAATAAAATACTTATATAATTTTATTATGCAATAAAATATTAAGTTATATTCATTAAATACAATTCTTACCCACTCTTTCAGGTTTTATAAGTTACATATCATTTACTGGACTCCTGGAATAGCCTGGCTGACAGAAGCCATTTCTGGCATAAAAAACACCAAATTTGAAAAGTGTTATTTTTATGCATTTAAGTAGCCAAATCAATAGTACTAAATGAGACAAATTGAACTGTCAAAGCGCATTTTTAATATCATAAAATTTATAGCGCATATAATCAACTTTTAAGTGAAATAAAGCGCATTTCTTGTTTTTTGCATAAAACAATGAGAATAACAGCTTTAAGTATACTTAAAAATTATGTAGCCTTATAATTAAGGTTCTTAAGGATACCATAACATATTCCAACATAATATTAAGTACATAAGATTTATAAAAGGGGGATATATGCGTGTATATAAGGTGTTATAATGGCATTTTTTGTGTATTATAATAATTTTATTTATGTATACTGTTTGTGTACTCTACTTTATTGTTCCCATGTATAGTTCATGCGTTTAACATAACTTATAAGTAATTTTTACTCAGTCGTGGGGATATAAATGCTGACAAAATTGGCTAATGGTGTGTTTTAAGGACTCCTTGATAGTTCAGGCCTCTGAAAAGGAGGATTCAAATTTGGAATATGAACATTTACTGTTCAGACCTTGAACTCCACTGGTTTATACTTTGATGCTTGACTACACCTGCTTCTTCCTTCATTACTTAATATGAAACTTCTCCTAAATTTTGTTTTAGTCTAAAGCTTTGATGGTTTGACAGTATATGCACTTAATAAGGGGTATCAAAGTTATAAATTATCCATTTCAAAATACCTCTTTGTTCCACCAAATTAACCATGATTTTTTTTAATATATGGCATATTGTGCCCCAAAAACACATTTTTACTGAGAATTAATGTCAAGTATAGGGATTTATTTTTGTGTTGTGAAATAAATTTTAAATAATTACAAATTTCTAACTATGATACCCTTTAGTGCGTAATAACTCTAAAGTAAGCATGAAGCACTTATTTAGTGTCATGGTTGCATAATACATGCATTAAACTCAAGATCAGAACCCAGAACTCCTAATCTTTCCTAAAACTTGATTAAAGCACTAAATTAGTAAAGAATTTTTGTTTTAAACTGCCTCTCATGAGTATTCTTACACTTAAACCACTTTCCCCACCTCCTTTTGGTTTCTAGATTGGTTTAAAGGCTATATCGGGTATTTTGGAGTGGGAATTTTACTGTGAAAATAATTATATTTGGTGTTTTGATTCCTATTGTTGATCCTCTTTAATGAGGTATTTTATTTGGTTCCTTTTTTAATTATTTCTTTAAACAATTGGCATACATATATGCTATTTTGGGTTTAATATTTCATTTTTATGTATTATCCTTCTATATTAGGATATTGTGGCATGTTATTTAGTTCTTCTTTTGTGAAGGGGAAGTCCTTTAGGATCTGAGCCTTTGGAGCTTCTTGAAGTGGATATAATGAGGAGATGAGCACCCTCACAGTTCTTTAATGGCCAGCGATAGCAGTTTAGAGGGTCTGTGGAACAAGGGGTGGACACCAGGGATTTATGGGTATTTAAGGAGGAGGTTTTCAGCGGTTATTCTACATTTTTAATGCATCTTTTATCTAATATAACTAATTATTTAAAATCATATTTATTAATACTTTTTTAAGACTTTTAAATATTATTTTAATAATTACACTATTTTTTACCACCTGAAACTTTTGACCATTATAATAAGTGAGATTAAATTACTAAGTCTAATGCAATAAATTCTTTTATTACTTTATTGGACACTGGAAAACTCCAATTCATACTGAACCATTTAAATCTTCTAGACAACTAAATAAATCAAGCTGTTCACTTTTTTTACCCTGACCTTAGCCTGACTAAAAGGCTAAGCTGAGGTGGTACTCACTTTAATAGGAGGTGTCAAACATTACCATATATGCCATTCAAGCAAGCCTCAAAAAAGGTACCAAGTAAGTCATTTTAATTTGAATTACATACCCCATCAACTGGTTACTTCAACAGAGTGCTTTTACCTACACATGCCATCTGTTGGGTACATCCAAGCCTCTTAAGAATTTCTTCCCCTTAACTTGATTAGTCAGCATTAGGTACACAAAGGCCCTTACCTTAAAATTTTTCTCCACCTAATCTTTAGGGGATTATTTATAAACACACAGTACACTGTCCATAATATCTTAAGTCTTCCCCTAACATCATACTCCAACCCTTGATTACTCTCACTCTTCTTTTTTACTCCAAACACTAACATGACTCTTTCACTTTTTCAATAGCTTCAAACAACCACTGATACTTTATCCCTTGATATTTTGGTTGAGTCTGATCAAGATTCTGATTCTGAGTTTGATTTTTTTATATGAGTCACCTGTTAGAGAACTTCTACCTTACTTCCAGAACCCCATCTACTTTCCATCAACCAAGATATACACTTCAAAACTTCCTGAAATATCTGATCCCAGTTTTTAGGATATTTTCCAAACTACTTAAAATGGTTTTAAATACCTACACGATTTTATTCATGATCATTCTATTTGTCAAAACAATTCTCATTTCCCACAGAGGGACCTTGCAATACAAATCTCTGTGGTACTTTACCAATTTTGCTCAAACAGGAATGATGCTGCCAAAACTTGTCTCAAGAAACTTTTCAGTATAAGTCATGAAAATGTAGATTTATACACCAAGAGAAGAATCAAAGCCATCCATTCACTTTAAAAACAATTCCTCACATGGCCTACTAAGGAGGTTAGACTGGAAAACTCACAGGTAATGAAAAATGAAGGATTCCCTGGATGTATTGGTTTTGTTAATGGCACAACCATCCCTTTGAGCCAAAAGTCTTAAAATTTTAAAATATCTTGTATTTTTTTAAAAAATCATTAAACATTTCTATATTTTTTCCACTTACTAACCTACTAGTTTCTACTAAATATTTGCCTACTCCTTTATTTAACACTTCAACCTTCTTATCAATTGCCTCCATTATAGCTTCTTCTTGCTTAGTATTCTTGTATTCAAATATTTGATTCCAAACACTATCTTCATCCTCTGAATCTTTACTATGAATTAGTAACTGTTTTTTACCTAATTATAATAAATACTTAAGACATATTTTTTATATTTAAAAATAATGCCTTAAACTCACTTAAAATATTTATCTTTATCCTTTTTCTTTAAATATGTTCTTCTGTTGAATCTTCATCATCATCAATAACCACTTGTTCAGCATGAGTAGTCTTATCTAATGGCCTAGCATAATTCATACATATCAATCCAAAAGATATCAATGATAGATAATACTGGAAGTTTTATTACAGTATCTTTCTTTCTTCCTCATTAGACCAGTACTTAGAAGACATAAATTTGCCTTGAGTATCTGGATTAAGCTTAAGAAAATCACATTATAAACGACACCATCAACAACATTCACAAGTTGAAGTGAATCTTTTTAATCTGGTGTTTTTAACACAAAATTAACTGAACCTTTCACAATGAGTGCAAAGAATGAAATATCCCCTTGTAAGCTTATAGTCTTTTGTACTATAATCTTTGGAAGTAGATGATGATGATGGTAGAGATTTCATATTGAGAAGCTATAAAGGACTAGGTAAGATTTTTGAATGTTGCTATAAAAGACAAGATGAAATCTTTGAATTTTTCTAGAAAGCTGCTATGATTTTTCAGGGGAAGGAACTACCTTTTATATATTCTACACTTATATTTCTGTTAATCTTTTTAATTTAAATTTTTTTTATTTGTTTGTACCATCTTGAGGATAGAGACTTATTTAGTTGGTTTTTTTTGGATTAAAAGCTTTCTGCTTAACATGCAAGTAAATGCATTTTTCATGCATTTTTAATATTCAATGAGAGATTGTTTGTATTTTAATTGTGTATATACATTTAAAAAAATTCCAACAAAATCACAAAGAAAAAAATGGTAATACCCTCCTCTACCAAATCATAAAGGAGAAAATTGAAATACCCTTCCCTGTAATTTACTCTGGGAGGGGTCAAGATTGCCAAATTATCATTTTTATTTCATAAATGAATAAAAAAATTGTTCAAAAAAGATAATCAACAAAGTAAAATTAATGGCATTTAGAATACTACCAGCCAATGAGTTCAGATGTGACCAAAGACAAAGAATACATTGACATGGAATGGTATTGTGACCCCATTCAATCAATTATTTGTTTGAATGATTACCTTTATACAGCAGCAAGTCCTGTTGACCCATTACTTAAAGTTAATGTCTATCTATAATGAATGATTAATTATAAATTTAAGAAATAAAAATGAATCTTTGGAAATCCTTTATTTAGCATACTTATCCTCCCTCCCTGCAGCTTAATTTTTCATCAAACCTTCTTGACTCACTTTACTTACCCACTTTATCAAATTTTGGTTGATATGAAGGGAATGCTTTCAGAACGTTTCCAAGGCTAAAAAAAAAGAAAAAAGAAAAAAAACTTACCAATAACACTTGGAAACAGTCTAGAAATTTTCTGGTACTGTTTCCAAATTGATTTGAAAAATAAAAAAATAAAAAAAAGTTATTAAAAATGCTCCAAAATGTTTTGGGCATGCTGCCATCACATTTCCAAGGCTGAAAAAGAAAAAAAAAACTTACCAAAAAGGTTTGGAAACAGTCTAGAAATGATCTGGTACTGTTTCCCAATCAATTTGTAGAATTAAAAATAATTAGTAAAAACACTTGGAAATGTGCTGGACATTCTGCCAGCACATTTCCAAGGCTAAAAGAAAAGGAAAAATGCCGACAATTGTGCTGGGCATGCTGCCAGAACCTTTCTGAGGATGAAAAACAAAAAAAAGAAAAAAACTTATCAAAAAGGTTTGGAAAAAGTCTAGAAATTTTCTGGTACTGTTTCTGAATAAAGTTGGAGAATAAAGAAACAAAAAATTAAAAAAGTTAGTAAAAACACTTGTAAATGTGCTGGGCATGCTTCCAGCACATTTCTGAGGCTGAAAAATAACTTACCAAAAAGTTTTAGAAACAGTCTAGAAATGTTCTAGTACTGTTTCTGAATCAATTTGAAGAATAAAAAAATAAATAAAAAGTTAGTAAAAACACTCAGAAATATGCTGGGAAGGCTTCCAGCACACTTCAGAGGCTAAATATATGAAAAAAACTTACCAAAAACACTCAAAAACAGTCCAGAGGTGTTCTGGGACTGTTTACAAAGCAATTTGGCAAAAAAAACCACAAAAAAAAGGTAAAAAAAGGTAAAAAAAAGGTAAAAAAAAGGTAAAAAAAAGGTAAAAAAAAGGTAAAAAAAAAGGTAAAAAAAAGGTAAAAAAAAAAGAAAAAAGTGAGTAAAAAGAAAAGCAGGATCAGGTACCACTCACCTTAGGTAAGTGTTGAAAGAAGCTTGAAGAGAAAAATGAGGAACTTGTGAAGCTGTGAGGAAAAAGAAAAAAACATACCTTGATGAAAGGGCAGAGAAAGATGTAAAGAAGAAGAGAGCTGGGCAAATCTGGAAGGTGAATTGGATGATTAGGATTTGTGTTATGAAGTTTGTTCATAAATAAGTTTTAAAATGTTTTTGTAAATGGATGAATATATGAATTTGAGAAGTAGTCCAGGATAATGTGGTGTTGGGGGAAAGGGGTTTGATGTACAGTGGATTGCAAGGATGTGTGTATTGATGAGCTAAATTGTGGTTGAGTTTATGGTGCCAGAACAGGAAGTATTTGATGAATTATTTGACCCAATGTTTGAAATATCTAACCCCAAGTGTTAGCCAGGCTGCTAGACTTACCCAGTAAAATAATTAATTATTTACTTAGATGAAGCCGCACCTTATTATTTTAATTCTATTAATTATAATTTATTTACATTAAATTTACCTATAACAAATTAACTAATTACAAAATGGTAAAGTTAGTGAATAATTAAAATTAATATTAATTGTCCCTTATATTTCTATTGTCTAACACCGTTCTCAATGACAGGTTAAAAGAAATAGAAATTAATATTAAAATAAATTAAATTAAAATTTAATATTCAAATTAAATTAACTACCTACAAAAAAATTCAAATTACTTATTTAAAATTGACATTTACAGTTAACTTTAAATACAGTAATTTATTTCTGTCATATACAATAAAAAACACTTTTCTGACACCTTCTTTTTGGAAGAACTTTATTAATTGGAAATGTTTTTCAGGAAAACTCTTTTCTTCTCTCAGACTACTGTATTTAGGATTTTAATACCGTGCTTTGTATCTCCTTTTCCTATGTAAGGCCTTCCTTTCTGGTTGTTTTTGATTCATTCCATTACTTACTTATATTACAAAACCATTTACTATACTTAAATATTTATTACTATTTAATATTGTTTTAGTATTTACATTCACATACTTCTATCTCATTAATTATAATAATAATTTTATATTCTTACCTCTTTATTTTTGAGTAAAATAATCAAATGGATAAAGAAATATGTACCATTGCCTTTGAAAGTCAAATAATCCACTTAGAACCCTTGTAGAACCTCCAGATAAATCTTCTAGACCAAGAGACCCATCAACAGTTGGGGGCCTTTCCAAATTGTCAACGGCACATTGCTATCTTAAGGCTGGAAACCATGGGACCATTGCCATCAAGGTATCTATAGGGACAAAGTGGATGACAAAAAGCATAAAGGTCATCAGTCACGTGACTTAATTTTTTTCTGTGAGCGGGAATCAAACCGTGGTCCAAAACTTAAGTTTATATATTGACTTTAGTCATATATATTTGTGGTAATTATATTGATTACTATTTGTGGGTCACCTTGCACTCTTCATACTCTATGTATTTCCTTTTACTCAGCACTCTGTAAGTGGCATTAATTTGCTCATTTTATAGGAAGAGATGTCTGGTAATTTGGAATTTTTGTTTCCTAGTTGACAAAGATAGAACTATAGTGTTCTTAGTCCTAGAAGTAATATAAAATTTTTTATTATTATATTATATTTTTTTCAGTTGACTTTGTCCTGATAAATTAAAATAATATTATTGTTCCAGTTGAAAAATTGTCCTGACAATAAAAAATTTAAAATTAATAGAAATAAATTGTATTAAAATTATTTTAGTTGACATCAAGTCTTGTTAATTAAATACCCTTCAGTTGATTTTAATCCTGATAATTATTAAATTTTAATTTGTTGATTAAAAATTAATTTTGTTTCTTCAGTTGATTTCTTTGAATCCTGTTTATAAAATTATTTTGAATTAATAAAAATTGTGATTATTATTTTAGTTGATTTTTTGTCCTGAATATTTTTAAAAAAAAATTTCTTTTTATATTAATAAAAGCAAAAATAAAACTAATACATCTTAATATTTCCTTCCCTCAGTTCAGGTTAAATTTAAAAAATGACTAATCAAGGTGTTTCTGCTACCCATGAAGAGGAATTGAATCTGATTTATTATGATGAAGCTACTTCTGTAAGTTCTCCCTTGACTACAAAATTAGCACAAATTAATCAATCATTGGACAAATCAGGATGTGGAAATGGAGGAAGTAGAAATACTAGTGGAGACAAATGCTCAGGAACACAAGCCTTCCATCAGCACCCCAGAAGGACTTCCCAAAGGCTTCAAAATAAAAAAAATGCTTTTACCTCAGCAAGTAAAGAATCTCTCCACCCACATAAAGGAACTGAGGACAGAGAACTTAAGACTGAGAGCAAAAACAGACTCACTAGAAGAAAAGGTAAGAAAAATAGATGCTTTTCTTCAAGAGAAGAGGATACCTCCTCCCCCCAGGGATCTTCCACAATCAGCTCCCCAGAAACCAGAAAAGGTGGAAGTATCAAAGTGGAAGCGGGATTGGTTAAACACCCAGTGGGATTATATGTCTCAACATCAGCAGCCTCAAATGCCTCAGGAAGGTCCGTCAAGACCCAGTCAATTCAACCCCACACATTCTCACCCTTATCAAGGAGGCAGAAAAAGAAAAAACAATATTAAGATCTTTCCCAAGCCTTGGTAAGCCCCTCTATTGAATCTCAAGTACCATTTCTTGTTGCTGATTCAGTTCCTTCAGGTAATTCTGGAAAAGGAGATGAAACTATGAGACCAGTAGAGGCTGAAAAGAGTAGACAAATCACTCAATATTCTAATGTATCTAATCCTTTAGTTTTAATTGCTACTTCAATGATAAATCCTGATATGGATATTATTGATGAAACACTTGAACCTGAGTTTTATGAGAATCTTGAAAGTTACTCTGTTTCTTTATTGAGAAACACTCCATATGTAGCAAAAATTAATGATGAATATCTGAGAGATATTATTTCTAAACATAATCATATAATGAACAACATGAAATTGACTCAGAAATATAATAATTTGTTAGCTGAACAGGGTTATCAAGCATTGAGGAGTGAAGTACAGAGAGTTTCTGATGATTTGTTTCATTACAAAGTAACTAATAAAAAGAAAGTTTCTTTATGGCAAAATATCAAAAATGATTTGTCCAAACTACAAGATACTGTGTCTATCTGTTGCCAGGAGCTAGAGGTAGATAAGATGAACCTGAGAATATTGAGTGATCATTATTCATCTTTTCAAAATAAAACCCAGTTATCTTTTTCAACAATCAATGAGAGTTTATCTAGTCTCCCAAGAGTGAAAACCAGACTAAAAACCATTGAAGAGAAATTGAATTCATTGTTTAATGATCAAAAATATTCTGAAATCTCTGTGAAGGAACATATGGTACAGGATGCTCCAAATTTAACATTTTCTAGTTCTTCTAAAGTAAAATTTGATTCAGAAATGCCTGTTGATACCACTGAATTTCCATCAAAAATTGATGATGCTCCAGGATCTTCAACAGAAGGATTAAACAATGAGATTACTGTAAAATTGGAGAAGTTACAGCTGATTCTTACTCAGAAATAAGCTAATACTAAGGAAACTCCTTCAAATCATGAGAATTGGCCAAAACTTGACCAGTATCCAACATTTGATGGTGATTGTTCTTCAGATTGGCAATAATTTATTTGCAGAATTGATAACTTGAAAAATTCTTACAAAATCCCAGATGATGAAATTGTGGCTAAGTTAATTTCTTTGTTTACCAACGTAGCCCTAATGTGGTATGAATCTGTTCTCTTGGATAGGAATGACTGCTCATGGGAAGATTGGAAGAAATTGATTGAAGCACAATTTGGTGGCTCCAAGATTAGGATGGCTCAACAAAGGCAGTATGAGGAAACTAGATATAGCTCTTCTACTGATAAACCTATTGAGTTCTCAATAAAATTTGTAAAAATGTTGAGGGCAATGGACCCAAATATGGAGTTTGAGTTATAGAAGGACAGGATCCTTTATAAATTACCAATGTCTTTGGGAGACTTGATAGTGGCTAGGACTGAGTTCTCCAGAGAACCATCTTCTTTCGTTAATACTTGTGATTAAATCATTCTAAACAACAAGTATGATGCCAGAAGATTCATTCCTAGAACCTCCTTGGAGAAACACTCCACTTACCAACAGAAACCTCTGGAAAAGGTTGGTAAACCTTCTTCCCCTGTTGCACCTAAAAAGTATAGAACAAACACTTGCTTCAAGTTCAACAAGCCTTGGAAGAAAGGCCATGTTTGTGACAAGAAGATAATTCTTTTTGAACAAACTGAGGAGCATGCTGATGACACAATAGCACTGGATGATACTTCAAGTGATTGTGCCAGAAATATTTCTTATGAATCTCAACAAGAAATCTTGATGCTAGAAGAAGATATTCAGTATTTAAATACTATTGATATTGATAATAATGATTTATCTACAGTTGAGGGTTCTGAGATCATAAAGAACATTGAGGATAACTCAATTGTTATTGCCCCTCTCAAGGCACCAGTCTTGATCAATGGAACCAGCATTGAAGTTTTTCTGGATTCTGGAGCTGGAGGAAGTGTAGTATCTGAAAAAGCACTTGCTTCAGTAGATCAAGACTATAAATCAAAACTTATGCCTATTATTTCTGAAAATTGAAGAGTTTATGGCTCTGTTTTGTCCCCCATTGGTAAATACAAAGCCGCAGTGTTTTTTAAATATAACCATGGTTTTGTAAGAGCTATTTGTGATTTTTTTTTTCATGAAAAATGATACCTTAAGCAGTTGGTTTATTATAGGAAATGATATTTTAACTAAGTATGGCATAAAATTGGATCCTTTAAACCAATGTTTCATAATGGGGATGACTGGGAAGAGAAAATTTAATATTTCCTCCCCAAAAAAATTATTAAAACCAGAATTGAACACATTTAATTCTGTGATTCAATATAAAGGAAGACCTACAAAAGAAATGCATGCCCTTATGTCTGAGATTGACAATGCTTCTTTTGGAGAACAACTTTCTGGTGAGGATAAATATTCCATCATTAAATTGATAAAATCTTTTCCTATGGCCTTTGCTCATGGGTCACATGAACTAGGATTAGTTAAAGAAGAGATGAAAATTTCATTATCTTGTCCATTAACTGACATACAACCTAGTTTATAGAAGAAGACTTATCCTGCTTCTCCCACAAAGAGAAAAGATATTGAAGACAATATCTCTACCCTTTTAAAAATGAATATTATTGAAAAGGTAGTTGAAACACCTAAATATTGTGTTATCTCACCTATCCTAATTTCTTATGAGAAACATAAAGCCAGGTTATGTGGTGATTATAGAGCATTAAATAGTTATACTTTTGATGATATCTATCCTTTACCTAGAATTAGCTCTGTACATGCTACCTTACAAGGTGCTAAATATATCAGCTTTCTGGATGGTTACAAGGGATATCACCAGGTACCTGTTGAGAAGAATTCCCAGATTTTTCTGATGATTGCTACTCATATGGGTATTTATAAGTATATTAGGATGCCTTTTGGCCCTAAAAATTCCCCTTCAGTTTTTTAAAAAGTCATGGATAACACATTCCATCAAGAGATAATTGAAGAATGGCTGATGGTTTATATTGATGATATCATTATATTCTCAAAAACATTTGAGGACCATCTTAACCACCTGTGTAAAGTGTTACACAAAATGGATGAAATAAATATGATACTTTCTTTGAAGAAATGTAAATTTGGTTTTCATTCTTTAAAAGTACTTGGTCATTTTGTTTCAGGTTTACAGATATGTGCTGACCAAAACAAAGTGGCAGCCATACAACAGGTGAAGGCTCCTACCACAGTTAGAGAGCTCCAGAGATTTTTGGGAATTTGTAGATACTATAGACAGTATATTAGAAATTACCAAGTCATAGCTTTACCCCTTAACCAATTGACTAGAAAGGATGTTGCTTTTGTCTGGAATAGTGAAAGACAGAGAGCTTTGGACATTATGAAACACTTTTTGATGTCAGCACCAATTCTTACTTTACCTGACTTTAATAAACCATTTTTTTTGTACACTGATTCCTGTTTTATTGGTCTTGGTGCTGCCCTCCATCAAAAACAAGTGATGAATGATAAAGTATTGGAAGTAGTAATTTTTTATATTTCAAGAAGCTTGAGAAATAGTGAATTGAAATATGGTTCCACTCAGCTTGAATGTTTAGCCATAGTGTGGGCTCTAGAAAAGCTACATTATTATCTAGATGACCAGAAATTTGAACTTTTCACTGACTGCAGTGCAGTTAAATCCCTTTTAAACTTGAAAACACCTAACAGACATATGTTCAGATGGCAGTTAGCTGTTCAGGAATACAGAGGGAGAATGACAATTATTTATAGGGCTGGTATTTTTCACTCAAATGTGGATATGTTATCAAGGTTAACTTTACCAAATGATGACTCTAATCCTGCTTATGATCCTGAGTATGAAATTATTCATATTCATGGGATATATGTGGTTGATATGGAGGAAGAGCTATTTCAGCTTATCCTGGATTCATATGATAAGGACACTGACTTAAAAAAGTTATGCACAATATTAAATGATCCAAAGAATGCTTCAATACAAGCATTAATTAAAACCCTTCCAACAAAGTACCAGAAGGCTTTGGAGAAAGGTAAATTTTCAATTGATGAAGGATACCTATATTATAGAAGAAAGTTGAGTAATGTCATTGTTATTCCTCCTTCTATGAAAGAAATCATCTTGAAAAATTTTCATGATGACATATTAGCTGGATATTTTAATCTTGAAAAACCAATGATCAGCATTAAAAACACTGCTTGGTGGGTTAATATGTCTGAAGACACCAAATTATATGTTGAATCTTGTGATTCCTTCAAAAATCAAAAAAGATTGACTGGTAAGAGAGCTGGATTAACGCAAAATTTTGAACCTCCTGATGCACCATGGCAGATAATTAACATGGATTTTGTAGCAGGATTACCCATTGCTGGAAAAGACAGATATAACTCTTTTTGGGTTATTATAGACAGATTCACAAAAATGTGTAAATTTATCCCTACTCACAAGGATGCTTCCACTAAAGAATTAGCTTTCTTATGGTAGTCTCATATGTTTAATACTGCAGGTTTTCATAAAGCCATAATCTCTGACAGAGACCCTAAATTTACTTCTGAATTTTGGATGTCTCTGATAGATGTTTGTGGTTGTGATCTGAAACTTTCTACTGCCCATCACCCTCAAATTGATGGATTAGCTGAAAGAATGATTCAGACTTTAGAGGACATGATAAGAAGGTATTGTTCCTTTGGCCTTGAGTATAAAGATAATGACAGATTCACTCATGATTGGGTTACATTACTTCCTGGGTTGAAATTTGCTTATAATAGCACTGTTCATTCTTTTACTCAAAGAAAGCATTTTGAGATCTGGCTTGGATATGTTCCAAATACTCCTGCCTGAATTCTCAATAATAAAATACCTAAATTGGATTTACATCCTGGTGTAAAATCTTTTCTTCAAATGCAACAACTTTGCAGAAGTCATGCTCAAAAATATATTGAAAAATCCTTTGAATATGAGAAGAAGAGATGGGACAAATCCCATAAAGAATACACTTTTAAAAAGGATGATGAAGTGTTGATTTCTACAGTCCACTTCAATTTACAAGGTAATAACAAATTTAAAGACCCGTTTGTTGTTCCATTTGTTGTTGGAAGAATGGTTGGTGATAATGCAGTTGATTTTATTTTGTATACTCCATATGACAGAGAACATCCTGTTTTTCCAACATCTCTTTTGAAACCTTACACATCCAATGGTGATTTATTTCCGAAAAGGAGGGGAAGACCAAAAAAGACCCCTAATGAAATCACTGAGACAGTAGAAATTCATAAGATTCTAAATGACAGAATAGTTACTGCTGAATAAGGTACAGAATACGTACTGGGATTCAAGAAAAAATCTTCTGAATATGGCTTTTGGATACCTTGGAAGGATATATCTAATCTTCCTACTCTGCTAAAGAAATATAAAAAGAAAAAATCATAGCATTTTTTATTGATTTTTTTCAGAGTGAGGGAGTGTCAGCCAGGCTGCTAGACATACCCAGTAAAATAATTAATTGTTTACTGAGATGAAGCCTCACCTTATTATTTTAATTTTATTAATTATAATTTGTTTACGTTAAATTTACCTATAACAAATTAACTAATTACAAAATGGTAAAGTTAGTGAATAATTAAAGTTAATATTAATTGTCTCTTATATTTCTATTGTCTAACACTGTGCTCAATGACAGGTTAAAAGAAATAGAAATTAATATTCAAATTAAATTAACTACCTACAAAAAATTCAAATTACTTATTTAAAATTGACATTTACAGTAAATTTTAAATACAGTAATTTATTTCTGTCATATACAGTAAAACACTTTTCTGACACCTTCTTTTTGGAAGAACGTTATTAATTGGAAATATTTTTCTGGTATATTTTTTTCTTCTCTCAGACTTCTGTATTTAGGATCTTAACACCGTGCTTTGTCTCTCCTTTGCCTATATAAGGCCTTCCTTTCTGGTTGTTTTTGATTCATTCCATTACTTACTTATATTACAAAACCATTTACTATACTTATATATTTATTACTATTTATTATTGTTTTAGTATTTACATTCACGTACTTCTAACTCATTAATTATAATAATAATTTTATATTCTTACCTCTTTATTTTTAAGTAAAATAATCAAATGGATAAAGAAATACGCACCATTGCCTTTGAAAGTCAAATAATGCACTTAGAACCCTTTTAGAACCTCCATATAAATCTTCTAGACCAAGAGACCCATTAACACCAAGTCTGCAATTTACAATGACATCATGGAATGGCGTTTTGTGACTGAAGTTGGCCAGGCATATATGGTAATGTTTGACACCCCCTCATATGATTTCTTTATTGTTTTGATAATGTTTATTTTTATTTTTTCATATTTATAATACAAGTCTTTTTTTTATTTAACAAAAAAGACAAAAAAACAAAAAAACAGATATATAATCAGGGAAAAAAACATATTATTATTAAATCAATTATCATATAAGTACTTAAATTTTCAATTTTATAGTTTTATAATGTTTTCAAATATATGTATATATATATATATATGTTTATATCTTTTACATTTTCTTCTCCTTCTTTGGTAAATAATTGTTCAATAAATTGATTAAATAAGATAAACATCTAAACATAGCACTTACAAAAAGAAAATTTGTCACAAATTCTTCTTTTTTTCATCTCATTCATTAATCCATTCATTTATTTTGTTTAATTATTTATCTCAATATATTTTTTTATATTATTTTTTTTTTACTTTTTTTATATATTTCATATTTTTTATATATTTATAATTATTATTTTATTTTTATTTTTATTTTTACTTTTATTTATATTTAAATTCTTATATTTATCTTTATTTTATTTTTTTTTAATTTTTAATTTTTTTTTTTTTAATTTTTTTAATTTTTTTTTTATTTTTTAATTTATTTTTATTTTTTTTAATTTTCTTGTTTTTTTTATTTTTTTATTTTTTATTTTTTTACATTTTACATTTTTTACATATTTTTAATTTTTAATATTTTTTATTGTTTTTTTTTATTTTTTTATTTTATTTTTTATTTTTATTTTATTTGTATTTTTTTATATTGATTTTATTTTCATTTTCATTTTTATTTTTATTTATTTTTTATTTTTATTTTTATTTTTTTTTATTTTTTGTATTTTATTTATTTTATTTAGTTTTTTTATTTTTTTAACTTTTTCAACATTTTAAAATTTTTAAAATTTTTTAATGTTTTTTAATTGTTATTTTTTTAATTTTTTTTAATTTTTTTTAATTTTTTAATTTTTTATTTTTTTTTATTTTTTTTTGTCTTTTTTTCTTTTTTTTATTTTTTATTCTATTTTTATTATTTTTACTATTTTTATAATTTTTTTTATTTTTTGTTTTTTGTTTTTTTTGTTTTTTTATTTTTTATTATTTTTATTTTTTTAATTTTTATTATTTTTATTTCTTTTATTTTTTTATTGTTTTATTTTTTTAATTTTTTTAATTATTTATTTTATTTATTTATTATTTTTGTATTATTTTATTTATTTATTTTTTAATAATTTTTATTTTTTTAATTTTAATAATTTTTTTTATTTTTTATTATTTTTATTATTTTTTAATTTTTCATTTCTTTATTTTATTTTTTTATTTTTTTTATTTTTATGTTTTTTTATTTTTTTATTTATTTATTTTATTTTATTTTATTTTTATTTTTATTATCTTTTATTTTTTTTGTTTTTTTATATTTTTTATATTTTTTATATTTTTTATATTTTTTTATTTTTTGTAGAACATTTAGCACAGGGGAAAGCTAAACACTGGTCAATCAGCAACTGTGCACCTTACAACAACAAGTAACTACAACAAAGTGTGTGCTAAAACTATAAGGGACACAATTGTGAGCTTTTGTGGTTAGGATGAACAATATTAGTGGAAAAGTAAAGAACCTGAGCAAAAGACTTTATTCTCCCCACACATTACAATGACTGTCAGAAGTGGCCAAAGGGGAAGCAAGGGACAGGAGGAAGCAATGGAGGGAAAAAAGAGAATAGAGAGAATGAGATTTGGATGGGGAAAATGGAAACAGCAAGCAGAGACTTGATTACATGACAATGTCCACCATCCAAAACAATAGAAAACTACTCAACTTTAATACAGAAACAAGAGAAATACAGATATAAGAGAAAACAGTCAAAGAACCAATTCCCACACAATGACAGTTTGACATTTCAAGTACAGAAACACACTCTCAAGATCCAGGTTAAGAAATATGACTCAGGATGGGAAAGAACAGCTGTCCTTGACATTTGAGCTTGTATCTCAGTGGTTCCTTGGCCAAAATGAGCAGGAAAAGACAATATGAGCTTGAAAATGAGGAGAAAAGAACGAAAAGAGCTGGGAGAAGATGTGGGTCAGGTATTATATTGGCGGGTTGTCTAGAAGAAGGAGAAAAAGAAGAGGATATGAAGGAAAGGAGAAGGAAGAAATAAAGGAGGAAATGAAAAGATTTAAGATTTAAATTAAAGAATAGAGAAGTAATGACAAGTTATGAGGAATGACAAAATAGTGAGATCTGGTTAGGTAGTAAATATCTATTTAGGTAAAGTTTTCTCTGTGCAACTAACAATTTTTACTATTAATAAACTTAAAGAAACCTTAGATTTATTATTGAGTATTTATATTAGATTTGTATTGCTAACAAAATAATAATAATGTATTTTAAGTATTTAAAAATGTTGTAATGTAAGTGATGACTACCAAAGAGGAATTCCAAGGCCCTTTTATAGGCAAGGATAATTCTGAGGTGCCTCAAATGTATATTTAAGAGTAATATTAATGTGAAACAAAATATTAAAGGAAATTAATCAAAACATACAATTTGAGGGGAAAAAGTGTAACAACAAATTAAACCCATGAATAATTAAAAAATTTTCCCATCAAAATGTTCCAAAGCAAGTTATTAATATAATGAGTAACTAAATAAGTATGAGACCATGAGTACTGTGAGAAAAAATATCCTAAAAAAGTATTAAAATAAGATGTAAAGGGCTTAATTAAAACAAATAAAATTATTTTCACACCAAAATTTATGTAATCAATTTAATTCAGTTATAAAGAGAAGTTAATTAATTGTTTTGACTATTTTAAGTAATTAAATAATTAGTTTAATTGAAACAAAAAATTAATTTAATTATAACTAATTTAAAGTGAAAATTTAATATTATTATATTAAATATATGTAATAAGTTATTTAGTAATTTTACTGACACTATTAAAGGTCAAAAAAGCGCCCAATATTTATGGATAATAACATATATGATAAGTTGTATTTTGTCAGCCAGGCTATTCCAGGAGTCCAGTAAATGATATATAAATTATAAAACCTTAAAGAGTGGGTAAGACTTGTATTTAATGAATATAACTTAATATTTTATTGCATAATGAAATTATATAAGAATTTTATTATATACAAGTGTTACATTAAATTTATTGGTTATATATATTTTTATATACAATTAAATTGAGCATAATATAATATATTCTACAAATAATGGCGCATTTTTATGTATTTAATAATTATAAATTTATATTTAATTAATTGAAAAACATATATTATAATTACAAGTGTAAAATTGATTTATAATATATTTAAATTAATTACTTAAATTTATATATTAAATAATACCTCTCATATAATACTAAACAATAATTAATGACGCTTCTTTTGACCCTTAATTGTGTTAGAAAAAACAAATAAATTAATTTGGACTAAATTGAGATTAATTGCTTGTTTTTTTGCGTCAAATTATTTTTTGTTTCACTTAAAATGTCCTTTAATCAGAATGTACCATCTGTTTGGAATTATATTTCTCATAGTTCCTATGTTTCCAATCTTGTTTAGTTATTCACTATTGTCACTTACTGATTTGGGAATTAATGGCGGGGAAATTGGATTCTTAATTGGGGTTTTAATTATTTGTTTCATGTTTTTCTCTATATTGTTATGTTTCATTTACTCTTTTGATATATTTGTTTTATTCCATTCTAATCATTGTATTTACAAAGATAGTAGCGCTTCAGAGGACCCATTGCCTATAAAAGGGCCTTGGATAATCCCCTGTAGCCTCATCACTAATTATACACTCAACAAATTAAATAACCATTTTATTTCGTTTATATTTTTTTATTAGTAATACAAATCTAATTTAAATTCTATACAACAAATCAAAGGTTGCTTTAAGTCTAATAGTAATTAAAAGTGTTTGCCGCGCAGAACCCTTACATTGAATAATATTATTATTAATAAATACTAAGCTTTTGTCATCTCTCAAAGTTGCTCGCCGTTGTTTTCCCTCTTAAATAAAATTAAAATACTATTACAAATTATACCTCTTATTTTCCCTTGTCATCCTCCTTCTCTCCTCCTTTTTCTCCTATTTTTCTTACCTCTTCTAGACGACTGACCGACAACTGGGGACCTTTCCAAACGATGACGACAATTGAGCCTGGCAACGAACGGACCACCTAGCAAAACGAAACTTTTGCCGCGACTGTGTTTCGAACTTGGGTTCGACATCTTAGGTTTATATAATATTAATTTTTATATTATTTTGAAGTGATTTTTCGATCACTATAGTAAGTTCACCTTTGCGCCTCTCACTCTTATTACTATATTTTTATTGCAATAACAGTGATTGTGGCTTAATTGCTGATTCACTGAGTGTAAGTGTTCAATTTTTAAAAAAAAAAATTTTCCTAGTTGACCATTATAGAGTGTTAAATCCTCTTAGTCCTAGAAGAATTGACATTTTTTAATACAAAATTGAATTATTAATTTAATTTTTTTTATTAATTATTGTTAATTTTGGTTGACTTAAAAGTTCATTGTGCTTAGTCCCAAATATATTGCCATATTTAATATTGGTAATTAATTGGTTGAATTAACTTGATTGTTATTCCCAATTTAACCTTGCAATCCATTTTTTTAAAATTAATTTTTTTTAATTATTACTTTATATTGAAAATTATTTTTTCTATAATTTAATTAATAAAATTTTTTTATTATTTGGAGCAATTATTGACTAACTTTTTTATTTTTTTATAAAATAAAAAGTAAATTATAAATCTTCCCACTAGTATGTCCAACAATTTGGCAGAAAAAATGGATAACATGCAAGTGGATGAAATAGAAATTGACTATGATGCTGACACTGTAAGTTCTTCTAAAGTTGGTCATAAAAAATCTTATACTAACACAAAGAATTCACATACTGCAGGATGTGGAAATGACAGGAAATGCAAACAAACCAAACCCCCTTCCCCCAGTACCACAGAAGGAAGTAAAGCCTCTAGTGCCTCAAGAAGGTCTTCCAAAAGGCTTCAAAATAAAAAAGCTTCCTCTGCCACAACAAATCAGCAACCTATCCAGTCATATAAAAGAGTTGAAGACAGAAAATATGACGTACAAAGCAAAGGTAGACACATTGTGGGATCAGGTCCAAGAACTCAGGAACCAGATTCAGGCCCAGGCCCCTCCTCAGTTGCCTCCCAATCAGCCTCAGTTTCAGGCTCAACCTTCACAGCCACCCAGCTCAACCATCCAAAATCCAAATACTATGGAAGTAGAGCAATGGAAATGGGATTATCTAATGAGTCACTACCAACAGAATGTGCAACACCCTCCTCATCATCAGCCTGGCCCATCCAGAACACCCGATTTCCATCCACCTCCTCATCCCTACCAACAAGGCAGGAGAAAGAAGGCCCAAGCACAATCCCAAACCCAGTCCCAGGGGAAGTTTCCTCCTCTTCCATGGTAAGTAATTTGGTTGATAGTCACTTGGGTATGTTTTCTAATAAATCTTCTTCTGCAGGTAATATTATTGAGCATGGTGAAAGAACAGTTAAACCTGTTAAAAGACAGCTTCCTGTAACTAGTAGCCCTATTGATGTAATTAGCAAATTGTCATTTGATGAACCTTTACATTTAACTTCTACATCTTTAATAAATCCTTCTCTTGCAATTAAAAATGATTCTGTTCCCCCTGAAATCTATACCTTAATTGAAAAAACTTCTGAGGAAATATTGAAAGATACCCTTGATTTTAATATTGTGAAAGACAAACATGTGAGAGATGTGTTAATCCATGAAAATGATAGATTAAATAATTTACACTTGCAATGTAAAGTGAGTTCTTCTTTACAAGATACAGCTTACTTAAAAATCAAGGAAACCTTGAATATTGTTCTTAGTCAACAAAAACAAATAAGAAGTGACCATAGAGCTATCTCAGATAGAAATATCAGTCTACATAAGACCTTGAGTGAATTGAAACCCCTTATTGAGGAAAATTATTCATTCAAAAATGAAATAAAATCTCTGCAAAATGAGTTTAAGAAGCTAAAAAATGATTTCCATGCACTAAGTACCAAACACTCAGTTTCTGAGGACAGAAATGTTCTATCTCTTGCAAAAGTAAATGACCATATGTCTGAAATTCCAAGATTAAGAAACTATGTGTCTGACCTACAGGAAAAGTTCTCAACCTTAACCATCAATAATGAATTAAATAAGATTTCTGTAAATAAGCTGCATAAAAATAAAGGGAAAAGACCTGAGCAAAGTTCATCCTTTCTTCCTCATATTTCAACCATTAAACAAACTGACAATGAGTCTGTAAAATCTTTTGCTACTAGCAAAAAATCTTGTGATGGTCATGCACCAGCTGTTTCTGTAAATAATGAAATTTCTGAACACCTGGCTAAACTTCAGGAATTATTAATAATGAATAATTCAAACCAAAAATTGGACCATCCCAGTAGTCAGAAAAATTGGCCTAAGTTAGACCAATATCCTACCTTTGATGGTGATTCTTCCTCTGATTGGCAACACTTTATCCAGAGATTTGATAATTTAAAGAGATCTTATAAACTACCTGGTGAGGAAATTGTTTCTAAGCTAATTTCTTTATTTTCCAATGTAGCCTTGATGTGGTATGAATCTGTCCTCTTAGATAACAATCATTATACATGGAATGATTGGAAATCCTTGATTGAGAATCAGTTTGGTGGTTCAAAATTCAGGTTAGCTCAGCAGAGACTGTATGAGAATACTAGATATGTATCCTCCTCTGTTGAAAAGCCCATTGTTTTTCTGATGAAAATAACTAAAATCCTTAGAGCAATTGATCCAAAGATGGATTATGATATTTGGAGAGATAAAATCTTGTATAAATTACCAAATTCTCTTAGGTATTTGATTGTTGCTAGAACTGAGCATGTAAGGGAAAATTCTTCTTTCATTAATATATGTAATGAAGTACTACTCAACCATAGATATGAACCAAAGAATTACCTTAGTAAATCTTATAATGATCAGAATAAACCTTCTATAAAGCTCCCAGAAAAATCTGGTAAACCCTCTGCCCCAGTTGCACTTAAAAAATATGCAACAAATACTTGTTATAAATGTAACAAACCATGGCAGAAGGGTCATGTTTGTGACAAGAAAATTCATCTTGTTGAACAAAATGAAGACACTGATGAAGTTGAACTTGATGTCAATAATTCTTCCAGTGACTGTGAAAGTAATATCTCCTATGACAATGAATCTGTTAAAGATGTTTTAATGTTGGAACATGATGTCCATTATTTAAATAATATATCTGAAGATTGTGTATTGAATTTATCTTCAGTAGAAAATGCTGAGATAATTAAAGATATTACTAACAATTCTATTCCTATATCCCCTTTAAAGGCACCTGTTATCATTAATGGTAAAAATGTTGATGTAGTTCTTGATTCTGGTGCTGGAGGAAGTGTAGTATCTGAAAAAGCTTTGTCTTCAGTGGATAAGGATTATTTGAGTAAATTATTTCCTATAACTTCTGAAAAATGGAGAGGGTATGGTTCTACCTTATTTCCTATTGGCAAATACAAAACCTCTGTATTTTTCAAATATAATGGTGGTTTTGTCAGAGCTATTTGTGAGTTTGTTGTCATGAAAAATGATAATTTGAGCAATTGGTTTATTATGGGAAATGATATTTTAACCATGTTTGGTGTGAAACTGGACCCAGCAAATAATTGCTTTACCTTAGGAATGAATGGGAAAAGAAAATTCAAAATTTCTTCTCCTAGACCTTCTGGGCATTTGTTGAAATCTTGTAACTCACTGACCCAATGTAAAGGTAGAACAACAACTGAAATGGATGATTTATTACATGAAATAAATACTGCTTCTTTTGGTGATCAGTTGACTTGTGAACAAAAAGATTCTATTGTTGCCTCTATTACCTCTTTCCCTATGGCTTTTGCACATGTGTCTCATGTCTTGGGAATTGTTCAAGAAGAAATGAAGATTACCTTATCCTGTAATTTGAGTGATATTCCTCCTACCCTTAAGAAAAAACCATATCCTGCTTCTCCATCAAAAAGAAAAGATATTGAAGATAATATTGAAACATTATTGAAAATGAATATCATTGAGAAAGTGGATGTCACCCCCAAATATTGTGTCATCTCCCCAGTCTTAATTTCTTATGAAAAAGATAAAGCTAGATTATGTGGAGATTACAGAGCTTTAAATACTTATACTGTTGATGATATTTATCCTTTACCCAGAATTAATTCTATACATGCTACCTTGCAAGGTGCAAAATTTATTAGTTGTCTGGATGGTAATAAAGGTTATCATCAAGTTCCAGTTGAGAAAAATTCTCAAAATTTTTTGCTTATTGCTACTCATATGGGAATATATAAGTATGTTAGAATGCCATTTGGCCCTAAAAATGCTCCTTCAGTTTTCCAGAAGGTCATGGATAACACTTTCCATCAAGAAATTATTGAAGGTTGGCTCATGGTTTATATTGATGATATTATTGTTTTTTCTAAAACTTTTGATGAACATTCCAGATTTTAACAAGCCATTTGTACTTTATACAGATGCTAGCTTTATTGGTCTGGGAGCTGCCCTTCACCAAAAGCAAATTATTAATGATAAATCCTCAGAGGTTGTAATTTGTTATATTTCAAGAACCTTAAGAAATAGTGAATTGAAATATGGTGCCACTCAATTGGAGTGCTTAGCAGTTGTTTGCGCTCTTGAGAAACTTCATTACTACTTGGATGACCAAAAATTTGAGTTGGTAACTGACTGTAGTGCTGTGAAATCTCTCTTAAACCTCAAAACACCTAACAGACATATGTTCAGGTGGCAACTTGCTGTTCAAGAATACAGAGGAAGGATGACTATTATCCATAGAGCTGGAAATTTTCATTCTAATGTTGATATGCTCTCCAGATTGCCTCTGCCAAATAATGACTCCAATCCTGCTTATGTACCTGAAGATGATACTGTTCATATACATGGTATATTTATAGTTGATATGGAAGAAGAGTTATTACAGTTAATACTGGATTCATATGATAAAGATTCTGACTTAAATAAATTAGTTACTATTTTGAATGATCCTAAGAATGCTTCAATTCAAGCATTAATAAAAACTCTTCCTGCAAAGTACCAAAATGCTTTAAGTAAAAGAAAGTTTTCTATTGAAGATGGTTATATATATTATAGAAGGAAGCTTACCAATTTAATTGTTATTCCTCCTTCAATGAAAGAAACTATCCTCAAACTTTGTCATGATGACATATTAGCTGGTCATTTTGATCTTGAAAAAACATTGATTAGAATCAAAAACACTGCATGGTGGGCTAATATGTCTGAAGACACAAAATTATATGTTGAATCTTGTGATTCCTGCCAAAAATCTAAAAGGTTAACAGGTAAGAGAGCAGGGTTATTACAACATATTGAAGCACCTAGTGCTCCCTGGCAAATCATTAATATGGATTTTGTCACTGGTCTTCCTGTTGCAGGAAAAGACAGCTTTAACTCTTGTTGGGTAATAGTGGATAGATTCACAAAAATGTGCAAATTTATTCCAACCCACAAAGATGTATCCACCAAAGAATTAGCTTTCTTATGGTGGTCTTACATGTTTAATATTATTGGTTTTCCAAAAGCCATTATCTCTGATAGGGATCCAAAATTCACTTCTGAGTTTTGGACCTCTTTGATGGATATTTGTGGCTGTGAGTTGTAATTGTCTACAGCTCACCATCCTCAGACTGATGGTCTAGCTGAAAGAGTGATTCAAACTCTGGAAGATATGATTAGAAGGTATTGTGCCTTTGGTTTAGAATATAAAGACAATGACAGATTTACTCATGATTGGGTCACTCTTTTGCCTGGTCTTGAATTTTCATATAATAGCACTGTTCATTCTGTCACTGAGAAAAAGCCTTTTGAGCTTTGGTTAGGTTATGTCCCAAACACTCCTGCTCAGATTCTCAATAATAAATTACCTAAGTTGGAACTACACCCTGGTGTAAAATCTTTTATGCAAATGCAACAGCTATGCAGAAAACATGCTCAAAGTTGTATTGATAAAGCATTTGAATATGAAAAGAAAAGATGGGATAAATCCCATAAAGAATACACATTTAACAAGGGTGATGAAGTGTTGATCTCTACTGTCCATTTCAATTTACAAGGTAACCACAAATTAAAAGATCCTTTTGTAGGACCATTTGTTGTTAAAAGAATGGTTGGTGATAATGCAGTAGAAGTTGTATTGTATTCTCCATATGATAGGAAACATCCTGTCTTTCCCATTTCTTTGCTTAAACCTTATACTTCCAACAGTGACTTATTTCCAAAAAGAAGAGGAAGACCTAAGAAGAGCCCTCAGGAAGTTACAGAAACAGCAGAAATTGATAAAATTCTCAATGATAGAATTATCACTTCTGAAAGAGGTACTGAATATTTATTGAGATATAAGAACAAATCATCTGAACATGATGCATGGATACCTGGAAAGGAAATTTCAAATCTGCGTGCTCTGTTGAAAAAATACAAAAAGAAAAAATCTTAACATTTTTTTTATTGTTTTTTTTAGAGTGAGGGAGTGTCAGCCAGGCTATTCCAGGAGTCCAGTAAATGATATACAAATTATAAAACCTTAAAGAGTGGGTAAGACTTATATTTAATGAATATAACTTAATATTTTATTGCATAATGAAATTATATAAGAATTTTATTATATACAAGTGTTACATTAAATTTATTGGTTATATATATTTTTATATACAATTAAATTGAGCATAATATAGTATATTCTACAAATAATGGCGCATTTTTATGTATTTAATAATTATAAATTTATATTTAATTAATTGAAAAACATATATTATAATTACAAGTGTAAAATTGATTTATAATATATTTAAATTAATTACTTAAATTTATATATTAAATAATACCTCTCATATGATACTAAACAATAATTAATGACGCTTCTTTTGACCCTTAATTGTGTTAGAAAAAACAAATAAATTAATTTGGACTAAATTGAGATTAATTGTTTGTTTTGTTGCGTCAAATTATCTTTTGTTTCACTTAAAATGTCCTTTAATCAGAATGTACCATCTGTTTGGAATTATATTTCTCATAGTTCCTATGTTTCCAATCTTGTTTAGTTATTCACTATTGTCACTTACTGATTTGGGAATTAATGGCGGTGAAATTGGATTCTTAATTGGGGTTTTAATTATTTGTTTCATGTTTTTCTCTATATTGTTATGTTTCATTTACTCTTTTGATATATTTGTTTTATTCCATTCTAATCATTGTATTTACAAAGATAGTAGCGCTTCAGAGGACCCATTGCCTATAAAAGGGCCTTGGATAATCCCCTGTAGCCTCATCACTAATTATACACTCAACAAATTAAATAACCATTTTATTTCGTTTATATTTTTTTTATTAGTAATACAAATCTAATTTAAATTCTATACAACAAATCAAAGGTTGCTTTAAGTCTAATAGTAATTAAAAGTGTTTGCCGCGCAGAACCCTTACATTGAATAATATTATTATTAATAAATACTAAGCTTTTGTCATCTCTCAAAGTTGCTCGCCGTTGTTTTCCCTCTTAAATAAAATTAAAATACTATTACAAATTATACCTCTTATTTTCCCTTGTCATCCTCCTTCTCTCCTCCTTTTTCTCCTATTTTTCTTACCTCTTCTAGACGAATGACCAACATATTTAGTATATGAATTTTATTAATTAAATTGTAATTACATTATAATTTAAACTTATAATGTAATTTTATAAATAATTAATTTTTTAGAAATATTAAATACATAAAAATGTGCCATAATTTTATAGAATATAATCTTTTATGTAATAAAAAATTCACTAAATAATAAAAATAAATACAATAATTATTTTACATATTCATAAAATATATATATAATTTTTATAATTCAATAAAATATTTTATTGTAACTACATAAAATTCTTAATGTTATTCCCTTAAATGATTCTAATAAATTATTATAACAATTTACTGGGCTCCTGAGATAGCCTGGCTGACACTCCTATACTCTAAAAAAAACGATAAAAAAAATTCTAAAATTTTTCTTTTTATACTTTTTTAACAGAGTAGGAAGATTTTAAATTTCTTTTCCAGGTATCCATGCATCATGTTCAGATGATTTGTTCTTATAACTCAATAAATATTTAATACCCCTTTCAGAAGTGATAATTCTATCATTTAGAATTTTATAAATTTTTGCAGTTTCTGTGACTTCCTGAGGGTTTTTCTTTGGTCTTCCCCTTCTTTTGGGAAATAAGTCACTGTTGGAAGTATAAGGTTTAAGCAAGGAAATGGGGAAAACAGGATGTTTTCTATCATATGGAGAGTACAATACAAATTATATTGAATTATCTCCAACCATTCTTATAACAAAAAATGGTTCCACAAAAGGATTTTTAAATTTGTTATTTCCTTGTCAATTGAAATGGACAGTAGATATCAAAACTTCATCACCCTTTTTAAATGTGTATTCTTTATGGGATTTATCCCATCTTTTATTTTCATATTCAAATGCCTTATCAATACAGCTTTGAGCATGTTTTCTGCATATCTGTTGCATTTGCATAAAAGATCTTACACCAGGGTGTATGTCAAGGGGTCTTTTGGTCTAGAAGATTTATTCAAAGGTTATACAAGGTTTCTTAGTGGTTTAATGGACTCTCAAAAGAAAGATACATATTTCTTAATCTATTTGATTGTTTTACTCAAATTATAAGAGGTGATTTTAAATATTATTATAGTTTTTATCTTTAGAATTACAATAATGTAACTACTAATGTTTATAAATAATAGTAATAAATTTTTTTTAATTGATGTGTTATGAAAATTGGTAAGTAAATAAGGAATGAATCAAAAGTACAAAAAGAAAGGCCTTTTATAGGCAAAATGTGAGAAATAAAACATGGAATTAACACCACCTGATACAAGAGTGTGAGAGGAAAAAACTTAAACAAAGAGAGTATGTGAAATAATAAGAATAATACTAAATAGTGCCTAAATAAAAAGTATTTATTTTATTTGAAATAAAACTCTAAATCCCTTGATCCGTCACATTTAGTGCAAGAACATTTGATTTAAAATATTGAATCAATAAAATCTAAATAAAGAAATTTGAAAAAGTTTTCTTCTTTTTATAATTTTTTTTAATACTAATTTTATTCCCTCTCATCTGTATTATTGAGCACAGTGTTAGGGAGTAAAATATGTATGGGACAAGTACTTATTTTTATTAATTATCTATATTACTTAGTGTACTTAGCTATTTAGTTGTATGTAATACATAAGTAGTTTCATAAATAATTAATTATTAATAAGGATTTAAAAGGCGTTGCTTCACCTCAGTAAGATAATCAATTATTTTACTGGGTAAGTCTAGTAGCCTGGCTGACACTCCCTCACTCTAAAAAAACAAATAATAATATAAAATTCAATTATTTTTTCTTTTTATACTTTTTTAGTAGAGTAGGAAGATTAGATATCTCCTTCTCAGGTATCCAAGAATCATATTCAGATGATTTATTTTTGAATCTCAATAAGTTTTCTGTACCTTTTTCAGCAGTGACTATTCTGTCATTCAGATTTTTTTCAATTTCTGCTGTTTCCGTGATTTCATTTGGGGTTTTCTTTGGTCTTCCCCTCCTTTTTGGAAATAAATCACTATTGGATGTATAAGTTTTCAGAAGAGATATTGTAAAAACAGGACGTTTTCTGTCATATAGAGAATACAAAATAACCTCAACTGCATTATCTCCAATCATTCATCTGACAACAAATGGACCAACAAATGGGTCTTTCAATTTGTTATTACCTTGAAAATTGAAGTGGACTGTAGAAATCAACACTTCATCATCCTTTTTAAAAGTGTATTCTTTATGGGATTTGTCCCATCTCTTCTTCTCATATTCAAATGATTTCTCAATACATTTTTGAGCATGATTTCTGCAAAGTTGTTGCATTTGAAGAAAAGAATTTAAACCAGGATGTATATCCAATTTAGGTATTTTGTTATTGAGAATTTGGGCAGCAGTATGTGGAACATATCCAAGCCAGAGCTCAAAAGGCTTTCTTTGAGTAACAGAATGAACAGTGCTATTATAAGCAAATTCCAACCCAGGAAGTAAAGTGTCATGCGCCACGTGACACTCCAGGAAAAAGTAGCTCATTAAATCAATAATAAGAGGCTCAAATTCATACTCAAAGCGCAGAAAGCAATTCTCCATAGCAACTGCGACTTTCCTTTGTGTACTCGCTATCCAACCGCGCTAGCCTAAACTCTAAATCTAAATTAGTCAATATCTCAATAGTGTGTCTCAGTCTTTTCTTCAATAAGCGACGCACAGCGCAATAGTCAATGTAATGGTGCACTAAAAGGTTTATTAAATGTCTGTGAATTATTAAAAGGGGTAGTGAGCATGGACATAATGGATAGTGGAGGATTAAGGGGTTAACGGATGTTAGTGAGGAGGGTCCAGGTGTAATGGATGTATTTTTTGGTCTGTGGTGTGCAGAATAGTGGATGGGTATGAGGTCAATGCGAGGAGGAGTAAAGGATATAAAAGGGGTTGGGTTTTTGGTTCAATATTCCTTAGAATTAAATTATAAAATGTATTTATAGTTAATAGTGGTAAATCCTTTAAGTTAAATCATTATTATTGTATCTTTCTTTATTTTTTCAATAATCATTTCTAAATCCTAAATCTTTGATTGTTGAGTTCCAACCCTTCGTGAGATCCTATGAATTTTAATATTACTTTTCAATTATATTAGAATCCTTCTTGAACATAACTCGAAGCAGTAATTCTTCCTTCGAATTATCTTTGAATCACTTCCTCGAATCATTCCTCTGTGCTTTGAAGAAGTCTCTGAACTCCTCATCTCACTTACAGGAACATCCTCAACCTTGTGTGTAGGTCGTCCGGTGACAGTATAATTTAATTCTCTGTAGTTCTCATTCTTTGCAATACTACGTCCCTTTTCAGGTGTTGTCTCTAAATTCTTAAAATGGCACCTGTTCAACGCAGTCCTCCTACAGGCGCTACTACTAGAGCTCGCGCCAGAGGCAGGCCAACAGCCACTCGGCCTGTTTCCCACACTCACTCCTTGGAGCCACTTGACCTTAGGGAACAGCAACCTCAGTCCAATCTGTAGAAGACATCCCACAATATTTTGATGATTCTAGTGATGATGAAGAAGGAGAGGATACAATGCACAAGGCAACATCCGCCCCTGCTAATCACCCTTCTGGTCAACCTTCAGAACCTGGACCATCTAATTCTCTGGAAGATTTCATGAGACTTTTCATGAAGACTCTTTCAAATTCAACGTCTTCAGAGGGATCTAAATTCAAAACTCTTTCTATGAAGTCTCCTGATTAATTTGATGGAGAACATCCAGACAGATTGCCACCCTTCTTGCAAACCTGCAAGCTCCTGTTCCATAATGACCCTCGAACCTTCAATAACGACCGATCAAAGGTTGTTTATGCTTCTTCATTCCTGGCGGGAAAAGCAGCAAGATGGTTTGAACCTTATCTTCTCATGCTCTCTTCGACCAAAACCCACTTACTTATTAATAACTGGGAAAAGTTCGAAGACCAACTCTTCACGTTGTTTGGTGACCCTAATGAAACTGACAACGCAGAAATTGAACTTAATTTTCTTTGCATGAGTGATAATGGGAAAGCCTCTGAATGTATCTCGAACTTCAGAGCGCTTCAAACTCAAGTAGGTTGGAATGATGCTGCCCTTAAGTATCATTTCAAAAAAGGACTTCCTTTGAGGATTCTGGATCAGATAAATCTTCACACTCATAAGATGACTACTTTAACGGATTTAATGGATCAAACCCTCGAACTCGATGGTGTTTACCAAGGAATACTTCAACATCGTCAATACGCCAACAAATCTCAAGGCCTAAATTTTAAATCGGGACCTTCTTCCCCCCAGGAACAACTCAATCCTCCTCGACTCAATCCAAACCTATTAAGGGAAAGGACAAACCTCGACCAAAAAGCTCGACCCCAGGCAATATCAGTAAAGTACTGGATCCTAAAGGGGAACTTAAAGAAGCTGAGAGGAAGAGGCAAGCAGATAATGGGTTATGTATGTATTGTTGGGGTAAGCACAAGCTGGAAGATTGTGTAAAATTGAAGGAAAGAGAAGGTACTAGTTCGAAGTCAAAAAACTAGTAGATAGTTTACTTGTGTGCAAAGCAAACTATCTTATCTCTCCCAGTGCACAAAAGCTCCATGTCTTAAGGACTGGAGTTGCCTTAAATCGCTTGAGATTCATTCTTTTTAAGGAGGATATCCCCTTCAGTTGTCTTATAGACTCTGGAGCTTCAATTTCTTTTGTCAGTTTATCTTTTGACGAGAAGTTACAACTGACATTTACAGATATTGATCGAACTCCAATCTATTTGGTTGAATCAGAGGAACCCAAATATTGGGTCAGTAAGAAAGTTTTATGGGTTTTCAGCTTTCCGAATTTTCCCCCCTTTGAGTGGGAATTATCAGTATTGGATGCCCCATGGATGGATGATACCATTCTCGGCCATGACTTTTTAACGCATTGGAATCCTGAAATTGATTGGACACGGGGATTGATAACCCCACGTACTAAGTATATTTCTGATTCTTCAATACAGGTCAATATGGAGTTAAACAACCCGCCTGAAGACATCCTTCTAGAGGAAAAATCTCTTCCAGATGACTTTCAAGCATCTGATCTTTCTTTAAATGAGAAATTGGCTAACCTTTCTAGCTCAATGACTTCACTCGAAGAGGATTTAAATTGCCTCGAAGTAATTGAATTATGCTCTCTCAATTCTGGTCTTCTTTTGACAGATTCTCTTGAAGATGATGAGGACAACCGAATTGACGTTGAAGTTATTAAATCAACTCTACCAGAAATCTATCATGATTTCCTTGATGTTTTTTCAATCCGCAAGGCCGATAAGTTACCACCTCATCAACCCTACAACCATCAGATAGAGTTAATAGGTCCAGTACCTCCGGAAGGTCCTGTCTATTCTTTATCAAAGGATGAATCTCAAGCTCTTCAAGACTACATTGCAGAGAATGTAGCCAAAGGTTTCATAAGAGCCAGTAAATCTCCAACCGGCTCCCCTGTTCTCTTTGTAAAAAAGAAGGATGGTAGTCTTAGGTTGTGTGTTGACTATAGAAAGCTCAACACAGTCACTAAGAAGAATGCATACCCTTTTCCTCCTATGTCATTACTTCTTACCCTTTTTAATGGTGCTAATTTCTTTTCTAAAATTGATCTTAGAGGCGCTTACAATTTTATTTGCATTTCAGAAGGTCATGAACCACTGACTGCAATGCGCACTAGATTTGGTAGTTTTGAATATTTAGTTATGCCTTTTGGATTGTGTAACGCACCATCAACTTTTCAAACTTTTGTTAATGACATCTTTCAAGATGTTGTCGTCTACTTAGATGATATTTTAATTTTCTCAAAGACACTAGATGAACATATTCATCATGTTCGAAAGGTTCTAAATCAACTTTGAGATCAAGGTCTCTACGCCAAGCACAATAAATGCGAATTCCATCTTAAATCAATTAATTTTTTGGGTTTTACGTTGTCCACTGATGGTTTAGTCATGGACAACAAAAAGGTCCAAAAAGTCCTGGAATGGCATGAGCCCAAATCCGTTAAATCCCTCCAGGGATTTTTGGGTTTTGCAAATTTCTATAGAAGATTTATTAAAGATTACTCTAAAAACTATTTCCAATCTTACTTCTCTTCTTAGAAAAGATATTCCTTTTGTTTTTACTTCTACAGCACAAAAGGAATTCGAAGAATTGAAGACGGCATTCACCACAGCTCCAATTCTTCAACACTTTGATCCTTCTGCTTCGACAATAGTCAAGACAGATGCAAGCGACTATGCTATCGCAGGGGTCATTTCTCATTTAAATCCTGAAACAAAACTGTTTCATCCTGTTGCTTTTGAGTCAAGCAAACTCATTGCAGCAGAATTAAATTACGAAATTCAGGACAAAGAGCTTTTAGCTATTATTCATTGTCTTAAAAAATGGTGCTCTTTTCTTCTCAGCTTGGATAGTCTTTTTCAAATTTTAACTGACCATAATGCTTTGAAATACTTCATGTATTCCAAAGTGTTAACCAGGCATCAAGCCAGGTGGGCTGAATTTCTGTCTGATTTTCCTTTTTCTATTTCCTATCGCCCAGGTAAGAACTGCATTGTCCCAGATATCTTGTCACGTTGGGACGACATTTACCCACAGCGGGGGGACACATTTGCTGACAAGAACCCAGCAAATGTGAAATCAATCTTCAACGAGTCAATGTTAACAACTCATCAACTTAATTCAATGACAATTCAATCCTTTCAAAATCCACTATCCAACATCCTCAAAGCTCATTCAAAGGACAATTATTGTTTAGGGTTAAAAGACAAAATACTCTCCAAGCAAGGGGCCAAAAGATTTAGTATTGAATCAGGTCTATTAGTTTTCGAGGGTAGAGTAGTCATACCCGACAACAATGAAATAAAATTATGGATTTTCAATAGTCGACATGATTCTCCATTAGCTGGTCATTTTGGGGTTGATAAAACCTACCAGTTAATAGCAAGGGATTTCGTCTGGCCAGGTATGACCAGGGAAATCAAGCCTATATAAAAGCTTGTTACGAATGTAATAGGAATAAGGCTCCCTGTCACCAGAAGTATGGGTTGCTTCAACCACTTACTATTCCCTCTAAACCTTGGGAATCTTTATCGATGGATTTTATTTCTCAACTTCCTTTTTCTAATAATTTTGATGCCATATTAGTAATAGTAGATAGATTTTCAAAAATGTCTATTTTTATTAAAACCACTACTACTGCTACTGCAGAAGATTTGTCAAAGTTGTTTCTAGAATATGTATTTTCTAAACATGGCTTACCTAATGATATTATTTCAGATAGAGGCTCATTGTTTGTATCCACATTCTGGACTCAACTGTGTCAACAACTCAGTATCACAAGGAACCTCTCCACAGCCTATCATCCTGAAACTGATGGGTAAACAGAAAAGGTCAACCAAATCCTCAAACAATACCTTCGAATGTATGTCAGTTACCAACAAGACGATTGGACCACATGGTTACCATTGGCCGAATTTGCTTATAATAACTCGACTCATTCTTCGACACAAAAATCTCCTTTCAAAACTGTTTATGGAAGACATCATTGATTCAACTCAATCCATGTAGGAACTAGTCATCCTGCAGAACATTATCTTCGAACCATATCACGACTCCAAGAAGAACTTAAATCAAATTTGGAATTAGCAGTTCGAAGGTACAAGAAACAGGCCGACAAACATCGACAAACTGCTCCCTCTTTTAAACCAGGTGACAAAGTATGGATCAACGCACAAAACATTTGAATGACTTGACTATCAAAGAAACTGGCTGAAAAACGCTTGGGGCCATTTGAAATCGACTCTGAAGTCTCTAAAACTTCATTTCAACTCAAGCTACCTCCTAAATGGCAGGCTATTCACCCTGTTTTTCACGTATCTCTTCTGGAACTGGCTCGAGAAATATACCCGGGCAAGAACCCACCTCCTCCGGAACCGGTAAAAGTAGAAGACCATCTAGAGTGGGAAGTAAGCTGTATCTTGATTCAAGAATGCGCAAGGGGAAACTTCAATACCTTGTGGAATGGGAAGGCTTCCTCAATGACTCAGACAAAACATCCTGGGAACCAGCCATCAATGTTTCCAAAGCCCCTGAACTCCTAAAATCTTTTCATCTTAAATATCCTTTAAAACCAAAACCTTAAAACTCTCTTTTACTTTTTTCTTTCTCTTTTTTTTTCTTTTTCTCTTTTCTTTTTTTTCTTTTTAAAATCTAAAACATCTTTACTTCTAAAAAATTCTTTTAATTTTGTTTTCTTCTTTATTCTTTTTCTTTTCAAAATTGTTAAACCTTCTTTAAAAAAATAAAAATTAAATTAAAATAAAATAAAATAAAATAAAAATAAAAATAAAACCAAATTAAAAATAAAATAAAATAAAATAAAACAAATAAAATTAAAATCTTTTTCTTTAAAAATTTACTTCTTTTTCTTTTTTCCTTCTCAATTTTCTATATACATTCTTTCTTTAAAATTTTCTTTTCCTCGAACTATCAAAATTCTTCACGAACATTACATGACCATCTTTCTCGAACTTCACTTTAACCTCTAAATCACTCTTTTAAATTCTTCGAACAAATTACTTCTTTCTTTCAAAATCCTCTTAAAATTTTTTCTTTTTCTTTTCTTTCTTTTCTTTTTCAAATAACTAAAATCTCTCAAATCTTCAATCAATAAACTTAAATAACAAATTTTTTCTTTCCAATAAAATTTTATTTTACAACACAATTATTTCAATCAGTTATTTTTTTTTCTTTCTTTCTTTCCCCTTACTTAATTCTTTTTCTTTTCGAACTTTAAAACTAAAACTCCTTCAATCAAATATTCTGTCTTTTCCTCTCTCATTTAAACTTCTTCTTTCAAAATTTTAAAACAAACTTCTATTTAAATCTTTTTCTGTCTTTTCTTTTTTTCTCTCAAAATCTTATAAAAAAAATATATATTAAAATTTTTCATAAAACAATAAAATAAAAATACAAATTGTTTTTTTTACTTTACTTTTCTTTCTTTTCTTTTCTCTTTTCATGTTAAATTTTCTCTTTTATCTTCTCCCAAACCAATCCCTTCATCTTCTCCAAAATTTCCCTTATCTCCTTTCTACATTTTTCAAAATTCTCCAAGTTCCAGTAGCTCCTCAGCTACGTCGAAGGAAGCAGCATCGACAATCTTATCAATTTCGCCGCTCAATTCTTCAATAAATTTCGCTTGTCAAACCTGACAAGGCTTCTTCGACCATACCTGATCGAGGGTTTCTTCAATCTCCTCCCTCAAGGTAATCACCGGTAATCTATCTTCTACCGACACTACCACTTCCACAGCAGTGGGTTCCACAAGGGTCGCTTCAACATTTGAAGCTTCGGCCGTAGGGACTTCGACGATGATGTCTGAATTCTAAAACAAGACCATCAGTACCTAAATTTCTAAAATATCAGGGAATAGACTTACTTCAAAGATAGGGTCAACCTCCAAAAATAATTTCGGAGTGACCTCCACCACCATATCCCTCTCCTCTTTGTCATCTTCGATCACCATCCGTCGTTTTTTTGGAGTCCTCCTTGAGATGGGAATCTCCTCTTCCTCCTCGACCAATTCGTGGACTTCCTCTTCTACTACTCGCTTTTTACTCGCAGCCCGAGTCACCCAGGTTGCCACATCATCCTCAACCTCCTCCTCACTCTCCCCCACCAATTGATCATCCCAAATGTCTTCAACTACTTCCTTTGTCTTAGGGATTACCCAGTATTTTGTTTTAGTGAACCGACTCTTGATATCAGCATTCCTCGACAAGGCGCCACACGCCACCCTTCTCCATCGGCAAAATTTGCACTTCTGGAGAGGCCCTCGTGTAGCCGTGCTTTCCACGCAAAAATATTCCATCGACTTGCAGGCCGTGCAAGTCTTGGTAAACTGTTAGGTAACAATACCCCCATCCGCTTTAGGGTGTGGAGGCATGGGAGTTGGTGTGGGGAAATCCATCATAGTGAGTTAAAAAAAAATAATAATAATTAAATAAAAAAGGAAAGGAAATTAGTGTGGGAAGTATGTCTTACGCTCAACGGAGCTCGCGTTCTTATACCCGGTGTGGTAGCCTAAAGTTTAGTATGGCACCTAAGTACGTAAATGGAGTTATTACGGCATGCAAGATTGGCGTTATTATTTTTTTATATATAAAAGGGTTTTATTTAATTTATTTGAGTTTTAAATATGAAGAAATTGGTCACGAGCAAATGCCTACACAAAAACAGTTTATTTTACGGAGGAAACTTATTTTTACGGTCTGAAAAATTTATAAGTATTAAGTCGAGTCACTCAAGAACCTTGGGAAGTTTTCCCAGAATTTTTACTATTTTTCTTATATTTTTAAATGAATTTTAAAGTTTTATAGAAATATTTACGTTTTCAAAAATTACTTAACTTTGATGAATTTTCACGGGGTAATTAGAGCTGCGCAGACTACGAAAATTAGTTTGGTATGTAAAGGGGAAGTAGCTCTATTATGTGTAATTTTTCTAGATTTTTTATTATAGTTTTAAGGTTCTAATTGAGTCCGGAAGTCCGGACGGACTCCGTACAGACTCCGTTTCGACTCCGTTCGGACTCTGCTTTGGCTCTGTACGGACTCCGTACGGGCTCCGGATTGACTCTGGAAGAGCTCTGAAGGGGAAAACTTAGGCACGTGACTAGGAATACTTAAGCGCTTCTCAAACTCGAAATTGAGAGGGGGGACACAACATACAGCTTAATCTTTAACCACCACAGTCTCATTTTTTATTACTCAAAAAATTAAATAAATTGTAATACCCTTATAACTTTATATTTTATATATAACATTTTAGAAATACTACTCAACAATTTAAATCACGCTTCATACAGGGTATCTTTAGAAAGGTCTTCATTGCTGGGACTTGATTATTGCTGTCTCATAAAAATTCAAATTATTATAAAAACATAAAAGTCAATCTTTTCAGATCTTTCACTGGTACACCTTAATTGTTGTTATCAGTATTTCTTTTCTCAACAGCCATGATCATTTAATCTCAATAAGCATTAAATATTTTAGAGTTTCATTATTTTCGTCAATCAGATCCAAGTAGATTGGTTAGCTTAGTGATTTAGAATTCCCATTTTGTTATTTTATTGGAAGGACGGGGTTTTCAGCTAAATCCACACATCTCCTCCGGATTCTGCTTACAGCAAGGCGACTGTAAGAGTTTACCTTACCATAGTTGGTGCCCAACGTGGGGTTTGATTTCTCTAGCTTTCTTTAAAGACTTACTTGGATCAAGAACGTTCTTAGCCTGCAAGAGGCATATTTTCTGGTACTCTAATTGGATTTTTGTTATTGGCCTGCAAGAGGCTTGTTATTTTATCGATTGTTAACGCTTTTCATTAATTATTGGAATGTCTTCTTCTGCTGTTGCTTCTGGATCTTCTAACCCTCTTACTCCCTCAGTTAGAATTGTTTCTTGGGATGGCCCAAAGTTTGATGGGGAGGAGGTTAAATGGTTCATTAGCAGGTATGAAGCTGCTGCTGCTGTTGATGGTGCTTCTCATGTTGATATGGTGAAGCAAGTTAGGTTTTTTATTGCTGATAGGGAGGTGGAAAAAGAGGTTATTGCTATGCAGGCATTCAAGGACAAGGATTGGGTTAAGCTTTCTAAAGCTATGGTTGATAGATGGGGTGTTAGGTTTACTATGATGGACCTCAATAAAATTGTTGGAGACTGGCAAGCAAAAGGTGGAGTTTCTTCTATGGCTGACTTCAAAAAGCTCTGTGTTCAGTTTGATGAAGTGGTGGAATATCTCATACTGGTGGACGAGTTAGTGCATGAGAACCAAGCAAAAGATTTGTTTTGGACAGCATGCAGCAGGGATATTCGTATGGACATCTTGAAGGATCTTTCAAGAAAAGATTTGATGAAGGAACTTCCTAATGGTGAGCAGAAACTGCCGGCTCTGGAGGTTATCAAGGACAACATTCAAGCCCACCTAAAGTTATTGGCGTTGGACAAATATCAAGAGTCATGCACTCAATATGTTAGCAAGGTTAGTGTAGTTTTGGCCGAAAACAACGATATTATGGTCAAAGCCCAGGAGGCCAAGAAGGCTCAAATGGGATTACCTGCTGCTAAAGTTGAGGGTAATGTAGATAATAAGATGGTCGATCACCTGGCCGATTTAACGAAACAATTAAAAATATTTGTTCAAGAAACCCAGAAGGCCAATAAGGCCCCAATCGCTTCTTCGTCGACGTCAACTTCTTATCAGTCTAGAGGGTATGAACGTCGAAATTATAATGGCAATAACAACGGTAACCGCTTCCCAGGCAATGGGAGAAATGGTGGAAATGGTGGTAATGGATATAGAGGTGGCTATGATGAGCCAAAGGTGTGCTCCTATTGTAATAGGAGGGGGCACAGAACAACAGTTTGTTTTGCTCTTGATAAGGATATGGATGCTGGGCGAGTTTTATTTGATGGTAAAGTTTATAAATTTCCTGATGGTTTGTTCATCAAGCCCAGTGATGGACAGTCTCCTTCTGATTAGGTCAGAAGAAGTTTAACGGCTGAAAGGAGAGCCAGATTTGAAGAGGTGACAGATGAAGATGTTAATGCCAAGGGTGGCAAAAATGGCAATGGTAATGGTGGTAAAGCTGACAAGGGCAAGGAGAAAGAGGTCAGTAAAGCCACGTTTTCTACTTCTTTTGGTGGTTTAGAGCTGGCGACGGTTGCCCAGGTGGAGGGTAGCTGTATGGCTGGCGAATACAATGTTAATGCTGCTAGAAGAGCAGCTGCTACTAAGGCGAAGAGTAGCATTCAGAGCCAATTGAGGGCTAATCCTGGCAAGGCCAATAACAAAGTGAACCCTTACTCTAAGGACAAGAATTCTAGTGCTCAAACTGCCGCCAACAAATTGAACCCTTACTCTAAGGACGAATTATATAAAATGCAGAAGGGGATTGCTGATATGGGGCCCCCTAGTTATGGCAAGTTTGATTTAAATGGTGAGCCTATGCCAGAGGATGATTCGGATTCTGAGGAGGACGTACCGTTGGTGTCTCTACCCAGACCAAGTTTTAGCGGTCCCATCCCAATGGAGGGAGTAAGAAGGACTAGCAATGGATCAGGATTAGTGCAAGAAGCTGGAGACGGAGTTAGGGTTATAGAAAGTGAAGATGTTATAATGGGGGGTGAAGATGGCTCGGTTGGACCTCAAGAGGTACCCAGGGCCAAGGTTGTTAAATCAAAGGTCCAGTATGAGCGGCCAGTAGTTTCTGGTCAAGCTAATGCGATGGACGCAGTTTTGAATAGGGTGAATCAACTTCAGATTCCCTTATCTTTGGGGGAGTTATTTACGATTAGTCCGGCGCTTGCTGAAAAGCAAAAGAAGTATTTGACGAGGCATCGGGTTTCCACTGGAGAGGTGGAATATATTTGTGAAAATGCTGAAAAGTTTGGGGAAGATGTAGATACGCATTTTTTGGCTCCCCTGGGTTACCTGGTGGTAACTCTTAACGGTAAAGAAGTAAAGGCCTTGGTCGATTCAGGGTCTCAAATTAATTTAATTTCATTGGAGCAAGCGACGAGTATAGGCTTGCCAATTAAAAGTGGAACTGGGGGAAACCTCAGAGGCATTGGAGGGCATGCAACCGAGCTGATGGGTACAGCTGAGCATGTCAGGTTAGGCATTGGTGGATCTGTTGGTAAGGTTCACTTTTATGTGGCCAGAGGAGCAGTCAAAACTGTTCTTGGTGGTCCTTTTTTGATGGATTTTGAGGCCAGGATAGGGTATCAAGCTGGCATGGGGATTAGTTTGGAGATCACTGGTGAAGATATGCGGAGGTTACATATGTGGTTAGCGCCTCCTGGAGATGAAGGTTGGGAAACACGGCCAGGGATTACTACTCTGTGCCAGTGTTGTGTTTGCACCAAGAAGCGACATATAAAACGGACGGCTTCTGGTGAATTATGTTTGTTGGAAAGAGATGAATGCCCTCATTTTTTGGGGTAGCAGGGGCTGATCACTCTAATGTTGTAATCTCTCCTCAGGATGAGATCCTGGATTTCAATAGGTCAGCTCACTTGGAGATAATTCAAGTGGATTCTCAATTATTTTCTGTTAATAATACTTTGGAGTGCAAATACGTTTTGGACTTTTCTATATGTTTATTGGATTTACCCCGTTTTTCTATTAAATTTAAAAACGGTGAAAAAGGCAAAATGGGCCAAATTAGGTTGGATAAAAGTTGGAAGGGTATGTTTCCGGACCTCCAGCAAGAGGGTAAACTGCAAAAATCTAATCAAAACCCAATTAAAAATCTCAGTATAATTAAAACACAAAAAAATAATTTTTGTGAAAATTCAATTCCGGTCCTCCAGCAAGAGGTTAAACTGCAATTATCTCCTTCTATTATGGACCTCCAGCAAGAGGGTAAACTGCAAAAATCTTATCAAAATACGATTAAAAATCTTGGTATAATTAAAACACAAAAAAATAATTTATGTGAAAATGTTATTCCGGTTCTCCAGCAAGAGGGTAAACTGCGAAAATCTTATCAAAATCCAATAAAAAATCTCAGTATAATTAAAACACAAAGAAATAATTTTTGTGAAAATTCAATTCCGGTTCTCCAGCAAGAGGTTAAACTGCCAACTTTCTTTACGGGTGATTTACTGTTGGATAAGGGAAGCAAAGGTGTTGGAAAATCTGTTTATAAATTAGACGAGGGAAAGGAGAAAAGGGTAAAATTTAAAAATGAAATAAAATATTTTTCTAATTTTTCTTATTCCGATTCTGGAGATGAAGAAGATTCATTTGATGAAAGTTTTAATGGCGATACAAAAGTAAATGTTTTACCTCAAGCTTATTTAGATGTGGATGCAGCCAAATATAAGAAGGTAGCAAATAAAGTTTGACCTATTAATGAACCACTACCTGCCGAATTAAATCCACCCTTGAGAAGACCAAGGTTATCAAGAGATCCTTATGAAAGCCCCTTGATTAAGAATCCGCCTGAATTTTCTGAGACGTCAAGAATCACTTTTGAGAGACTGGGTGTTGTTAATTTTGGACCTGATGGTTGGTTGTCTGGAGAAGAGAAGAAGTTGTTGTTGGATGTGATGGTCAAGCGAGAGAAGGCCATTGCTTTTGTAGAAGAGGAGAGGGGTGTGTTGAAGCATTCCTATGGGGAGCCTTACAAGATTCCTGTGGTATGTCATGAACCGTGGCAGCAGAAACCGATTCCTATTCCGGCTGCATTAAAAGAAGCCTATATTGAAGTTGTCAGAGAATGGATACGCACTGGACTGTATGAGCAATCAACATCAAGCTATTCTAGTCCGGTATTTTGTATCAAGAAACAGAATGGCAAGCTTAGAGTTTTTCATGATCTTAGGGAATTAAATAGGGTTACAATAAAGGATGCTGGGATACCGCCTAGTGCTGAGGAGTTTGTTGAAGCGTTTGCAAGGAGAGTGTGTTATGGTTTGGGAGATATTATGGGTGGATTTGATGAGAGAGAGTTACATCCGGACTCAAGGCCTCTCACTACATTTGATACACCACTTGGACGTTTACAGTTAACAAGATTACCTCAAGGAGCAACAAATTCGGTTGCAGTTTATCAAGCTCAGATGGCTTGGATCCTTCAAGACGAAATTCCACAATATGCTGGAATCTTTATAGATGATGGAGGAATTAAGGGACCAACAACCGACTATGATAACCAGGTGTTGGAAGAGAATCCCGGGATACGCAAATTCATTTGGGAGTTTGCAATTACATTAGAAAGAATCTTGTTTTGAATTGAAGAGGCTGGTTTAACTATTTCAGGTTCAAAATTTTCATGTTGTGTGCCAGCCTTAGAAATATTAGGCCATGTGGTATGTAGAGAGGGTAGGATTATGTCCAAGAAGAAAGTTAACAAAATTCAGTCCTGGCCAAGACCCAAGAATACGACTGAAGTTAGAGGGTTTTTAGGTGTTTGCTTATATGTTAGAATGTTTATCAAGGACTTTTCTTCATTGGCAGCTCCATTGAGATGGTTAACGAGAAAGGATGCAGACTGGGAGTGGGATGAAGAGTGTGAGAAGGCGTTTGTGAAGTTGAAGGAGGTTGTAGGGAAGGATTTAGTCCTGCACAAGTTGGATTATGGAAAAGATGCTGGTAGAATTTATTTAGCAGTTGATTCAAGTCAGGTTGCAGCTGGGGTGGTTTTGTCTCAGATGGATAAAGCTGGTTACATCAGGCCAGTTAGGTATGAATCTGTAGTATTTACTGAGGTCAAATCAAGATATTCTCAACCAAAATTGGAATTATGTGGTGTGGTGAAAATACTGAAGAAACTTCAGCATATTTTGTGGGGGCAACATTTTGAGTTGCAAGAGGATGCGAAATCGTTAATCCAGATGATTAATTCCCCAAGTTTACCGAACGCACCCATGACAAGATGGGTAGCTTTTATTCAACATTTTTTGTTCAATTTAGTTCATAAGCCTGGAAAAACTTTTACTATGCCAGATGGTTTATCAAGAAGACCACCCAATGAAGAAGATTCAGACTCAGAAGAGTTCGATGAAGACATACCTATTATCAAAGCCAGCACTAAAGGAGCTGAAGACTTTCCATACCTCCCCCATGAGGTTAAACTGGCAGGACTATTATGTTTAGATTATGGTGTTGATGACCTCCACCAAGAGGATAAACTGGAAAATAGTTTTTATGTTAATAAAGGTGTTGGAAAAGGTGTAGATAAATTCGGCAGAGAGGAGGTAGAAGAAGATGTGGTGTATGTAGAGGAAGATGGATTGGTAGTGTGGGATAGTAGGAAATTAAGGAATGGTGTATATGTTAGAGAATTAGAGAATTTAAATAAAAGGGTGGATAAAGAGAAAGAGGTATTTTGGAATACGGTTTACGAAGGATCCAAAGGTTCAGAAGAAAAACGTCGACATAGCTCGATTAAAGATTTATTTAGGGATCAACGATTATTGGCTCATTCATGTGCAGGTGATATTGGTGATAGAGAAGTCCCTATTGATGTTATATTAATTGATTTTCAAGATGAAGTCTGGGGTCAGACTGGTTTTTATTTTTTGTTAGTCAAATATTTGTTGACTTTAGAGAGGCCAGAAGATTGTGAAGACGATGAATGGGTGGCTATCAAGAGGAAGTCATCTACGTTTTATTTATCTGGTCGACGTTTAATGAGGAGAAGGTATCCAAATCCTCAAGTAGTTTTAACTCAAGAGAAGGGGCAAGAATTAGTTTTGAAATCACTGCATGAAGATCTTGGGCATAGAGGCGTTGGAGAAACGTTTAGAAGAATTTCTGATCAATTTTGGTGGCCTGGCATGAAGATGGCTGTTAAACAGTGGGTTCAGTCATGCGAAGAATGTCAAAGACGAAGTTATTTAAGGCCAAAAGAACCTGGACGCGCGACCGGTGAATATACACTCTTTGGGAGAGTTAGTTTAGATGCCGTTCATATAAAAGAGGGACGGTATAAATATTTAATAGTGGCCAGAGATGATTTATCTGGTTGGGTAGAGGCAGCGCCTCTTATTAATTTAACTGCCAAAAATGTGGCAGAATTTTTTTTGAATAATTGGGTGTATCAATATGGAGTGATGAAATTGGTGAAGGTAGATGGAGGTCCTGAATTTGGGACAGAGTTTAAAGAGGCCATATTGAAAGTTGGATCAAAGGTTAGGGTAGCAACCCCATATTATCCTGAAGCTGAAGGCATGGTTGAAAGAGGGCACCAAGTTATTAAGGATGCTTTAGTTAAAATGTGTGGGACAAGTGCCAAAAAATGGAGGCACTATTTACCTTTAGTTTTATTTGCTGATTGAATCACTGCCAAAAGGACGACCGGATTTTCACCTTATGAACTTGTTTTTGGACAGAAAGCAGTTTTACCGGTTGATTTAGAAGCTGAATCATATCTTGGAGTTGACTGGGACACAGTCAAAACTACTGAAGAATTATTGTGTGCAAGAATGATGCAGCTAGAAAAGAAAGAAGCATATTTAGAAAAGGCATATTCGCGGATGATGAAGATCCGAAATAAATCATTCAGATATTGGGATGAGCGGTTGGCACATTGATTAAGGAAACCTTTGAACCCAGGTGATATGGTCCTGGTGTATAATAGGAGTTTGGAAAGTCAGTGGGGAAAGATGTTTGCAGATAGGTGGAATGGACCGTATAAAATCAAGGAGCAAGTTTCCGGCGGTTCATATGTGTTAGAAGAGTTAGATGGAGTAGTATTGAAGAAGAGGGTAGCGGCCGATCAAGTGAAACGGTTCTATCCTAGAGGCACCAGGAGTGCCAAAGTCTAACTCCGAAATGAGGATAAACTACAATTTTAATGACTTTTATTAAATTTATACCTCCGCAAACGAGGATAAACTATGATATCTACAAAATTTTATGGATTCCTCCGCAACGAGTATAAACTATCTTCTTATTTTTATCAAAAATACTTTACTATTGTTACACTGCATATGGGCGACGAAACTGTGATGAAACATAACAAAATGCGAGAAAACCTTCATTGAAAATTTTCAAAACTTAAAATTCTTAAAATATGGGTGAAGATAGTGTTGGAAAAATTTTAAAATTTATTGGAAGAAGTGTTCACAGGGGAACCTTCTTAATTAAATATTGGCAAGTGTGGAGGTAATTGATGGGCTGGCTGCTCTATACACAATTACCCCATAATGTTCGTTTCCAAAATTTTCCCTGTTTCTAGTTGAATCCTGGCTTTGTCTTTTAATTATAGGAAGTCCACTAAGACTATAAACTGGAACGAATCAAGAGACACCGCTCTCAACACCGGATTCAAGATTCTTTTTATTTTATTTTGTTTTTGATTTTTTTTTTATGTTAGATTGTGATTTCTTTTCTTTAATATATATTATGAATTATTGTAAAGGCGATTCTCACTGGTGGTCTCTAATCATTTTTATAAATTGGAGGGAGCCCACCCAGTGATCATCATTATAAAATTTATCTTCCAAAAACTTTCATTTATTTTCTTTTCTTTTCAATTTCTCAAAATTGTGTAATCACATCAAGTTGCACTTGGATGTGGGTATGATGTCAAGGGTACGGCTCATCAAATGGCCGGGGGGCATCTTTTAAAATTTTATTTTGAAATTTTTTTATTACTTTTTTTTATCTTTCTTTTCACATTCGTTTATCTTTCTTTAAAAATTAAATTTTAACTTTTATTTCAAAACAATCTTTACTTAAATCTTTTATTTTAAATTAAAAAAAAATAAAATAAAATAAAAATTAAAAATAAAATAAATAAATAAATAAATAATAAAATAAAATAAAAAAAATAAAATATAAAAAATAAAATATAAATATAAAAAATAAAATAATTAAAAAAAAAAATATATATATATATATATATATATATAATAAAAATAAAAATAAAATAATAAAACAAAAAAAATTAATTAATTAAATCAAAATTATTATATTTCTTAGTTTTATTTTTTTTAGTTTTCATTCTTTTTAGTTTTTTTTCATTTAGTTTAGACAGGAAACAGGGTCTAGGGGAACTCAATACCTATGGGATTTTACTTCAAGACATCTGTTAGTCCTCCAAGACTTTAAACTGGCTACTGTTCAAGACGTTCTTTAAAGTTTTTTTATATACGTATTTTGGATCTGTTAGTCCTCCAAGACTTTAAACTGGCTACTGTTCAAGACTTTCCTTAAGGTTTTATACAAATTTTGGAGCTGTTAGTCCTCCAAGACTTTAAACTGGCTAATTTTCAAGACTGTCATTAAAGATTTTATATTGGAGCTGTTAGTCCTTCAAGACTTTAAACTGAATTTCAAGGATGTTCAAGATTTTATGGATATTTTTGGAGACGGATTTTTTTATTTTTTTTATCAATCAAATGTTAGGTCCACCAAGACCTTAAACTGGAGTGTTATCAAATGTTAGGTCCACCAAGACCTTAAACTGGACTGTTATCAAGCTGTTGGGTCCACCATGACCTTAAACTGGATTTCTTATCGATTAAATGTTTGGTCCACCATGACTTTAAATTGGTAGTTCATTCATTGTTTAGTCCACTATGACTTTAAACTGGAAAATTAATATCTGCAGGATAATTCAACATTCATTGGTCCACTATGGCCTTATACTGGATTACTTGTCGATCAAATGTTTGGTCCAGTATGACATTAAACTGGATTATCAAATTTATTCAATCTTTGGTCAAGCTTAGGCCTTACTTAGGAATATATCAAGTTATTTATGCACCTAAACAATCTTTGGTCCACCAAGACCATAAACTGGCAATCGATTATATGTTTGGTCCACCAAGACTTTAAACTGGAATGTCAATCTTGTTTGGATAACTCAATTCAATCTTTTAATTTATCACTGTCCACTAAGACTTCAAACTGGTTATTCAATTATTTCTGGAATTGGGTGCTGATAGCTTTAGGTGGTTAAAATTTTAGGTGGTAATGATGCTAAAGAAAGCATAATGGTTAATTAGGTGAAATTTGTGGCGCTTTAACATGGTCTAAAGTTAATATTATTATTGGAAGCCTGGCAAAAGTATTTTATGGGTTTGCTGTATAGCAAAGTTTGAAAATTGTGATGAAGGAATCAGAAGTTAGGATGGTAGTTGGATTTTAGGGAATGATTTTTTTTAGTGCCTCAGTGTTAGGCCATTTTTGGTGTGAAGCTTGGAGGACCTTATGGCGAGATTGGAATCATAGAATTCAGCTCAGTGGGGGGCCCTATGAGGTTGGAATCAGGAGTATTCGGCTCATAGGAAGATCCACTCTCTCAATGCTGTGACAAGAAGGAAGACTGGTATATGGGAGTCTGAAGGGATTCAAACCTTGCTCTCAGTAGTGGAATCATCACAAGATTTATTTTATTTTATTTTATGATATATCAAGCCAGAGAAGAAGAAACAACATTTTTATTATAAAGAATTAAAAGAAGACCAGCTAAAACAAATTTATCAAATTACTTTATTGGAAAAGATAATTCTTTTGGAATTGCTCAACCACTTATGCAAAGTTATAAGAATGGGGACATTCTCAATTGGAGGGAGGATGTGGTAGCCTAAAGTTTAGTATGGCACCTAAGTACGTAAATGGAGTTATTACGGCATGCAAGATTGGCGTTATTATTTTTTTATATATAAAAGGGTTTTATTTAATTTATTTTAGTTTTAAATATGAAGAAATTGGTCATGAGCAAATGCCTACACAAAAACAATTTATTTTACGGAGAAAACTTATTTTTACGGTCTGAAAAATTTATAAGTATTAAGTCGAGTCACTCAAGAACCTTGGGAAATTTTCCCAGAATTTTTACTATTTTTCTTATATTTTTAAATGAATTTTAAAGTTTTATAGAAATATTTACATTTTCAAAAATTACTTAACTTTGATAAATTTTCAAGGGGTAATTAGAGCTGCGCAGACTACGAAAATTAGTTTGGTATGTAAAGGGGAAGTAGCTCTATTATGTGTAATTTTTCTAGATTTTTTATTATAGTTTTAAGGTTCTAATTGAGTCCAGAAGTCCGGACGGACTCCGTACAGACTCCGTTTCGACTCCGTTCGGACTCTGCTTTGGCTCTGTACGGACTCCGTACGGGCTCCGGATTGACTCTGGAAGAGCTCTGGAGGGGAAAACTTAGGCACGTGACTAGGAATACTTAAGCGCTTCTCAAACTCGAAATTGAGAGGGGGGACACAACATACAGCTTAATCTTTAACCACCACAGTCTCATTTTTTATTACTCAACAAATTAAATAAATTGTAATACCCTTATAACTTTATATTTTATATATAACATTTTAGAAATACTACTCAACAATTTAAATCACACTTCATACAGGGTATCTTTAGAAAGGTCTTCATTGCTGGGACTTGATTATTGCTGTCTCATAAAAATTCAAATTATTATAAAAACATAAAAGTCAATCTTTTCAGATCTTTCACTGGTACACCTTAATTGTTGTTATCAGTATTTCTTTTCTCAACAGCCATGATCATTTAATCTCAATAAGCGTTAAATATTTTAGAGTTTCATTATTTTCGTCAATCAGATCCAAGTAGATTGGTTAGCTTAGTGATTTAGAATTCCCATTTTGTTATTTTATTGGAAGGACGGGGTTTTCAGCTAAATCCACACATCTCCTCCGGATTCTGCTTACAGCAAGGCGACTGTAAGAGTTTACCTTACCATACCGGGAATCTGTCACGCGCCATGTGACACTCGAGGCAAAAGTAGCTCATTAAATCAATAATAAGAGGCTCAAATCCATACTCGAAGTGCAGAAAGCAATTCTCCATAGCAACTGTGACTTTCCTTTGTGTACTTGCTATCCAACCGCGCTAGCCTAAACTCTAAATCTAAATTAGTCAATATCTCAATAGTGTGTCTCAGTCTTTTCTTCAATAAGTGACACACAGCACAATAGTCAATGTAATGGTGCACTAAAAGGTTTATTAAATGTCTGTGAATTATTAAAAGGGGTAGTGAGCATGGACGGAATAGATAGTGGAGGATTAAGGGGTTAACGGATGTTAGTGAGGAGGGTCCAGGTGTAATGGATGTATTTTTTGGTCTGTGGTGTGCGGAATAGTGGATGGGTATGAGGTCAATGCGAGGAGGAGTAAAGGATATAAAAGGGGTTGGGTTTTTGGTTCAATATTCCTTAGAATTAAATTATAAAACGTATTTATAGTTAATAGTGGTAAATCCTTTCAGTTAAATCATTATTATTGTATCTTTCTTTATTTTCTCAATAATCATTTCTAAATCCTAAATCTTTGATTGTTGAGTTCCAACCCTTTGTGAGATCTTATGAATTTTAATATTACTTTTCAATTATATTAGAATCCTTCTCGAACATAACTCAAAGCAGTAGTTCTTCCTTCGAATTATCTTCGAATCACTTCCTCGAATCATTCCTCTGTGCTTCGAAGAAGTCTCTAAACTCCTCATCTCACTTACAAGAACATCCTCGACCTTGTGCATAGGTTGTCCGGTGACATAAAGTAACCCAATCATGAGTGAATCTGTCATTATATTTATACTCAAGGCCAAAGGCACAATACCTTCTTATCATGTCCTCTAAAGTCTGAATCATTATTTCAGCTAAGCCATCAGTCTGTGGATGATGGGCAGTAGAAAGTTTCAGATCACAACCACAAACATCTATCAGAGACATCCAAAATTCAGAAGTAAATTTAGGGTCTCTGTCAGAGATTATGGCTTTAGGAAAACCAGCAGTATTAAACATATGAGACCACCATAAGAAAGCTAATTCTTTAGTTGAAACATCCTTGTGGGTAGGGATAAATTTACACATTTTTGTGAATCTGTCCAAAATAACCCAGCAAGAGTTATAACTGTCTTTTCCAGCAATAGGTAATCCTGTTACAAAATCCATCTTTATTATTTGCCATGATGCATCAGGAGGTTCAATATTTTGCATTAATCCAGCTCTCTTAACAGTTAATCTTTTTAATTTTTGGCAAGAATCACAAGATTCAACATATAATTTGGTGTCCTCAGACATAATAGCCCACCAAGCAGTGTTTTTAATTCTGATCATTGTTTTGTCAAGATCAAAATGTCCAGCTAATATGTCATCATGACAAATTTTCAAGATGATTTCTTTCATAGAAGGAGGAATAACAATGAAACTACTCAACTTTCTTCTATAATATAGATATCCTTCATCAATTGAAAATTAACTTTTTCCAAAGCTTTTTGGTACTTTGGTGAAAGGGTTTTAATTAATGCCTGTATTGAAGCATTCTTTGAATCATTTAATATGGTGCATAACTTTTTTAAGTCAGTGTCCTTATCATATGAATCCAGAATAAGCTGCAATAGCTCTTCCTCCATATCAACCACATATATTCCATGAATATGAATAATTTCATCCTCAGGATCATAAGCAGGATTAGAGTCATCATTTGGTAAAGGTAACACTGATAACATATCCACGTTTGAGTGAACAATACCAGCCCTATGAATAATTGTCATTATCCCTCTGTACTCTTGAACAGCTAACTTCCATCTGAACATATGCCTGTTAGGTGTTTTCAAGTTTAAAAGGGATTTAACTGCACTGCAGTCAGTGACAAGTTAAAATTTCTGGTCATCTAGGTAATAATGTAGCCTTTCTAGAGCCCACACTACGGTTGAACATTCCAATTGAGTAGCACCATATTTCAATTCACTATTTCTCAAGGTTCTTGAAATATAACAAATTACTACTTCTGATACTTTATCATTCATCACTTGTTTTTGATGGAGGGCAGCACCCAGACCAATAAAACTGGCATCAGTATATAAAACAAATGGCTGATTAAATTCAGGTAAATCAAGAAGAGGTGCTGAAATCAAACAGTGTTTCATAGTGTCAAAATCTCTTTGTCTTTCAGTATTCCAGACAAAAGCAACATCCTTTCTAGTTAATTGGGTAAGGGGTAAAGCTATGACTTGGTAATTTTAAATATACTGTCTATTGTATCCACACATTCCCAAAAAACTCTGTAGCTCTCTAACTGTATTAGGAGCCTTTACCTGCTGTATGGCTGCCACTTTGTTTTGGTCAACACATATCTGTAAGCTTGAAACAACACGACCAAGAACGTTTAAAGAATGAAAACCAAATTTACATTTCTTCAAAGCAAGTGTCATATTTATCTCATCCATTTTTTGGAACACTTTACACAGGTGGTTGAGATGGTCCTCAAATGTTTTTGAGAATATAATGATATCATCAATATAAACCATCAGCCATCCTTCAATTATCTCCTGATGGAATGTGTTTTCCATGACTTTTTGAAAAACTGAATGGGCATTTTTAGGGCCAAATGGCATCCTAACATACTTATAAATACCCATATGAGTAGCAATCATCAGAAACTTCTGATAATTTTCCTCAACAGGTACCTGGTGATATCCTTTATTACCATCCAAACAGCTGATATATTTAGCGCCCTGTAAGGTAGCATGTATAGAGCTAATCCTAGGAAAAGGATAGATATCATCCACAGTATAAGTATTTAGTGCTCTATAATCACCACATAACTTGGCTTTATCTTTCCCATAAGAAATTAGGACAGGTGAGATAACACAATATTTAGGTGTTTCAACTACCTTTTCAATAATATTCATTTTTAAAAGGGTAGAGATATTGTCTTCAATATCTTTTCTCTTTGTGGGAGAAGCAGAATAAGGCTTCTTCTTTAAACTAGGTGGTATATCAGTTAATGGGCAAGATAATGAAAGTTTCATTTCCTCTTTAACTAATCCCAGTTCATGTGACACATGAGCAAAGGCCATAGGAAAAGACTTTATCAAGTGAATAATGGAATTTTTATCCTCACCAGAAAGTTGTTCTCCAAAAGAGACATTGTCAATCTCAGACATAAGGGCATGCATTTCTATTGTAGATCTTCCTTTATATTGAACTACAGAATTACATGTGTTCAATTCTGGTTTTAAAAATTTTTTGGAGGAAGAAATCTTAAAATTTCTCTTCCCATTCATCCCCGTTTTAAAACATTGGTTTGAGGGATCCAATTTTATGCCATACTTGGTTAAAATATCATTTCCTACAATAAACCAATTGCTTAAGTTATCATTTTACATGACAACAAAATCACAAATAGCTCTTACAAAACCATGGTTATATTTAAAAAACACTGTGGCTTTGTATTTACCAATGGGGGACAAAACAGAGCCATAACCTCTTCAATTTTCAGAGATGATAGGCATCATTTTTGATTTATAGTCTTGATCCACTGAAGCAAGTGCTCTTTCAGATACTACACTTCTTCCAGCTCCAGAATCCAGAACAACTTCAATGCTGGTTCCATTAATCAAGACTGGTGCCTTGAGAGGGGCAATAACAATTGAGCTATCCTCAATGTTCTTTATGATCTCAGCATCTTCAACTGTAGATAAAGCATTATTATCAATATCAATAGTATTTAAATAATTAATATCCTCTTCCAGCATCATGATTTCTTGTTGAGATTCATAATAAATATTGCTGGCACAATTACTTGATGTATCATCCAGTGCTACTGTGTCATCAGCATGCTCCTCTGTTTGTTCTACAAGATTTATCTTCTTGTCACAAATATGGCCTTTCTGACAAGGCTTGTTGCACTTGAAGCAAGTGTTTGTTGGATACTTTTTTGGTGCAAAAGGGGCAGAAGTTTTACCAACCATTTCCAGAGGTTTTTGTTGGTAAGTGGAGGATTTCTCCAAAGGGGTCCTAGGAATGAATCTTCTGGCATCATACTTGTTGTTTAGAAGGATCTCATTGCAAATATTTTTGAAAGAAGAGGGTTCTCTGGAGAACTCAGTCCTAGCCACTATCAAGTCTCTCAGAGACATTGGTAATTTATAAAGGATCCTGTCCTTCCATAACTCAGACTCCATATTTGGATCCATTGCCCTCAAGATTTCTACAAGTTTCATTAAGAACTCAATAGGTTTATCAGTGGAAGAGCTATATTTAGTTTCCTCATACTGCCTTTGTTGAGCCATTCTGAACTTGGAGCCACCAAATTGTGCTTTAATCAATTTCTTCAAATCATCCCATGAGTAGTCATTTCTGTCCAGGAGAACAGATTCATACCACATTAGGGCAACATTGGTAAAGAAGGAAATTAACTTAGACACAATTTACTCATCTGGGAGTTTGTAAGAATCTTTTTAAGTTATCAATTCTGCAAATAAATTGCTGCCAATCAGAAGAAGAATCACCATCAAATGTTGGGTACTGGTCAAGTTTTGGCCAATTCTTTTGGATTGAAGGAGTCTCCTTAGTGCAAGTATGTTTCTGAGTAAGTAGAAGCTGTAACTTCTCTAGTTGTGCAGTAATCTCATTGGTTAATCCCTCTGTTGAAGGTCCTGGTGCATCATCAATTTTTAATGGAAACTCAGGGGTATCAACATGTATTTCTGGAACTAATTTACTTTTAGATGAGCTAGCCACAGGTAACTCTGGCGCATCCTGTACTATTTGTTCCTTCAAAGAAATCTCAGAATACTTTTGATCAATAAACAATGAGTTCAATTTCTCCTCAATGGTTGTTAGTCTGGTTTTCACTCTTGGAAGACTAGATAAACTCTCATTGATTGTTGCAAAAGATAACTGATTTTTATTTTGAAAAGATGAAAAATGGTCATTCAATCTTTTTCAGATTCATCTTGTCTATCTCCACCTCCTGGCAACAGGCAGATACAGTATCTTTCAGTTTAGACAAATCATTTTTGATATTTTGCCATAAAGCAACTTTCTTTTCATGGGTTGCTTTGTAATGAAACAATTCATCAGAAACTCTCTGTGATTTACTTCTTAATGCTTGATTACCCTGTTCAGTTAACAAACTATTATATGTCTGAGTCAATTGCATGTTGTTCATGATATGATTTTGTTTAGCAATAATATCTCTCAAATATTCATCATTGATGTTAGCTACATCTGGAGTGTTTCTCAGTAAGGAAACAGAGTAACTTTCCAGCATATCATAAAACTCAGGTTCAATTGTCTCATCAATAATAGCCATATCAGGATTTATTGTTGAAGTAGCAATTAGAACTAAAGGATTAGATACATTTAAAATTTGAGCAATTTGTCTACTGTTCTCAGCCTCTACAGGTCTCACAGTCTCATCTCCTCTTCCAGAATTACCTGAGGGAACTGAATTAGTTACAAGAAATGGTACTTGAGAATCAATAGAGGGGCATACCAAGGTTTTCTGGGCAAGATCATATTGTTTCTTCTTCTTCTTCCTCCTTGATAGGGGTGAGGAAGTGTGGGGTTGACTTGGCTGTGTCTTGATGGACCTGCTTAGGGTGTCTGTTGATTTTGAGACATGTAATCCCACTGAGTGTTCAGCCAATCCCACTGCCACTTGGATACTTCCACTTTCTCTGGCTGCTGGGGAGCCAATTGATGAAGATCTCTGGGGGGATGAGGTCTCCTCTTCTCTTGAAGAAAATCATCTATTTTTCTTACCTTTTCTTCTAGAGCATCTACTCTTGACCTCAATTTCAAGTTTTCTGTCCTTAATTTCTTTATGTGTGTTGACAGGTTCTTTACTTGTTGAGGTAGTGGCTTTTTTTTTATTTTGAAGCCTTTTGGAAGTCCTTCAGGGGGGTTTATTATAGGTTTCTGTTCCTGAGTTGTTTCCACCAGAATTTCCACTACCTCCATCTCTACATCCTGATTGGGGCAATGATTGATTACTTTGAGATAATTTTCTAGTTAAATGGGAACTCACATAAGTAGCCTCATCATAATCAATCAAATCCAATTCCTCTTCATGTGCAGCAGAGATACCTTGATCAGTCATTTTTAATTTTTACTGCAATGAGAGAGGGAGAAAATAAGATGAATTAGTTTATATTTTTACTTTTTATTTAAAAGAAAAATAATAAAATAAAATTTTCAGGATGAAATCAACTAAAATAATAATCAATTTATTAATTCAAATTAATTCAAAACCCGGATTATAAAATAATCAACTGAAGAAATAAATTTAAATTTTTTATTAACAATTTTATGATAATTATTATCAGTATTTTAAATCAACTGAATAATTAACTATCAGGACTTAATGTCAACTGAAATAATTAAATATAAATTTTTATAATTATATAAAATTTTATTGTCAGGAAAATTTGTCAACTGGAACAAATAAAATTTAATTTATCAGGACAAAAGTCAACTGAAAATTATAATAATTAATTTTAAAATATAATTTTTATTACTTCTAGGACTAAGAACACAATTTCTGCATTATTTTTAACTAGGAAAAATAAAAAAAATAAATAAAAAATATAATTCCAATTTACTAGACACCTCCCCCTGTAAAATGAGCAAATTAATGCCACTTACAGAGTGCTGAGTAAAAGGAAATATGTAGAGAATGAAGAGTGCAAAGTGACCCACAAATAGTAATTTCAATAATTACCACAAATTATACGATGTTTAATCAATATATGAACCTAAGTTCTGGAGCGCGGTTCGATTCCCGTTTTCAGAAAAACTTTTTGTCATGTGATGTATGACGTTTGTCGTTTTGTTGTTCACTCGTCCTTCCAGTTACCTCAAATAGCAATGGTCCCTTTGATATCCCGCCTCAATTAACAATGCACCATCGGTGATTTGGGAAGGCTCCCAATTGTCAAGGGTTCTTTTGGTCTAGAAGATATATTCAAAGGTTATACAAGGTTTCTATGTGGTTTAATGGACTCTCAAAAGCAAGGTACGTAATTCTTAATCTATTTGATTGTTTTACTCAAATTATAAGAGGTGATTTTAAATAATATTATAATTTTTATCTTTAGAATTACGATAATGTAACTACTAATGTTTATAAATAATAGTAATAAAATTGTTTTAATTGATGTGTTATGAAAATTGGTAAGTAAATAAGGAATAAATCAAAAGTACAAAAAGGAAAGGCCTTTTATAGGCAAAATGTGAGAAATAAAACACGGAATTAACACCACCTGATACAAGGGTGTGAGAGGAAAAAACCTAAATAAAGAGAGTATGTGAAATAATAAGAATAATATTAAATAGTGCATAAATAAAAAGTATTTATTTTATTTGAAATAAAACTCTGAATTCCTTGGTCCGTCACATTTAGTGCAAGAACATTTGATTTAAAATATTGAATCAATAAAATCTAAATAAAGGAATTTGAAAAAGTTTTCTTCTTTTTATAATTTTTTATTTTTTAATACTAATTTTATTCCCTCTCATCTGTATTATTGAGCACGGTGTTAGGGAGTAAAATATGTATGGAACAAGTACTTATTTTTATTAATTATCTATATTAATTAGTGTACTTAGCTAGTTAGTTGTAAGTAATACATAAGTAGTTTCATAAATAATTAATTATTAATAAGGATTTAAAAGGCGTGGCTTCACCTCAGTAAGATAATCAATTATCTTACTGGGTAAGTCTAGTAGCCTGGCTGACAGTGTAGCTCTAACTTACATAATTTATTATTGAGAATTCAAGCAAGAGTATTTGGGACATAACCTAACCAAAGCCCAAAGGCTTTTTTCAGTGACAGAATGAACAGTTCTATTATAAGCAAATTCAAGTTCTGGTAATAGAGGAACCCAGTCATGAGTAAATCTGTCATTTTCTTTAAATTCTAATCCAAAGGCACAATATCTTCTAATCATATCTTCCAGAGTAAGAATCATTCTTTCAGCTAGACTATCAGTCTGAGGATGGTGAGCTGTAAACAATTTTAACTCACAGCCACAAATATCCATCAAAGATGTCCAAAATTCAGATGTAAATTTTGGGTCTCTATCAGAGATAATGGCTTTAGGAAATCCAATAATATTAAACATGTAAGTCCACCATAAGAAGGCTAATTCTTTTTTGGATACATTTTTGTGGGTGGGAATAAATCTGCACATTTTGGTGAACCTATCCACTTTTACCCAACAAGAGTTATAACTGTCTTTACCTGCTATGGGAAGACTAGTGACAAAATTCATGTTAATGATTTGCCAAGGAGCATCAGTTCCTTCAATAGGGGGTGTCAGTTCTGGCAAATCCGCACTTAAATTTGACCAAATCCGCACTTAAATAAGTGCGGATTTCCAAAACACACTAGCCCCAATACTGGTGGATTTCAAAATGAAATAAGTCACTTATTTCACTCAAATCCGCACTTTCTCAACCAAAAGTGCTGATTTCACCATCAAGTCCCATTTCACTGATTTGTCAGCATCATCCCATTCATACGCAGCACTCCGCAGAATAACACTTCATAACTCAAAACATCGTACAATTCAATTGGCCATCACACTATGTCGTTTGGGTTCAAATGGTAATGGAGCCGCTTTGAAACGTTTAGAAAATGTCTTTGATTTAGGGTATGGTTCAGTTAACACTTATACTAAACGATGTATCACTGCCATCAACTCCTTGGAATCTCAACTTCTCACCTGGCCAACAAAAGAAGAGCGACTTGAATCATCTCAGGTTATGCAAGCAGAGGGCTTTCCAGGATGTATTGGTTTTGTTGATGGTACTACTATTCCTTTGAGCCAGAAACCTGCTCAAGGTGGAAACAATTACTTTGACTGTAAAAAGAGGTAGATTATTTTTAACTCCTTTCATCCTCCTTGAAACTAACACAAACAAATATATCTTCTTTATAGATATTCAATTAACGTTCAGCTTATATGTGACGTAAACAAAAAATTTATATCATTCTTTGCTGGCTATCCTGGCTCATGTCATGACTCCTACGTCTTCCAAAGAATGCATATTTCAAATGAACCTGAAAAATTCTTTGATGAAAATCAGTATCTTCTTGCAGATTCTGCTTATGTGAATGGAAAGTATGTACTTCCTGCTTTTTGGGGAGCAGCTTCAGAAGACAGTCAAAATGCCAAATTCAACAATCATTTGGCAAAGTCAAGAGTCCGTATTGAACATTCTATTGGAATCTTGAAAGGCCGTTTTTCTAGTTTAAGGGAATTAAGAAGTCCTCTTAGAAATAAATCTGAAATGGAGGTGGTGATCAACTGGATTCTGTGTTGCACTATACTTCATAACCTACTTGCTGACCTCAAAGATCAATGGTTAGAGCTGTATGAAGATGAACAAGTTGATTCACCTCCGACTATATCCAACACTTCTATTTCTCAATCAACTAGTATAAGGGCGAAAATCCTTCCAATAACACTCCAACATTTTTCAACGCAATTTTAATTTTTTTCTCTTTCTCTTCAAATTATCAATTTGCATGTATTATTCACTGAGAATGGTAAATTTTTTTGCATATTTTTTTGGTTTTTGAATTTGCTGTTAAAGTCTTATTTTTTTTTCTCTCTGTGTTTTCTTTCATCAACTCAACATGAAATCGCATATTTTCAGCAAACGCATATTTTTTCAGTCACTCAAAGGTTGGGAAAGAGTTGGAAGGGAAGATTAAGGGTTCCGAGGCATTTTAAATGAAGAAAAGGGTCTGGGAGAGGTTGAGAGGGGTGAAATGGGGATCAAAAGAGGATGGCATACAATGGGGCTGGGAGGATAGCGAAAGGCATGGGGAGGGAAGACAAGCATGTGTTGATAGAATTGAAAGGGATGGAGATTGGTGCAAACAGAGTGTGAAAATAGGAGGATGAACTCTGTTCTTCGGGCGAAGAACAGAGTTCACTTCCATAAAATATTAGCTGAAACATAGTTTTCAATTCTGTAAAAACAGTTGTAAGTAATAGAAAAAGTCACTGATTTTTTTTATATGTAATCCTTGCTTTACGAGGAGACTTTTGTGACGAAGCAGATTTTTGAATTACCTTTAAAAGAGGATGGCATACAATGGGGCTGGGAGGATAGCGAAAGGCATGGGGAGGGAAGACAAGCATGTGTTGATAGAATTGAAAGGGATGGAGATTGGTGCAAACAGAATGTGAAAATAGGAGGATGAACTCTGTTCTTCGGGCGAAGAACAGAGTTCACTTCCATAAAATATTAGCTGAAACATAGTTTTCAATTCTGTAAAAACAGTTGTAAGTAATAGAGAAAGTCACTGATTTTTTTTATATGTAATCCTTGCTTTACGAGGAGACTTTTGTGACGAAGCAGATTTTTGAGTTACCCTTTGAGATTTGGAATGTCTGGGAGGCATTATGAAACTGGCACATAACAAGAAAAAAGATTAAAAAGTAGAAGAAATAAGTAAAAAAGAATGTAAACATGCCTGGTCAAAATATTGAAAATGTCAGGAAGGGGTGTGTGCCGAGGATTGATGGGTAGGTAGCGAGGAAGGTCAGTGTGTCACATGTGACAGGGATGGGGTAAGAAAGGAAGGGATGTTTTGTGGCCAAAATGTGGTTGTGAAAAAAAACGGGAAAAAAGTGCTGATTTGAGGTCATAACTGACACCCTTTTTTGAAATAAGTGACTTTTTTGCAAAATTTAAGTGCTGATTTGTAAGTGCTGATTTGGTTTGAAATCCGCACTTAATTTAAGTGCGGATTTGCCAGAACTGACACCCCCTAATATATTGTAACAATCCTGCTTTCTTACCTGTCATTTTTTTAGATTTTTGACATGAATCACAATATTCAGCATATAATTTATTGTCTTCAGACATATTAGCACACCAAGCAGTGTTTTTAATTCTGATTAAGGTTTTCTCAAGGTCAAAATGTCCTGCTAATATGTCATCATGAAAAAGTTTTAAAATGGTTTCTTTCATGGAAGGAGGAATAACAATGAAATTGGTCAGTTTTCTCCTGTAATAAATGTAACCATCTTCAATAAAAAACTTTCCTTTACTCAAGGCATTTTGGTAGTTTGGAGGAAGAGTTTTTATTGATGCTTGAATAGAAGCATTCTTTGGATCATTCAAGATTGTAACTAATTTATTTAAATGAGCATCTTTATCATATGAATCCAGAATTAATTGTAATAGTTCCTCTTCCATATCAACAATTTATATACCATGTATATGTACTGTATCATCTTCAGGTACATAGCCTGGGTTGGATACATCATTTGGAAGAGGTAATCTAGACAACATATCTACATTTGAATGAACATTTACAGCCCTGTGAATAATAGTCATTCTACCTCTGTATTCTTGAACAGCAATTTTCCACCTAAAAATATGTCTATTTGGTGTCTTCAAGTTTAAGAGATATTATAACTAATTCAAAATTTTAGTCATCTAGATAATAATGAAGCTTTTTTAAAGCCCATACCACTGCTAAGCACTCTAACTGAGCGACACCATACTTCAATTCACTCTTTCTTAAGGTTCTTGAAATATAACAAATTACTACTTCTGAAACTTTTTCATTAATAATTTTTTTCTTGTGTAGAGCAGCACCAAGTCCAATAAAAATTGCATCTGTATAAAGGACAAAAGGCTTATTAAAATCAAGGAGGTCTAGGATTGGAGCTGACATTAAACATTTCTTTAATGTATCAAAAGCTCTTTGAGTATCCTCATTCCATATATAAGCCACATCTTTTCTTGTTAGTTTGGTAAGTGTTAAGGCTATGACTTGATAATTTTTAATATATTGTCTATAGTAGCCACACATTCCCAAAAAACTTTGTATTTCACTTACAGAAGTTTGTGCTGTCACATTTTGGATAGCAGCAACTTTTCCTTGGTCTACACATATTTGTAAGCCAGAAACTACAATTCCTAAAAGTTTTGGGGATTGAAAACCAAATTTACACTTTTTTAATGAGAGAGTCATGTTAATTTCATCCAGTTTCTAGAAGACTCTATTTAAGTGTTGGATATGTTCATCAAAAGTTTTAGAAAAAACTATGATGTCATCAATATAAACCATTAACTATCCTTCAATTATTTCCTGATGAAATGTATTATTTGTTACTTTTTGGAATACTGAAGGGGAATTTTTAGGGCCAAAAGGCATGCTAACATATTTGTAAATTTCAATATGGGTTGCAATTAGCAAAAAATTTTGGGAAGATTTTTCAACTGGTATTTGATGATAACCTTTATTACAATCTAGACAGCTTATGAATTTTGCACCTTGCAAGGTAGCATGTATAGAGCTAATTCTATGTAAAGGTTAAATATCATCCACAGTATAAGTATTCAAAGCTCTATAATCTCCACAAAGTCTAGCTTTATCTTTTTCATAGGAGATCAAAACTGGAGAGATGACACAATATTTGGGTGTAACATCCACTTTTTCCATAATATTCATACCTAATAAACTTGAGATATTATCTTCAATATCTTTTCTCTTTGTGGGAGATGCAGGATAAGGTTTTTTCTTAAGGCTAGGAAGTATTTCATTCAAATTTCAGGATAAAGAAATTTTCATTTCATCTTTAACCAATCCTAACACATGGGAACTATGGGCAAAAGCCATTGGGAAAGATGTAATTAATGCTACTATTGAAGCTATTTGATCATCAGTTAATTGATCACCAAGTGAAGCTGTATCAATTTCAGACAATAATACATGCATTTCCTCTGTTTTTCTGCCTTTAAATTGGATCAAAGAATGACAAGATTTTAATAAGGGTTCAGAATGCTTTTTAGAAGAAGAAATTTTAAATTTTCTTTTCCCATTCATTCCCAAAGTAAAACAATTGTTTTCAGGATGCAATTTAATTCCAAAAATGGTTAAAATATCATTTCCCATGATAAACCAATTGCTTAAATTATGATTTTTCATCACAACAAATTCACAAATAGCTCTGACAAAACCACCATTATATTTAAAGAATACAGTGGTTTTGTATATGCCAATGGGACATAAAACAGAACCATAACCTTTCCATTTTTCAGATTTTATTGGTAATAATTTGCATTGATAATCCTTATCTACAGAAGCAAGTGCTTTTTCAGACACTACACCTCCTCCAGCACCAGAGTCAAGAATAACCTCAACATTCTTACCATTAATGATAACTGGTTCTCGCAAAGGTGATATTAAAATGGAACTGTCAGTAATATCTCTAATTGCTTCAGCATTTTCTACAGAAGATAAGTCAATATCACAATTATCAGACCAATTATCTAAATATTGGATATCCTTTTCTAAAACTAGAACTTCTTGAGAAGAATCATGGTCATAAGAGATATTTCTATTACAGTCACTTGAGGAATCATCAAGATCAGCTTGAGTATTTTCAGATTCCTCAGTTTGTTCAACAAGATGAATTTTCTTGTCACAAATATGCCCTTTCTGCCATGGTTTGTTACATTTAAAGCAAGTGTTAGTTGCATAGTTCTTTGGTGCAACTGGGGCAGAAGGTCTACCAGCTTTGTCTGGAAGCTTTGAGGAAGGCTTTTGCTGGTCATGATAAGATTTTAAAGGATAATTCCTTGGTTCATATCTATGATTTAGCAGAACTTCATTACAGATATTAATAAAGGAAGAACTCTCTCTTACATGCTCAGTCCTTTCCGCAATCAAATCTCTCACAGAATTTGGCAATTTATAGAGAATTTTATCTCTCCAAATATCATAATCCATTTTAGGATGCATGGCTCTAAGAATTTATGTAATTTTCATAAGGAAAACAATGGGTTTTTCAGGAGAGGAAGATGCATATTTAGCAGTCTCGTATAATCTCTTCTGGGAAAGTCTGAACTTGGAACCAACAAATTGATTTTCAATTAATGTTTTCCACTCTTTCCAAGTATAATGTTGATTTTCCAATCAGACAGATTCATACCACATTAAAGCTACATTGGAAAATAAAGAAATTAATTTAGAGACAATATCTTCATCTGGCAATTTATAAGAGTTTTTCAGATTATCAATTCTCTGAACAAAGTGTTGCCAGTCAGATGAAGAGTCACCATCAAAAGTGGGATATTTATCATGTTTGGGCCAAATTTTCTGGCTACTGGGATGGTCCATCTTTTGGTTTGAATTTTTTAACATTAATAATTCTTGAAGTTTAGCCAGGTGTTCAGAAATTTCATTATTTACAGAAAAAGCTGGTTCATGACCATTAAAATATTTTTTGTTTGAAGCAAAATATTTTACAGACTCATTGTTAGTTTTTTTAATGGCTGAAAAATGGGGAAGAAAAGATCTGCTTTGTTCAGGCATCTTTCCTTTATTTTTATGCAGCTTATGGGCAGAATTTTCATCTACACCATAATGATTGACAGTTAAGGCTGAGAATTTTCCTGTAGGTCAGAAAAATAATTTCTTATCCTTGGAATTTCAGATATCTGGTCATTTATTTTTGCAAGGGATAAAACATTTCTGTCCTCAAAAACTGTGTATTTGGTACTCAGAGCTTGGAAATCATTTTTCAAATTTTTCAACTCATTTTTCAGAGAATAAATTTCACTATTTAATGAATAATTCTATTTAATAAGAGGTTTTAACTCACTCAAAGTTTTATGCAGATGAATATTTTTATCTGAGATAGCTCCATGATCACTTCTTATTTGTTTTTGTTGGCTAAGAGCTATATTCAAAGTTTCTTTGAATTTAAAATAAGCTGTATCTTGCACAGAAGAGCTCACTTTACAGTGTAAGTGCAGATTATTTATTCTATCACTCTCATTTACTAATACATTTCTCAAATTTTTGTCTTATACAACATTAAAATCAAGTGTATCTTTCAATATCTCCTCAGAAGTTTTCTCAAGTAAGGTATAGACTTCAGGGGAAACAGAATAATGTTTAATTGCAAGAGAATGATTAATTAAAGAAGTAGAAGTTAAATGTAAAGGTTCATCAAATGATAATTTACTAATTACATAGTTAGGGCTACTCATTAAAGGAAGTTGTCTCTTTATAGGTTTAACTGTTCTTTCATCATTATCCACAATATTACCTGTGGGAGAGTATTTGTTATTATAAATACCAACATGTTTATCAAAAAAATTACTTACCATGGCAACGGAGGAAATTTCCCCTGTGCCTTCTTTCTTCTGCCTCCCTGATAAGGATGGGCCTGAGGAGGTTGATGGTAAGTTTGTGTCCTGGATGGGCCAGGGTGTTGAGCTGCTGGCTGTGGAAAATTCTGCTGGTAATTGCTCATCAGATAGTCTCATTTCTGCTGTTCCGCTTGTAAAGTGTTTTGATTTTGAGTGAAAGAGCTGGGTGCCTGATGGGGCTGAGGTTGAGACTTAGACTGAGACTGAGAGTCTGGGAAAGGAGGAGGTTCAACCTGCTTGTGACTTAAGGGCTCCTGCATCTGTTTCCAGAGTGTGTCTACTCATGCCTTTTACTTCATTCTTTCTGCCTTCAGTTCTTTTATGTGGCTGGAAGGATTGTTTATTTGTTGCGTCAGAGGTATTTTTTTATTTTTATACCCTTTAGAGGATCTTCCTGATTGATCTGAGGCTTTACTTCTTTCAGAGTAGTTTGGTGAGGGGGGTTTGCCACTTCTCCTGAAATTTCTATGTCCTGAAGAGTATGAAGGTTTTTTGTCAGCTGAAGAATTCTTGTAAGTTTATTTTGAAGAACCTACAGATTCATTATCAACATCCACTTCAATTTCATCAACATGAAGATTATCCATGCTTGCTGTTTGCCAAACTACTGGACATAAAACTGTGAACAAAAAATCAAATGGATTTAATTATTCAAATTTATATTTTCAAAATAAAAAATTTAATCAAATGATTTTTTTAAAAAATATAAAAAAAATTTAAATTTATCAAAAAATTAATTAATTAACCAACAAAATGTAATACAAAAAATATGTAATTACAAATCATCTTATTAAGAAATAAAAATAATTATTATGGGACAAACCAAACAGTTTTAATAAGTCAACCAAAAATAATCAATACCAAAAATATATTGGTAATATTGGGACTAAGAACTGAGTACTATTATGGTCAACCAATAAATTAAAAAAAATTTCAATAAATAAAATTAATTTAATAAATTATTTTTAAAAAAAAGATCCTCTAGGACTAAGAGTACAACTCTATTATGGTCAACTAGGAAAAAAATTAATTAAAAAAAATAATATGATCACTTACACTCAGTGATTCAGCAATTAAGCCAAAAACACTCACTACTCAATATAGGGGGTGGACTTGCTAGCAAGTCCTCAACCTGAACTCATATGGAACTCAGACTGAACTCATACTGAACCCATACTGAAATCTACTTGAAAACCCACCTATAACTGTTCTGCTGAGTGGTGTTCATCCCTGATTGTATGGTTCCTTTATCAATAGCTCAATGTGTGTTCAATCTGTGGTGAGTTTGGGTCCAAGGTTGTGGACTGGCTAGCAAGTCCACCCCCCATATTGTGTGGTGACTTTTATTGCAATAAAAATTTAATAATATATATGAGAGGCGCAAAGGTTTACTTACTATAGTGATCGAGAAATCACTTTAAAATATATATACTTTAATATAATATAAACCTAAAAGATCAAACCCAAGTTTGAAAAACGGTCCCAGAAAAAGTTTGCAGTTTTGCGCTAGGTGGTCTGTGCGTTATGTCATTCGTCAAAAATGTTGTTGTTGTTTGGAAAGGTCCCCAATTGTTGGCAGGTTGTCTAGAAGAAGGAGAAAAAGAAGAGGATATGAAGGAAAGAAGAAGGAAGAAATAAAGGAGGAAATGAAAAGATTAAAGATTTAAATCAAAGTATAGAGAAGTAATGACAAGATATGAGGAATGACAAAATAGTGAGATCTGGTTAGGTAATAAATATTTATTTAAGTAAGTAAAGTTTTCTCTGTGCAAATAACAATTTTTATTATTAATAAACTTAAAGGAACCTTAGATTTATTATTGAGTATTTATATTAGATTTGTATTGCTAACAAAATAATAATAATGTATTTTAAGTATTTAAAAATGTTGTAATGTAAGTGATGACTACCAAAGATGAATTCCAAGGCCCTTATATAGGCAAGGATACTTTTGAGGCGCCTTAAATGTATATAGAAGAGTACTATTAATGTGAAACAAAATATTAAAGGAAATTAATTAAAACATACAATTTGAGGGGAAAAAGTGAAACAACAAATTAAACCTGTGAATAAGTAAATAACTTTCCCATCATAAAGTTCCAAAACAAGTAATTAATATAATGAGTAACTAAATAAGTATGAGACCATGAGAACTGTGAGAAAAAATATCCTAAATAAGTATTATAATAAGATGTAAAGGGCTTAATTAAAACAAATAAAATTATTTTCACACCAAAATTTATGTAATCAATTTAATTCAGTTATAAAGAGAAGTTAATTAATTGTTTTGACTATTTTAAGTAATTAAATAATTAGTTTAATTGAAACAAATAATCAATTTAATTATAAGTAATTTAAAGTGAGAATTTAATATTATTATATTAAATATTTGTTTTAAGTTATTTAGTATATTTACTGACACAATTATGAGTCAAAAAAGCACCCAATATTTATGGATAATGATATGTATGATAAGTTGTATTTATTATATAAATTTTATTAATTAAATTGTAATTATATTATAGTTTAAATTTATTATTTAAGCTTATAATGAAATTTTTAGAATAATTAATTTTTTAAAAATATTAAATACATAAAAATGTGCCATGATTTTATACAATATAATTTTTTATGTAATAAAAAAATTCACTTAATAATAAAAATAAATGTAATAATTATTTTACTTATTCATAAAATATATATATAATTTTTATTATTCAATAAAATATTTTATTGTAACTACATAAAATGCTTAATGTTATTCCCTTAAATGATTCCAATAAATTATTATAACAATTAACTAGGCTCCTGAGATAGCCTGGCTGACATATTAGATGCAGACATTTCTACATTTTTTTTTATTCTTATTTTTTTTTTTTTTTTTATTATTTTATTTTATTTTTTTTATTTTTTTATTTTTTATTTTTTTTATTTTTTATTTTTTTTATTTTTTTCATTTTTCCATTTTATTTTTTTTTATTTTTTATTTTCTTATTTTATTTTTTATTTTTTAAATTTTTTTTTGTTTTTTTATTTTTTTAATTTTTTTTCTTTTAATTTTTTTATTTTTTTTATTTTTTTATTTTTACTTTTCTAAAATCGTTCACTCCAACAACTCATATCTTAATATAATAATAGAAAACACATAAAAAAACACTAATTCATACATTCATAACAGTCATGCAACACATGACACTTGAATCAAAAGTTAATCTTTTAATCCATAAATGAGTCCACAAATCCATACTAGAAGTTCAGAAAGCAACATCTAAAAAGCAACTACATTTTCCCTTTGTGTGTCTCAGTTTGACTGAGCTAGAAACTGTTAGAAGGTCCTATTGGTCTAGAAGGTTTTAACGGCAGTCCAATGGCAGTAAAAGGTGGAAAAGGCTCAAAATTTCAAAGGGGTATTTAGGTTTTATCTTTAATAAGTTATTACTCAAGTTTAAAGGTAAAGGGGTATTATTATTATTACTTAAACAATTTAGAATTACGTGGATGTAAATACTAAAGTAGTAATAGTAGTAATGAATGTAGGTTTAATAATATAATAAATTAGTAAAGTGAGAATGGAATGAAGAAAAACAACCAGAAATGGTAGGCCTTTTATAGGCAAAAAGGCGAGAAATCATGGAGTTAAAAAAATCTAAATACATGAGTATGAGAGAAAAAGGAAATTCCACACTTAGATATTGTAAATATTAAAGTTTTTCTATAAAGAATGTACTAATATATTGTATTTGATGTATATGTCAAGCTATTTGATTTATTATAGATTTTATGTAAATGTCAATTTTAAATAAAATAAGTTGGACTTAATATTCAGTATTAATATAATTTTATTTCACCTCTAAACTGTCATGAGGATGTTGTCAGGGGATAAAATTATGAGGGAAATTACATTTATATATTTAATTATTCCAATTAGTTAAATTATTATAAGTAAGTTATATAGTAAATATAATTTAAAAAATAAGGAATAAAGGAATGGCTTCATCCTAGTAAATAATCAATTATTTACTGGGTGAGTCTAGTAGCCTGGCTGACACTCCCTCACTCCAAAAAAAACAATAAAAAAATTCTATGATTTTTTCTTTTTATACTTCTTTAGTAGAATAGGAAGGTTAGATATCTCTTTTCCAGGTATCCAAGAATCATATTTAGATGATTTATTCTTGAATTTAAATAATTATTCAGTACCTTTTTCAGCAGTGATTATTCTTTCATTTAGAATCTTATCAATTTCTGCTGTTTCAGTGATTTCATTAGGGGCCTTTTTTGGTCTTCCCCTCCTTTGGGGAAATAAATCACTATTGTATGTGTAAGGTTTCAAAAGAGATATTCAAAAAACAGTGTGTTTCCTTTCATATGGAGTGTACAGGACAACTTCAACTGCATTATCACCAACCATTATTCTGACAAAAAATGGACCTACACATGGGTCTTTTAATTTTTTATTACCCTGTAAATTGAAGTGGACTGTACAAATCAGTACTTCATCACCCTTTTTAAAAGTGTATTCTTTATGGGATTTTTCCCATCTATTCTTCTCATATTCAAAAGATTTTTCAATACATTTTTGAGCATGACTTCTGCAAATTTGTTGCATTTGAAGAAAATATTTTACACAAGGATGTAAATCCAATTTAGGTATCTTATTATTGAGAATTTGGGCAGGAGTATGTGGAACATATCCAAGCCAGAGCTCAAAAGGCCTTCTTTGAGTAACAGAATGAACAGTGCTATTATAAGAAAATTCCAACCCAGGAAGTGAGGTGACCCAATCATGATTGAACCTGTCATTATCTTTATAAAAATGCTAAAGGCACAATACCTTCTTATCATTTCCTCTAAGGTCTGAATCATTCTTTCAGATAATCCATCAGTCTGGGGATGATGGGCAGTAGAAAGCTCCAGATCACAACCAAAAGCATCCATTAGAGACATCCAAAAATCAGAAGTAAATATAGGATCTCTATCAGAGATTATAGCCCTTGAGAAACCAGCAGTATTGAACATATGAGACAACCATAAGAAGGCTAATTCCTTACACTATTCAATATAGGGGGTGGACTTGCTAGCAAGTCCTCAACCTGAACTCAGATGGAACTCAGGTGGAACTCAGACTGAACTCATACTGAACCCAAAATGAACTCTACTTGAAAACCTACCTAAAACTGTTTTGCTGAGTGGTGTTCATCCCTGATTGTATGGTTCCTTTATCAATAGCTCAATGTGTGTTCAATCTGTGGTGAGTTTGGGTCTAAGGTTGCGGACTCTCTAGCAAGTCTGCCCCCCATATTGTGTGGTGTTAGTGGAAACATCCTTGTGAGTATGGATAAATTTACACATTTTTTTGAATCTTTCCACAATTACCCAACACAATTTATAGCTGTCTTTCCCAGAAATGGCTAATCCTGTTACAAAATCCATGTTTATCATCTGCCATGGTGCATCAGGAGGCTCAATATGTTGCATTAAGCCAGCTCTTTTACCAGTCAATCTTTTTGATTTTTGGCAAGAATCAAAGGATTCAACATATAGTTTGGTGTCTTCAGACATATTAACCCTTCAAGCAGTGTTCTAAATTCTGATTATTGTTTTTTCAAGATCAAAATATCCAGCTAATATGTTATCATGAAGAATCTTCAAGATTATTTCTTTCATAGAAGGAGCAATAACAATAACATTACTAAACCTTATTCTATAATAGTGGTAGCCTTCATCAATTGGATATTTACCTTATTCCAAACCAATCTGGTACTTTGGTGGGAGTGCTTTAATTAATGCTTGTATTGAAGCATTCTTTGTATCATTTAATATAGTACACAGCTTTTTTAATTCAGTGTCTTCATAATATGAATCCAGAATAAGCTGTAATAGATCTTCCTCCATATCAACTACATATATGCCATGAATGTGAACTATTTCATTCTCAGGATCATTTTCAGGATTAGAGTCATCATTTGACAAAGTTAACCTTGACAACATATCCACATTTGAGTGAACAATGCCAGCCCTATGAATTATTGTCATTCTCCCTCTGTATTCTTGAACAGATAACTTCCAATCAAACATATGTCTGTTAGGTGTCTTTAAGCTTAAGAGGGATTTTACTGCACTTCACACCACACAATATGGGGGGGGGACTTGCTAGAAAGTCCGCAACCTTGGACCCAAACTCACCATAGATTGAACACACATTGAGCTATTGATAAAGGAACCATACAATCAGGGATGAACACCACTCAGCAGAACAGTTTTAGGTGGGTGTTCAAGTAGAGTTCAGTATGGGTTCAGTATGAGTTCAGTCTGAGTTCCATCTGAGTTCTATCTGAGTTCAGGTTGAGGACTTGCTAGCAAGTCCACCCCCTATATTGCGTAGTGTCAATCAGTGACAAGTTCAAATTTCTGGTCATCCAGATAATAATTTAGTTTCTCTAGAGCCCAAACTACTGCTAAAAACTCCAGTTGAGTGGCACCATATTTCAATTCACTATTTCTCAAGGTTCTTTAAATATAACAAATTACTACTTCAGATACTTTGTCATTCATAACTTGTTTTTGATGGAGAGCAGCACCAAGGCCAATAAAACTGGCATCAGTGTATAAAACAAATGTTTGATTAAAGTCTGGCAAAGCAAGAATTGGTGCTGACATCAAACAATATTTCATAGTGTCAAAAGCTCTTTGTATTTCACTTTTCCAGACAAAAGCAACATCTTTTCTAGTTAATTGGGTAAGGGGTAGTGCTATGACCTGATAATTTTTAATATACTGTCTATAGTATCCACACATTCTCAAAAAACTCTGGAGCTCTCTAACTGTGGTAGGAGCCTTCACCTGTTGTATGGCTGCCACTTTGTCTTGGTCAACGCATATCTGTAAACCTGATACAACATGACCAAGCACTTTTAAGGAATGAAAACCAAATTTACATTTCTTCAAAGCAAGTGCTATATTTATCTCATCTATCTTATGGAACACTTTACACAGGTGTTTAAGATGGTCCTCAAATGTTTTAGAAAATATGATGATATTATCAATATAAACCATCAGCCATCCTTCAATTATTTCTTGATGGAATGTTTTATCCATAACTTTTTGAAAACCTTAAGGGGAATTTTTAGGGCCAAATGGGATCCTAACATACTTATAAATACCCATATGAGTAGCAATCATCAGAAAATTCTGGGAATTCTTCTCAACAGGTACCTGGTGATATCCTTTATTACCATCTAAACAGCTGATATATTTAGAACCTTGTAGGGTAGCATGTATAGAGCTAATTCTGGGTAAAGGATAGATATCATCTACAGTATAATTGTTTAATTTTCTATAATAACCACATAACCTGGCTTTATATTTCTCAAAAGAAATTAGGACAGTTGAGATAACACAATATTTAGGTGTTTCAATTACCTTTTCAATAATATTCATCTTTAAAAGGGTAGAGATATTGTCTTTAACACCTTTTCTCTTTGTGGTAGAAGCAGGATATAGCTTCTTCTTTAAACTAGGTGGTATTTCAGTTAATGGGTAAGACAATGAGAGCTTCATTTCTTCTTTTAACAATCCTAATTCATGTGACCCATGAGCAAAGGCCATAGGAAAAGATTTTATCAATTGAATTATGGAGTCTTTTTCCTCACCAGAAAGTTGTTCTCCAAAAGAAGCAGTGTCAATTTCAGAAAAAAGGGCAGGCATTTCTTTTTTAGATCTTCCTTTATATTGAACTACAAAATGACATGTGTCCAATCCTGGTGTTAATAAATTTTTGGGGGAGGGAGTTTTAAATTTTCTCTTCCCATTCAACCTCATTTTGAAACATTGGCTTGAGGGATCCAATTCAATGCCATATTTGGTTAAAATATCATTTCCTACAATAAAAGAAATACTTAAGTTATTATCATTTTTCATAACTACAAAGTCACACATAGCTCTTACAAAGCCATGGGTACATCTGAAAAATACTGTAGCTTTGTATTTACCAATGGGTGACAAAACAGAGCCATAACCTCTCCAATTTTCAGAAGTGATAGGCATAAGTTTTGATTTATAGTCTGAATCCACTGAAGCAAGTGCTTTTTCAGATACTACGCTTCCTCAAGCTCCAGAATCCAAAATAACCTCAATGTTCTTTCCATTAATAAAGACTGGTTCCTTGAGAGGGTTAATAGTTATTGAGCTGTCTTCAATATTTATTATGATCTTAGCATCCTCTACTGTAGATAAATCATTATTCTCAACATTAATATTATTTGAATAATGAATATCCTCTTCAAGCATTAAAATTTCCTGGTTAGATTCATATGAAATGTTGCTGGCACAATCACTTGAAGTATCATCCAGTGCAACTGTGTCATCAGCAGACTCCTCTGTTTTTTCAACAAGGTTTATTTTCTTGTCACAAACATGGCCATTCTGCCAAGGCTTTTTGCATTTAAAGTAAGTGTTTGTTGCATAATGTTTAGGTGCAACAGGGGCAGAAGGTTTAACAAATTTTTCAGGAAGTTTTTGCTTGTAATTGGAGGTCTTTTCCAATGAAGGTCTAGGAGTAAACCTTCTAGAATCATACTTGTTATTTAAAAGGACCTCATTACAATTATTAATAAAAGAAGAAGTTTCCCTTGAGAATTCAGTCCTAGCAACTATTAAGTCTCTCAGAGACATAGGCAACTTATAAAGGATCATGTCCTTCCATAATTCAAATTCCATGTTTGGATCCATTGCTCTCAGGATCTTTACTAGTTTCATCAGGAACTCAATGGGTTTTTCTTAAGAAAAAGAGCTATATCTAGCTTCCTCATGCTGCCTTTATTGGGCTAACCTAAACTTTGAACCATCAAACTGTGTTTTAATCAATTTCTTCCAATCCTCCCAGGAGTAGTCATTTTTATCTAAAAGGACAGATTCATACCACATCAAGGCAACATTAGAAAATAAAGAAATCAATTTAGACACAATTTCTTCATCTGGAAGTTGATAATAATTCTTAAGGTTATCAATTCTGCAAATGAATTGCTGCCAATCAGAGGAAGAATCACCATCAAATGTTGGGTATTGGTCAAGTTTTGGCCAACTCTATTTATTTGAGGCAATTTCCCTGTTAAAAACTTGGTTCTCTGTAAGAAGAAGATGTAATTTCTCTAACTGATCAGTAATCTCATTTTTTAGCCCTCCTGTAGATGAACAAGGTGCTTCATCAATTTTTGATGGAAACTCAGGAATATCTACAGACATTTCTTGCACTAATTTTACTTTAGATGAACTAGGATCAGGTACAATTGGAGTATCTTGTGCAACAGGTTCTTTTAAAGTAGTGGAAGAATACGTTTGGTCATTTAACAATGAGTTCAACTGTTCTTCAATGTTTTTTAGTCTAGTTTTCACTCTTTGAATACTGGATAATGTCTCATTGATAGTTGCAAAAGATAGCTGGTTCTTTTTTTTGCAGAGATGAGTAATGGTCACTTAGTCTTTTCAAGTTCAACTTATGTCCCTCTAGTTCCTGGAAACAGATAGACACAGATTCTTTTAACTTGGAAAAATCATTTTTGATATTTTTCCACAAAGCAACTTTCTTTTCATGAGTTACTTTGTAATAGTAAAAATCATCAGAAACTCTCTGCAATTCACTCCTCACGGCTTGGTAACCTTGTTCAGTTAAAAAACTATTAAATTTTTGAGTCAATTGGAGGTTGTTCATTATATGATTTTGTTTGGTAATAATATTTCTCAAATATTCATCATTAATAGTAGCTACATAAGGAGTATTTCTCAATAGAGAGACAGAGTAATTTCTCAGACTCTCATAAATTTCAGGATCAATTGTTTCATCTGTAATAGCCATATCAGGGTTTATCATTGAAGTAGCAATTAATACTAAAGGAGTAGTTACATCAGAATATTGAGTAATATTCCTACTAGATCCAGCCTCTACTGGTCTCAAGATATCATCTCCCTGTCCAGAATTACCTGAAGGAACTGAATCAGTAACAAGAAAGGGCACTTTGGATTCAATAGAGGGGCTTACCATGGTTTTGGCAAAATTTGGAATTGATTGTTCTTCCTTTTTCTTCCTCTTTGGTAGGGATAAGGAGGGGTTGGGTTGAATTGTTGGGGTCTGGAGAGACCTGCCTGAGGTGCTTGTTGCAGTTGTTGAGCTTGGAGGGAGTCCCACTGCCATTTCGATACTTCCACCTTTTCCTGTTGTTGAGGAGCCAACTTTGGAATGGTTTTTAGTTCTGTATGAGGTTTCCTTTTCTCTTGGAGAAAAGTCTCTACATTTTTTAGCTTTTCTTCTAGCAAGTCTACCTTTTATTTATTTATTTATTTTTTTTAGCCTGAGGTTCTCTTATTTCAACTCCTTGATGTGTGAGTTGACAGGTTGTTTACTTGCTGCTGCAAGGGCATCTTTTTTATTTTAAAGCCTTTGGGAAGCTCTTCTTGGGGGATCATTGGGGGCTTTGAGTCCAGAGGATTCTTCTCTATTTTTATTTCTACCTCCTGCATTTCTACATCCTGTTTGGTCCAACAATTGATTAATGTGAGCCATTTTAGCAGTCAAAGGAGAACTTACAGAAGTCTCATCATAATTAATTAAGTTCAATTCCTCTTCATGGGTAGTAGAAGCACTTTGATCAGTCATTGTTTTTATAACTTGAACTGAGAGAAAAGAAATATTAATATTTAATCAGTTATTATTTAACTTGTTGCAAGAAAAACTAAGAGATAGAATAAATAAAATTAAGTATATGATCAATTATCAGGATTATTAATCAACTGAAATAATGAAAATATAATACTTATCAGGCAAAAAATCAACTGAAGTAATTATTATAATTTTTAATTAATCAAGTTAATTAAGAGACTGATATTTTATTACCAGGATTTAAAATAAATCAACTGAAATAATAAAATTATTTATTAATTATCAGGACAAAAGAGTCAACTGGAATAATTAACACAATTCTTAATTAATTACTAATTTATATATTGATTTATAATTATCAGGACTAAGAGTTAACTGAAAATTTAATTACCAGGACTTAATGTGTCAGCCAGGCTATTCCAGGAGCCCAGTAAATGATGTGTTACCTTATAGAATCTGAAAGAGGGTGTATGAATTATATTTAATGTATATAAATTAATATTTTATTGCATAATAAAATTATATAAAAATCTTATTACATATAAGTGTTATATTGATTTTATTGTTTATATAAATTTTATACATTTAAATTAAACATAATATATTTTATATTCTACAAATAATGGCGCATTTTTATGTATTTAATAATTATAAATTAATATTTAATTAATTGAAAATATATATTATAATTATAAGTGTAAAATTGACTTATAATATAATTAAATTAATTATTTACATTTATATATTAAATTACATCTTTCATATAGTATTAAACAATAAGTAATGGCGCTTCTTTTGACCCTTAATTGTGTCAGGAAGAAAATTAAATAAATTATAATACTTATTTTATAAAAATAGTATTATAATTTCTCAAATTAATTTAATTAATTGTTTCAGTTAACTAGTATTTAACTACATAAGTGAAAACAATTAAATTATATAAACTTATTCTGAATTAAATTGATTGCATACCTTGTTGCGTTAAAACATGTCAATTGTTTCACTTAGAAATACTGAAAACAGATTGTATTACTTGTTTTGATTTGTTTTTCCCATAGTTATTAGATCACATGGTTGTTTAGTTACTTATTAATCTATAGAAACTAATTTGGGGAATTTGGGATGGGAATTTTACAGTCTTAATTGGGATACTTGTTATTTTTTGTATATTTTTCTCTTAGTTACTATGTTACAAATGTCTACTCTTATCTTTTTGTTTTACTTCATTACTCTTTTGTATATAGTCATTTGTAGTACTTCAGGGGACCATTGCCTATAAAAGGGCCTTGGATAATCCCCTGTAGAGGCATCACTTACTATACACTCAACAACTTAAATATAATTTTATCATGTTTATTATTATTTTTATTAGTATTACAATCTATTTAAAAATTCTATATAACAATTAAAAGGTTGCCTTAAGTCTGATAGTGATCAAAGTGTTTGCCGCGCAGAACCCTTACTTTAAATAATATTATTATTAATAAAGCCTCAATTTTTGTCATCTCTCAGGTTACTTGTCGTTGCTTTTCTTTTAAATAAATTAAATAACCTATTATATTTAATTTCTTTTACTTTTCTCCTTGTCCTCCTTCATTTCTCCCCTTTTCCTTACCTTCTTCTAGACAATTGACCGACATAATGTCAACTGAAATAATTTAATATAATCAATTAATTAATTTATATATTTATTATGTTACTACCAGCACCAATTGTCAACTGAAGTATCATTAAAATATATATATATATATATATATATATATATAATAAGGGGTATCAAAGTTAGAAATCTTTGATTTCAAAATACCTCTTCTTTCCATCAAATCAACCATGATTATTTTTTTAAAATATGCCATATTGTGCCCCCAGAACACCATTGTTAACAGAGAATGAATGTCAAGTTTGTGGCTTTCTTTTTGTGTTGTGAAATACCTTTTAAATAATTACCAATTTCTAACGTTGATACCCCCTAATATAATTTATTAATGCAATTATATTACTTCTAGGATGAAGAACAAAATTTCTCTATCTTGGTCAACTAGGAAAAAAAAAAAATTATTATATGCCAGACACCTCCCCCTGTAATGTGATCAATTTAATGCCACTACAGAGTGTTGAGTAAAAAGATATACAAGAAATATGAAATATGGAGAGTGAGACCTACAGATAGTAACCATTATAGTCACCACAAATATATAGGACAATTACCACTATATAAACCTTCAATTTGGGGTGAGGTTTGATTCCCAGTTGCAGAAAAAAAAGGTAAGTCATGTGCCTTTTGACATTCATTGTTTGTTGTTTATCCAAAAATCCCTATTGGTCATTGTAGTCAATAGTCCCATGGTTGCTGGTATCAAGGGATCAGTGCGTTGACGATGATTTGGATAGGCTCCCAAGTGTCAGAGGGTTCCTTTTGGTCTAGAAGATTTAATGGGGGTGCAATGGCAGTGAAAGGTGGAAAACTCAAGATTTCAAAAGGTACCTATTTTTTATCTTTATAAGTTTAATTTCCAATGAAAAAGATAAAAGATAATTATTATTATGACTTGAAAACTTAGAAATATGTAGATGTAAATACTAAGGGAGTAATAGTAGTAATAGATGTGTGTTATATAAATATTATAAATTTAAAAGGTGAGAATGGAATGAATGAAAATATCCAGATTGAGAAGCCTTATATAGGCAAAAAGGAGAGAAACTACAGAGTCACAAAATCTATATACATGAGTATGAGAGAAAAAGAAATTACACAATTAGACATTTCAAATAATAAAGTTGTTCTATAAAGAATGTACCCATATACTGTATTTACTGTATATGTCCCTTTTATTTGATTTATTTTAACCTTTCTGTAAATGTCAAGTGTAAATAAAATAATTTGAATTTTAATATTAAATATTAATCTATGTTTCTTTCACTTCTCAACTGTCATGAGGACATTGTGAGGTGATAAAAAATGGGGAACATTAAATTTAATTATTTACTTGTTTGACCTATTCAATTAGTTGAATTATGGTAAGTAAATTACCAAAGTAAGTCAAAATTAAATAAAAATAAGAAATAAGGGCATGGCTCTATTCCAGTAAATAATTAGTTATTTACTGGGTAAGTCTCATAGCCTGGCTGACACATATTTTCAATGTTGGGTTATGGTGTGTCTGAGGGTAATGAAAGGTCTGTGAGTAGGAATAGGAGTAAGGTCAAAGGATCTGCAGGTTATAGTGAAAGGTCAATCATAAATTTAAAGCAGTTTCTTCTTAAAAGGAATCTGTCACCGGACGACCTACGCACAAGGTCAAGGATGTTCCTGTAAGTGAGATGAGGAGTTTAGAAACTTCTTCAAAGCACAGAGGAATGATTCAAGGAAGTGATTCAAAGATGACTCAAAGGAAGAACTACTGCTTTGAGTTATGTTTGAGAAGAATTCTAATATAATTTAAAGGTAATATTAAAATTCTTAAGATCTCACAAAGGGTTGGAAACTCAATAATCAAAGGTTTTAGGATTTAGAAATGATTACTGAGAAAATAAGGGAAGATACGATAATAATGATTTAACTTGAAGCTTTTACCACTATTAACTATAAATATGTTTTATAATTTAATTCTAAAGAGTATCAAACCAAAAACCCAACCCCTTATATATCCTTTACTCCTCCTCGCATTGACCTCATACCCATCCACTATTCCGCACATTACAGACCATTAAAATACACCCGTTACACCTGGACCCTCCTCACTAACATCCGTTAACCCCTTAGTCCTCCACTAACCATTCCGTCCATGCTCACTACCCCTTTTAATAATCCACAGACATTTCATAAAACCGTTTTAATGTACTATTACATTGACTATTGTGCTGTGCGTCGCTTATTGAGGAAAAGACTAAGACACACTATTGAGAGATTGACTAATTTAGATTTAGAGTTTAGACTAGCACGGTTGAATAGCGAGTACACAAAGGAAAGTCACAGTTGCTATGGAGAATTGCTTTCTGCGCTTCAAGTATGGATTTAAAGCCTCTTATTATTGATTTAATGAGCTGCTTTTGCCTCGAGTGTCATGTGGCATGTGATAGAATCAAAATGCAAGGTTGGAGTTATCTATATACTTGACTGAATTCAATACCAAAATTCTTTAAAATTAAATGATGAGATCATCATGATCATACTTCAATTTATATAAAGCTATTCATGTTTCCCTACCTTTCTTAATCATCAATTTCTCTTCAAACTATTAAATTCCAAAAAAAAAAAAAAAAATCCCTTTTTTTTTTTTTTTTTTTTGGATGATCAAGTTCCAAACCCTTCATGAGATGAACTCAACTATTTTATAATGTTATGTTACTGTACTGTAAATTACATTATGATTCACCTCAAACTTATCTCAAAGCAGTATTAATTTATCTTTGACTTATCTTTGAACCACTTCCTCAAAGTATTCCTCTGTGCTTCAAAGCAGTCTTCAATCATCTTTGCCAATCTCACTTACTCAGGAACACCCTTGATCTTGTGCATAGGCCATCCAGTGACAATAATCTACTTACTATTGATACAAAAACAACCAACAATACAATTTTTTTTATATCCTCATTCATCATCTCAAACTCAACAAACATATATATATATATATATATATATATTCATTTTCATTTTCTTCTAAAGTAAATTAAGAAATCAAGTTGAAAAAAAAAATTCAAAATTCCCAGATATATCATCTATCCATCAAGTTAAAAGAGGAAAAAAAAAAATGCAACCAAAACCCCATAAATATACCCATATGTATCTACTTATATAGACATCTACACCTACACATTCATAGAGAGATAAATTGGCCAACAATGACAAATAGATTTATCAATGACCATCATTTTAAATTGATCCTAGACAGATGTAAAATAGACACAATTCAACCATCAAAAACATTCACATATTTTTTGTTATATATATGTGCGAATTGTCATGCTTTTAAAAATAAAAGCACAGGCACCTTACGTCGCCTATCACTATCTATACGATCGATATATCAGCATCAATTATTTTCATAGGGTACCTTTTACCGTTTTTTATTCACCCTTTACCATTTAATAATAATTTCAAACACCGACTAAACCATCCTTCCTTTACAATTTTTCGCACCACACCGACAAGTTGACTTTCCTAAACCAACTCGGTTGACATTGGCTTCATCAATATCAGGATCCGGATCTTCCGTTCCAGAATAAGAAATTGAAACCTGACAACTTGGTGGAAGATGACGGTTGATGAAGATCGCAAATAGCCTACAAATAAAAGAGTGACCGGTTAATATCAATAATTTGAAAAAACAAAATTTCATTCAACTCAAAAGAAAAATGACATGCTCCCATTTAATTAAAATATAAACCCACTTACGGTCTAAGATATGTACCCTAAACATGACATTTCAATGTTAGTAAATAACGCCAAAAAGCGACTTTGGTCAGAATATGTAGGGAAAAAAAAAAAAAAAAAAAAAAAAAAAAAAAAAAAGGCTCACGTCATCTATATAAGTCGGAATAATTGATGCGTTGGGATCACATGAGTGATTAATAAATCTTGATAAATTCCCATAATCTAAAAATAAACAATGTTAAATCGAAAATCATTATACATTTAAAAATAGGAGAGATGGTGGGACATATTCACTAACGGAAAGCATCAATAAAAAAGTCCGCTTGAGTACCAATGTCGTCATCATCTTCATCTCTCAACCTCCTCGAAGATGAAATTTGATGGTCAAATAAAGCTGTTTCACCTGTAATCACTAAGCCATCTTCTTCAAACCGATCGTCGCGGACCCGTTGAACCCACCACGGATCAAGCTAAAGCAATTTATATCAATCAATAAAAGTCCCTGAATAGCAAAACAATCTAAAGTGACTGACATCAAAATTATCTATAAATTCTTAAATAATATCAGTCATAATTTCTTTCAAGATAGTATAGGTTTCAAAACGACAAACAAGTACGGCCAACAACGTTGTAAACTAAATCGCGTTCGGGGGCTTCAGACGTCTCCAGTAGCTCACCACTAGATGAAGATAAATATCAAATTTAAAACCCAAAATCCAAAGATACGGCCCACAAACCTATAACAACATAAAAACGTTCCCTTTTTTACCCTTTTCTCAGTAAAAACACCTAAATTAAATTCCATTTTTAGCTGAAATATAATGGTCCAAAAAGAGATACGAATCAATCCACTTACCCCACCCAGTATTGAGTGTTTTCCGAAGTGAGATTTCCACTTTTCTACCACGCCCAACCGTCTAAAGATATGGATAGCTCAATCTAAACATTCGTCCAAGATATTTATTCCAAACCAAAACTTACTCTATTCAAACATTCTTGACCACAACCACACTAAATATAAATCAGAAATCAGTAACTTTTTAAGCTTGAAAATATAAAAATGTTCTACCCAGCGGTTGCACTCAAAAATGGGCCATTGGCTGTAAAGAAAAATAAATAAATAAATCAGGAACAGAAATTAAAATCAATTGACTCAAAATCAAATGTCCTACTTGTCAATAAAATCAGATTTCACGCTTCGATCTTCTGTATAAGCAAAGCCACTATGATGAGTTTGATGACTTATACGTCTTATCATTTTTTCCTGGTGGAGTCTACATGCACAATTGGGGTTATTGCGGCAGTCACCCCGACAATCACAACACCAATTAGGTTTGATTATGGGAGAATTTTTCACTCGATATATTATCCTTCAAATATATAAATAGATACATAAGTTAAAGGATAACGAGGGGAGAAAAATTTGAGATTAACCTATTAGTATAAACAAACTCTAAAGGAGGTGCCAATTCACAGTCATTTCCGTGATATTTGAGGACTTCTTCGGGTACTACTACCTGAATAGGAGGCGCATCGGGGTTTTCCCAAAATTCGCTATCATTGATGGAATCAATAAATACCATCTGACCATGTTTCGTGGACAGATCAGGTCTGTTTGTCAATAACCACGAAGACTGCAAAACGGTGCTGAATTCGTGGGGACGCTCCGGTCCTACTAACGAGCGAAAATGTTGGGAAAATTTCAACCAATCTAAACCCTGCATGAAAAGTCAATGCCCATTTACTAAAATGATAGAATGTAAAATAAGACCCAAAAATCACGAACCTGAGCTTCCATTTGTTGCCGAAGTTTCTCATCATTGTTGACTTTGTTGCGAGCCACTACAACTGATTTTGACCTGGAAGAAGTTTCTACCAGTTCCCCTGGCTTTCTAGTCAAGCTTGTACTTCTTGGAGCAGATTTCGATGTGAGGTCTGTAACGTCATTTGCTTTATTATCTGATTTGGGTTGGTTATCTATTTCAATTTGTTTCAAAGAGTTGATTTTAAAGGCATCTATCTCAACTTGCATTTCGTGCCAAAATTTTTCAGTATCGGCCACTTTGTTACGAGCAACTACATCTGACTTCGATTTGGAAGAAGCCTCTCCTAGTTCCATTGCCAAGCTTGTACTTCTTGGAGGACATTTCGAAGTCAGATCTGTGACTTCTTTTGATTGTTCACCTAATGATGATTGAAGCTGTTGATGTGTTTCCTTTTTTTTCAAATCGTTGGCTTGAGGATCATCTGCCTTTGCGCTATTACTTCCAGATACAGTTTTTGGTCGCGGAGATAATTGGAAAACGTCTGATATGGTTTTATCAAAGAGTTTGGAGCTGGAAATAGAAGGTTTGGCTGCAACCTTTGATATAGCAGATTCTCGATGCTTTTCAAAGGGTTGTTTTTTGCCGGATGCTTGACGGTCTGAATGGTTCCGATGAAAGTCTCCTCTGATCACGTCATCTGTTGATAACGTTCGATAGTTGGAAGAACTGACATTTAAAGAGTTTCCAGGGAGTGATGATCTGTCCTTTGTCTTTAAGGCCACGTTCAGTGATGACAATAAATCAGTTGATTTCGAGCGCCGGTTATCAATGGTGGGTCGTTTTTTCGTGACCGATGTTGAATTAGCTGTTTAGATGTTAATAGAAATTAGAGAGGTTTTATGCAAGAAAAAAAAAAAAATCGGACAACTTGCCAGAGTGCGAATCGTCTATCCGTAAATATGTTTTTTCCAACGCTTTTTTAGCACAAGCCGCACTCTCAACTGCATTTGCTGCTGAATCAGATTGGGTCGATTTATAAGATAGCTGTCCAACAACTTTGGAAGACTGAAGTGAGAATTTTGGTGATTTGGAAAGTTCAAGAGAGTGGACTTTAGATTTAAAATGATTTTGGGCTGAAATGGAGGTGTTTGGTGAAATTTCACTGGGACTAGCCACACATTCAGCAGTATGAGCATCTTTTAATGTACTAGTAAGAGTGGATTTGTCAACGGTAGATGTGGCAACCTCAGTTAAATCCTCAATTAGGCAAATATTAGCCATTTCAGAATGTGATTCATTAACGGCGCCATCTAGATCTTTGATACAAGTGTCTTTTTGAATTTCTAGAAAACAATTCATCTCAAGCTCTGGGGACGAAGGTTTCATTGAACGTAATTTTTTTAAAGTATGCTTTTGTATTGGAGTGATAGATGAATCTTGACTATGAGTCAATAAATCATGCCTTTTGCCAGATGAGGGTACCATGATCTCCTTGATATTATTAGATGTTGGAGTGACAGTCCTCGCTTTTGATGATGATGACTTTATCGAACTAGAAAGGTGGAGGCTAGAATTGATCAAGAGCTTCTCAACCACAACTTCCGATGAACTAGAATCTAAAGTATCGTTGGCCTCAGGATCGTTGAACCCCACATTTGCAGACAATAAATCGGATTTATTGGTAGATTTACTTTCTGACTGGACCAAAAAGTCTTCTGAAGAGGCTGACGATTTTTTGTTTGATAAAGCCAAATTTGCTTGGGGAAGAAGTGAAAGCTGGTTAAAACTGTCAGAAGATTCATCCGTCAAGGAGTGAGCTATTGAGGCTGAGACTTGTCTATGAGTTGGCGATTGTGAATGAATTGACCCTGCCAGGCTACTAGACATTGATCCTTTGCGATAACCAGGAGATGGGGGGGTAGATTTAAATAAAGGAGGGTTTGCCACTGATTCTGTTGCACTGTTTTTTCTAAATGAAACAGCATTTGGGGAAAGGTTTGGTGAAAGACCTTTAAAAGAAGTCAAATCATTATTCAATTGTTTAAAATCTGAAGACCCGCCGTTTTCTGTATTAATCGCGTCGGGCAAATTATGAGATTTGAGTCTCTTTCTGGGATGCTTATTCAATGGCTGAATCGAGTCCCCGACTAGTAATAGTGGATCTGGTGAGCTCTCAGGGCTATGTTTTCTGGGTTGATGGGAAGTTTTAGATGATTCATGCGCAGTACAGGGATATTTTTTGGAGCTCGAGGCGTCGGGCTGGGATGAAGGTGTGCTTGTAGAAAGGGAGAGAGAGGAGTTTGTCTTCTTGCCGTTCAGCGAGTTATTCGATGTTAATTTTATGCGATTAAGGGGGGTAGTGGGTCCCGTCAGACTGATAACCTTGGATTGAGGAATTGTTGATCCTTTTTGTGAAGAAGAACTGGGAACAGAAGAAGAAGTGGAGTTACGGGAACTCTGTTGCATAGACGTTTTCTGTGATGTTTCTTTCTTGGAATTTTTTACCATTTGCGGTCTCCAAGCCATGTCTTTGACCTTGGACCAATGAGGCGCTAAATTTTGGCTTAAGGGCAAGCTAGTTCTCTGTTTGGGAAGTTCAAACCCAGAGGATAGACTGGACCCACTAGCTGCTTTGTTCAGAGCCAATGAACGTTCTCGGTTTTGTTGCACGATACGAGACAGCGAGTCTTGGCGGTCAAAGTTGGGAGCTGGGTTATATATACTAGATGACGCCAGTTTTCCCAGAGATCCACGACGCCTGCATGAATGAGGCATAGTATTTTGAGAAGAATAGTTCTTGTTACAGCTCGCAAATGATGATTTATTGAGTTCATTAGCGCTGGAAGTCTGAGAATTTGAGGTGTCAGTGGAACTATCCTGTGGTGATTTACCAACAGTTCCAGAAGAAACCATGTGATCACCAGCGCCACCTTGGAAGAAAACCGGGAGATATATGTTTGTTTAAGACAAAAAGAGGATCGGATAATGTTAGATACGTCAAAATTGACATCTTGTTTGGATAGCAAAATGTGAGTAAAGAAAAGAAAACTAACGGGTGGGGAGTGATGAAGAAGCGATTTTGATTGGATGGAGTGAGCTGCTAGAAGAAAGACACATCGACCGATTCTTAGGCATTGAAGATGTTGAAGTAGAGGGCTGATCACCCTGGAATGATCCGGGGGAAGTATTGAATGAGATGAGTGGTTTGAAAGAGCAAAACGAAAGAAAAACAATGAAAAACACCAGCCAACTTCTAATCTTCTCTTCTTGGGCAAACGAGATGATGAGCTGTCGATTGAAGTCAGCAAAGAGTCTCTTGGGCTAGGATTAATCTTTTCCGGCTCAATTGCATTTTCTTTTTCTTTTTCTTTTTCTTTTCCCTTTCCCTTTCCCTTTCCCTTTCCCTTTTCGATTTCCTTTGGCTTGTGATGATGTGTTTGAGGAGCGTCATCTTCATCAGAAGAGATGTCGAGAACGACATGAGCCATTCTCAGCCTTTGAAAGAAGAGAAGGAAAATCGGAAGAATTCTTGTCTATCCAGATGGAGCTGGAATTTGAGTGAATGAAGCGAGGGCGATTGCATGAAGCATACAACTGGCCATGAACACTCGAGTGCACTGATCAGCTCGAAAACTGGAGTACATTCCTCATGGCTCTTTTATTTACTCTAGATGGATACATATATTCTATAATCCTTATATTCTCCATCATCATCTCTGTCTCTTCTTTGCCTTTCATAACTTCATCCATCACACAGCGAAAACTCTCCCTTCTCTTCCACTACTCAGACATCCTTGTCCTGCAGAAGATGGAAATAGCCCTCAAGTATGGGCCTTCACCATGTAAATCTACATAGTCTTGGCTCAAGGAATGTTGCTACACTGAAATTCGAAATAATTGATGCAAAATCTTAAAAACTTCATAGATGGATGATTTGTCAGGTCCAAAATCTGAGCGGAAGATTGTTTTTGAGTGCTTCAATTGATTTCGTGGCACTCGATCCATTCTCCATCTAATCTCCAACACGCCTTTCTTTTCTTTTTTTTTCGCTCAACGAATGAGTTGCCACTTGCTATTAAGACTAAAAATATCAACATACAATCCAGTAGACTGTGATTGGGGCTTGCAGGTTGGAGTTGCTTGCCATTCAAAATGATGGATTCGCTCTAAAATAATGCCTACTCCTCAACTAATGTCACTTTCCATTCTCCTAAAACTTTCATCTGTCCATTCACTTCACTGACATCGGCACCCCTCCTCCTCACTCGCTGGCTATCCAAACACTTTTAACTCAAAAAACAAAGGCACAAAAGTGCAAAAGTGCAAGGAACTTCTTTTTTATTTTATTTTTGTGATTGACGTTAGGTTTTGCATAGTTTTGAGTACTTCACTTTTTTCTCTCCCAGAGAATATGGGCATTGAGGCTTACATTTAGAATGGATATATCATCATCATCATTGTTATCAGAAGTAAATTTGTTCCATCAAAAACTCAAATATGTAATGACTTTTATCACATTTCATGATTTTTATGCTTAACAAATATATTAGGGGGTGTCAGTTCTGGCAAATCCGCACTTTTTATTTTTATTTTTTTATTTATTTCGTACAATCTCACTCAGCAAGGAGCATGAAGGATAAAGGAAGCTATAGGTGCTATTTACAATGGGTAAGCTAAATAGGAAGGTAAGGTAGGGCAATCTAGACAGTAACGGATAGTTAGTGGGGCAACGGGAGATTATTGGGGAATCTATTGGTAAATCCGCACTTATCTAAATGCGGATTTATGAAACACACTAGCCCAAACACTAATGGATTTCAAAAGTGAAATAAGTCACTTATTTCACTCAAATCTGCACTTTCTCAACCAAAAGTGCTGGTTTCACCATTCCACACATCTCACTGATTTGTTAGCATCATCTCATTCATATGCAGCACTCTGCAGCATAACACTTCTCCTTCACACACAGCACTCTGCAGCATAACACTTCATATCTCTTAACATTGTGCATCATCTTCATTTTTCTAGCTTATAAGAGTCATGCCTTCCTTACTCTCAAATCATGATAAGCTACATCAAGCAATGACTTTCATAGCTCTTGATCTCCTCTTGGACTCTGATTGCAATTCTGATTCTGGTCTTGAAGAAGATTTTCTTGTTTTATCAAAAGTGGCCAGGAAACATTACCTTCTTCCAAGAAAGCCTCAAGTACTTCATACCCCCAAGTACACCATCAAAACACTTCTTAACCTATCTGTATTCAGTTTTAGACCATTTTTCAGGACATCTCAGGAATGTTTCCTTAAAAATGGTTATTCTTATTTGCATATTGTTAAGACCTAAGAAGGCAGACTACTACTAGTGCTGACAACTAGCCTGGGATGTGACTAACTATGCTGATACAGCAGTAAGACTAAGAAGTAACTGGATTGCTATATAAGTTGTCCAATGAGGAGTGCTCCACAGCACTTGCCCCATATGGACCCCCTTATGCAATATCCCCTCTTCCTCCTCTCACAATGCATAGTGCCCATAGCACTCCTCCTCCTCACCTCTCTTACCAAATCCTAACACATATTGACTTTGATTTTGAATTTTCTGTTATAGTCTCTTTTTTTTCAAGTCTCTTTGTTTACCTTTATCAACTCAACATGAAATCACATACTTTCTGAAGTTGCATAATTTCTCAGTCATTCTTTTTTTTCTTTCATCACTCATATCCATTTCCTCCTCTCCTCTTTCATTCCTCAAATAATTTAAAGTCAATTGTTTTCTCAACTTGTTTCTCCAGGTAAGTCATTTTTTCATTTTAACTTATATATTTTCTAATTTAATTTTTTTGTTTTGTTTTTTCTATCTAAATTTTTTTAGTAAGTGTTTATTTTTTTGATTTTAAAGGCAAAATTAACCTTTTTTTTCTTCTCTCCCTCTTTTCTTTCTTTTTTTTAGCTCCATCATCCTACTCTTCATCCCTCCTTGGCATAACCATCATTCCCCCTTTCCCTTATTTCACTTTTTTTTTTTGGCTTCAATTTCATTGAAACACATACATTGCACATTCTTTAAGCATTTCATTTTCTTTATATTCAATTTCCCCCAAATTCCAACTTCACTCTTTCTCACTCTATTTTTCCTACCTTTCAATCAAATTAAGTTTCATCTCCTTTTTTTCATGTCAATATGATATTTCTTTCTTTCTATGAAAATTTCATACTTAAATCTATGTAGGACTTGTATCTGAAAAACAGTGGACTTATTTAACTCCTCATGTTGTCATTTTTATTATCACTTTTCAAGTTTTTGTAAAATTTTGAAAAACAGACTTGGAATTAGGGTTGAGTTTATTCAAATCAAATTTTCTTTTTAACTGATAATTCTCCTGATAGCTATCTTTTAATTCCCACAAACAGATTTGAATTTGGTTCAGTGGTTACTGAGAGATTGACCTTTAAAGTTGATCCTTTTTTCCCAAATTTTCTTTTTTATTCTTTCATTTTTTATATAACAAATTAGGTTTAGGTTTATTTAAATCACATTTACCTCAACTAAAGATTCTACTGAGGCCTATTATCAGCCGGTTGTCTAGAAGAATGGAGGAAAAGAAGAGGGAAAAGGGACAGGAGGAGGGGAAACTGTAATATATTATAATTATGAGTAATAAAAATAAAATATTTGTAGTTTGAGAAGAGAGGACGACGAGAGAGTTTGAGGGTTGACAAAACTGTAAAGAATTTATTTAAATTGTAATATATTATAATTAATAGTTATTGTTCAATGCGTGACAGTCAATGATAGTATTATTAGACTTAAAGCAACCTATAGTTATTTATATAGTATTTAAATTAGATATATAGAACTAATAAAAATAATAAATAAAAGTAGTATATTTAAAATATGTTTAAGTGAGTGTATAATAAGTAATGAGCTACCAGAGAGATTTCCAAACACCTTTTATAGGCAAGAGGATCTTCTGGAGTGTTCCAATAGTAAGTACAAAAAGGTAAAATAATATGAAAGAAATAATTAAAAATTTTAATCAAAAACAATAAAAATAAACCCGTGATTAAACAATTATCTTTCCCATCAGAAATTCCTAAAAAAGAATAGAACTAATATAGCAAATAACTACGTGAACATAGAAAATGAGAACTATGAGAAAGAATTCTAAAGAGGGAATAAAAATAGCTAAAAAATTATAATTAAAATAAAAGGAATTATTTTTACGCTTTTAAATAATCTTCATTCAGTATAAGTAAAGGTAATTTAATTATTTTAACTATTCCAAGTGATTTAATAATTAAATTAATTGAAACAATTAATAAATTTAATAAAGAAACTTATTTAACATGAGAAATTAAATTTAATCATATTAAAAATTTTTTTTGATTCATTTAGTAATTTTAGTGACACAATTAAGGGTCAAGGAAGCACCAAATATTTATGGATATTATTATATGATAAGTTGTACTTAGTTTATATAAATGTTATTATTAAAATTTTAATTTCAGTGTAAGTTAAATTTACACTTATAATATAATTTTAAATAATTTATTTATACATACAAATTATGCCATGATATTATAGAATATTATATTTGTTTATGTAATAAAATTTATTTAATAATAAAATTAAGTATAATAATTATTTTATTTATTCATAAAATATTTATAATTTTATTTTAATAATTTTTTGTAATTACATAATGTTATTCCTCTATATGATTACAGTAATTTATTGTATAAATCACTGGACTCCTGAGAGAGCCTGGCTGACACTCCCTCACTCTAAAAAAAACAATAAAAAAAATGCTAAGATTTTTTCTTTTTATACTTTTTTAACAGAGTAGAGAGATTTGAAATTTCTTTTCCAGGTATCCATGCATCATGTTCAAAAGATTTGTTCTTATATCTCAATAAATATTCAATACCTCATTCAGAAGTGATAATTCTATCATTGAGAATTTTATCAATTTCTGCAGTTTCTGTGACTTCCTGCAGGTTTTTCTTAGGTCTTCCCCTTCTTTTGGGAAATAAGTCACTGTTGGAAGTATAAGGTTTAAGCAAAGAAATGGGAAAAACAGGATGTTTTTTATCATATGGAGAATACAATACAACTTCTACTGCATTATCACCAACCATTCCTTTAACAACAAATGGTCCTACAAAAGGATCTTTTAATTTGTTGTTACCTTGTAAATTGAAATGGACAGTAGATATCAACACTTCATCACCCTTTTTAAATGTGTATTACTTATGGGATTTATCCCATCTTTTCTTTTCATATTCAAATGCTTTATCAATACAGCTTTGAGCATGTTTTCTGCATAGCTCTTGCATTTGCATAAAAGATTTTACACCAGGGTGTAGTTCCAACTTAGGTAATTTATTATTGAGAATCTGAGCAGGAGTGTTTGGGACATAACCTAACCAAAGCTCAAAAGGCTTTTTCTCAGTGACAGAATGAACAGTGCTATTATATGCAAATTCAAGACCAGGCAAAAGAGTGACCCAATCATGAGTAAATCTGTCATTGTCTTTATATTCTAAACCAAAGGCACAATACCTTCTAATCATATCTTCCAGAGTTTGAATCATTCTCTCAGCTAGACCATCAGTCTGAGGATGGTGAGCTGTAGACAATTTTAACTCACAGCCACAAATATCCATCAAAGAGGTCCAAAACTCAGAAGTGAATTTTGGATCCCTATCAGAGATAATGGCTTTTGGAAAACCCAATAATATTAAACATGTAAGACCACCATAAGAAAGCTAATTCTTTGGTGGATACATCTTTGTGGGTTGGAATAAATTTGAACATTTTTGTGAATCTATCCACTATTACCCAACAAGAGTTAAAGCTGTCTTTACCTGCAACAGGAAGACCAGTGACAAAATACATATTAATGATTTGCCAGGGAGCATTAGGTGCTTCAATATGTTGTAATAACCCTGCTCTCTTACCTGTTAACCTTTTAGATTTTTGGCAGGAATCACAAGATTCAACATATAATTTTGTGTCTTCAGACATATTAGCCCACCAAGCAGTGTTTCTGATTCTAATCAATGTTTTTTCAAGATCAAAATGACCAGCTAATATGTCATCATGACAAAGTTTGAGGATAGTTTCTTTCATAGAAGGAGGAATTACAATTACATTAGTAAGCTTCCTTCTATAATATATATAACCATCTTCAATAGAAAACTTTCCTTTATTCAAAGCATTTTGATACTTTGCAGGAAGAGTTTTTATTAATGCTTGAATTAAAGCATTCTTAGAATCATTTAAGATAGTAACCAATTTATTTAAATCAGAATCCTTATCATATGAATCCAGTATTAATTGTAATAACTCCTCTTCCATATCAACTATAAATATACCATGGATATGAACAGTATCATCTTCAGGTACATAAGCAGGATTTGAGTCATTATTTGGAAGAGGCAATCTGGAGAGCATATCAACATTGGAGTGAACATTTCCAGCTCTATGGATAATTGTCATCCGTCCTCTGTATTCTTGAACAGCAAGTTGCCACCTGAACATATGTCTGTTAGGTGTCTTCAGGTTTAAGAGAGACTTCACAGCACTACAGTCAGTTACCAACTCAAATTTTTGGTCATACAAATAGTAATGAAGCTTCTCAAGAGCCCAAACAACTGCTAAGCACTCCAATTGAGTGGCACCATATTTCAATTCACTATTTCTTAAGGTTCTTGAAATATAACAAATTACAACTTCTGAGGATTTATCATTAATAATTTGCTTCTGGTGAAGGGCAGCACCCAGACCAATAAAGCTAGCATCTGTATATAGGACAAATGGCTTGTTAAAATCTGGAAGAGCCAATATAGGGGCTGTCATTAAGCAACTTTTTAATGTATCAAAAGCTTTTTGACAGTCATTATTCCAGAGAAAAGCAACATCTTTTCTGGTCAGTTTTGTAAGAGGCAAGGCTATGACCTGATAATTTTTAATATATTGTCTATAATAGCCACACATACCCAAAAAACTTTGGATTTCTCTTACAGAAGTTGGTGCTTTCACATTTTTAATGGCAGCAACTTTGTTATGGTCTACACAAATTTGTAAGCCTGACACAACATGGCCAAGGACTTTCAAAGATTGAAAACCAAATTTACACTTTTTTAAAGATAAGGTCATATTGATTTCATCCATTTTTTGGAAAACTCTATTCAAGTGAACCATATGTTCATCAAAAGTTTTAGAAAAGATTATGATATCATCAATATACACCATGAGCCATCCTTCAATGATTTCCTGATGGAAAGTGCTATTCATGACTTTTTGGAAAACTGAAGGGGAATTTTTGGGGCCAAATGGCATTCTAACATACTTATATATTCCCATATGAGTAGCAATAAGCAAAAAATTCTGCGAATTTTTCTCAACTGGAACTTGATGATACCCTTTGTTACCATCCAGACAACTAATAAATTTTGCACCTTGCAAGGTAGAATGAATTGAATTAATTCTGGGTAAAGGATAAATATCATCAACAGTATCAGTGTTTAATGCTCTGTAATCTCCACATAATCTAGCCTTATTTTTTTCATAAGAAATCAAGACTGGGGAGATGACACAATATTTGGGGGTGACATCCACTTTCTCTATGATATTTATTTTTAATAATGTGGTAATATTATCTTAAATATCCTTTCTTTTTGTTGGAGAAGCAGGATATGGTTTTTTCTCAAGACTAGGAGGAATATCATTCAAGTTACAGGATAAGGTAATTTTCATTTCTTCCTGAACACTTCCTAGGACATGAGAACCATGAGAAAAGCCATAGGGAAAAGAAGTAATTGAGGCAATAATAGAATCCTTTTCTTCACTAGTTAAATGATCACCAAAAGAAGCAGTTTTTATTTCATTTAATAAATCATCCATTTCAATTGTTGGTCTGCCTTTACACTGGATCAGTGAGTTACAAGACTTTAACAGATGCCCAGAAGGTTTTCTAGGGGAGGAAATTTTGAATTTTCTTTTGCCATTCAATCCCAAGGTGAAGCAATTATTTTCTGGGTCCAATTTCACACCAAACATGGTCAAAATATCATTACCCACAATAAACCAATTGCTTAAATTATCATTTTTCATGAAAACAAACTCACAAATAGCTCTGACAAAACCACCATTATATTTGAAGAATACAGAGGTTTTATATTTGCCAATAGGAATTAAGGTAGAACCATACCCTCTCCATTTTTCAGAAGCTATAGGTAATAATTTATTCAAATAATCCTTATCTACTGAAGCTAAAGCTTTTTCAGACACTACAATTATTACAGCACCAGAATCAAGAACTACATCAACATTTTTACCATTAATGATAACAGGTGCCTTCAAAGGGGATATGGCTATAGGATTGTTAGTAATATCTTTAATTATCTCAGCATTTTCTACTGAAGATAATTCCAATAAAAAATCTTCAGATATATTATCTAAATAATGGACATCCTGTTTCAACATTAAAACATCTTTACCGGATTCATTGTCATAGGAGATATTACTTTCACAGTCACTAGAAGAATTATTGACCTCCATTTCAGACTCATCAGTGTCCTCATTGTGTTGAACAAGATTAATTTTCTTGTCACAAACATGACCCTTTTGCCATGGTTTGTTACATTTATAAAAAGTATTTGTTGCATATTTTTTAGGTGCAACTGGGGCAGATGGTCTACCAGATTTTTCAGGGAGCTTTGTAGAGGGTTTATTCTGATCATTATAAGGTTTACCAAGGTAATTCTTAGGTTCATATCTATGGTTGAGTAGTACCTCATTACAGATATTAATGAAAGAAGAATTTTCCCTCACATGCTCAATTCTAGCTACAATTAAATCTCTAAGAGAATTTGGCAATTTATACAAGATTTTATCTCTCCAAATATCATAATCCATTTTTGGATCAACTGCTCTTAGGATTTTTGTTACTTTCATAAGAAAAAAATGGGTTTTTCAACAGAGGAGGATACATATCTAGTATTCTCATACAGTCTTTGCTGAGCCAACCTGAATTTTGAACCACCAAATTGATTCTCAATCAAGGATTTCCACTCATTCCATGTATAATGGTTATTATCCAATAGAACAGATTCATACCGCAACAAGGCTACATTAGAAAATAAAGAAATTAGCTTAGTAACAATTTCCTCATCAGGTAGTTTATAAGATCTCTTTAAATTATCAATCCTTTGTATAAAGTGTTGCCAATCAGATGAAGAATCACCATCAAAGGTAGGATATTGATACAACTTAGGCCAATTTTTCTGGCTACTGGAATGTTCCATCCTATGGTTTGAATTATTCAAGGTTATCAGTTCCTGAAGCCTTGAAAGGTGTTCAGATATTTCATTATTCACAGAGGCAGCTGGCTCATGGTGAGAATTAAATTTCTTTCTGTTTGATGCAATATATTTTTCAGAATGAAGTTCAGCTGGTAAAATTGGTACATTACAAGGGAGAGAAGAGCTACTCTGTTCGGGGTGTTTATTATTATGATTAACAGCAGTATGAGCAATATTTTTTAATTCATGATAATGAGTAGCCTTGACAGTTTGTAATGCAGAAAATAGTTTCTCAAGGTCAGATAATTTATTTCTCAAATTAGGAATGTAAGATAGTTGATCATTAATTCTAGAAATAGATAAAACATTTCTGTCCTCATCTACAGAGCATTTATTACTCAAATTCTGAGAATCAATTTTCAATTTTGTTAATTCACTGTGCAAAAGCATATTGTCATTCTTTAAAGCAGTATTTTCATCTTTTAGATTATCAACAGTTTTGCGTAGGTGACTATATTTATCTGAAAGTGATTTGTGATCAGCTTTAATAGACTTTTGTTGAGCCAGGACATTATTTAATGTGTCTTTCAATTTGAAATAAGCAGTGTCTTGGACAGAAGAGCTCACTTTGAAATGTAAATGCAAATTATTTAATCTATCACTCTCATGTATTAACAAATCTCTCAAATGTTTATCTTTCACAACATTAAAATCAAGAGTATCTTTCAATATTTCTTCAGAAGTTTTCTCAAGTAAAGTGTAAACTTCAGGGGAAACAGAATCATTCTTGATTTCAAGAGAAGGGTTAATTAAAGAAGTAGAAGTCTAATGTAAAGGTTCATCAAATGATAATTTGCTAATTACATCAATGGGGCTACTTATTAAAGGAAGTTGTTTCTTCAAGGGTTTAAATGATCTTTCAGGGTCCACATTATTACCTGAAGAAGATTTGTTATTATATATACCAACGTGCTTATCAAACAAATTACTTACCATGGAAAGGGAGGAAACTTCCCCTGTGCCTTCTTTCTTCTGCCCCCTGATAAGGATGGTGCTGAAGAGATGGATTGTAGTTTGGTGTCCTGGATGGGCCAGGGTGTTGAGCTGGTTGTTGTACATTCTGTTGGTAGTGGGTCATCAAGTAATCCCATTTCCATTGTTCCACTTGCAGAATGCCTTGATTTTGGTTGAGGGAGCTGGGTGCTTGAATGGGCTGAGGTTGAGGCCGAGGTTGGGAAGCTGGGAAATGAGGTGGTTGACCCTGTTTGGAGTTTAAAAGCTCCTGCATCTTCTGCCAGAGTGTGTCTACCTTTGCCTTGTACTTCATGCTTTCTGCTCTCAGTTCCTTTATATGGCTTGACAGATTGTTTACCTGCTGTGTTAGAGGAATCTTTTTTATTTTTATACCTCTGAGTTGATTGTCCTGATGTACCTGAGGTTTTACTTCCTTCAGAGTTGTTAGGTGAGAGGTGTTTGCCACTTCTCCTGACATTTCCACGTCCTGAAGGTTTTTTGTCAGCTGAATTATTTTTGTAAGTTACTTTAGAAGAACCTACAGATTCAGTGTCAACATCCACTTCAGTCTCATTCACATGTAAGTTATCCATGCTTTTAGCCAAACTACTGGACATTTAAAACTGTGAAAAGGAGAATCAAAATTAATCAATGATTCAAATTGTTATTTCAAAATAAAATATAATCAATTGGATTTAAAATTTTTTATTAAAAATCAATTAATTATAAAACAAAATGTAATACAAAAAAATTAAATTACAATGTTTATTAAGAATTAACAATAATTAAAATGGGACCAACCAATAAAGGTTTAAGAAGTCAACCAAAATAATTAATACCAAAAGTAATATAATGGTAAATTGGGACTAAGTACTGAGTACTATTATGATCAACCAATATACAAAAAATAATAATAAAATTAATTTAATAATTTATTAAATATAAATTGTCTTCTAGGACTAAGAGTTTTACTCTATTATGGTCAACTAGGAAAAAAAATTTAATATAATGAAAACTTACACTCCGTGAGTCAGCAATTAAGCCACAAACACTGTTATTGCAGTAAAAATATAGTACTATGAGTGAGAGGTGCAAAGATGAACTTACTATAGTGATTGTAAAATCACTTCAAAATAATATATAATTTAATTTAATATAAACCTAAACTATTGAACCCAAGTTCGAAACATGGTCGCAGCAAAAAGTTTACTTTTTGGCTTGGGTGGTCTGTGCGCTTTGTCATTTGTTGCAAGTTTTCGTCATTGTTGTTCAGAAAAGACCTCAATTATTGACTGGTCGTCTAGAAGAATGGAGAAAAAGAAGAGGGAAAAGGGACAGGAGAAGGGGAAACTGTAATATATTATAATTATGAGTAATGAAAATAAAATATTTGTAGTTTGAGAAGAGAGGAAAATGAGAGAGTTTGAGGGTTGACAAAATTGTAAAGTATTTATTTAAATTGTAATATATTATAATTAATTGTTATTGTTCAATGCGCGACAGTCAATGATAGTATTATTAGACTTAAAGCAACCTATAGTTATTTATATAGTATTTAAATTAGATATATAGAACTAATAAAAATAATAAATAAAAGTTGTCAAGGTTCACTTTTGGTCTAGAAGCTTTGGTACGGTGTAATATGAAGATTTTAAGGATTTATTTGACTCTCAATAATTAGGTACGTATTTTCTCAATCAAGTATGATTCTTTTACTCAAAATAAGAGGTAGATTTAAATATTTATATAAGTTATAGATTAGAATTACGTCTGTTGTAAATACTAAAGATATAAAATATAAGAAATAAGTTTTTAACTGTTGTAGTTGTTGTAATAAGTGAGTTGGTAAAAGGAATGATTAAAAGACAACAAAAAGAGAGGCCTTTTATAGGCCAAGGAGAGACAAAGCACGGCAATCAAATTCTAAAAACAGTAGGAAGAGAGAGAGAAAAGAACATTCCAGAAAGAGTATTTCAAATAATAAAGCTATTCTAAAAAGAAGGCGTCAAAAAGATGTATTTACAGAGTATGTCAGAAATACATCAATATATTTAATATTTACTTTAAAAGTCAATCCTAAATAAGAAATTTGATTTTTTTTGTATATTTTTAATATTATTTGAATATTTAAATCTTATTTTATCTTTATATTTATTTTTTAATATAAAATTTTATTTTTTCCAACCTGTCAAATGAGCACGGTGTTAGAGAAAAATATAAGGGACAAAATTATATTTTTAATTTTAATTATTTATTTATTTAATTAATTTTTTAATTTTAACATTCTGTAATTAGTTAATTTATTATAACTAATTTTAATGTAACTAAATCATAATTAAATAATAATTAAAAATGATAAGGTGCGGCTTCATTCAGTAAATAATTAATTATTTAACTGGGTAAGTCTAGTAGCCTGGCTGACACTCCCTCACTCTAAAAAAACAATAAAAAAAATGCTATGATTTTTTCTTTTTATACTTTTTTAGTATTCTAGGAAGATTAGATATCTCCTTCCCAGGTATCCAAGAATCATATTCAGATGATTTATTCTTGAATCTCAATAAGTATTCTGTACCTTTCTCAGCAGTGACTATTCTGTCATTTAAAATTTTTTCAATTTCTGCTGTCTCAGTGATTTCATTTGGGGTTTTCTTTGGTCTACCCCTCCTTTTTGGAAATAAATCACTATTGAATGTGTAAGGTTTCAAAAGAGATATTGGAAAAACAGGATGTTTTCTGTCATATGGGGAATACAGAATAACTTCAACTGCATTATCTCCAATCATTCTTCTGACAACAAATGGACCAACAAATGGATCTTTTAATTTGTTATTACCTTGTAAATTGAAGTGGACTGTAGAAATCAACACTTCATCACCCTTTTTAAAAGTGTATTCTTTATGGGATTTGTCCCATCTTTTCTTCTCATATTCAAATGATTTTTCAATACATTTTTGAGCATGATTTCTACATAGTTGTTGCATTTGAAGAAAAGATTTTACACCAGGATGTATATCCAATTTAGGTATTTTGTTATTGAGAATTTGGGCAGGAGTATTAGGAACATATCCAAGCCAGAGCTCAAAAGGCTTTCTTTGAGTAACAGAATGAACAGTGCTATTATAAGCAAATTCTAACCCAGGAAGTAAGGTAACCCAATCATGAGTGAATCTGTCATTATCTTTATACTCAAGGCCAAAGGCGCAATATCTTCTTATCATGTCCTCTAAAGTCTGAATCATTCTTTCAGCTAAACCATCAGTCTGAGGGTGATGGGCAGTAGAAAGTTTCAGATCACAACCACAAACATCCATCAGAGACATCCAAAATTCAGAAGTAAATTTAGGGTCTCTGTCAGAGATTATGGCTTTAGGGAAACCAGCAGTATTAAATATATGAGACCACCATAAGAAAGCTAATTATTTAGTGGAAACATCCTTGTGGGTAGGGATAAATTTACACATTTTTGTGAATCTGTCCACAATAACCCAACAAGAGTTATAACTGTCTTTACCAGCAATAGGTAATCCTGTTACAAAATCCATGTTTATTATTTTCCATGGAGCATCAGGAGGTTCAATATGTTGCATTAATCCTGCTCTTTTACCAGTTAATATTTTTGATTTTTGGCAAGAATCACAGGATTCAACATATAATTTTGTGTCCTCAGACATATCAGCCCACCAAGCAGTGTTCTTAATTCTGATCATTGTTTTGTCAAGATCAAAATGTCCAGCTAATATGTCATCATGACAAATTTTCAAGATGATTTCTTTCATAGAAGGAGAAATAACAATAAAATTACTCAACTTTCTTCTATAATATAGATATCCTTCATCAATTGAAAATTTACCTTTTTCCAAAGCTTTTTGGTACTTTGGTGGAAGGGTTTTAATTAATGCTTGTATTGAAGCATTCTTTGGATCATTTAATATGGTGCATAACTTTTTCAAGTCAGTGTCCTTATCATATGATTCCAGAATAAGCTGTAATAGCTCTTCCTCCATATCAACCACATATATCCCATGGATATGGATAATTTCATGCTCAGGATCATAAGCAGGATTAGAGTCATCATTTGGTAAAGGTAACCTTGATAACATATCCACATTTGAGTGACCAATACCAGCTCTGTGAATAATTGTCATTCTCCCTCTGTACTCTTGAACAGCCAGCTGCCATCTAAACATATGTCTATTAGGTGTTTTCAAGTTTAAAAGGGATTTAACTGCACTGCAGTCAGTGACAAGTTCAAATTTCTGGTCATCTAGGTAATAATGAAGCTTTTCTAGAGCCCATACTACAGCTAAACACTCCAATTGAGTAGCACCATATTTCAATTCACTATTTCTCAAGGTTCTTGAAATATAACAAATTACTACTTCTGAAACTTTATCATTTATCACTTGTTTTTGATGGCGGGCAGCACCAAGACCAATGAAACTGGCATCAGTGTACAAAACAAATGGTTGATTAAAGTCAGGTAAAGCAAGAATTGGTGCTGACATCAAACAGTGTTTCATAGTGTCAAAGGCTCTTTGTCTTTCACTATTCCAGACAAAATCAACATCCTTTCTAGTTAATTGGGTAAGGGGTAAAGCTATGACTTGGTAATTTTTAATATACTGTCTATAGTATCCACACATTCCCAAAAAACTTTGGAGCTCTCTCACTGTTGTAGGAGTTTTCACCTGTTGTATGGCTGCCACTTTGTTCTGGTCAACACATATCTGTAAGCCTGAAACAACATGACCAAGAACTTTTAAAGAATGGAAACCAAATTTACATTTCTTCAAAGCAAGTGTCATATTTATTTCATCCATTTTCTGGAATACTTTACACAGGTGTTTAAGATGGTCCTCAATTGTTTTTGAGAATATAATGATATCATCAATATAAACCATCAGCCAACCTTCAATTATCTCTTGATGGAATGTGTTATCCATTACTTTTTGGAAAACTAAAATGGCATTTTTAGGGCCAAATGGCATCCTAATATACTTATAAATACCCATATGAGTGGCAATCATCAGAAAGTTCTGAGAATTTTTCTCAACAGATACCTGGTGATATCCCTTATTACCATCCAAACAGCTGATATATTTAGCACCCTGTAAAGTAGCATGTATAGAGCTGATTCTAGGTAAAGGATAGATATCATCAACAGTATAAGTATTTAGTGCTCTATAATCACCACATAACCTGGCTTTATCTTTCTCATAAGAAATTAGGACAGGTGAGATAACACAATATTTAGGTGTTTCAACTACTTTTTTAATAATATTCATTTTCAAAAGGGTAGAGATATTATCTTCAATATCTTTTCTCTTTGTGGGAGAAGCAGGATAAGGCTTCTTCTTTAAACTAGGTGGTATATCAGTTAATGGGCAAGACAATGAAAGTTTCATTTCCTCTTTAACTAATCCCAGTTCATGTGACCCATGAGCAAAGGCCATAGGAAAAGATTTTATCAAGTTAATGATGGAATCTTTATCCTCACCAGAAAGTTGTTCTCCAAAAGAAGCATTGTCAATTTCGGACATAAGGGCATGCATTTCCTTTGTAGATCTTCCTTTATATTGAACCACAGAATTACATGTGTTCAATTCTGGTTTTAATAATTTTTTAGGGGAGGAAATCTTAAATTTTCTCTTCCCATTCATCCCCATTGTGAAACATTGGTTTGAAGGATCCAATTTTATGCCATACTTGGTTAAAATATCATTCCCTACAATAAACCAATTGCTCAAGTTATCATTTTTCATGACAAAAAAATCACAAATAGCTCTTACAAAACCATGGTTATATTTAAAAAATACTGTGGCTTTGTATTTACCAATGGGGAACAAAACAGAGCCATACCCTCTCCAATTTTCAGAAATGATAGGCATCAGTTTAGATTTATAGTCTTGATCTACTGAAGCAAGTGCTCTTTCAGATACTACACTTCCTCCAGCTCCAGAATCCAGAACAACTTCAATGCTGGTTCCATTGATCAAGACTGGTGCCTTAAGAGGGGCAATAACAATTGAGTTATCCTCAATGTTCTTTATGATCTCAGCATCCTCAACTGTAGATAAATCGTTATTATCAATGTCAATAGTATTTAAATAATGAATATCTTCTTCCAGCATCAAGATTTCTTGTTGAGATTCATATGAAATATTGCTGGCACAATCACTTGATGTATCATCCAGTGCCACTGTGTCATCAGCATGCTCCTCTGTTTGTTCTACAAGATTTATCTTCTTGTCACAAACATGGCCTTTCTGCCAAGGCTTGTTGCACTTGAAGCAAGTGTTTGTTGCATACTTCTTTGGTGCAACAGGGGCAGAAGGTTTACCAACCTTTTCCAGAGGTTTTTGTTGGTAAGTGGAGGGTTTCTCCAAAGGGGTCCTAGGAATGAATCTTCTGGCATCATACTTGTTGTTTAGAAGTATCTCATTGCAAGTATTAATGAAAGAAGAGGGTTCTTTGGAGAACTCAGTCCTAGCCACTATCAAGTCTCTCAGAGACATTGGTAATTTATAGAGGATCCTGTCCTTCCATAAATCAAACTCCATATTTGGGTCCATTGCCCTTAAGATTTTTACAAGTTTCATTAAAAACTCAATAGGTTTATCAGTAGAAGAGCTATATCTAGTTTCCTCATACTGCCTTTGTTGAGCCATTCTGAACTTGGAGCCACCAAATTGTGCTTTAATTAATTTCTTCCAATCCTCCCATGAGTAGTCATTCCCATCCAGGAGAACAGATTCATACCACATCAGGGAAACATTAGTGAATAAAGAAATTAACTTGGACACAATTTCCTCATCTGGGAGTTTGTAAGAATTTTTTAAATTATCAATTCTGAAAATAAATTGTTGCCAATCAGAAGAAGAATCACCATCAAATGTTGGGTATTGGTCAAGTTTTGGCCAATTCTTTTGATTTGAAGGAGTATCCTTAGTACTAGCTTGTTTCTGAGTAAGAAGCAGCTGTAATTTCTCTAATTGTGCTGAAATCTCATTGTTTAATCCTTCTGTTGCAGATCCTGGTGCATCATCAGTTTTTGATGGAAACTCAGTGTTGTCAACAGGTATTTCTGGATCTATTTTTATTTTAGATGAACTAGCCACAGGTACTGGTTGAGCATCCTGCACTATATGTTCCTTCACAGAAATGTCAGAATATTTTTGGTCATTTAACAATGAGTTCAATTTTTCTTCAATGGTTGTTAGTCTTGTTTTCATTCTTGGAAGACTAGATAAACTTTCATTGATAGTTGCAAAAGATAATTGATTTTTATTTTGAAAAGATGACAAATGGTCACTCAAGCTTTTCAGATTTATCTTATCTATCTCTACCTCCTGGCAACAGGCAGATACAGTATCTTTTAGTTTAGACAAATCATTTTTTATATTTTTCCATAAAGCAACTTTCTTTTCATGGGTTGCTTTGTAATGAGACAATTACTCAGAGACTCTCAGTGCTTCACTTTTTAATGCTTGATAACCCTGATCAGTTAACAAACTATTATATCTCTGAGTCAATTGCATATTGTTCATTATATGATTTTGCTTGGCAATAATATCTCTCAAGTGCTCATCATTAATTCTTGCTACATCTGGAGTGTTTCTCAATAAGGAAACTGAGTAACTTTCCAGACTCTCATAGAACTCAGGGTCAAGAGTTTCATCAATTACAGCCATGTCAGGGTTTATCATTGAGGTAGCAATTAAAAGTAATGGATTTGATACATGAGATAGCTGTCTACTGCTCCCAGCCTCTACTGGTCTCAAGGTGTCTTCTTCCCTCTCAGATTTACCTGAAAGAACAGAATCAGCCACAAGAAAAGGCACTTGAGAATCAATAGAGGGACGTACCAGGGTTTTCTGGGTATCACCATATTGGGCTTCCTTCTTCTTTTGCCTCCTTGATAAGGGTGGGGAGGAGTGGGGTTGGCCTGGGTGGGCCTTGATGGACCTACCTGAGGTAACTGATGCTGGTTTTATCACAGCCATATCAGGATTAATCATTGAGGTAGCAATTAAAAGTAATGGATTAGATACATGAGATATCTTTCTACTATTCCCAGCCTCTATAGGTCTCAAGGTTTCATCCTGCCTTCCAGATTTACCTGAAGGAACAGAGTCAGCCACAAGAAAAGGCACATGAGAATCAATAGAGGGATGTACCAGGGTTTTCTGGGTATCACCATATTGGGCTTCCTTCTTCTTTTGCCTCCTTGATAAGGGTGGGGAGGAGTGGGGTTGGCCTGGGTGGGCCTTGATGGACCTACCTGAGGTAACTGATGCTGGTTTTGAGCCAAAGAGTCCCACTGAGTGTTGAGCCAGTCCCACTGCCACTTGGACACTTCCACCATCTCTTGGGATTGGGGAGCCAATTGTTGTTGATCCCTGGGAGGAAGAGGTTTCTTCTTCTCTTGGAGAAAAGTATCTGTTCTTTTCACCTTTTCTTCCAAGGCATCTACCCTTACCTTTAGTCTCAAGCTGTCTGTCCTTAACTCCTTTATGTGGGTAGACAGATTCTTTACCTGCTGAGACAACGGCATCTTTTTTATCCTGAAGCCTTTTGGAAGCTCTTCTGGTGGGTTTGTCATGGGCTTCTGATCCTGAGTATTGTCCACTAGGATTTCTACTTCTTCCATTTCTACATCCTGTTTGGGGCAAGGATTTATTAGTTTGAGAAATTCTTCTTGTTAAAGGAGAACTTACAGAAGTAGGCTCATCATAATCAATTAAGTCTAGTTCTTCTTCACGTGCAGCAAAACCACTTTGATCAGTCATTTTAAGATTCTACTGAAATGAAGGAAAGAGACAAAAATTAATTAGTCTTTATTTTTAATTTTTATTTAACAGAAATAAAATAAAAATAATAAAGAAAATCTTTTTAGGATAAAAATCAACTTAAATAAAATTAATAAAAAAAAATTTAAAACCAGGATAATACAATCAACTGTAGAAATAAATTAGAATTTCTATTAATTTTTATTTTCAGGATTTAAATCAACTAATTTATTACCAGGATTTATTGTCAACTGAAATAATCAAATATGAATCTTTATTAATTAAAAAATTTTTTTTAACTGATCACTTAACTACCAGGACTTAATGTCAACTGAAGTAATTAAATATGAAGTTTTATTTTAAAATTTTATTACTGATCACTTAACTACCAGGACTTAATGTCAACTGAAGTAATTAAATATGAGTTTTATTAATTAAAAAGATTTATTGGATTACCAGGATTCAAAGTCAACTGAAGTAATTAAATGTGAATTATTTATTCATAAAAAATATTATTGTCAGGACAATTTGTCAACTGGAACAATTAAAATTTAAATTAATCAGGACAAATGTCTACTGAAAAATTATAATAATTATTTTATTTAATAAAAAATATTATTGTCAGGACAATTTTTCAACTGGAACAATTAAAATTCAAATTAATCAGGACAATTGTCAACTGAAAAATGATAATTAATATTAAAATATAATTATTTTATTACTTCTGGGACTAAGAACAGTTATTGCTCTATTATGGTCAACCAGGAAAAATAAAAAAAAATATAATAATTAAATTAAATTCCAAATTACCAGACACCTCCCACTGCAAAATGAGCAAATTAATGCCACTTAAAGAGTGCTGAGTAAAAGGAAATACGTAGCAAATGAAGAGTGAAGAGTAACCCACAAATAGTAATGACAATAATTACCACGATATATACGATCTTTAGTCAGTATATGAGCTTAAGTTTTGGAGCGCTGTTTGATTCCCGTTCGCAGCAAAAACTTTTATCACGTGACGTATGACGTTCGTCGTTTTCTCGCCTCCACTCGTCCTTTACAGGTACTTGTATGCCGATTGTCGGCCGGTCGTCTAGAAGAAGGAAAGAGAGGAGGAGAAGGAGGAAAGGAGTATGGGTAATAAAAGAAATAAAATTTAATAAAATTATTTAATTTATTGAGAGAAGGCAACGATGAGTGAGCTGAGAAGAGACAACAATTTGGTTTTATAAATATTATTATTATTTAAGTAAGAGTTCTGCGCGGAAACCAATATAATTACTATCAGACTTAAAGCAACCTTTAAATTGTTATATAAAATTTTAATTAGAATTTTATTACTAATAAAAAGAATATAAACGTAATATAAAAATTGTATTTAATTTGTTGAGTGTATAATAAGTGATAAGGCTACAGGGGATTATCCAAGGCCCTTTTATAGGCAATGGGTCCTCTGAAGCGCTATTATATCAGTAAATACAATGATTAGAAAGGAATAAAACAAACATATCAAAAGAGTAAATGAAACATAACAATATAGAGAAAAACATGAAACAAATAATTAAAAGCCCAATTAAGAATCCAATTTCCCCGCCATTAATCCCCAAATCAGTAAGTGACAATAGTGAATAACTAAACAAGATTGGAAACATAGGAACTATGAGAAATATAATTCCCAACAGATGGTTCATTCTGATTAGAGGACATTTTAAGTGAAACAAAAAAAATAATTTGACGCAACAAGACAAGCAATTAATCTCAATTTAGTCCAAATTAATTTATTTGTTTTTTCTAACACAATTAAGGGTCAAAAGAAGCGTCCTTAATAATTGTTTAGTATCATATGAGAGGTATTAGTTAATATATAAATTTAAGTAATTAATTTAAATATATTATAAATCAAATTTACACTTGTGATTATAATATATGTTTTTTAATTAATTAAATATAAATTTATAATTATTAAATACATAAAAATGCGCCATTATTTGTAGAATATATTATATTATGCTCAATTTAATTGTATATAAAAATATATATAACCAATAAATTTAATGTAACATTTGTATATAATAAAATTCTTATATAATTTCATTATGCAATAAAATATTAAGTTATATTCATTAAATACAAGTCTTACCCACTCTTTAAGGTTTTATAATTTATATATCATTTACTGGACTCCTGGAATAGCCTGGCTGACACTCCCTCACTCTAATAAAACAATAAAAAAAAAAATGCTAAGATTTTTTCTTTTTGTATTTTTTCAACAGAGCAGGCAGATTTGAAATTTCTTTGCCAGGTATCCATGCATCATGTTCAGATGATTTGTTCTTATATCTCAATAAATATTCAGTACCTCTTTCAGAAGTGATAATCCTATCATTGAGAATTTTATCAATTTCTGCTGTTTCTGTGACTTCCTGAGGGTTCTTCTTAGGTCTTCCTCTTCTTTTTGGAAATAAGTCACTGTTGGAAGTATAAGGTTTAAGCAAAGAAATGGGAAAGACAGGATGTTTCCTATCATATGGAGAATACAATACAACTTCTACTGCATTATCACCAACCATTCTTTTAACAACAAATGGTCCTACAAAAGGATCTTTTAATTTGTGGTTACCTTGTAAATTGAAATGGACAGTAGAGATCAACACTTCATCACCCTTGTTAAATGTGTATTCTTTATGGGATTTATCCCATCTTTTCTTTTCATATTCAAATGCTTTATCAATACAACTCTGAGCATGTTTTCTGCATAGCTGTTGCATTTGCATAAAAGATTTTACACCAGGGTGTAGTTCCAACTTAGGTAATTTATTATTGAGAATTTGAGCAGGAGTGTTTGGGACATAACCTAACCAAAGCTCAAAAGGCTTTTTCTCAGTGACAGAATGAACAGTGCTATTATATGCAAATTCAAGACCAGGCAAAAGAGTGACCCAATCATGAGTAAATCTGTCATTGTCTTTATATTCTAAACCAAAGGCACAATACCTTCTAATCATATCTTCCAGAGTTTGAATCATTCTTTCAGCTAGACCATCAGTCTGAGGATGGTGAGCTGTAGACAATTTTAACTCACAGCCACAAATATCCATCAAAGAGGTCCAAAACTCAGAAGTGAATTTTGGATCCCTATCAGAGATAATGGCTTTTGGAAAACCAATAATATTAAACATGTAAGACCACCATAAGAAAGCTAATTCTTTGGTGGATACATCTTTGTGGGTTGGAATAAATTTGCACATTTTTGTGAATCTATCAACTATTACCCAACAAGAGTTAAAGCTGTCTTTACCTGCAACAGGAAGACCAGTGACAAAATCCATATTAATGATTTGCCAGGGAGCACTAGGTGCTTCAATATGTTGTAATAACCCTGCTCTCTTACCTGTTAACCTTTTAGATTTTTGGCAGGAATCACAAGATTCAACATATAATTTTGTGTCTTCAGACATATTAGCCCACCATGCAGTGTTTTTGATTCTAATCAATGTTTTTTCAAGATCAAAATGACCAGCTAATATGTCATCATGACAAAGTTTGAGGATAGTTTATTTCATTGAAGGAGGAATAACAATTACATTGGTAAGCTTCCTTCTATAATAAATATAACCATCTTCAATAGAAAACTTTCCTTTATTTAAAGCATTTTGGTATTTTGCAGGAAGAGTTTTTATTAATGCTTGTATTGAAGCATTCTTAGGATCATTCAAAATAGTAACTAATTTATTTAAGTCAGAATCTTTATCATATGAATCCAGTATTAACTGTAATAACTCTTCTTCCATATCAACTATAAATATACCATGTATATGAACAGTGTCATCCTCAGGTACATAAGCAGGATTGGAGTCATTATTTGGCAGAGGCAATCTGGAGAGCATATCAACATTAGAGTGAACATTTCCAGCTCTGTGGATAATAGTCATCCTTCCTCTGTATTCTTGAACAGCAAGTTGCCACCTGAACATATGTCTGTTAGGTGTTTTGAGGTTTAAGAGAGATTTCACAGCACTACAGTCAGTTACCAACTCAAATTTTCGGTCATCCAAGTAGTAATGAAGTTTCTCAAGAGCCCAAACAACTGCTAAGCACTCCAATTGAGTGGCACCATATTTCAATTCACTATTTCTTAAGGTTCTTGAAATATAACAAATTACAACCTCTGAGGATTTATCATTAATAATTTGCTTTTGGTGAAGGGCAGCACCCAGACCAATAAAGCTAGCATCTGTATAAAGTACAAATGGCTTGTTAAAATCTGGGAGAGCCAATATAGGGGCTGTCATTAAGCAATTTTTCAATGTATTAAAAGCTTTCTGACAGTCATCATTCCAGAGAAAAGCAACATCTTTTCTGGTTAGTTTTGTAAGAGGCAAGGCTATGACCTGATAATTTTTAATATATTGTCTATAATAGCCACACATACCTAAAAAACTTTGGATTTCTCTTACAGAAGTTGGTGCTTTCACATTTTGAATGGCAGCAACTTTATTATGGTCTACACAAATTTGTAAGCCTGACACAACATGGCCAAGGACTTTCAAAGATTGAAAACCAAATTTACACTTTTTTAAAGATAAGGTCATATTGATTTCATCCATTTTTTGGAAAACTCTATTTAAGTGAATCATATGTTCATCAAAAGTTTTAGAAAAAACAATAATATCATCAATATAAACCATGAGCCAACCTTCAATAATTTCTTGATGGAAAGTGTTATCCATGACTTTTTGGAAAACTGAAGGAGCATTTTTAGGGCCAAATGGCATCCTAACATACTTATATATTCCCATATGAGTAGCAATAAGCAAAAAATTTTGAGAATTTTTCTCAACTGGAACTTGATGATAACCTTTATTACCATCCAGACAACTAATAAATTTTGCACCTTGCAAGGTAGCATGTATTGAATTAATTCTGGGTAAAGGATAAATATCATCAACAGTATAAGTAGTTAAAGCTCTGTAATCTCCGCATAATCTAGCTTTATCTTTTTCATAAGAAATTAAGACTGGGGAGATGACACAATATTTGGGGGTGACATCCACTTTCTCAATGATATTCATTTTCAATAATGTTTCAATATTATCTTCAATATCTTTTCTTTTTGATGGAGAAGCAGGATATGGTTTTTTCTTAAGGGAAGGAGGAATATCACTCAAATTACAGGATAAGGTAATTTTCATCTCTTCCTGAACAATTCCCAAGACATGAGAACCATGAGCAAAAGCCATAGGGAAAGAGGTAATAGAGGCAACAATAGAATCCTTTTGTTCATTAGTCAAATGATCACCAAAAGAAGCGGTATTTATTTCATGTAATAAATCATCCATTTCAGTTGTTGTTCTACCTTTACATTGGGTCAGTGAGTTACAAGATTTCAACAAATGCCCAGAAGGTTTAGGAGAAGAAATTTTGAATTTTCTTTTCCCATTCATTCCTAAGGTAAAGCAATTATTTGCTGGGTCCAGTTTCACACCAAACATGGTTAAAATATCATTTCCCATAATAAACCAATTGCTCAAATTATCATTTTTCATGACAACAAACTCACAAATAGCTCTGACAAAACCACCATTATATTTGAAGAATACAGAGGTTTTGTATTTGCCAATAGGAAATAAGGTAGAACCATACCCTCTCCATTTTTCAGAAGTTATAGGCAATAATTTACTCAAATATTCCTTATCCACTGAAGCCAAAGCTTTTTCAGATACTACACTTCCTCCAGCACCAGAATCAAGAACTACATCAACATTTTTACCATTAATGATAACAGGTGCCTTTAAAGGGGATATAGGAATAGAATTGTTAGTAATATCTTTAATTATCTCAGCATTTTCTACTGAAGATAAATTCAATACACAATCTTCAGATATATTATTTAAATAATGGACATCATGTTCCAACATTAAAACATCTTTAACAGATTCATTGTCATAGGAGATATTACTTTCACAGTCACTGGAAGAATTATTGACATCAAGTTCAAGTTCATCAGTGTCTTCATTTTGTTCAACAAGATGAATTTTCTTGTCACAAACATGACCCTTCTGCCACGGTTTGTTACATTTATAACAAGTATTTGTTGCATATTTTTTAGGTGCAACTGGGGCAGAGGGTTTACCAGATTTTTCTGGGAGCTTTATAGAAGGTTTATTCTGATCATTATAAGATTTACTAAGGTAATTCTTTGGTTCATATCTATGGTTGAGTAGTACTTCATTACAGATATTAATGAAAGAAGAATTTTCCCTTACATGCTCAGTTCTAGCAACAATCAAATCCCTAAGAGAATTTGGTAATTTATACAAGATTTTATCTCTCCAAATATCATAATCCATCTTTGGATCAATTGCTCTAAGGATTTTAGTTATTTTCATCAGAAAAACAATGGGCTTTTCAACAGAGGAGGATACATATCTAGTATTCTCATACAGTCTTTGCTGAGCTAACCTGAATTTTGAACCACCAAACTGATTCTCAATCAAGGATTTCCAATCATTCCATGTATAATGATTGTTATCTAAGAGGACAGATTCATACCACATCAAGGCTACATTGGAAAATAAAGAAATTAGCTTAGAAACAATTTCCTCATCAGGTAGTTTATAAGATCTCTTTAAATTATCAATTCTTTGGATAAAGTGTTGCCAATCAGAGGAAGAATCACCATCAAAGGTAGGATATTGGTCTAACTTAGGCCAATTTTTCTGATTACTGGGATGGTCCACTTTTTGGTTTGAATTATTCATTAGTAATAATTCCTGAAGTTTAGCCAGGTGTTCAGAAATTTCATTATTTACAGAAACAGCTGGTGCATGACCATCACAAGATTGTTTGCTAGTAGCAAAAGATTTTACAGACTCATTGTCAGTTTGTTTAATGGTTGAAATATGAGGAAGAAAGGATGAACTTTGTTCAGGTTTTTTCCCTTTATTTTTATGCAGCTTACTTGCAGAATCTCATTTAATTCATTTTTGATGGTTAAGGTTGAGAACTTTTCCTGTAGGTCAGACACATAGTTTCTTATTCTTGGAATTTCAGACATCTGGTCATTTACTTTTGCAAGAGATAGAACATTTCTGTCCTCAGAAACTGAGTGTTTGGTACTTAGTGCATGGAAGTCATTTTTTAGTTTCTTCAACTCATTTTGTAGAGATTTTATTTCATTTTTGAATGAATAATTTTCCTCAATAAGGGGTTTCAATTCACTCAATGTCTTATGCAGACTGATATTTCTATCTGAGATAGCTCTATGGTCACTTCTTATTTGTTTTTGTTGACTAAGAACAATATTCAAGGTTTCTTTGATTTTTAAATAAGCTGTATCTTGTACAGAAGAACTCACTTTACATTGCAAGTGTAAATTATTTAATCTATCATTTTCATGGATTAACACATCTCTCACATGTTTGTCTTTCACAATATTAAAATCAAGGGTATCTTTCAATATTTCCTCAGAAGTTTTTTCAATTAAGTTATAGATTTCAGGGGGAACAGAATCATTTTTAATTGCAAGAGAAGGATTAATTAAAGATGTAGAAGTTAAATGTAAAGGTTCATCAAATGACAATTTGCTAATTACATCAATAGGGCTACTAGTTACAGGAAGCTGTCTTTTAACAGGTTTAACTGTTCTTTCACCATGTTCAATAATATTACCTGCAGAAGAAGATTTATTAGAAAACATACCCAAGTGACTATCAACCAAATTACTTACCATGGCAGAGGAGGAAACTTCCCCTGGGACTGGGTTTGGGATTGTGCTTGGGCCTTCTTTCTCCTGCTTTGTTGGTAGGGATGAGGAGGTGGATGGAAATTGGGTGTTCTGGATGGGCCAGGCTGATGATGAGGAGGGTGTTGCACATTCTGTTGGTAGTGACTCATTAGATAATCCCATTTCCATTGCTCTACTTCCATAGTATTTGGATTTTGGATGGTTGAGCTGGGTGGCTGTGAAGGTTGAGCCTGAAATTGAAGCTGATTGGGAGGCAATTGAGGAGGGGCCTGGGCCTGAATCTGGTTCCTGAGTTCTTGGACCTGATCCCACAATGTGTCTACCTTTGCTTTGTACGTCATATTTTCTGTCTTCAACTCTTTTATATGACTGGATAGGTTGCTGATTTGTTGTGGCAGAGGAAGCTTTTTTATTTTGAAGCCTTTTGGAAGACCTTCTTGAGGCACTAGAGGCTTTACTTCCTTCTGTGATACTGGGGGAAGGGGGTTTGGTTTGTTTGCATTTCCTGTCATTTCCACATCCTGCAGTATGTGAATTCTTTGTGTTAGCATAAGATTTTTTATGACCAACTTTAGAAGAACTTACAGTGTCAGCATCATAGTCAATTTCTATCTCATCCACTTGCATGTTATCCATTTTTTCTGTCAAATTGTTGGACATACTAGTGGGAAGATTAATATTTTACTTTGTACTTTATAAAAAAAATAATCAAAGTTAGTCAATAATTGCTCCAAATAATATAAAAAAAAATTTTTTAATTAATTAAATTATAGAAAAAATAACTTTCGATATAAAGTAATAATTAAAAAATTAATTTTTTAAAAAATTGGATTGCAAGTTTAAATTGGGAATAACAAGTTAGTTAATTCAACCAATTAATTACCAATATTAAATATGGCAATATATTGGGACTAAGCACAATGTACTTTTAAGTCAACCAAAATTAACAATAATTAATAATAAAAAAAATTAAATTAATAATTCAATTTGTATTAATAATAATGTCAATTCTTCTAGGACTAAGAGGATTTAACACTCTATAATGGTCAACTAGGAAAAAAAAAATTTTAAAAATTGAACACTTACACTCAGTGAATCAGCAATTAAGCCACAATCACTGTTATTGCAATAAAAATATAGTAATATGAGTGAGAGGCGCAAAGGTGAACTTACTATAGTGATCGAAAAATCACTTCAAAATAATATAAAAATTAATATTATATAAACCTAAGATGTCGAACCCAAGTTCGAAACACAGTCGCGGCAAAAGTTTCGTTTTGCTAGGTGGTCCGTGCGTTTTGTCGTTTGTCGCCAGGCTTCGATCGTCGTCGTCGTTTGGAAAGGCCCCCAGTTGTCGGCCGGACTTCTAGAAGAAGGAAAGAGAGGAGGAGAAGGAGGAAAGGAGTATGGGTAATAAAAGAAATAAAATTTAATAAAATTATTTAATTTATTGAGAGAAGGCAACGATGAGTGAGCTGAGAAGAGACAACAATTTGGTTTTATAAATATTATTATTATTTAAGTAAGAGTTCTGCGCGGCAACCAATATAATTACTATCAGACTTAAAGCAACCTTTAAATTGTTATATAAAATTTTAATTAGAATTTTATTACTAATAAAAAGAATATAAACGTAATATAAAAATTGTATTTAATTTGTTGAGTGTATAATAAGTGATAAGGCTACAGGGGATTATCCAAGGCCCTTTTATAGGCAATGGGTCCTCTGAAGCGCTATTATATCAGTAAATACAATGATTAGAAAGGAATAAAACAAACATATCAAAAGAGTAAATGAAACATAACAATATAGAGAAAAACATGAAACAAATAATTAAAAGCCCAATTAAGAATCCAATTTCCCCGCCATTAATCCCCAAATCAGTAAGTGACAATAGTGAATAACTAAACAAGATTGGAAACATAGGAACTATGAGAAATATAATTCCCAACAGATGGTTCATTCTGATTAGAGGACATTTTAAGTGAAACAAAAAAAATAATTTGACGCAACAAGACAAGCAATTAATCTCAATTTAGTCCAAATTAATTTATTTGTTTTTTCTAACACAATTAAGGGTCAAAAGAAGCGTCCTTAATAATTGTTTAGTATCATATGAGAGGTATTAGTTAATATATAAATTTAAGTAATTAATTTAAATATATTATAAATCAAATTTACACTTGTGATTATAATATATGTTTTTTAATTAATTAAATATAAATTTATAATTATTAAATACATAAAAATGCGCCATTATTTGTAGAATATATTATATTATGCTCAATTTAATTGTATATAAAAATATATATAACCAATAAATTTAATGTAACATTTGTATATAATAAAATTCTTATATGATTTCATTATGCAATAAAATATTAAGTTATATTCATTAAATACAAGTCTTACCCACTCTTTAAGGTTTTATAATTTATATATCATTTACTGGACTCCTGGAATAGCCTGGCTGACACCGATGGTCCCCTCGATTACGCCTCAAGTAACGTTGCGCCGTTGATATTTCGGAAAGGCCCCCAATTGTCAAGGTTCACTTTGGGTGTAGAAGCTTTGGTACGGTGTAATATGAAAATTTTAAGGATTTATTTGACTCTCAATAATTAGGTACATATTTTCTCAATCAAGTATGATTCTTTTACTCAAAATAAGAGGTAGATTTAAATATTTATATAAGTTATAGATTAGAATTATGTCTGTTGTAAATACTAAAGATATAAAATATAAGAAATAAGTTTTTAACTGTTGTAGTTGTTGTAATAAGTGAGTTGGTAAAAGGAATGATTAAAAGACAACAAAAAGAGAGGCCTTTTATAGGCAAAGGAGAGACAAAGCACGGCAATCAAATTCTAAAAACAGTAGGAAGAGAGAGAGAAAAGAACATTCCAGAAAGAGTATTTCAAATAATAAAGTTATTCTAAAAAGAAGGCGTCAAAAAGATGTATTTACAGAGTATGTCAGCCTGTATATCTCCAGGACTGAGTAAAAAGTGCTTATAAGTTATGTTAAACACATGAACTATACATGGGAACAATAAATAAGAGTACATAAATAGTATACATAAGTAAAATTATGATAATACACAAAAAATGCCATTATAACACCTTATATACATGCATATATCCACCTTTTATAGGTCTTATGTACTTAATATTAAGTTGGAATATGTTAGGGTAATCTTAAGAACCTTAAGTATAAGGCTACATAATTTTTAAGTACACTTAAAGCTGTTATATTCATTGTTTTATGCAAAAAACAAGAAATGCGCTTTATTTCACTTAAAAGTTGACTATATGCGCTATAAAATTGATAATATCAAAATTGCGCTTTGAAAGATCAATTGGGCTCATTTAGAACTATTGATTTGGCTATTTAAATGCATAAAAATAACACTTTTCAAATTTGGTGTTTTTTATGCCAGAAATGGCTTCTGTGTACTGGCCACATACTGCCTGCTTTTTTCCTGTGTGAATAGCTTCATTTTTAGCAAAGTTAGCTTTTTCACACTATATTTACCCCACATTCTACGCCCACTGTGGGGAAACACACTAAAATAGGCGACAGGCGCTTATTTAGTGTCCTAGCTTAATTAATAGTGCATTGACCTTGTTTATGTGCACTAATTTCATTAATAACCTCATTCTTGGCATCTTATTTCATCACCACGCTTAAATTCGCCTAATTTTAGTCAAGGATTTACCCGTGCAAGCGCCTGCCAAGGACTGCATGTAGTTACCCCACATCTCACACTCTGTTTTAAGTTTTTGGGTGGTTTCTCAGTCAATTTTGGTTATTTTTGGATGGGAATTTCACGTAATATAATGTCAGGATTAGCCCCTCAATTTCTACAGTAAATATCCCTTATTATTAAGCTATTATTAACCTTAAAAAGTCCCCTTTAGTCTTTTATATTATTGTTTTATACGCATATACTCTCTTTTTGTCTTTTTCTTTAATTTTGATGGATTTCCCTTATTATTACAGTATTTTGACGGTTGTTACTTGTCTAATTATGTCATGGGTCACTAGGGATGTTGATGGGCAGGTCTATTAGTTGTTTTGAGGCGTCATTAACTGTGTATTGGATGGTATATCAAGGGATTTATTGGGGAACTCAGTGTGTATAAAAGAAGGAGGTTTTTGGGTCTTGTTTCTACATTCTTTATCATTACAATTTAACCAATATAACCAAATAAATTACAATACATATCAATTAGTACTTTTGTAAGACTTTTGAATAGTATCTGAATTATAAAATCTATTTTTCTACCAACCACAAAGATTGTAAGCCATATATAAGAATAGTGAGAATTATATTACTGAGACCTTTATATTTGATTATATTTTACAACTTAGTGGATTAGTACTACAGTATTCATACAGGACCATTTAAATCTTCAAGACATCTGACCATTAAAGCTAGTTCACGTCTTTGTACCTGACCTTAGCCTGACAATTGGGGACCTTTCCTCAAGAATTCTGTTATAATCCAGTAAGTGAAATTTTCAAAGAAGGTACACGTAAATAATATCCCTATAGAAATATTTGGATAATTACAACAGGTTGGGGTCACTTATATAGTGATTTCAGAAAAAGAAGCCCTGTTATATAATAAAATTGTGATATTGAATCAACAATTTTACCACTAATTTAACATATAATTGTTCTTAGTGGGAGTCTGTCAATAGACCAATTAAATTTGTGATCTTTGCAGATGATAACCAATTAAACTGATTAATTGTTTTCTTTTTACAGGACTCTTAATCCCTTTTTTATTGGTTTGTAAAATTCATTTAATATTTGGAAAGAATCTTACTAACAAATTTTCTTTTTTAAATATAAATACACGGCTACATATTGTAGACCAGTTAAATCAAGTGACCACATAAAAGCATATTTGACTTTTGGCACTTAAAGATTCACTTCATACCAATAAGTAAGCAATAAAATTGTCTTCAGTGGTATTAATAAATACTGATTAAACTCCTTTTGGAAGTTTTTCATATCTAAACTTTCATTTCTTTAAAATTCCATTTAAAAATGTGTGACAACAATGACATTGTAAGTAATAAGGCAAAACCTTATAACTTAAGAACTAGAGCTGAAAGACCTGTTACAGAACATCCAAATGGAGGGTCAAGAATCACTAGTAACAATAAACAACACCCCACCAATGTCCATGGAGGAAAAGGAAAAGCTCTTAAAACAAATGTCAATAAAGAAGTCCAAAAACACCCGACAAGAGCAAATTCACTCCCTCTCAACCCTACTGAATACACTAACAATAAGAGTAAAAAATATGTTAGACCGGATCAACATTCTGGAGAAAAGGGCGGCACAGGGCTTTATAGAAGTCAACCAGGCTCTAGTGGATATAAGGTCTCATCAACAACCAGTGGCACCAAATACCACAGCAACACCTCCAGTCCCAGAAGAGGACCAAAAGATAACTGTAAGCAAATGGAAGTGGGATTGGTATGCCCAAAACTACAACAATCCTCCTCAACAGGGATCCAGCAGTCACCCTTACAGGTGAAAGCCAAGGAGAGGCAGGGGAAATGGAATAAGACCGTGGTAAGTCATCCATCTTCTCAAGATCAATTATATAATCCTAACAATGAATTACTTATAGGTAATGAAATTGATAGAGAGTTATTGGATATAATTGATAAGGATTTAAAAAATTATTCATTTGAAAATAACATGTTAGACTTGTCTTTAAATGAGGACAATGTACATAGTTTTATTGACCACCAGGAAAATACTATTGATATAAAAATGGAATCAAATGAATTAAATCTTGACCCTGATGATGAGTCTTCTGAAATGGACACAGACAAAATTGAATATTTTCTAAAAGAAAATCCAATGGAATCAAAAATAATTAGTAAATTATTATTAAGAATTGAAAAATTGGAAGAATTCTCTAGAGAGTCCAACAATAATACGGAAAGTGTATTATTAAACATCACACAATCATTGAGTACAACAGCCAATAAGTTAAAAATTATTGAGAATTCAAATAATGAATTGATCAATGAAAACAAAAGATTAAATTCTGAGATTAAAAATTTAGAAATTAAATTAGAACATTCTCAGAATATTATGGCCACCATAGAGGGATGTGTAAAATTGTCTTTTTCAAATGTAAATGATACCTTAACTCATGTACCTGTGATAAAAGATAGGTTACAAAGAGTAGAAATTGAAGTAGCTAACATTTTGAAAAATACTGAAACAATAAAAGATAATACCTCTTATGTAGAAAGAGTACCAGTTTTTATGAAACACTCTGATGATAAACCAATGATGGAACATGAACATAGTGTCATGGGCTCTGAGAATATAAAATCAGTAAAAGATGAAATAAATGATCATCTTTCTAAAGTAAGTGAATTACTCAATATTCTCCAGGTTAGGGAAGCAAAAACTAGCCAAAAGAACTGGCCTAAGTTAGATCAGTACCCTTCTTTTGACGGGGATTCAAAATCTGATTGGCAACAATTCATACAAAGAATTGATAACTTAAAATTTTCATACAAATTACCTGATGAAGAAATTACTTCAAAGTTAATATCTTTATTTACAGATGTGGCCTTATTATGGTTTGAATCTGTATTGAGTGAGGGAATTAATTACTCCTGGAATGAATGGAAGGGACTAATTGAAAGGCAATTTGGTGGCCCAAAATTTAGAATCACTCAACAAAGATTGTATGAAAAGGCCAGATATAATCCAAATGCTGGAGATAAACCTATGGTATTTTTAATGAATTTAATAAAAATCATGAAAGCCATGGATCCAAAAATGGATTATGAAGAGTGGAAAGAAAAGATAATATACAAGTTACCTATATCAGTTAGAGACATTATTGTAGCTAGAACTGAAACTATCAGAGATACCTCTGGATTCATTAATATATGCAATGAGATATTATTAAACCACAAGTATGAAACCAAGTATAGTAATTACAGACAAAGTGTTGACGTGGTAAAACCTACTACAAGTAAGTTACCAGTGGAAAAGAAAAAACCTTCAGCTCCCCTTGTCCCTAAGAGAGAAGAAAATAACACTTGTTACAAATGTAATAAACCTTGGGTTAAGGGTCACACGTGTAAGAAGAGAATAAATGTTATTGAAACCTCACAGAATTCTGAACCTAGTAATCATGAAGATGAGAATGTGGAATCTAGTGAGGATTGCAAAAGTAACATATCTTACAGTGATGATGAAAATGAGATATTTGTATTAGAACAGGATATAATGTTCCTGAATGATGCTATACCTCATACAGACACATCTTTAACTTCCATAGAGGAAGCTGAAATAATTAAAGATGTATCTCATGATACTTACAAAATAACACCTATCAGAGCACATATTATCATATGTGGAAAAGAAATGAATGCCATTCTTGACACTGGGGCTGCAGGTAGTGTAGTTTCAATTAATACATTAATGAAACTTGATAGTAAGTACCATGAAAAACTAGAACCTGTTCAGACAAAGAACTGGAGGGGTTTTGGTTCAGTATTAAATCCAATTGGCAAATACAAAACTGCTGTATTCTTTAAATATAATAATGGATATGTTAGAGCAGTTTGTGAATTTGTAGTAATGGATAATAATAATTGTAGTGATTGGTTTATTATTGGTAATGATTTATTGACAAAATTTGGCATTAAACTAGATCCTACAAACAGTTGTTTCACCATAGGCGTGAATGGTAAAAGAAAATTCAAAATATGTTCTGAAAATTCAGTATATGCCATTTCTCCTAGAGAAGAACAACGGCAAGGTAGAAGAACCACCAATGAAGTGGTTGAATTGAAAAATGAAATCCAAAAGGCCTCTTTCAGTCCTCAACTCTCAAAAATTGAAGAAGAAGATATTTTGAGATTGATTAAATCATATCCTATGGCATTTGCTCATGGTTCAAATGAACTAGGATTGGTCAAAGACCATGAGATGAAAATCTCTCTAAGCTGTGATTTGGATAATATTCCTGGAAGCCTAAAGGAGAAAACTTACCCAGCATCTCCTGAAAAAAGGAAAGATATTGAAGACAATATAAAATTGTTGTTGGAAATGGGTATTGTTGAAAAAGTGGACACAACACCTAAGTATTGTGTAATTTCACCAGTATTAATCTCTTATGAAAAAGATAAGGCAAGATTATGTGGTGATTATAGAGCTCTGAATACATACACAGTAGATGATATTTACCTCTACCAAGGATAGCTTCTATCCATGCTACCTTACAAGGAGCAAAATATATTTCCTGTCTGGATGGGAACAAGGGTAACCACCAAATTCCTGTGGAAAGAAATTCTCAAAATTACTTATTAATAACCACACATATGGGTATATATAAGTATGTGAGAATGCCATTTGGCCCAAAGAATGCGCCTTCAGTCTTCCAAAAATTGATGGATAGTGTTTTTCATCAGGAAATGGTTGAAGGATGGCTATTGGTCTATATTGATGACATCATAGTGTTTTCAAAAACATATGATGAACATTTAAATCACCTGAAAAGAGTCTTTCAAAAAATGGATGAAATTAATATGACTATTGCATTAAAGAAATGTAAGTTTGGATTTCAATCCTTGAAAGTACTTGGACATGTTGTATCTGGATTACAAATTTGTGTTGACCAGAATAAGGTGGCAGCAATTAAAAACATTGAGATACCTAAAAATGTAAAAGAGGTTCAAAGTTTTTTGGGTATGTGTGGATATTATAGACAATATATTAAAAATTACCAATCCATTGCAGCCCCTTTAACAACATTAATCAGGAAGAATGAGGCTTTCATTTGGAATAATGAAAGACAACACACCTTTAATAAATTAAAGGAATGTTTAATGTCAGCTCCAATATTGGGACTGCCAGATTTCACCCTACCTTTTATCTTGTACACTGATGCAAGCTTCATAGGTTTAGGTGCTGCTTTACAGCAGAAACAGATAATAAATGGAAAATTATCTGAAGTAGTTATCTGTTATATATCCAGAACCTTAAGAAAAACAGAATTAAGGTATGGTGCCACACAGCTAGAATGTTTAGCCGTGGTGTGGGCTTTGGAGAAACTTCATTACTATCTGGAAGACCAGAAGTTTGAACTTATAACAGATTTCAGTGCAGTAAAATCATTACTAAACATGAAAACACCTAATAGGCACATGTTTAGATGGCAACTAGCTGTACAAGAGTACAGAGGAAGAATGACAATCACTCACAGAGCAGGAAAATTGCATTCTAATGTGGATTTATTATCTAGAAGTCCTTTGCCAAATGATGCTGACAACCCAGCTTATGTACCTGAAAATGAGGTTATACATATATTTGGGATTTATATAGTGGATTTAGAAGAAGAGTTAATGCAAACTATATTGGAAAATTATTCATCTGATAAAGATTTGTCTAAACTATCTACCATTCTTAATGATCCAACAAATGCCTCCATGAGTGCATTAATTAAAACCTTGCCTCCAAAGTATAAAAATGCGTTGGAAAAAGGTAAACTATCAATTGAAGATGGATATATATATTACAGGAAAAAGTTAAGTAATGTAATAGTAATACCACCTTCTATGAAAGAGTTAATGTTGAGTACTTTTCATGATGACATCTTAGCTGGTCATTTTGACTTTAACAAAACATTAACCAGAGTTAAAAATACAGCCTGGTGGATAAACATGAAAGAGGATGTACAAAAATACATTGAAACATGTGACTCTTGTCAGAAATATAAAAGATTAACTGGGAAGAGAGCTGGGTTGTTACAACAAATAGAGCAGCCAAAAGCTCCATGGGAAATTATAAACATGGATTTTGTAACTGGCTTGCCATTAGCAGGAAAAGAAAGTTTCAATTCTTGCTGGGTAATAGTGGATAGATTAACAAAAATGTGTAAATTTATCCCTACCCATAAAGAGGTATCTGCAAAAGACTTGGCATTACTATGGTGGACTCAGATGATGAATACTGCTGGGTTCCCCAAAGCCATAATCTCTGACAGAGATCCTAAATTTACTTCAGAGTTCTGGACATCTTTGATGGAAGTATCAGGTTGTCAATTGAAATTGTCTACAGCACACCATCCACAAACTGATGGGCTGGCTGAGAGAATGATACAAACTCTAGAAGCCATGATCAGAAGAGATTGTGCCTTTGGATTAGAATACAAAGACAATGAGAAATTCACACATGACTGGGTAACATTAATTCCTGGCCTTGAATTTGCTCATAACAGCACAACTCATTCTGTAACAGAGAAGAAACCATTTGAACTCTGGCTGGGATAGGTACCAAATACCCCAGTAAATCATTTAAATAAATTACCAAGGTTAGATATACACCCTGGTACTAAATCCTTTATTCATATGCAACAAATGTGTAGAAAGCATGCAGAAGAATGCATCCAAAAAGCATTTGAATATGAAAAGAAAAGATGTGACAAATCTCATAAAGAATTTGAATTCAAAAAGGGAGATGAAGTCCTCATATCAACACTACATTTTAACTTACAAGGTAATGTTAAATTAAAGGATCCCTTTGTAGGACCTTTTGTAGTAAGTAAAATGGTTGGGAATAATGCAGTGGAAGTCATATTATATGCTCCATATGATAGGAAACATCCAGTTTTCCCTATCTCATTATTGAAACCTTACCATGCAAATGATCCTGACTTATTTCCAAAAAGAAGGGGATGGCCTAAAAAGCAACCTGAAGAAATTGTGGAAAAAGCAGAGATTGAAAAAATACTCAAGAAAAGAATCCTTACTAAAGAAAAAGGAACTGAGTATTTACTAAGATTTAAAGGGAAATCAAATGAATTTGATAAATGGATACCTGAAAAAGAAATTTCTAATTTATCCACCCTTGTTAAAAAATTTAAACAGAAATAAACTTCTGTTCAACCAGCTGAGGGGTTAAAAAACCAGTACTCATAATATTTTATTATGTTTTATTTCTTTAAAGTATAATCTTTAATGCTACAGAATTAATCTGAATACCTGAAAGTTACAAATAAATTAATAAAATGTATAACTTATCATTTTTTTTATTGTTTTTTTGGGTGGGCTAGTGTCAGCCTGTAAATCCCCAGGACTGAGTAAAAAGTGCTTATAAGTTAAGTTAAACACATGAACTATACATGGGAACAATAAATGAGAGTACACAAACAGTATACATAAGTAAAATTATGATAATACACAAAAAATGCCATTATAACACCTTATATACACGCATATATCCACCTTTTATAGGTCTTATGTACTTAATATTAAGTTGGAATATGTTAGGGTAATCTTAAGAACCTTAAGTATAAGGCTACATAATTTTTAAGTACACTTAAAGCTGTTATATTTATTGTTTTATGCAAAAAACAAGAAATGCGCTTTATTTCACTTAAAAGTTGACTATATGCGCTATAAAATTGAGAATATCAAAATTGCGCTTTGACAGATTAATTGGGCTCATTTAGAACTATTGATTTGGCTATTTAAATGCATAAAAATAACACTTTTCAAATTTGGTGTTTTTTATACCAGAAATGGCTTCTGTGTACTGGCCACATACTGCCTGCTTTTTTCCCGTGTGAATAGCTTCATTTTTAGCAAAGCTAGCTTTTTCAAACTATAATTACCCCACATTCTACGCCCACTGTGGCGAAACACACTAAAATAGGCGACAGGCGCTTATTTAGTGTCCTAGCTTAATTAATAGTGCATTGACTTTGTTTATGTGCACTAATTTCATTAATAACCTCATTCTTGGCATCTTATTTCATCACCACGCTTAAATTCGCCTAATTTTAGTCAAGGATTTACCCGTGCAAGCGCCTGCCAAGGACTGCATGTAGTTACCCCACATCTCACGCTCTTTTTTAAGTTTTTGGGTGGTTTCTCAGTCAATTTTGGTTATTTTTGGATGGGAATTTCACGTAGTATAATGTCAGGATTAGCCCCTCAATTTCTACAGTAAATATCCCTTATTATTAAGCTATTATTAACCTTAAAAAGTCTCCTTTAGTCTTTTATATTATTGTTTTATATGCATATACTCTCTTTTTGTCTTTTTCTTTAATTTTGATGGATTTCCCTTATTATTACAGTATTTTGACGGTTGTTACTTGTCTAATTATGTCATGGGTCACTAGGGATGTTGATGGGTAGGTCTATTAGTTTTTTTGAGGCGTCATTAACTGTGTATTGGATGGTATATCAAGGGATTTATTGCGGAAATCAGTGTGTATAAAAGGAGGAGGTTTTTGGGTCTTGTTTCTACATTCTTTATCATTACAATTTAACCAATATAACCAAATAAATTACAATACATATCAATTAGTACTTTTATAAGACTTTTGAATAGTATCTGAATTATAAAATCTATTTTTCTATCAACTAAAAAGATTGTAAGCCATATATAAGAATAGTGAGAATTATATTACTGAGACCTTTATATTTGATTATATTTTACAACTTAGTGGATTAGTACTACAGTATTCATACAGGACCATTTAAATCTTCTAGACAATTTACCATTCAAGCTAGTTCACGTCTTTGTACCTGACCTTAGCCTGACAGAGTATGTCAGAAATACATCAATATATTTAATATTTACTGTAAAAGTCAATCCTAAATAAGAAATTTGATTTTTTTGTATATATTTAATATTATTTGAATATTTAAATCTTATTTTATCTTTATATTTATTTTTTAATATAAAATTTTATTTTTTCCAACCTGTCAAATCAGCACGGTGTTAGAGAAAAGTATAAGGGACAAAATTATATTTTTAATTTTAATTATTTATTTAATTAATTAATTTTTTAATTTTAACATTCTGTAATTAGTTAATTTATTATAATTAATTTTAATGTAACTAAATTATAATTAAATAATAATTAAAAATGATAAGGTGCGGCTTTATCCAGTAAATAATTAATTATTTCACTGGGTAAGTCTAGTAGCCTGGCTGACAAAAGTAGTATATTTAAAATATGTTTAAGTGAGTTTATAATAAGTAATGAGCTACCAGAGAGATTTTTAAACACCTTTTATAGGCAAGAGGATCTTCTGGAGCGTTCCAATAGTAAGTACAAAAAGGTAAAATAATATGAAAGAAATAATTAAAAATTTTAATCAAAAACAATAAAAATAAACCCGTGATTAAACAATTATCTTTCACATCAGAAATTCCTAAAAAAGAATAGAACTAATATAGCAAATAACTACGTGAGCATGGAAAATGAGAACTATGAGAAAGAATTCTAAAGAGGGAATAAAAATAGCTAAAAAAGTATAATTAAAATAAAAGGAATTATTTTTACGCTTTTAAATAATCATCATTCAGTATAAGTAAAGGTAATTTAATTATTTTAACTATTCCAAGTAATTTAATGATTAAATTAATTGAAACAATTAATTAATTTAATAAAGAAACTTATTTAACATGAGAAATTAAATTTAATCATATTAAATAAAATTTTTTAATTCATTTAGTAATTTTAGTGACACAATTAAGGGTCAAGGAAGCACCAAATATTTATGGATATTATTATATGATAAGTTGTACTTAGTTTATATAAATGTTATTATTAAAATTTTAATTTCAGTGTAAGTTAAATTTACACTTATAATATAATTTTAAATAATTTATTTATACATACAAATTATGCCATGATATTATAGAATATTATATTTGTTTATGTAATAAAATTTATTTAATAATAAAATTAAGTATAATAATTATTTTATTTATTCATAAAATATTTATAATTTTATTTTAATAATTTTTTGTAATTACATAATGTTATTCCTCTATATGATTACAGTAATTTATTGTATAAGTTGCTGGACTCCTGAGATAGCCTGGCTGACACCTATCTCCTATTTCCCACAAACAGGCCTGAATTAGGTTCAGTGGTTGCTTAGATTTTGACCTTTGAAGTTGAACCTTTTTTTCCAAATTTCACATATCTTATTTCATGTTTTTATATTGCATAATTAGAGAATAATAATTTTGAAACTCTTATCTGATGATTATCTAGGCTTTTCTCTCCCTCCTTTTTGACTTTTAATCATCACTTTTCAAGTTTTTGAGCAAATTTGAGAAGTAGAGTCAGTATTAGGGTTAGTTTTATTTGAATCTACTGTCCTTTTAGCTGAAGATACTTCTGAAGCCTATATTTCATGTCCAGTAAACCAATTTGAATTTGGTTCAGTGGTTGATGTGATATTGACTTTTAAAGGTGAGCCTATTTTTTTTAAAATTTCACTTTTATTTATTTCAGAATGCATATCATAACGTTTATATTATGCATTTATCCTTCCTGATTCCTATGATTATCTAGGCTTTTATCTCCCTCTTTTTTGAATTTTCATCATCAGTTTTCAAGTTTCTGTGAAATTTTGAAAATCAGAGTCAGTGTTAGGGTTAGGTTTGTTTGAATCTACTGTCCTGTTAGCTGAAGATACTGCTGAAGCCTATCTTTCATTTCCAGAAAACTGACTAGAATTTGGTTCAGTGGTTGCTGAGATATTGGCCTTTAAAGTTGAGCCTTTTTTCCCAATTTCACATTTATTTATTTCATAATGCATCACAAAACATTTATATCAGGCATTTATTCTTCCAGATTCCTCAAACTACCTTTCTCTTTACTTATTTTTCTGCCCTTACATCAAGTTGTGTTTTTTTCTTTTTCTTACCATTTTCATATGTCTAATCCTTCACTCATTTTTGCTTCTCTTATCAGATCAGTCAAAAGTTAGTCCAATGAATCAACAAGGTAAAAAAAGAAGGTAAAATTAATAAATTTACAAACCTTTAGGAAGATAAAAAAAGTTTGGGGATTTGTAAAAGTCATTGAATATTTTTTATTCTTTTATAAATTTTTAATAAATAAATCTGATATTTCAATTTACTTAACTAAAGTAATGAGCCAACAACCTTGTGTTATATAAATGGTAATCATGATAAGATTAAATTGTTTCATGGGGTTCATCTTGCCTATACCTGTGGAAAGTCCAAAACTTAGCTTCTAGACTTGGCCCACATTTTGGAAGGAAGAATTGTCATTACTTTAAAACTCGTAAATTTGATTTATCTTATTTATTTATTTATTTATTAATTTATTGAATTATATTAAATTTTGGTAATTTTCACCTCTTACTTCAATAAAATCCAGGGGAGGGTATTGCCAAATTTTCAAATCTGACATGTGAAATTGATGACTTAGAAAAATTTTTGTGATTCCCACCCCTTGCTTCAATAAAATTCAAGGGAGGGTATTGCCAAATTTTTCAAACAGATGTAGAGTTTTGTTGAATTAGCTTTATTTAGAAATTCAAATTGGTGCTGAGGTGATAAACTTATGTTGGTGATGAGGTGTTTTGCACAGGTGTCAGTATTATTTTACCATCTGAAATTCCAAAAGTGTGATATTTTAGAGTCCAGTAAAGAAAAATGGTGTTATCAGCATCTCATGATATAACTATTTTTGACAAGATTAAAAGTAACTATTAAATCAGGAACCAAAAAGAATATACATTTTCTGAAGGAGAAGATACATGACATTGAGCTTTTTGGAAACAGTAGTAATTCCATTCTCCAAATCATAATCATCAATACCAAAGCCAGTGGAAGTGGAAGCTAAATGAGGCTTTTTATATTTTGATTGATAGCTTTTGAACCTCTCCTTCATTTACTTAAGATTGATGTCAATTCTCCTTTTTGTTTCCTTTTTTACTTCATTTTACATCAACAAAAAGCAATTGAACTTTGATGAAGATGGACATCTGATTTGGGGAGGTTGAAAACATAAAAAAAAAGAAGGAAAAAAACATGCCTGGTTAAAATTTCACAATAAAATGTTTCAAATCTCAGTGAGGGGTGTGTGCCAAGGATTGATGATAGAATTGAGGTTTGAGTGTCACATGTGACAGGGATGGGGTGGGCAAGGAAGCAATGATGTGGCCAACATGTGGCTGTGAAAAAATAAATTGGGAAAAAAGTGATGATGTGAGGTCATAACTGACACCCCCTGTCAGCCAGGCTACTAGACTTACCCAGTAAAATAATTGATTATCTTACTGAGGTGAAGCCATGCCTTTTAAATCATTATTAATAATTAATTATTTATTAACTACTTATGTATTACTTACAACTAACTAGCTAAGTACACTAAGTAATGTAGATAATTAATAAAAATAAGTACTTGTCCCATATATATTTTTACTCCCAAACACCGTGCTCAATAATACAGATGAGATGGGAATAAAATTAGTATTAAAAAATTTAAAATTATTAAAAGAAAAATAATTTTGCAAATTCCTTTATTTAGATTTTATTGATTCAATATTTCAAATCAAATGTTCTTGCACTAAAATGTGATGGACCAAAGGGTTCAGAGTTTTATTTCAAATAAAATAAATACTTTTATTTACACACTATTTAGTCTTACTCTTATTATTTCACATACTCTCTTTATTTAAGTTTTTTCCTCTCACACTCTTGTACTAGGAAATGTAAATTCTGTGTTCTATTTTCTCACATATTGCCTATAAAAGGCCCTTCCTTTTTGTCCTTTTGATTCATTCCTTATTTTACTACCAATTTTTATAACATATCAATTAAAAACAAATTTATTACTATTATTTATACACATTAGTAGTTACATTATTGTAATTCTAAAAATATAAATTATAATAATATTTAAAACCACCTCTTATAATTTGAGTTAAACAATCAAATAGATTAAGAAATACATACTTTGCTTTTGAGAGTCCATTAAACCACTTAGAAACCTCGTATAACCTCTGAATAAAACTTCTAGACCAAGAGACCCCTTGACACCCCCTTTTTGAAATAAGTGACTTTTTTTGGCAAAATTTAAGTGCTTCTTTGCTTTGAAATCTGCACTTAACTTAAGTGCAGATTTACCAGAAATGACACCCCCTCATATAGCAACATCAAAAAAAAAAAAAAAGTCCTCCCCTAAACCTGCACTTTTAAAAATAAAAATTAAAAAACTTTTCATGTTCCTAGAAATTTTTTGTCACCCTCTCTTCTAGCATCTTGATTATTATTATTATTATTATTATTATTGGGACAGGAGAGTATTTTGTAAGAAATAAAAATGAAAATGATGTGATAGATACACATCAGCACTTAAAATTTTGCAAAAAAAAAAAAGTCACTTATTTCAAAAATGGGTGTCAGTTATGACCTCACATCAGCACTTTTTTCATGATTTTATTTTTATTTTTCATTTTTCCACAACATACATGTTGGTCACATCATCCCTTCCTTTCCCACCCTGTCCATGTCACATGTGACACCCATGCCTTCAACTTCTCATCCATCAATCCTTGGTACACACCCCTCACTGAGATTTGAAACATTTTATTGCAACATTTTAACCAAGTATGTTTTTTTCCTTGTTTTTTATTTTTATTTTTATTTTTTTTATGTTGTCAACCTCTTCATTTCTTTTCTTTGTAACATACCAGTTTCATAATGCTTCCCTGAAAATCCAACACTCAAAAGGCAAGTCAAAAAAAATGCTTCATCACAAAGGTCTTCCCATAATACAGGCCCCTCATGTAGAAGTTTTAGCACAGAGGAAAGCTAAACACAGTTCAATCGGCAACTGTGCACCTTAAAACAACAATTAACTACAACAAAGTGTGTGCTAAAACTGAACAAAAGACTCTATTCTCCCCACATGGTGCACTGACTGTCAGAAGCAGCCAAAGGGGAAGTAGGGGACAGGAAGAAGCAATGGAGGGAGCAAAGAGAATAGAAAAAAAAAGGATTTATTGCAAGAATAAAACATACATAGGGGGAAAAAATCCTGAACTAGACATCAAGTTCAGTTTTTTGGTCACAGGGTACACTTCTGGGTCTGTTTAATGGACTAACCTTGTTTTGACACATTCAAAGTGACCCTGGTTGTGCTCAGATTTTTTTTTTCTGACATTGGAATCTCTCCTCCTCGAGCCTTTTCCCCCACTTGTCTCATCCACAGTAAATTTTTAACCTCATATCTGCCTTTCCTGCCCATCTCACTCAACCTCTCACACCCTCTTATACACTCCTTGTTTACTTTTTCTTGCTTCCTCCCATTTCTGATTTCTATTCAAATGCTGGTATCCCTCTCAGTATCCATCACTGCTCAACTTACAATTGTCCATCACACTTTTAAATATGTGTTCTAGAAAGTAGTCTACTTGATGGTAGTCAGCAAGTGGAGTGGATGATGCATGTTACCCCTATTACCTTCATTTTAGATGAAAGCTATGGCACCTCTTTATTCTTTCCACTTCTTTCATGTAACCTTTGAAACCCCTATTTCATCCTTCTCAACACCACCCTCTCTTGATCAATTCCACCACCACCTCTCTCTCTTCTCTCAAATCCAGCTCCGCCTCCCCCTCTTCTTGCTCTCCACCACAACTACTACCACATCCACCTTCACCTCCTATTTCTCAAAAGCTCCACCACTACATGCTCAACACCACCACCTCTCTCTCACAGCCAGTTACCTTACAATCAGAAGGAAAAAATCATGAACTTGGTCTCTAGTTGTTGTTTTTTGAACCCATTCAAGCCCTGGTTGTCATTCTTTTCAATAAATTGGAGTGACCTTGATAAAGGCCAGTCCTCCCTTTCATTTTCAATTAAAATGAGCATCAAATTTCTTATTTAAAAACCTTTTTATTTATTTTCTTTATCATTACAGCTACATTGAAGATGGTTGGTGCAGGTTTCAACAGGTTTACCCAACTTACCCAGAATTTTCCCTCATTATTTCATCCTGCTATCCTGTTGCCCAGCAAAATTTCTGGGTATGTAAAGCAAAATTTAGAAAAATATGCATGAACCCTTTTCAATCTAGCTGTAAATTTTACTTTATTAGTAATTATCTTTCCCTCTATCTCATTTAATGTAAGCAATTATAACTTTATCTTTCCACTCAGCAACTTTCCTCTTGCTTATCCCTTCTTCACCTCACCTCTTCCTCATATTAAGCAACCTTTTAATCTTACTGACTTTACAAAACACCCTGGTACCTCTTGCTCACAAGCCCACCCAACATCTCCCAATTTTACTACACTCAAATAAACACCCCCACTACCTTTCTCCGCTTGTAAACTAGACCACACAACTTTACTGTACTTGAAAAAAACCTAAACCACCTCCCTCCTCTTCCTCACAGGCCCACCCAATCCCTTCTAAGTTTACTATACTCAAAGAAGACCCCAAAACCTTCACACCATCTTACTGCACTTTCAAATCACTCCCACTACCTGGCTTTACCTTCCTTCTCCCAAAGAATAAAATAAGATCACCCTCACCCACCTTTTTGTACTAGCAAAACACCCAAATCATCTACCTTCACTTTCTAAAAAGTCCACTCAATCCTTCCCAATGTTCTTACACTTAAAAAAACACCTCCACCACCTTTCTTTACTAGTAAAATAGCCCACACCACCCCATAAAACCTCCTAGCTCTTTCAAACCACCCCACAATGCACTTCTCCACCTTACTGCACCTAAAAAAAACCCCTAGTGCTCTAAAACTCCTTCCATCATTTAAAAATTGCCCCAGTTTCTCCTCCCACAAGACACTACACCCAATCATTTCTTCCTCCTCTTGAGAGTCACATGGCTCAATAATTTCTCTCTTTTCCCTCAACATTCACCTCTATTTCACCATGCCTCTAACTAAAAAGAATAAAAAATTAATCAGTCCATATAAAGAGAAATAACAATTAACCAACAAAACATTGGATAAAAAAATTCATTACCTAATAAAAGAAAATGATGATCTATTTAATAAAGAAGAAATATATGTAAGAATAATCTCAAAAAAATGAAAAAAATATGCTGATCATTTAAAATAGGTAAAAATGTAGTGAGAAGAGCTAAAAGGTGTGCTGAGAAAGGGGGAGAATATTGAAATGGGCCTGGACAGGGTGAGTACTGGAATCACACACAGGATAACAACCAGAAATAAAGAAAACAACTAGATGTCTACTTGACTAGTTTTCCTTCCTGTGACAACAGGTATGAGTATCTATCTTTTATTTAATGCAACTTTATCTCCACATAAAGATTCCACAAAAACCACACATTGAGCACTGAATATACTGGTTTGCACAAGGCACAATCAAATTTTGTTTAATTTGAATATGAATTGAGTATTTGACACTTTCTAGTAGGTACAGAGTTTTATTTGGTGGAGAGATTTCTTGCACAAATTTTTTTGAGCTGAGATATAAGTATATTAATTTATACATTTAAGTTCATTTATATTAATTTTGTTTGGAAAATTTTGAAACTGACAATAATCTCTACCTATTCAAATCTTTAAATTTGAGCTGATGGAGAAAGTAATGTAAGAAATAAAAAACAAGACAAGAACATATAGTATATCACAATAAGAAAGTTATCAAATAAAAAAGATGTAAACAAAAACTCATGAGAAAAAAGTCAAAAGAAAGATAGAAAAACACTCAAAAAAAATTGTGGATGAAGAAGAATTAAAAGGGGGCAGAAGGAGTAAGCAAGCAAGATTTTAATTCCAAGCAAAAAAAAGAAAAAAAAGAAAAAGAAAAGCCTCTGAAATAGCCACTCTTAGATTCATGCTCTTTTCTCAAAAAGTGAAATTCTGTCAGCCTGTATATCCCCAGGACTGAGTAAAAAGTGCTTATAAGTTAAGTTAAACACATGAACTATACATGGGAACAATAAATGAGAGTACACAAACAGTATACATAAGTAAAATTATGATAATACACAAAAAATGCCATTATAACACCTTATATACACGCATATATCCACCTTTTATAGGTCTTATGTACTTAATATTAAGTTGGAATATGTTAGGGTAATCTTAAGAACCTTAAGTATAAGGCTACATAATTTTTAAGTACACTTAAAGCTGTTATATTCATTGTTTTACGCAAAAAACAAGAAATGTGCTTTATTTCACTTAAAAGTTGACTATATGCGCTATAAAATTGAGAATATCAAAAATGCGCTTTGACAGATCAATTGAGCTCATTTAGGACTATTGATTTGGCTATTTAAAAAAATAAAAATAACACTTTTCAAATTTGGTGTTTTTTATGCCAGAAATGGCTTCTGTGTACTGGCCACATACTACCTGCTTTTTTCCCATGTGAATAGCTTCATTTTTAGCAAAGTTAGCTTTTTCACACTATAATTACCCCACATTCTACGCCCACTGTGGGGAAACACACTAAAATAGGCAACAGGCGCTTATTTAGTGTCCTAGCTTAATTAATAGTGCATTGACCTTGTTTATATGCACTAATTTCATTAATAACCTCATTCTTGGCATCTTATTTCATCACCACGTATAAAATTTGCCTAATTTTAGTCAAGGATTTACCTGTGCAAGCGCCTGCCAAGGACTGCATGTAGTTACCCCACATCTCACGCTCTGTTTTAAGTTTTTTGGTGGTTTCTCAGTCAATTTTGGTTATTTTTGGATGGGAATTTCACGTAGTATAATGTCAGGATTAGCCCCTCCATTTCTACAGTAAATCCCCCTTATTCTTAAGCTATTATTAACCTTAAAAAGTCTCCTTTAGTATTTTATATTATTGTTTTATATGCATATACTCTCTTTTTGTCTTTTTCTTTAATTTTGATGGATTTCCCTTATTATTACAGGATTTTGGCAGTTTTTACTTTTCTAATTATGTCATGGATCACTATGGATGTTGATGGGCAGGTCTATTAGTGGATTTGAGGCGTCTTTAACTGTGTATTAGATGGTATATCAAGGGATTTATTGGGGAACTCAGTGTGTATAAAAGGAGGAGGTTTTTGGGTCTTGTTTCTACATTCCTTATCATTACAATTTACACCATATAACCAAATAAATTACAATACACTTCAATTAGTACTTTTATAAGACTTTTGAGTAGTATCTGAATTATTATAATCTATTTTTCTACCAACTAAAAAGATTGTAAGCCACATATAAAAATAGTGAGAATTATATTACTGAGACCTTTTTTCTGAATTATATTTTATTATTTGTTGGATTTATACTACAGTATTCATATAGGACCATTTTAAATCTTCTAGAAAAAGACTTTTCAATCTATTTCTCGTCCTTGTACTTGATCTTAGCCTGACAATTGGGGGCCTTTCCTCAAGAATTCTGTTATAATCCAGTAAGTTAAATTTTCAAAAGAAGGTGCACGTAAATAATACCCCTATAGAAATATTTGGATAATTACAACAGGTTGGGGTCACTTATATAGTGATTTCAGGAAAAGAAGCCCTGTTATATAATAAAATTGTGATATTTAATCAACAATTTTACCACTAATTTAACATAAAATTGTTATTAGTGGGAGTCTGTCAATAGACCAATTAAATTTGTGATCTTTGCAGATAATAAACCAAATAAACTGATTAATTGTTTTCTTTTAACAGGACTCTTAATCATTTCTTTTTATTGGTTTGTAATATTCATTAAATATTTATAGAGAATCTTACTGACAGTTGTTTTCTTTTAAATATAAAAACACGGCTACATATTGTAGACCAGTTAAATCAAGTGACCACATAAAAAGCATATTTGACTTTTGGCACTTAAAGATTCACTTCATACCAATAAGTAAGCAATAAAATTGTCTTCTGTGGTATTGATAAATACTGATAAAACTCCTTTTTTGAATTTTTCATATCTAAACTTTTTATTCTTTAAATTCCACGTTAAAATGTGTGACAACAATGACATTGTAAGTAATAAGGCAAAACCTTATAACTTAAGACCTAGAGCTGAAAGACCTGTTACAGGACATTCAAATGGAGGGCCAGGACTCTCCCATAATCAACAACACTCCGCCAATGGCTCTGGAGGAAAGGGAAAAGCTTTTAAAGCAGGTTTCAATAAAGAAGTCAAAAAATACATTACAAGAACAAGTTCACTCCCTATCCACCCTACTGAACACCTTGACAATAAGAGTCAACAACATAGTGGACCAGATCAACAATCTGGAAAAGAGAGCAGCTCAAGGTTTCATAGAAGTCAACCAAGCTCTAGTGGACATAAAGACTCAACCACCAACAGTGGCACCCAACAATTCCATAGCAACACCTCCAGCCCAAGAGGAGGACCAAAAAATTACAGTAAGCAAATGGAAATGGGATTGGTACGCCCAAAATTACAACAATCCTCCTCAACAAGGATCCAGCAGTCACCCTTACAGGGGAAAGCCAAGGAGAGGCAGGGGAAATGGGGTAAGACCTTGGTGAGTCATCCAACTTCTTATGATCAATTGCATCAACCTAAAAATGAATTACTTATAGGTAATGAGATTGATAAGGAAATATTGGATATAATTGATAATGATTTAAAAGATTATTCATTTGAAAAAAATATGTTAAACTTGTCTTTGCACAAAGACAATGTAGATAGTTTTATTGATCACCAGGATAATGCTATTAATATAAAATTGGAATCAAATGATGAGTCTTCTGAGTTGGACACAGAAAAAATAGAATATTTTTTAAAAGAAAATCCAATGGAATCAAAGATAATAAGTAAATTATTATTGAGAATTGAAAAATTGGAAGAGTTCTCAAAAGAGTCAAACAATAATACAGAAAAGGTAATATTACAGCTAACACAATCATTGAGTGCAACAGCCAATAGATTAAAAATTATTGAAAATTCAAATAATGAATTAGTAAATGAAAATAAGGGCTTAAAATCTGAGATTAGAAATTTAGAAAATAAATTAGAACACTCTCAGAATATTATGGCTACCATTGAGGGACGTGTTAAATTATCTTTTTCAAATGTAAATGACACCCTAACTCATGTACCAGTAATACAGGATAGGTTACAAAGAGTGGAAATAGAAGTAGCAAACATGTTGAAAAATACTGAAAGAATAAAAGATAACACTTCTTATGTAGCAAGAGTACCTGTTTTCATGAAACATGCAAATGAAACACCAATGATGGAACATGAACATAGTATCATGGGCTCTGAGAATAATAAATCAGTAAAAGATGAAATACATGATCATCTTTCTAAAGTAAGTGAATTACTCAATATTCCTCAGGTTAGGGAAGCTAAAACTAGCCAAAAGAACTGGCCTAAGTTAGATCAGTACCCTTCTTTTGACGGGGATTCAAAATCTGATTGGCAACAATTCATACAAAGAATTGATAACTTAAAATTTTCATACAAATTACCTGATGAACAAATTACTTCAAAGTTAATATCTTTATTTACAGATGTGGCCTTATTATGGTTTGAATCTGTATTGAGTGAGGGAATTAATTACTCCTGGAATGAATGGAAGGCACTAATTGAAAGGCAATTTGGTGGCCCAAAATTTAGAATCACTCAACAAAGATTGTATGAAAAGGCCAGATATAATCCAAATGCTGGAGATAAACCTATGGTATTTTTAATGAATTTAATAAAAATCATGAAAGCCATGGATCCAAAAATGGATTATGAAGAGTGGAAAGAAAAGATAATATACAATTTAACTATATCAGTTAGAGACATTATTGTAGCTAGAACTGAAACCATCAGAGATACCTCTGGGTTCATTAATATATGTAATGAAATATTATTAAACCACAAATATGAAACCAAGTATATTAATTACAGACAGAGTGTTGACGTGGTAAAACCTACTACAAGTAAATTACCAGTGGAGAAGAAAAAACCTTCAGCTCCCCTTGTCCCTAAAAGACAAGAGAATAACACTTGTTATAAATGTAATGAACCTTGGGTTAAGGGTCACACGTGTAAGAAAAGAATAAATGTTATTGAAACCTCCCAGAATTCTGAACCAAGTAATCATGAAGATGAAAATGTGGAATCCAGTGAGGATTGTAAAAGTAACATATCTTACAGTGATGATGAACATGAGATATTTGTATTAGAACAGGATATAATGTTCCTGAATGATGCTATGCCTCATACAGATACATCTTTAACTTCCATTGAAGAAGCTGAAATAATTAAAGATGTATCTCATGATACTTACAAAATAACACCTATCAGAGCACCTGTTATTATATGTGGAAGAGAAATGAATGCCATTCTTGACAATGGGGCTGCAGGTAGTGTAGTTTCTATTAATACATTAATGAAACTTGACAGTAAGTATAAGGAAAAACTAGAACCTGTTCAGACAAAGAACTGGAGGGGTTTTGGTTCAATTTTAAATCCAATTGGCAAATACAAAACTGCTGTATTCTTTAAATATAATAATGGATATGTAAGAGCAGTTTGTGAATTTGTAGTAATGGAAAATAATAATTGTAGTGATTGGTTTATTATTGGCAATGATTTATTGACAAAATTTGGAGTTAAACTAGATCCTGCAAACAGTTGTTTCACCATAGGAGTGAATGGTAAGAGAAAATTCAAGATATGTTCTGAAAATTCAGTGTATTCCATTTCTCCTAGAGAAGAACAACTGCAAGGTGGAAGAACCACCAATGAAGTGGTTTAATTGGAAAATGAAATCCAAAGGGCCTCTTTCAGTCCTCAACTCTCAAAAATTGAAGAAGAAAATATTTTGAGATTGATTAAATCATATCCTATGGCATTTGCTCATGGTTCAAATGAACTAGGATTGGTCAAAGACCATGAGATGAAAATCTCTCTAAGCTGTGATTTGGATAATATTCCTGGCAGCCTAAAAAAGAAACCTTACCCAGCATCTCCTGCAAAAAGGAAAGATATTGAAGACAATATAAAAATGTTGTTGGAAATGGGTATTGTTGAAAAAGTGGACACAACACCTAAGAATTGTGTCATTTCACCAGTTTTGATCTCTTATGAAAAGGATAAGGCAAGATTATGCGGTGACTATAGAGCTCTGAATACATACACTGTAGATGATATTTACCCTCTACCAAGGATAGCTTCTATCCATGCTACTTTACAAGGAGCAAAATATATTTCCTGTCTGGATGGAAACAAAGGTTACCACCAGATTCCTGTGGAAAGAAATTCTCAAAATTACTTATTAATAACCACACATATGGGTATATATAAGTATGTGAGAATGCCATTTGGCCCAAAGAATGCCCCTTCAGTCTTCCAAAAATTGATGGATAGTGTCTTTCATCAGGAAATGGTTGAAGGATGGCTATTGGTCTATATTGATGACATCATAGTGTTTTCAAAAACATATGATGAACATTTAAATCACCTGAAAAGAGTCTTTCAAAAAATGGATGAAATTAATATGACTATTGCATTAAAGAAATGCAAGTTTGGATTCCAATCTTTGAAAGTACTTGGACATGTTGTATCTGGATTACAAATTTGTGTTGACCAGAATAAGGTGGCAGCAATAAAAAACATTGGTATACCTAAGAATGTAAAATAAATTCAAAGTTTATTTAGGTATGTGTGGATATTATAGACAATATATAAAAAATTACCAATCTATTGCAGCTCCTTTGACAACATTAATCAGGAAAAATGAGGCTTTCATTTGGAATAATGAAAGACAACATGCCTTTAATAAATTAAAGGAATGTTTAATGACAGCTCCAATTTTGGGACTGCCAGATTTCACCTTACCTTTTATCTTGTACACTGATGCAAGCTTCATAGGTTTAGGTGCTGCTTTACAGCAAAAACAGATAATAAATGGAAAATTATCTGAAGTAGTTATCTGTTATATATCCAGAAACTTAAGAAAAACTGAATTAAGGTATGGTGCCACACAGTTAGAATGTTTAGCTGTGGTGTGGGCTTTGGAGAAACTTCATTACTATCTGGAAGACCAGAAGTTTGAACTTATAACAGATTTCAGTGCAGTAAAATCATTACTAAACATGAAAACACCTAATAGGCACATGTTTAGATGGCAACTAGCTGTACAAGAGTACAGAGGAAGAATGACAATCACTCACAGAGCAGGAACATTGCATTCAAATGTGGATTTATTATCCAGAAGTCCTTTGCCAAATGATGCTGACAACCCAGCTTATGTACCTGAAAATGAGGTTATACATATATTTGGGATTTATATAGTGGATTTAGAAGAAGAGTTTATGCAAACTATATTGGAAAATTATTCATCTGATAAAGATTTGTCTAAACTATCTACCATTCTTAATGATCCAACAAATGCCTCCATGAGTGCATTAATTAAAACCTTGCCTCCAAAGTATAAAAATGCATTGGAAAAAGGTAAATTATCAATTGAAGATGGATATATATATTACAGAAAAAAGTTAAGTAATGTTATAGTAATACCACCTTCTATGAGAGAGTTAATGTTGAGTACTTGTCATGATGACATCTTAGCTGGTCATTTTGACTTTAACAAAACATTAACCAGAGTTAAAAATACAGCCTGGTGGATAAACATGAAAGAAGATGTACAAAAATACATTGAAACATGTGACTCTTGTCAGAAATCTAAAAGATTAACTGGTAAGAGAGCTGGGTTGTTACAACAAATAGAGCAGCCAAAAGCTCCATGGGAAATTATAAACATGGATTTTGTAACTGGCTTTCCATTAGCAAGAAAAGAAAGTTTCAATTCTTGCTGGGTAATTGTGGATAGATTAACAAAAATGTGTAAGTTTATCCCTACCCATAAAGAGGTATCTGCAAAAGACTTGGCATTATTATGGTGGACAGAGATGATGAATACTGCTGCGTTCCACAAAGCCATAATCTCTGACAGAGATCCTAAATTTACTTCAGAGTTCTGGACATCTTTGATGGAATTATCAGGTTGTCAATTGAAATTTTCTACAGCACACCATCCACAAACTGATGGGCTGGCTAAGAGAATGATACAAACTCTAGAAGACATGATCAGAAGAGATTGTGCCTTTGGATTAGAATACAAAGACAATGAGAAATTCACACATGACTGGGTAACATTAATTCCTGGCCTTGAATTTGCTCATAACAGCACAACTCATTCTGTAACAGAGAAGAAACCATTTGAACTCTGGCTGGGATAGGTACCAAATACCCCAGTAAATCATTTAAATAAATTACCAAGGTTAGATATACAGCCTGGTACTAAATCCTTTATTCATATGCAACAAATGTGTAGAAAGCATGCAGAAGAATGCATCCAAAAAGCATTTGAATATGAAAAGAAAAGATGTGACAAATCTCATAAAGAATTTGAATTCAAAAAGGGAGATGAAGTCCTCATATCAACACTACATTTTAACTTACAAGGTAATGTTAAATTAAAGGATCCCTTTGTAGGACCTTTTGTAGTAAGTAAAATGGTTGGGAATAATGCAGTGGAAGTCATATTATATGCTCCATATGATAGGAAACATCCAGTTTTCCCTATCTCATTATTGAAACCTTACCATGCAAATGATCCTGACTTATTTCCAAAAAGAAGGGGAAGGCCTAAAAAGCAACCTGACGAAATTGTAGAAAAAGCAGAGATTGAAAAAATACTCAAGAAAAGAATCCTTACTAAAGAAAAAGGAACTGAGTATTTACTAAGATTTAAAGGGAAATCAAATGAATTTGATAAATGGATACCTGAAAAAGAAATTTCTAATTTATCCACCCTTCTTAAAAAATTTAAACAGAAATAAATTTCTGTTCAACCAGCTGAGGGTTTAAAAACCCAGTACTCATAATATTTTATTATGTTTTATTTCTTTAAAGTTTAATCTTTAATGCCACAGAATTATTCTGAATACCTGAAAATTACAAATAAATAAATAAAATGTATAACTTATCATTTTTTTTATTGTTTTTTTGGGTGGGCGAGTGTCAGCCTGTATATCCCCAGGACTGAGTAAAAAGTGCTTATAAGTTAAGTTAAACACATGAACTATACATGGGAACAATAAATGAGAGTACACAAACAGTATACATAAGTAAAATTATGATAATACACAAAAAATGCCATTATAACACCTTATATACACGCATATATCCACCTTTTATAGGTCTTATGTACTTAATAATAAGTTTGAATATGTTAGGGTAATCTTAAGAACCTTAAGTATAAGTCTACATAATTTTTAAGTACACTTAAAGCTGTTATATTCATTGTTTTACGCAAAAAACAAGAAATGTGCTTTATTTCACTTAAAAGTTGACTATATGCGCTATAAAATTGAGAATATCAAAATTGCGCTTTGACAGATCAATTGGGCTCATTTAGAACTATTGATTTGGCTATTTAAATGCATAAAAATAACACTTTTCAAATTTGGTGTTTTTTATGCCAGAAATGGCTTCTGTGTACTGGCCACATACTGCCTGCTTTTTTCCCGTGTAAATAGCTTCATTTTTAGCAAAGTTAGATTTTTCACACTATAATTACCCCACATTCTACGCCCACTGTGGGGAAACACACTAAAATAGGCGACAGGCGCTTATTTAGTGTCCTAGCTTAATTAATAGTGCATTGACCTTGTTTATATGCACTAATTTCATTAATAACCTCATTCTTGGCATCTTATTTCATCACCACGTATAAAATATGCCTAATTTTAGTCAAGGATTTACCCGTGCAAGCGCCTGCCAAGGACTGCATGTAGTTACCCCACATCTCACGCTCTGTTTTAAGTTTTTTGGTGGTTTCTCAGTCAATTTTGGTTATTTTTGGATGGGAATTTCACGTAGTATAATGTCAGGATTAGCCCCTCCATTTCTACAGTAAATCCCCCTTATTCTTAAGCTATTATTAACCTTAAAAAGTCTCCTTTAGTATTTTATATTATTGTTTTATACGCATATACTCTCTTTTTGTCTTTTTCTTTGATTTTGATGGATTTCCCTTATTATTACAGGATTTTGGCGGTTTTTACTTTTCTAATTATGTCATGGATCACTATGGATGTTGATGGGAAGGTCTATTAGTGGATTTGAGGCGTCTTTAACTGTGTATTAGATGGTATATCAAGGGATTTATTGGGGAACTCAGTGTGTATAAAAGGAGGAGGTTTTTGGGTCTTGTTTCTACATTCCTTATCATTACAATTTACACCATATAACCAAATAAATTACAATACACTTCAATTAGTACTTTTATAAGACTTTTGAGTAGTATCTGAATTATTATAATCTATTTTTCTACCAACTAAAAAGATTGTAAGCCACATATAAAAATAGTGAGAATTATATTACTGAGACCTTTTTTCTGAATTATATTTTATTATTTGTTGGATTTATACTACAGTATTCATATAGGACCATTTTAAATCTTCTAGAAAAAGACTTTTCAAGCTATTTCTCGTCCTTGTACTTGATCTTAGCCTGACAATTGGGGGCCTTTCCTCAAGAATTCTGTTATAATCCAGTAAGTTAAATTTTCAAAAGAAGGTGCACGTAAATAATATCCCTATAGAAATATTTGGATAATTACAACAGGTTGGGGTCACTTATATAGTGATTTCAGGAAAAGAAGCCCTGTTATATAATAAAATTGTGATATTGAATCAACAATTTTACCACTAATTTAACATAAAATTGTTATTAGTGGGAGTCTGTCAATAGACCAATTAAATTTGTGATCTTTGCAGATAATAAACCAAATAAACTGATTAATTGTTTTCTTTTAACAGGACTCTTAATCATTTCTTTTTATTGGTTTGTAATATTCATTAAATATTTATAGAGAATCTTACTGACAGTTGTTTTCTTTTAAATATAAAAACACGGCTACATATTGTAGACCAGTTAAATCAAGTGACCACATAAAAGCATATTTGACTTTTGGCACTTAAAGATTCACTTCATACCAATAAGTAAGCAATAAAATTGTCTTCAGTGGTATTAATTATTACTGATTAAACTCCTTTTGGAAGTTTTTCATATCTAAACTTTCATTTCTTTAAAATTCCATGTAAAAATGTGTGACAACAATGACATTGTAAGTAATAAGGCAAAACCTTATAACTTAAGAACTAGAGCTGAAAGACCTGTTACAGAACATCCAAATGGAGGGTCAAGAATCACTAGTAACAATAAACAACACCCCACCAATGTCCATGGAGGAAAAGGAAAAGCTCTTAAAACAAATGTCAATAAAGAAGTCCAAAAACACCTTACAAGAGCAAATTCACTCCCTCTCAACCCTACTGAATACACTAACAATAAGAGTAAACAATATGTTAGACCAGATCAACATTCTGGAGAAAAGGGCGGCACAGGGCTTTATAGAAGTCAACCAGGCTCTAGTGGATATAAGGTCTCATCAACAACCAGTGGCACCAAATACCACAGCAACACCTCCAGTCCCAGAAGAGGACCAAAAGATAACTGTAAGCAAATGGAAGTGGGATTGGTATGCCCAAAACTACAACAATCCTCCTCAACAGGGATCCAGCAGTCACCCTTACAGGGGAAAGCCAAGGAGAGGCAGGGGAAATGGAATAAGACCGTGGTAAGTCATCCATCTTCTCAGGATCAATTATATAATCCTAACAATGAATTACTTATAGGTAATGAAATTGATAGAGAGTTATTGGATATAATTGATAAGGATTTAAAAAATTATTCATTTGAAAATAACATGTTAGACTTGTCTTTAAATGAGGACAATGTACATAGTTTTATTGACCACCAGGAAAATACTATTGATATAAAAATGGAATCAAATGAATTAAATCTTGACCCTGATGATGAGTCTTCTGAATTGGACACAGACAAAATTGAATATTTTCTAAAAGAAAATCCAATGGAATCAAAAATAATTAGTAAATTATTATTAAGAATTGAAAAATTGGAAGAATTCTCTAGAGAGTCCAACAATAATACAGAAAGTGTATTATTAAACATCACACAATCATTGAGTACAACAGCCAATAAGTTAAAAATTATTGAGAATTCAAATAATGAATTGATCAATGAAAACAAAAGATTAAATTCTGAGATTAAAAATTTTGAAATTAAATTGGAACATTCTCAGAATATTATGGCCACCATAGAGGGATATGTAAAATTGTCTTTTTCAAATGTAAATGATACCTTAACTCATGTACCTGTGATAAAAGATAGGTTACAAAGAGTAGAAATTGAAGTAGCTAACATTTTGAAAAATACTGAAACAATAAAAGATAATACCTCTTATGTAGAAAGAGTACCAGTTTTTATGAAACACTCTGATGATAAACCAATGATGGAACATGAACATAGTGTCATGGGCTCTGAGAATATAAAATCAGTAAAAGATGAAATAAATGATCATCTTTCTAAAGTAAGTGAATTACTCAATATTCTCCAGGTTAGGGAAGCAAAAACTAGCCAAAAGAACTGGCCTAAGTTAGATCAGTACCCTTCTTTTGACGGGGATTCAAAATCTGATTGGCAACAATTCATACAAAGAATTGATAACTTAAAATTTTCATACAAATTACCTGATGAAGAAATTACTTCAAAATTAATATCTTTATTTACAGATGTGGCCTTATTATGGTTTGAATCTGTATTGAGTGAGGGGATTAATTACTCCTGGAATGAATGGAAGGCACTAATTGAAAGGCAATTTGGTGGCCCAAAATTTAGAATCACTCAACAAAGATTGTATGAAAAGGCCAGATATAATCCAAATGCTGGAGATAAACCTATGGTATTTTTAATGAATTTAATAAAAATCATGAAAGCCATGGATCCAAAAATGGATTATGAAGAGTGGAAAGAAAAGATAATATACAATTTAACTATATCAGTTAGAGACATTATTGTAGCTAGAACTGAAACCATCAGAGATACCTCTGGGTTCATTAATATATGTAATGAAATATTATTAAACCACAAATATGAAACCAAGTATATTAATTACAGACAGAGTGTTGACGTGGTAAAACCTACTACAAGTAAATTACCAGTGGAGAAGAAAAAACCTTCAGCTCCCCTTGTCCCTAAAAGACAAGAGAATAACACTTGTTATAAATGTAATGAACCTTGGGTTAAGGGTCACATGTGTAAGAAAAGAATAAATGTTATTGAAACCTCCCAGAATTCTGAACCAAGTAATCATGAAGATGAAAATGTGGAATCCAGTGAGGATTGTAAAAGTAACATATCTTACAGTGATGATGAACATGAGATATTTGTATTAGAACAGGATATAATGTTCCTGAATGATGCTATGCCTCATACAGATACATCTTTAACTTCCATTGAAGAAGCTGAAATAATTAAAGATGTATCTCATGATACTTACAAAATAACACCTATCAGAGCACCTGTTATTATATGTGGAAGAGAAATGAATGCCATTCTTGACAATGGGGCTGCAGGTAGTGTAGTTTCTATTAATACATTAATGAAACTTGACAGTAAGTATAAGGAAAAACTAGAACCTGTTCAGACAAAGAACTGGAGGGGTTTTGGTTCAATTTTAAATCCAATTGGCAAATACAAAACTGCTGTACTCTTTAAATATAATAATGGATATGTAAGAGCAGTTTGTGAATTTGTAGTAATGGATAATAATAATTGTAGTGATTGGTTTATTATTGGCAATGATTTATTGACAAAATTTGGAGTTAAACTAGATCCTGCAAACAGTTGTTTCACCATAGGAGTGAATGGTAAGAGAAAATTCAAGATATGTTCTGAAAATTCAGTGTATTCCATTTCTCCTAGAGAAGAACAACTGCAAGGTGGAAGAACCACCAATGAAGTGGTTTAATTGGAAAATGAAATCCAAAGGGCCTCTTTCAGTCCTCAACTCTCAAAAATTGAAGAAGAAAATATTTTGAGATTGATTAAATCATATCCTATGGCATTTGCTCATGGTTCAAATGAACTAGGATTGGTCAAAGACCATGAGATGAAAATCTCTCTAAGCTGTGATTTGGATAATATTCCTGGCAGCCTAAAAAAGAAACCTTACCCAGCATCTCCTGCAAAATGTAAAGATATTGAAGACAATATAAAAATGTTGTTGGAAATGGGTATTGTTGAAAAAGTGGACACAACACCTAAGAATTGTGTCATTTCACCAGTTTTGATCTCTTATGAAAAGGATAAGGCAAGATTATGCGGTGACTATAGAGCTCTGAATACATACACTGTAGATGATATTTACCCTCTACCAAGGATAGCTTCTATCCATGCTACTTTACAAGGAGCAAAATATATTTCCTGTCTGGATGGAAACAAAGGTTACCACCAGATTCCTGTGGAAAGAAATTCTCAAAATTACTTATTAATAACCACACATATGGGTATATATAAGTATGTGAGAATGCCATTTGGCCCAAAGAATGCCCCTTCAGTCTTCCAAAAATTGATGGATAGTGTCTTTCATCAGGAAATGGTTGAAGGATGGCTATTGGTCTATATTGATGACATCATAGTGTTTTCAAAAACATATGATGAACATTTAAATCACCTGAAAAGAGTCTTTCAAAAAATGGATGAAATTAATATGACTATTGCATTAAAGAAATGAAAGTTTGGATTCCAATCTTTGAAAGTACTTGGACATGTTGTATCTGGATTACAAATTTGTGTTGACCAGAATAAGGTGGCAGCAATAAAAAATATTGGTATACCTAAGAATGTAAAATAAATTCAAAGTTTATTTAGGTATGTGTGGATATTATAGACAATATATAAAAAATTACCAATCTATTGCAGCTCCTTTGACAACATTAATCAGGAAAAATGAGGCTTTCATTTGGAATAATGAAAGACAACATGCCTTTAATAAATTAAAGGAATGTTTAATGACATCTCCAATTTTGGGACTGCCAGATTTCACCTTACCTTTTATCTTGTACACTGATGCAAGCTTCATAGGTTTAGGTGCTGCTTTACAGCAAAAACAGATAATAAATGGAAAATTATCTGAAGTAGTTATCTGTTATATATCCAGAAACTTAAGAAAAACAGAATTAAGGTATGGTGCCACACAGTTAGAATGTTTAGCCGTGGTGTGGGCTTTGGAGAAACTTCATTACTATCTGGAAGACCAGAAGTTTGAACTTATAACAGATTTCAGTGCAGTAAAATCATTACTAAACATGAAAACACCTAATAGGCACATGTTTAGATGGCAACTAGCTGTACAAGAGTACAGAGGAAGAATGACAATCACTCACAGAGCAGGAACATTGCATTCAAATGTGGATTTATTATCCAGAAGTCCTTTGCCAAATGATGCTGACAACCCAGCTTATGTACCTGAAAATGAGGTTATACATATATTTGGGATTTATATAGTGGATTTAGAAGAAGAGTTTATGCAAACTATATTGGAAAATTATTCATCTGATAAAGATTTGTCTAAACTATCTACCATTCTTAATGATCCAACAAATGCCTCCATGAGTGCATTAATTAAAACCTTGCCTCCAAAGTATAAAAATGCATTGGAAAAAGGTAAATTATCAATTGAAGATGGATATATATATTACAGAAAAAAGTTAAGTAATGTTATAGTAATACCACCTTCTATGAGAGAGTTAATGTTGAGTACTTGTCATGATGACATCTTAGCTGGTCATTTTGACTTTAACAAAACATTAACCAGAGTTAAAAATACAGCCTGGTGGATAAACATGAAAGAAGATGTACAAAAATACATTGAAACATGTGACTCTTGTCAGAAATCTAAAAGATTAACTGGTAAGAGAGCTGGGTTGTTACAACAAATAGAGCAGCCAAAAGCTCCATGGGAAATTATAAACATGGATTTTGTAACTGGCTTGCCATTAGCAAGAAAAGAAAGTTTCAATTCTTGCTGGGTAATTGTGGATAGATTAACAAAAATGTGTAAGTTTATCCCTACCCATAAAGAGGTATCTGCAAAAGACTTGGCATTATTATGGTGGACAGAGATGATGAATACTGCTGCGTTCCACAAAGCCATAATCTCTGACAGAGATCCTAAATTTACTTCAGAGTTCTGGACATCTTTGATGGAATTATCAGGTTGTCAATTGAAATTTTCTACAGCACACCATCCACAAACTGATGGGTAGGCTGAGAGAATGATACAAACTCTAGAAGACATGATCAGAAGAGATTGTGCCTTTGGATAAGAATACAAAGACAATGAGAAATTCACACATGACTGGGTAACATTAATTCCTGGCCTTGAATTTGCTTATAATAGCACAACTCATTCTGTAACAGAGAAGAAACCATTTGAACTCTGGCTGGGATACGTACCAAATACCCCAGTAAATCATTTAAATAAATTACCAAGGTTAGATATACACCCTGGTACTAAATCCTTTATTCATATGCAACAAATGTGTAGAAAAAATTCAGAAGAATGCATTCAAAAAGCATTTGAATATGAAAAAAAAAGGTGGGATAAGTCTTATAAAGAATTTGAATTCAAAAAAGGAGATGAAGTCCTAATTTAAAAACAACATTTTAACTTACAAGGTAGTGTTAAATTAAAGGATGCCTTTGTAGGAACTTTTTTAGTAAGTAAAATGGTTGGTAATAATGCAGTGGAGGTCATATTATATTCCCCATATGATAGGAAACATCCAGTTTTCCCTATCTCATTATTGAAACCTTACCATGCAAATGATCCTGACTTATTTCCAAAAAGAAGGGGAAGGCCTAAAAAGCAACCTGAAGAAATTGTGGAAAAAGCAGAGATTGAAAAAATACTCAAGAAAAGAATCCTTACTAAAGAAAAAGGAACTGAGTATTTACTAAGATTTAAAGGGAAATCAAATGAATTTGTTAAATGGATACCTGAAAAAGAAATTTCTAATTTATCCACCCTTCTTAAAAAATTTAAACAGAAATAAATTTCTGTTCAACCAGCTGAGGGTTTAAAAACCCAGTACTCATAATATTTTATTATGTTTTATTTCTTTAAAGTTTAATCTTTAATGCCACAGAATTATTCTGAATACCTGAAAATTACAAATAAATAAATAAAATGTATAACTTATCATTTTTTTATTGTTTTTTTGGGTGGGTGAGTGTCAGCCTGTATATCCCCAGGACTGAGTAAAAAGTGCTTATAAGTTAAGTTAAACACATGAACTATACATGGGAACAATAAATGAGAGGACACAAACAGTATACTTAAGTAAAATTATGATAATACACAAAAAATGCCATTATAACACCTTATATACACGCATATATCCACCTTTTATAGGTCTTATGTACTTAATAATAAGTTTGAATATGTTAGGGTAATCTTAAGAACCTTAAGTATAAGTCTACATAATTTTTAAGTACACTTAAAGCTGTTATATTCATTGTTTTACGCAAAAAACAAGAAATGTGCTTTATTTCACTTAAAAGTTGACTATATGCGCTATAAAATTGAGAATATCAAAAATGCGCTTTGACAGATCGATTGAGCTCATTTAGGACTATTGATTTGGCTATTTATAAGCATAAAAATAACACTTTTCAAATTTGGTGTTTTTTATGCCAGAAATGGCTTCTGTGTACTGGCCACATACTGCCTGCTTTTTTCCCATGTGAATAGCTTCATTTTTAGCAAAGTTAGCTTTTTCACACTATAATTACCCCACATTCTACGCCCACTGTGGGGAAACACACTAAAATAGGCGACAGGTGCTTATTTAGTGTCCTAGCTTAATTAATAGTGCATTGACCTTGTTTATATGCACTAATTTCATTAATAACCTCATTATTGGCATCTTATTTCATCACCACGCTTAAAATTTGCCTAATTTTAGTCAAGGATTTACCCGTGCAAGCGCCTGCCAAGGACTGCATGTAGTTACTCCACATCTCACGCTCTGTTTTAAGTTTTTTGGTGGTTTCTCAGTCAATTTTGGTTATTTTTGGATGGGAATTTCACGTAGTATAATGTCAGGATTAGCCCCTCCATTTCTACAGTAAATCCCCCTTATTCTTAAGCTATTATTAACCTTAAAAAGTCTCCTTTAGTCTTTTATATTATTGTTTTATATGCATATACTCTCTTTTTGCCTTTTTCTTTAATTTTGATGGATTTCCCTTATTATTACAGGATTTTGGCGGTTTTTACTTTTCTAATTATGTCATGGATCACTAGGGATGTTGATGGGCAGGTCTATTAGTGGATTTGAGGCATCTTTAACTGTGTATTAGATGGTATATCAAGGGATTTATTGGGGAACTCAGTGTGTATAAAAGGAGGAGGTTTTTGGGTCTTGTTTCTACATTCCTTATCATTACAATTTACACCATATAACCAAATCAATTACAATACACTTCAATTATTACTTTTATAAGACTTTTGAGTAGTATCTGAATTATTATAATCTATTTTTCTACCAACTAAAAAGATTGTAAGCCACATATAAAAATAGTGAGAATTATATTACAGAGATTTTTTTTCTGAATTATATTTTATTATTTGTTGGATTTATACTACAGTATTCATATAGGACCATTTAAATCTTCTAGACAAAGACTTTTCAAGCTATTTCACGTCCTTGTACTTGATCTTAGCTTGACAAATTCCATATGCTTTCACATAAATTCAACCATGTAAGGAATAGGATAACAAAACTGATATTGAGATACATTTCACACTTTTTTCAACCTGTACAATATGAGTGAGAAAGAGAGTAGAGAAGATTAATGAGGAAGAAGAGGGTTTCAAATTAAGGAGGGATGACATGTGGTAGAGAAGACAATAGGCAAATGAAAAAATCAGAGAAATAGTAAAAAGTATGTACTGCTAAAAAAGAAATGATGTTTCATTGAGGGAACAAAAAAAAAAACTTAAACGTTTTGCTTTTCTGAAGTTTAAAAAAGAATATTGATAAGGAGGAGACTAAGATTTAAATTAGCTGAGGAAGCAGTAAAAAACAAACAAGTGTAAGGTACATGATTTAAAGGTAAAATAGCATGAAATGGAAAGTAATAAGGAAAAAAAAACTGGACAGAAAACATGTACTATATCACAATAAAAAATTTATCTAATTAAGAAGGTGAAAATAAGAATTCATGATAAAATCAAAAAAGAAAAGAACAAGACACTCATGAAGATTGAGGAGAAGGAGGATAAATGAACAAGGGGCAGGAGAAGTAAAAATGGGGGATTTTAACATCAGACAAACAAAAGAATCAAGGGCTCTAAAATTGTTACTTCTAAAGTCTTGACCTTGGCTCAAAAAGTGACATTCCATGATTTGTCACAGAAATGCACCCATGAATGGAATAGGGTCACAAAACTGAACTTGATGTCTAGTTCATGTTTTTTCCCCCCTGTGATACCTAAACACAGGTCAATCAGCAACTATGCACCTTACAACAACAAGTAACTACAACAAAGTGTGTGCTAAAACTATAAGGGGAACAAGTGTGAGCTTCTGTGATTAGGATCAACAATATTAGTAGAAAAGGAAACAGAAAAGAAAAGGAAAGAACCTTAAAAAAAGACTCTATTCTCCCCACACAGTGCAATGACTGTCAGAAGCAGCCAAAGGGGAAGCAGGGGACAGGAAGAAGCAATGGAGGGAGCAAAGAGAATAGAAAGAAAAAGATTCAGATGGGGAAAACAGAAACAGCAAGCAGAGGCTTGATTATATGACAGAGTCCAACATCCAAAACAATAGAAAAACAACTTGACATTGATAGAAACTACTAAACTACAATACAGAAACAGAAAACAAAACAAAACAGTCATAAACATAATTCCCAGACAGTGACAGGTTAACATCCCAAGTACAGAAACACACCCTCAAGGTCCAGGTCAAGGAATATGACTCCAGGTGGGAAAGAATAGTCATCCTCAATGCTGGAGCTCATATCCTGATGATTCCTTGGTGGAAAGGACCAGGAAAAGACAATATAAGCATAGAGAATGAGGAAAACAGGCGAAGAAGAGTTTGGAGAAGAAGTGGGCCAGGTATTAGATGCAGAAATTTCTATACCTCACCTAATAAAATCAAAATCTGGACAGCTCAAAAAAGGAAGATTATCTCATCATCATTAACTTCCTCAAAACTAAATCAAATTATGGTGCATGTTATGGATGTTAGAAATCCACCTTTATCAAAGGTCAATGGCTTCTTGTTGATGTCAAATGAAGTAAAAAAAAAAAATTGAGGAATCAACATCAATCTTAAGCAAATGAAGTATCAATCAAAATATAAAAAGGTTCATTTCATTTCCACTTCCACTGGCTTTGGTATTGATAATGATTATCCACTAACCCAAGGGCTAGTGGATAAGAATCATCTGCAATTAAAAATGTCAGACATGGGGAAAAAAAACTCCTGATCCCTAATTGTGGATCTGCTAACATTGATACCTCCTATTAAGGGAGCATTACAAGGACAACTTGAGATGGTGGTGGTATGGGGGAAAGAAAAATGGTGGTGGAAGAAAAAAAAAAAAAAAGGTGGTGGCAAAAAATTGTTGCCACCCACTGTGCATACACATATTTGTCAAGAAATAGGTCAGGTAAAAGATAATGTCTCCTATCTTATGAAATTCTCACTTATATCCTACTGAAAACATGTTGACTGTTATAGCAGCTAAGTTAAGAATTTATTGAATCTTCATAAGATGACATAGGGTGCAAACAGGGGAAGATTACCAAATAATAATAAAAAAAACATCACAGGGTTTACCCCTGGTTTTCAAAAGCTTGGTTATTGCATAAATGTTTTGTAGTTTTTTTTTTTTTTTTTTTTTTTTTTTTTTTTTTTTTTTGTAGAGAAGACCAGGGTATGTAAAATCAAGGACCAATCCTGCTTAATGAGAGGATTTGTAATCGCCTGTTGTTTGCATGCTGTGTGATGAAGTATGATCATGTTTAGCTTTCTTATTTAATTGATTTCCAAGTTTTCTGGTTCTTGTCGAAGGTTTATCATTATTAATGTTAGTTAACCTTTTTTTAGATGTTTTGCCCTCTTTGTTAAGCTTTACATTGATTTCTTGGTTATCAGAAGAATGAGAAGGATGAGGAAGAGACCCGAAACAAGCTTTCCATTCATCAGGGTTTAGATGAGTTTCTAGAATACGAATTGTCCATAAAGATCTCTCCAAATTTCTCATATCCCATGTCACATTCTTCTCCAATAAACTTGACTTTAACACGTTATTTTCATTATTACGGTTGTCATGATCATTTTCGTTGTCGTTGTTACCGTTAGGGTTGTTTGTATCTTGAACATCTTGTAATGTAGTACAATCGGAATTTAATTCTTGAATTTTCTCGTCCATCAATTGTGCGTATTTAAGATAAAAAGGTAAAGTATATAAAACTTTATGACCTAATTGGTTGACGAATTGTTCCGCTACTTCATCAGAGAAAAACGGAATCAAGTAGGGCGGTTCAAATGAAAGAAAAGCTTTTTAAATCGATATGCATTTCGTTTATTTTCATTATATATATATGTGCGAATAAAAATGAAGGGTGATGAGAAAACGTTAGATATACATGATTCATTTAACTTAATTTTTGGTAAAAAAGAGAAAGTGAGAAAGGGGTAACACAGCGTGCAAACAGTTGCGAAATAGTCCAAAGTTTGAACATTTGAATAGCGAAATTTCAAGAAAGCCCACAGCTTTTGTTTATCAGCTGTGTATATAGATCAAAAGAGGAGGGGAAGGAGAAGAAGAAGGGGGTAGAAGAGTAAATGAAATGGTATCTCTTTCTCTCGCCCCTCTCCCGCTTAAAAAACAAAAGAAAAAGAAAAGTAGTTTGTACCTGAAGCAGTAGCAGGCCCCACACCTTTCAACTCGATCAATTTTTCCAAGGCACCTGATTTTAAAGCTTCGATAGTTGAATGACATTTACTAAACATGTTCATAGCTTCCTTGACAACCTCATTAACTAAATCTTCGTGATTACTTTTTACAAGTTTAAGAAGTGAGGGTCTAAACTTTCCACGGAGTAATTTCCATTGGAGGGTTGAGTCAAGTCGTTGTTTATAGGATTGGTTATTAGGAGTGAGAGTGATTGAAGAAGAAGAAGAAGTGATAGGATGATTGGAAAGAGATGTGTCCAAATCAAGAAGAGTATCGGAAGAACGAGTACAAAGGGAAATAGCACGTTTGTAAAGAACAGGGTTCAAGGCAGTTATGAGGAGATGGGAGGGAGGGAACATGGTGGTGGATGAACATCCAAGCAACTAGAGGATAAGCAAAGTAGGAGACATGAGAAATGAAAGATGGGATGGCTCTACTTGTCTACATACTGCAGATCCCAACCGATGATGGATTGCTCAACGCCGTGACAACAACAATAACACAAAAGGAAATCCATTACTACCCAAAAATGTCGATTTCTTAAATAAGCCCAAGATCACACACAAATGAAAGTCTAAAATATTTTAACACCCCCTTTAACACTCTAACACATTATTTAATTAGTTTGTTAGTTAGTTAGTTTTAGTGGGCTAGTCCATCGATTATTGTCTTGCTGTTGTTTCATTTCCTCCCTTCCACTTTTCTTTCTTATTGCCTCTCTACACCATGTCTTCACAGTCCGATGCTCCTCCCTCCATTTCTGATGCCCCTTTAGATCAGGTAATCATTAAGTCTTCATGTGTTATTCAAACAGCATGTCCTCATCTCTCACTCCCTTCGTCTTATAAAGCAACGTTCAAAAACTACATTGGAGAAATTCTTAAGAGACCGCCCTGATAAACACACTCTTGTGGAGAAGAATGTATTGAAGTCAACGTATGTAACTGTTCTCTACCATCCCATCCTCAATCGTCTTGTTATCTGGCTCTATTCCACATTTAATTTGACCATCCCACAAAATTTTATTGTAACTTTAGCTCTTTGGATCCCTCTCTTCAGGTTTGCATTCTGTTCGGATCATTGAATGTGTCTAGTCATATTTTCTCTATTAACAATCATCCCTATCCCTATCTCTCTCTCTCTCTTTTATTTTTGTCTTTTTTTTTTTTGAACATTTGAATTTCCCTAGGCTAGACAAGTTGAACTAGCAAAAAACCAGCTTGAAGATAAGTTGAACAATGCTTTATCTCACCGTCCCCCACCCGAAGATCTTGTCAAGGAAGGCATCTTGACAGGTTGAGTCAAAGTCTCATAATTTATTTGATGGCTAAGTTTTTATATTCTGACTATTGGTTTGATCTTTGCTGTCAGACGATGAAGTTCCGGCTGCGGTCCCAGCTCAAAAAGCTTGAGCCTGTGAATGGTTTCTCCGAATCACTTTTGCACAGCCAAGCTATTGTAGTTCTATCAAAAAAAATTCTCTTAGTTTTTTCTGAAACTCAATCCCACGATGATCTTGTGGTCTTGTAGACAATGAAAAATATTTTCTTTATCTTTAATTCAATGCATGTCTTTTCGAGATGTAATATCATGGGGTTTGTAAATCTGCTGAATGTAACTTAACTCAACTTGAGCGTTGAGTGGAGAGAATCAAAGTGAAATGAAATTTTGGCAAGGTAACAAGATACATGAGTGAGAATTTGCAACAAAATTAAGTTTATTTAGTTAGTGCCTCGACTAGTGAGTCACGTTTGAGAGTTTCTTGCTTGAGTTTTTTGACAGAGTCGGAGGAAGGATGAGAAAGGTTGTCGACCACGACATAGGCAGTAAAAGCGACGATAGCAATACCTAACCCAGGAAACATGCCCTTTATTCTAACAGATTAGAAAAGAATGATAATGATGAGATCAGAACAGATCCGACTAAGAAGGAGAGGTCAAAGTGAACAGACTGTTGTCGACGAGAGAAGATGGGATGCTGGATGATGAATTGAATAAGGATGAGAAAGAATACTGAGAGCGATAAAGAAGGGTTGAACTGACATATCTCCAAGCTTCACGCTGTGCCCAGGCATCGCGGTAAAGCGGACGCTCAGAAGAAGGCATTTTGTTGGAGGGAGGAAAGGAGAGGGAAGGGAAGGGAAGGGAAGGGAAAGGACAGATGGCGGCAGACACATCACGTGGATAGTCCTAAGTGGCGGGTAGCAGCAGCTATGTGTGACGTAGGGAAGAGACGGATGCAGGTATGCATAGTAAGTAGATGTTAAGGGTAGGACTAAGTGGCGCCTAACTGAGATAAGCCCACTTAACCCTCAGCCTGATCGATGCATAAAATCCCCTCCTCGCCTTCTCGTCCAACAATCGTCCTCTTTTTCATTTTCTTCTTCTTTTCTTCTTCTTCTTCTTCCTTGTTTTTTGCTTTTCTTTTGTCTTCATCCTTTTCTCTTTTATTCACTCGAAAATGCCCGAGTCCCTTTCTTCTGCACGTAAACCCTCAAAGCGTATCCTGCCTGAGAAAAACCTCTCTGAGTCCGACAACGATATTCCTTTGGTCAGTCAACCTTCCTCTGTCACCCTGTTTTGGATCCTCTCCGTTCTTAATCTTCTTCTGCTCCTAATTCTTCTCTTGGCAGGCGAAGCGTGCTAAACCTAGAATTTCCAAGGAACCACCCGCTTCCCAGGAGTCTTCGGATCTCACTTCCGATGACGCGCCTCTTTCATTGCCATTATCCTCCAAGAAAAAATGTTCACCACCTAATCCCATGATGGATGTTGATGATGATGATGACTCAAGTAGTAACTCTGATGTTCCTCTGGGCCTCAAATTCAAAAAGTCACCCCGCTCCCCCGCTGTGCCTTCTACCAATGGTAGAGCTAAACCTACTGCCACTTATAACCGGTCCGACCGGAAGGGCTCTTTATCTAATGGAAAGCGAAAGTCACTCGCTCCTCATCTAACCGTGGTTCCTGCTTCTAAAAATCAGTTGGGTGTTTTACGGCATTCCTTTTTTTTCCTTCTTTCGTCTACTTCCTGTCTAACTCAATTGAATTCATAGATCAGATTCCGAAGATGATGTTCCAATTTCTAAAAATGCCTCCGCTTCTTCCGCTTCCACTAATACAAGCTGTACCATCTCCTCTACCGTTGTAAAGGGGCAACACACAAAATCTAATATTAAGCGTGCCTCCTCTGAAGATGATGATGATGATAAGCCAATCTTGTCGCGCTCTAAGAGGCTCTCGTCAGGCAAGCAAAATAAGCCTAGCACAGCAATAGTGAAGCATGAGTCTGATTCGAGGTTAATTTCATTTTGCTTAGTATCTTTGCCTTTTTCATGTGTGGTTTTATTGTCACATTGAAGATTTTTTTTTTTTTTTTTTTTGAATAACTAGTTCTGAAAGCGAAGATGACGTCCCCCTCTCTCAAGCCAAACCAGCCAAAGCAAAGCCTAAGAAGATGAAGAGACTATCAGAACCTAGTAGAAAGTCAAATTCTATAAAAAAGAAGCCTTCTGTTAAACAAGAAGAAGATGAACCAGCACCTGATGCCAGGTATGATATTTTTGCATATGACTTGCTCTGTCTTTATGCCTAATGTTGATTTACCTTGGTTGATCATTGGTTGGTTTTAGGAGTGATGATGAAGAAGAAGAATACAAATGGTGGGAACAATCAAAAGAAGATGATACCAAGAAATGGGATTCCCTTCAGGTTAGTTATGGAATTGTTTTACTTGTTTTTTCCTTGATAAATCGTTGGCGGACGCTTACATTGCATTTACGTCTAGCATAATGGTGTATTGTTTCCTCCAGCTTACACACCACTCCCCAAGCATGTCAAGATGAAGTATGACGGCAAGCCCGTCAATCTTAGTCCCGAAGCCGAGGAAGTGGCTGGATTCTTCGGGGGCATGCTAAACTCAGATCATGTTCAAAAACCTACTTTTTGTGAGAACTTCTTTAGAGATTTTTTAGAAGTTATCAAATCGAATCCACATCCTGTTAGTTTTTTGTCTTGCCAGACATTTTTTCATTCTTTTTCAGACTGACTGTTTTCCCTCATTCTTTTCATTAAATCATGATCTTATCAATGGCAATAATCTATTTTTCGGACCCTGCCCCCCCCCCTCTCAACTCTTCTTATTATGCTGAGCAGGGCAGCGAACGAATTAAAGTTTTTGAGAAGTGTGATTTTACTCCAATTTTTGAATACTATGAACATGAAAAGGAGAAGAAGAAGCTTTTGACTAAAGATGAAAAAGCTGCAATCAAAAAGGAGAAAGAAAAACTTGAGGAGCCATACAAATATTGTTTGCTTGATGGCAGGAAAGAAAAGGTTGGGAATTTCAGAGTTGAGCCGCCGAGCTTATTTAGAGGTCGTGGAGAGCATCCAAAAACAGGAATGCTCAAGGTTTGTTAATTCATAACTGCTATCATCTCTCAAAATTCAAAAACCTCATCCTTTTCGTGTTTTTTTTTTTTTTTTTTTTTTTTTTTTTGTTTGGTTGTTTGGTTGTTTGTTTGTTTGTATATGTAATCTCCTTGGCTGGGTTTCAATCACTCAATTCAGAGAAGAATAGATCCGGAAGATATTACTATAAATTGCGGTGAAAAGGACCCTATCCCTGTTCCTCCAGCTGGTCATCAGTGGGGTAAGGTAATTCACAATGACAAGGCAAGTTGGTTGGCAATGTGGAAGGAGAATATAAACGGTATGGAACTTTTAACGTTTGATGCGTTTACTTTTCTTTTTTGCTTCTTCTTTGATAGGCTGTAGAAGGATGTTTAATTTGTGTTCATTTTCATTTATTCCTTTTTTTATTTTTTCTTAATTTCTTCTTCATTAGGCGCCTTCAAATATGTGTTTCTTGCTGCCGGTTCTTCCTTGAAGGGTCAATCAGACTTGAAGAAGTTTGAAAAAGCTCGCAATCTCAAATCTCATATTGATCGCATCCGTCGTGACTACACTGAAGAGTTGACTGATAAAGTGATGGCTACCCGGCAGCGTGCTACTGCCATGTATCTCATTGATCGATTCGCACTAAGAGCTGGGAATGAAAAAGGTGAAGATGAAGCTGACACTGTCGGTTGCTGTAGTTTAAGATTTGAACATGTAACTTTGGAGCCCCCTAGAACTGTTACATTTGATTTTCTCGGTAAAGATTCAATTCGTTTTTATCAGAAAGTAGAAGTAGATGAGCAAGTCTTCAAAAATTTAAAGATTTTTAAAAAAGAACCCAAGGCTGTTGGGGATTTAATATTTGATCGTCTTACCGTAGGTCATCAGGTTTTTCTCTTTCTTTCCCCAAGATTGAACTTGACGTTTCATTCTTTTGTCCACCTTTTCTCTTCTCGCTGGAATTCATTATTACTCTTGGACTATCTCATGACTTTGGATGGCTGTTGGATTGTATTTTTGGTCGGTTTCAGACTGCATCACTCAATAAACATTTGTCCGACTACATGCCTGGACTTTCGGCCAAAGTCTTTCGTACTTATAATGCTTCTTATACGTTCTCTTTGGAACTGCGCAAGACCCCCAAAGATGCATCAGTAGCTGACAAAATTTTAGCTTATAACCGAGCCAATCGAATGGTGGCTATTCTATGTAACCATCAAAGATCAGTCTCTAAAACTCACGGTGCTTCTATGGAAAAGGCGTATGATAGAGTAGGTCAAGATTGACAGTTTCTTTTTCACGTTCAAATTCATACAAGGACAACTGTGCTTTGTTTAAATGTATTCCCAATGATGTTATTGATGTTCTCCCTTTAAACTTTTTGTGACTTTTAGATACGGGCATTAAAATATCAAAAACGTAGGTTGCGTTGGCAATTATTTCAGACTGAAGGATATGATCGCAAGTTGCACAAACAATATCAGCAAGATGAATCCGATTTAGAAACTGAATGGATTGAGAATTATGAAGTAGAGTTAGGAGTCAAGGAGCGTGAGAAGGTTACTAAGAGTGAGTTATTAATTATGTTCCATCTCTGCTGTTTAGCACTTATATACTTGTCTATACACTCTCATTTTCAATATTCTTTTGTACTTGATTGAAGAATTTGAAAAAGATAACCTTGCCCTGGAGAAAGAAGGCAAACCTTTACTCTGTGCAGAGGATCTTGATCAACGTCTCGAGGCAGTGACTGAATCTATCAACAGGATGAAAGCTGAACGTCTTGCCAAAGAAAAAGGTAAAAACATAGATGGCGGATTTGGTGGAAGGGTGAAAAGTTTGGACGCTATCCTGATCCAACTGGAAAAGACTGATGAAAGGATCAAAGCTGCCAAAGTTTCAGCTACTGACCGAGACGAAGGCAAAGAGACTAGTTTGGGTACTTCGAAAATTAACTACATTGGTACGTCATATTAATGTGTTTATTGCCACCACGAGTGTGTCATGGGTTTTCGAATTATCTGCTTATTTTACCTGTCATTTCTTATAGATCCTCGGCTTACGTACGCTTGGTGTGCAAAGTATCAAGTGCCCATTGAGAAAATGTTCACCAAAACCGTTAGTTCATTCTCTCATTTATTCTAGAGTTTACATGTTGGACCAGTTACTCACTTTCTCTACTCCTTTTTTATTTCTTTCATTTTATTCATCCGGATTTTGTAAATCCCGACGTATTAGCTTCGGGAAAAGTAAGTATAAATAATCTGAATATAATAATTTGATTTGAATTTTTCTTTTTGACCAAGATTTTTTTTTTTTTGTCTCATTAGATTTACGTGGGCCGCATCTGCCCCGGCTGATTGGGAATTTTGATCAGTTCATTTTTTCTCGTGAGAAAATGATATGATTTAATAATGCAAGTAGTTTTTTGAGAGACAAGGGTGTTGTGTTTAGTTAGTCAAGATTATTTGTTGAGAAAAAATTATGATAATTAAGTATGAAATCTAATTCGTTAAACTCTGTAGCTGTAATACTTTATTGGAATCGAGCACTTGTTCAATATTAAGTTAGTCCATCGTCTGTCCGTTAAGGATTGGTTTTAATAATCCTGTTTTTGGAAGATGATGCAGGGGAACATGTTTTTCTCTATTGATATAGTGCTTAGATACATCACATTTCACAGTAAAAGGCTGGTGTCAAAGATAATACAGGTCGGTGACCTTGTTTGCTTGTTGGGTGGTCTTGCATTAATTTAAGAAGTGTTCAATGAGAGACATCAAGTATATCAAAAGCCTTGTTGACTTAAGAAGGTGATCAAAGATTGAATTGCAAATTATTTTACTGGTCAAGGTGAAAAATTATTAACTTGAAGTTTTTTTTTTTTTCTCTCGGTTTAGAGTTAATAAAAAATGTGATTTTTATTCCTTCATGAGATTTTTTTAATTTTTAGGTAGGAGATTTCGGGTTGGTTGTGATGCTGATTGTAATTGTGGCGAATATGCCCTTTTGGTACGTCATCTCACGAATGTTGTGGAAAACGATAAGATTCTATTTCAGAGTCATAAACTGTAAGGAACCGAAGTCTCGGTTCAGTAAAAAATGATTTATACAACAATATATATTGCGATAACAAAATCGCTTGGTGATTTTTGCACAAAAAAAAAAAAATAAAAAATAAAAATAAAAAAATAAAAAAATAAAAATAAAAATAAAAAAAATAAAAAATAAAAAAAATAAAAAATAAAAAATAAAAAAAATAAAAAATTGGTGAAAAAAAAAAAAAAAAGCAATTTATCACTTATCCTGCAAATATATATATATATATATATATTTTTTTTTTTTCCCATCATGGGTCTTGTCCTCTTACCCTCTCACACCACTTCCGCCCCCAAGAATCACCTCAACATTTCCTCCCTTTCGTCTTCTCCTCTCAATCCTTATTTTCTTCCCCTCAGTTTCCTCTTTTATTTCTTGTCTCAATTTGTCAAGGGGTCCTTTGGTCTCCTTTGTCTAGAAGATTTATTCGAGGGTAATACAAGGATTTTAAGGGATTTAATGGACTCTCCAAGACAAAGTACGTATTTCTTAATCTAATTGATTGTTTTTACTCAAATTATAAGAGGTGTTTTAAATATGAATATATTTTATAGCTTAGAATTAGGTTGATGTAAATACTAATGTTATAAAGTATAGAAATAATGATTTATTTATTGTAAATGTAATAGGTAAGTAAGGAATGAATGTTCTGAAAAGCACAAAAGTGAGTACCTTTTATAGGCAAAACATGAGGGAATAAAAGACATGGAATTTACACCATCTACTGTAAGAATGTGAGAAAGAAGATGACTAAAAGGAGTATATATATGACATAAGAAAATAAATTAATTGGTACGTCAACAAGGGCATCAATTTTATTAGTAATAAAGTATGAGTTCCTTGGACTGTCACAATTAAATTAATTATATTAATTTCACGGAATTCCAGATCTCTCAGTGAAGTAATATAATAATCTTAAGGTTTTTTTTTATTATAATTTTATTATTAATTTTTATTCCCAATCAACTATACTATTGAGCACGGTGTTAGGGAGTAAAAATGTATGGGACATTTATTTCCATTAATTATTTATACTACTTAATATACTTAACTAGTTAGTTGTAAGTAATACATAAGTAAATAATTAATTGTTAGTAAGAAAAAGGGGTGTGGCTTCATCTCAGTAAAATAATTAATTATTTTACCGGGTAAATCTAGTAGCCTGGCTGACACTTCCTCACTCTAAAAAAACAATAAAAAAAATGCTATGATTTTTTCTTTTTATACTTTTTTAGTAGAGTAGGAAGATTAGATATTTCCTTCCCAGGTATCCAAGAATCATATTCAGATGATTTATTCTTGAATCTCAATAAGTATTCTGTACCTTTTTCAGCAGTGACTATTCTGTCATTTAGAATTTTTTCAATTTCTGCTGTATCAGTGTTTTCATTTGGGGTTTTCTTTGGTCTTCCCCTCCTCTTTGGAAATAAATCACTATTGGATGTGTAAGGTTTCAGAAGAGATATTGGAAAAACAGGATGTTTTCTGTCATATGGAGAATACAAAATAACTTCAACTGCATTATCTCCAATCATTCTTCTGACAACAAATGGACCAACAAATGGATCTTTCAATTTGTTATTACCTTGTAAGTTGAAGTGGACTGTGGAAATCAACACTTCATCACCCTTTTTAAAAGTGTATTCTTTATGGGATTTGTCCCATCTCTTCTTCTCATATTCAAATGATTTTTCAATACATTGTTGAGCATGATTTCTGCACAGTTGTTGCATTTGAAGAAAAGACTTTACACCAGGATGTATATCCAATTTAGGTATTTTGTTATTGAGAATTTGGGCAGGAGTATTGGGAACATATCCAAGCCAGAGCTCAAAAGGCTTTCTTTGAGTAACAGAATGAACAGTGCTATTATAAGCAAATTCCAACCCAGGAAGTAAAGTAACCCAATCATGAATGAATCTGTCATTATCTTTATACTCAAGGCCAAAGGCACAATACCTTCTAATCATATCTTCCAGAGTTTGAATCATTCTTTCAGCTAGACCATCAGTCTGAGGATGGTGAGCTGTAGACAATTTTAACTCACAGCCACAAATATCCATCAAAGAGGTCCAAAACTCAGAAGTGAATTTTGGATCCCTATCAGAGATAATGGCTTTTGGAAAACCAATAATATTAAACATGTAAGACCACCATAAGAAAGCTAATTCTTTGGTGGATACATCTTTGTGGGTTGGAATAAATTTGCACATTTTTGTGAATCTATCCACTATTACCCAACAAGAGTTAAAGCTGTCTTTACCTGCAACAGGAAGACCAGTGACAAAATCCATATTAATGATTTGCCAGGGAGCACTAGGTGCTTCAATATGTTGTAATAACCCTTCCCTTTTACCTGTTAACCTTTTAGATTTTTGGCAGGAATCACAAGATTCAACATATAATTTTGTGTCTTCAGACATATTAGCCCACCATGCAGTGTTTTTGATTCTAATCAATGTTTTTTCAAGATCAAAATGACCAGCTAATATGTCATCATGACAAAGTTTGAGGATAGTTTCTTTCATAGAAGGAGGAATAACAATAACATTACTCAACTTTCTTCTATAATATAGATATCCTTCATCTATAGAAAATTTACCTTTTTCCAAAGCCTTCTGGTACTTTGGTGGAAGGGTTTTAATTAATGCTTGTATTGAAGCATTCTTTGGATCATTTAATATGGTGCATAACTTTTTTAAGTCCGTGTCCTTATCATATGAATCCAGAATAAGCTGCAATAGCTCTTCCTCCATATCAACCACATATAACCCATGTATATGAATAATTTCATCCTCAGGATCATAAGCAGGATTAGAGTCATCATTTGGTAAAGGTAACCTTGATAACATATCCAAATTTGAGTGAACAATACCAGCCCTATGAATTATTGTCATTCTTCCTCTGTATTCTTGAACAGCCAACTGCCATCTGAACACATGTCTGTTAGGTGTTTTCAAGTTTAAAAGGGATTTAACTGCACTGCAGTCAGTGACAAGTTCAAATTTCTGGTCATCTAGGTAATAATGTAGCTTCTCTAGAGCCCACACTACAGTTAAACATTCCAATTGAGTAGCACCATATTTCAATTCACTATTTCTCAAGGTTCTTGAAATATAACAAATTACTACTTTTGAAACTTTATCATTTATCACTTGTTTTTGATGGAGGGCAGCACCAAGACCAATGAAACTGGCATCAGTGTACAAAAAAAAATGGTTGATTAAAGTCAGGTAAAGCATGAATTGGTGCTGACATCAAACAGTGTTTCATAGTGTCAAAGGCTCTTTGTCTTTCACTATTCCAGACAAAAGCAACATCCTTTCTAGTTAATTGGGTAAGGGGTAAAGCTATGACTTGGTAATTTTTAATATACTGTCTATAGTATCCACACATTCCCAAAAAACTTTGGAGCTCTCTCACTGTTGTAGGAGTCTTCACCTGTTGTATGGCTGCCACTTTGTTCTGGTCAACACATATCTGCAATCCTGAAACAACATGACCAAGAACTTTTAAAGAATGGAAACCAAATTTACATTTCTTCAAAGCAAGTGTCATATTTATTTCATCCATTTTCTGAAACACTTTACACAGGTGGTTAAGATGCTCCTCAAATGTTTTTGAGAATATAATGATATCATCAATATAAACCATCAGCCATCCTTCAATTAGGGGGTGTCAGTTCTGGCGAATCCGCACTTACAAATACGCACTTAAATTTGACCAAATCAGCACTTAAATAAGTGCCAATTTCCAAAACACACTAGCCCCAATACTGGTGGATTTCAAAATGAAATAAGTCACTTATTTCACTCAAATCCTCACTTTCTCAACCAAAAGTGCTGATTTCACCATCAAGTCCCATTTCACTGATTTGTCAGCATCATCCCATTCATACGCAGCACTCCGCAGCATAACACTTCATAACTCAAAACATCGTACATCACTTACATCTTCATATCAAATCATATGAGAGTTATGCCTTCCTTACTTTCAAATTGTGATAAATTACATAAAGCAATGACTTTCATGGCTCTTGAACTGCTCTTGGACTCTGATTGCGATTCTGATTCTGATCTAGAAGAAGATTTTGTCTTTTTATCAAAAATGGCCATGAAACGTTACCTTCTTCCCAGAAAGCCTCAAGTACTTCATACCCACAAGTACACCATCCAAACACTTCTTAACCTATCTACACCCAGTTATAGACAGCTGTTCAGGACTTCTCAGGAATGTTTCCTTAAATTGCTTGAGCTTATTCAGGATCATCCCATATTTCACAATAATTCTCAAAAAGAACAATGACATCCTTCAATTCAATTGGCCATCACACTATGTCATTTGGGTTCAAATGGTAATGGAGCCGCTTTGAAACGTTTAGAAAATGTCTTTGATTTAGGGTATGGTTCAGTTAACACTTATACCAAACGATGTATCACTGCCATCAACTCCTTGTAATCTCAACTTCTCACCTGGCCAACAAAAGAAGAGCAACTTGAATCATCTCAGGTTATGCAAGCAGAGGGCTTCCCAGGATGTATTGGTTTTGTTGATGGTACTACTATTCCTTTGAGCCAGAAACCTGCTCAAGGTGGAAACAATTACTTTCACATTCTCATCAAAAATTTTCACCAAAATATTTACAAGTCAAAAAAATTCTATATCTGTTTTAAAAAATTGGCAATACTCTCCCATGCATTTTATTGAAGCAAGGGGTGGATATCACCTAAATTTTTCTAAGTCATCAATTTTACATGTCAGATTTGGAAATTTGGCAATACCCCCCCCTGCATTTTATTGAAGTAAGTGGTGGAAGTCATCTAAATTTAATATAATTACATAAATTATTAAATAAATATCTAATATATATCAATTTCCCTAGTTTAAAGTAATGACAATCCCTCAAGCCAAAATGCAGACCAAGTCTAGAAACAAAAGTTTGGGACTTTCCACAGGTATAGGCTAGAGGAACCCCATGAAACAAATAAATGTTATCATGATTACCATTTATACAACACAAGGTCGTTGGCCCATTACTTTTGTTGAGGAAATTGATACATAAAAAATATTTATTAAAAATTTACAAAAAAATATAAAATTTTCGATGACAACTCTAATCCCCATACTTTTTGGATCTAAATAAAGTTTTTTTAAATTGATTAACTTTACCTTCTTTCATTACCTTATTGATTCTTTGAATCAACTTATGACTGATTTGAAATGAGCAACCAAAATGTGTTAAATCTTGACAGGATTCCAAACCAGGAGGAGCTTTGGTCGTTTGATGATTATCCTTAGAAGAATTCCAAATAGTTTTGATGATACCATTTCCCAAACCAAAATCAATGATGCACTGGTGGTCTGGAAAATATAAACCATGTCATTTGATTTTAGCTGGAGATGGTATTGGTTGGCCAGTAATTGGTTTGATATATGAGAATATACCAAAAGTAAGAAAATTGGTGTCATTGGTATCGGTGTGAATTTTATTGTGAAATCCAGAATGAGTGATAATAACATTAGAAAATAAAAGATATTTGTGGCTGATATCTTCCCATTTGGAGTCACACCAATTTGGTATTCCAACTTTGGTTGCAAGTTCATTTTTGAGTCGAAGAGCAAGAAAAGAGTTAAAGGAAGGTAGAGTGTCCCATAAGCAAAAATCTTCATCTTTTTGAGCTTTAGTGATATTCTTGAGCAACAAATATATGCCTATATAATTGAAATGCCTAGATAATAATCATATAAGAGTTTCAGAATCCTTATCCTCTAAATATGCAATATAAAAATGTGAAATAAGACAAGTGAAATTTGGAAAAAAGGCTCAACTTCAAAGGTCAAAATCTCAGCAACCACTGAACCTAATTCAAACCTGTTTGAGGGAAATGAAAGATATGCTTTAGTAGAATCTTCAGTTAAAGGACATGTGATTTAAATAAACCTAAACCTAATTTGTTACATAAAAAAATGAAATAAAAATTTAAATTGGGAAAAAAAAGGCTCAACTTTAACAGTCAATATCTCAGCAACCACTGAATCAAATTCAAATCTGTTTGTGGGAAATGAAAGGTAGCCTTCAGGAGAATCTTCAGTAAAAAGAACATTATATTTGAAGAAACCTAACCCTAATTCCGAGTCTGATCTTCAAAATTTTACAAAAACTTGAAAAATGGTAATGAAGATGAGATCAAAAGGATTTTTATAAGTTCACTGTTATCCAGATAAGAGTCATACATATATTTAAGTATGAACTTTTCATAAAAGGAATGAGATATAATATAGGCATGAAAAAAAGGAGATGAAACTTACCTTGATTGAAAAGTAGGAAAAATAGAGTGAGAAAGATTGATGTTGGAATTGTGGGGAAATTGAATATGGAGTAAGTGAAATGCATAAAGAATGTGCAATGTATGTGTTTCAATGAAATGGAGCCAAAAAAAAGTGAAATAAGGGAAAGGGGTGATAATGACCATGCCAAGGAGGGATGAAGAGTAGGGTGATGGAGCTAAAAAAGAAAGTAAAGAGGGAGAGAAAAAAAGGTTAATTATACCATTGAAATCCAAAATAACCACTTACAAAAAAAATTTAGATAAAAAAAATAAAATAAACAGAAAAAAACAAAAAAAATTATAATTAGTAATCAAAAAATCAAAAAAAAAGAATAAAGTGACTTACCTGGAGAGATGAGATGACAAAATGAATGAAACCAAATTGTTTAAGGGATGTTGGAGGAGAATAGGAAAAAGATATGAGGGATGAATGAAAAAAAAAATTACTGACAAAATAGGGGGTGTCAGTTCTGGCAAATCCGCACTTAAATTTGACCAAATCCGCACTTAAATAAGTGCGGATTTCCAAAACACACTAGCCCCAATACTGGTGGATTTCAAAATGAAATAAGTCACTTATTTCACTCAAATCCGCACTTTCTCAACCAAAAGTGCTGATTTCACCATCAAGTCCCATTTCACTGATTTGTCAGCATCATCCCATTCATACGCAGCACTCCGCAGAATAACACTTCATAACTCAAAACATCGTACATCACTTACATCTTCATATCATATCATATAAGAGTCATGCCTTCCTCACTTTCAAATCATGATAAATTACATAAAGCAATGACTTTCATGGCGCTTGAACTGCTCTTGGACTCTGATTCCGATTCTGATCTAGAAGAAGATTTTGTCGTTTTATCAAAAATGGCCAGGAAACGTTACCTTCTTCCCAGAAAGCCTCAAGTACTTCATACCCCCAAGTACACCATCCAAACACTTCTTAACCTATCTACACCCAGTTTTAGACAGCTGTTCAGGACTTCTCAGGAATGTTTCCTTAAATTGCTTGAGCTTATTCAGGATCATCCCATATTTCACAATAATTCTCAAAAAGAACAACAACATCCTTCAATTCAATTGGCCATCACACTATGTCGTTTGGGTTCAAATGGTAATGGAGCCGCTTTGAAACGTTTAGAAAATGTCTTTGATTTAGGGTATGGTTCAGTTAACACTTATACCAAACGATGTATCACTGCCATCAACTCCTTGTAATCTCAACTTCTCACCTGGCCAACAAAAGAAGAGCAACTTGAATCATCTCAGGTTATGCAAGCAGAGGGCTTCCCAGGATGTATTGGTTTTGTTGATGGTACTACTATTCCTTTGAGCCAGAAACCTGCTCAAGGTGGAAACAATTACTTTCACATTCTCGTCAAAAATTTTCACCAAAATATTTACAAGTCAAAAAAATTCTATATCTGTTTTAAAAAATTGGCAATACTCTCCCATGCATTTTATTGAAGCAAGGGGTGGATATCACCTAAATTTTTCTAAGTCATCAATTTTACATGTCAGATTTGGAAATTTGGCAATACCCCCCCCTGCATTTTATTGAAGTAAGTGGTGGAAGTCATCTAAATTTAATATAATTACATAAATTATTAAATAAATATCTAATATATATCAATTTCCCTAGTTTAAAGTAATGACAATCCCTCAAGCCAAAATGCAGACCAAGTCTAGAAACAAAAGTTTGGGACTTTCCACAGGTATAGGCTAGAGGAACCCCATGAAAAAAATAAATGTTATCATGATTACCATTTATACAACACAAGGTCGTTGGCCCATTACTTTTGTTGAGGAAATTGATACATAAAAAATATTTATTAAAAATTTACAAAAAAATATAAAATTTTCGATGACAACTCTAATCCCCATACTTTTTGGATCTAAATAAAGTTTTTTTAAATTGATTAACTTTACCTTCTTTCATTACCTTATTGATTCTTTGAATCAACTTATGACTGATTTGAAATGAGCAACCAAAATGTGTTAAATCTTGACAGGATTCCAAACCAGGAGGAGCTTTGGTCATTTGATGATTATCCTTAGAAGAATTCCAAATAGTTTTGATGATACCATTTCCCAAACCAAAATCAATGATGCACTGGTGGTCTGGAAAATATAAACCATGTCATTTGATTTTAGCTGGAGATGGTATTGGTTGGCCAGTAATTGGTTTGATATATGAGAATATACCAAAAGTAAGAAAATTGGTGTCATTGGTATCGGTGTGAATTTTATTGTGAAATCCAGAATGAGTGATAATAACATTAGAAAATAAAAGATATTTGTGGCTGATATCTTCCCATTTGGAGTCACACCAATTTGGTATTCCAACTTTGGTTGCAAGTTCATTTTTGAGTCGAAGAGCAAGAAAAGAGTTAAAGGAAGGTAGAGTGTCCCATAAGCAAAAATCTTCATCTTTTTGAGCTTTAGTGATATTCTTGAGCAACAAATATATGCCTATATAATTGAAATGCCTAGATAATAATCATATAAGAGTTTCAGAATCCTTATCCTCTAAATATGCAATATAAAAATGTGAAATAAGACAAGTGAAATTTGGAAAAAAGGCTCAACTTCAAAGGTCAAAATCTCAGCAACCACTGAACCTAATTCAAACCTGTTTGAGGGAAATGAAAGATATGCTTTAGTAGAATCTTCAGTTAAAGGACATGTGATTTAAATAAACCTAAACCTAATTTGTTACATAAAAAAATGAAATAAAAATTTAAATTGGGAAAAAAAAGGCTCAACTTTAACAGTCAATATCTCAGCAACCACTGAATCAAATTCAAATCTGTTTGTGGGAAATGAAAGGTAGCCTTCAGGAGAATCTTCAGTAAAAAGAACATTATATTTGAAGAAACCTAACCCTAATTCCGAGTCTGATCTTCAAAATTTTACAAAAACTTGAAAAATGGTAATGAAGATGAGATCAAAAGGATTTTTATAAGTTCACTGTTATCCAGATAAGAGTCATACATATATTTAAGTATGAAATTTTCATAAAAGGAATGAGATATAATATAGGCATGAAAAAAAGGAGATGAAACTTACCTTGATTGAAAAGTAGGAAAAATAGAGTGAGAAAGATTGATGTTGGAATTGTGGGGAAATTGAATATGGAGTAAGTGAAATGCATAAAGTATGTGCAATGTATGTGTTTCAATGAAATGGAGCCAAAAAAAAGTGAAATAAGGGAAAGGGGTGATAATGACCATGCCAAGGAGGGATGAAGAGTAGGGTGATGGAGCTAAAAAAGAAAGTAAAGAGGGAGAGAAAAAAAAGGTTAATTATACCATTGAAATCCAAAATAACCACTTACAAAAAAAATTTAGATAAAAAAAATAAAATAAACAGAAAAAAACAAAAAAAATTATAATTAGTAATCAAAAAATCAAAAAAAAAGAATAAAGTGACTTACCTGGAGAGATGAGATGACAAAATGAATGAAACCAAATTGTTTAAGGGATGTTGGAGGAGAATAGGAAAAAGATATGAGGGATGAATGAAAAAAAAAATTACTGACAAAATATGCGATTTCAGAAAATATGCAATTTCATGTTGAGCTGGTGAAAGAAAACCAATGAGCCATCCAAAAAAATTTTTTTCACTGTAAATTCCAAAAAAAAATGAATATGCAACAAACCAAAATACCAACCCAAGTGAATGAAGTACACAAAGAGGACATTTGGAGAGTACAAAATGGTATGGGAAAGAAAGGGATGATGTGGCCAACATGTGGTTTTGAAAAAAAAATCACAAAAAAAGTGCTGATTTGAGGTCAGAACTGACACCCATAGAAAAAAGATTAAGAAGTAGAAGAAATAAGTAAAAAAGAATGTAAACATGCCTGGTCAAAATATTGAAAATGTCAGGAAGGGGTGTGTGGCGAGGATTGATGGGTAGGTAGCAAGGAAGGTCAGTGTGTCACATGTGACAGGGATGGGGTAAGAAAGGAAGGGATATTTTGTGGCCAAAATGTGGTTGTGAAAAAAATGGGAAAAAAGTGCTGATTTGAGGTCATAAATGACACCCTTTTTTGAAATAAGTGACTTTTTTGCAAAATTTAAGTGCTGATTTGTAAGTGCTGATTTGGTTTGAAATCCGCACTTAAGTTAAGTGCGGATTTGCCAGAACTGACACCCCCTATTATCTCTTGATGGAATGTGTTATCCATGACTTTTTGGAAAACTGAAGGGGCATTTTTAGGGCCAAAAGGCATCCTAATATACTTATAAATACCCATATGAGTAGCAATCATCAGAAAATTCTGAGAATTTTTCTCAACAGGTACCTGGTGATATCCCTTGTTACCATCCAAACAGCTGATATATTTAGCACCCTGTGAAGTAGCATGTATAGAGCTAATTCTGGGTAAAGGGTAGATATCATCAACAGTATAAGTATTTAGTGCTCTATAATCACCACATAACCTGGCTTTATCTTTCTCATAAGAAATTAGGACAGGTGAGATAACACAATATTTAGGTGTTTCAACTACCTTTTCAATAATATTCATTCTCAAAAGGGTAGAGATATTGTCTTCAATATCTTTTCTCTTTGTGGGATAAGCAGGATAAGGCTTCTTTTTTAAACTAGGTAGTATATCAGTTAATGGACAAGACAATGAAATTTTCATTTCCTCTTTAACTAATCCCAATTCATGTGACCCATGAGCAAAGGCCATAGGAAAAGACTTTATCAAGTTAATGATGGAATCTTTATCCTCACCAGAAAGTTGTTCTCCAAAAGAGGCATTGTCAATTTCAGACATAAGGGCATGCATTTCTTTTGTAGATCTTCCTTTATATTGAACCACAGAATTACATGTGTTCAATTCTGGTTTTAATAATTTTTTAGGGGAGGAAATCTTGAATTTTCTCTTCCCATTCATCCCCATTGTGAAACATTGGTTTGAAGGATCCAATTTTATGCCATACTTGGTTAAAATATCATTTCCTACAATAAACCAATTGCTTAAGTTATCATTTTTCATGACAACAAAATCACAAATAGCTCTTACAAAAGCATGGTTACATTTAAAAAACACTGTGGCTTTGTATTTACCAATGGGGGACAAAACAGAGCCATACCCTCTCCAATTTTCAGAAATGATAGGCATCAGTTTTGATTTATAGTCTTTTCCACTGAAGCAAGTGCTCTTTCAGATACTACACTTCCTCCAGCTCCAGAATCCAGAACAACTTCAATGCTGGTTCCATTGATCAAGACTGGTGCCTTGAGAGGGGCAATAACAATTGAGCTATCCTCAATGTTCTTTATGATCTCAGCATCTTCAACTGTAGATAAAGCATTATTCTAAATATCAATATTATTTAAATGATGGATATCCTCTTCCAGCATAAAGAATTATTGTTGAGATTCATATGAAATATTGCTGGCACATTCACTTGAAGTATCCTCCAGTGCTCCTGTGTCATCAGCATGCTCCTCTCTTTTTTCTACAAGAGTTATCTTCTTGTCACAAACATGGCCCTTCTGCCAAGGTTTGTTGCACTTGAAGCAAGTGTTTGTTGCATACTTTTTAGGTGCAACAGGGGCAGAAGGCTTCCCAACCTTTTCCAGAGGTTTCTGTTGGTAAGTTGAGGGTTTCTCCAAAGTGGTTCTAGGAATGAATCTTCTGGAATCATACTTGTTGTTTAGAAGAATCTCATTACAAGTATTGATGAAAGAAGAAGGTTCTCTGGTGAACTGAGTCCTAGCCACTATCAAGTCTCTTAAAGACATTGGCAATTTATAAAGGATCCTGTCCTTCCATAACTCAAACTCCATTTTTGGGTCCATAGCTCTTAATATTTTTACAAGTTTCATTAAGAACTCAATAAGTTTATCAGTAGAAGAACTTTATTTAGTTTCCTCATACTGCCTTTGTTGAGCCATCCTAAACTTGGAGCCACCAAATTGTGCTTTAATTAATTTCTTCCAATCTTCCCATGAGTAATCATTCCCATAAAGGAGGACAGATTCATACCACATTAGGGCTACATTAGTAAATAATGAAATTAACTTAGACACAACTTCCTCATCTGGGAGTTTGTAAGAGTTTTTTAAGTTATAAATTCTGCAAATAAATTGTTGCCAATCAGAAGATGAATCACCATCAAATGTTGGATATTGGTCAAGTTTTGGCCAATTCTTTTGATTTGAAGGAGTCTCCTTAGTACTAGCTTGTTTCTGAGTAAGAAGCAGCTGTAACTTCTCCAATTGGGCTGTAATCTCATTGTTAAATCCCTCTGTTGAAGATCCTGGTGCATCATCAATTTTTGATGGAAACTCAGTGGTATCAACAGGTATCTCTGGAACTATTTTTACTTTAGATGAACTAGCCACAGGTAATATTTGAGCATCCTGCACTATATATTCCTTTAAAGAGATTTCAGAATAATTTTAGTCATTCAACAATGAGTTCAATTTCTCTTCAATGGTTGTTAGTCTTGTTTTCATTCTTGGAAGACTAGATAAACTCTCAATGATGGTTGCAAAAGATAACTGATTTTTACTTTGAAAAGATGAATAATGGTCATTCAATCTCTTCAGATTCATCTTATCTATCTCCAGCTCCTGACAACAGATAGATACAGTGTCTTTTAAATTCGACAAATCATTTTTGATATTTTGCCACAAAGCAACCTTCTTTTCATGAGTTGCCTTATGATTAAACAAATCATCAGAGACTTTCTGAAATTCACTCCTTAAGGATTGATACCCTTGCTCAGTTAATAAATCATTAAACTTCTGAGTTAAGTGCATATTGTTCATAATATGACTCTGCTTTGCAATAATATCTCTCAAGTACTCATCATTAATCTTTGCTACATCTGGAGTGTTCCTCAATAAGGAAACAGAGTAACTTTCCAGACTCTTATAAAACTCAGGGTCAAGAGTTTCATCAATTACAGCCATATCAGGGTTAATCATTGAAGTAGCAATTAAAAGTAAAGGATTAGATACATGAGTGATTTGTCTACTACTCCCAGCCTCTACTGGTCTCAATGTTTCATCTTCCCTCTCAGATTTACCTGAAGGAACAGAACCAGCTACAAGAAATGGCACTTGAGAATCAATAGAAGGGCTTACCAAAGTTTTCTGGGCAAGACCATATTGGATTTTCTTCTTCTGCCTCCTTGATAGGGGTGAGGAGGTGTGGGGTTGACTTGGCTGGTTCTTGAAGGACCTGCTTGAGGCAACTGATGCTGATTTTGAGACAGGTAGTCCCACTGAGTGTTTAACCAATCCCACTGCCACTTGGACACTTCCACTTTCTCTGGCTGCTGAGGAGCCAATTGTTGATGATCCCTGGGGGGAAGAGGTTTCCTCTTCTCTTGAAGAAAGGCATCTATCTTTCTTACCTTTTCTTCCAGAGCATCTACTCTTGCCCTCACTCTCAAGTTTTCTGTCCTTAGTTACTTTATGTGAGTTGACAGATTCTTTACCTGTTGAGGCAATGGCATCTTTTTTATTCTGAATCCTTTTGGAAGTTGTTCTGGGGGGTTTATTACAGGTTTCTGATCCTGAGTTGTGTCTACCAGGATTTCCACTTCTTCCATCTCCACATCCTGTTTGGGGCAAGGATTGATTAATTTGAGATATTTTTCTTGTCAAAGGAGAACTCACAGAAGTAGCCTCATCATAATAAATTAAGTCCAGTTCCTCTTCACATGCAGCAGAAACACTTTGGTCAGCCAATTTTAAATTCAACTGAAATGAAGAAAGGAGACAATAAGATGAATTAGTCTTTTATTTTTACTTTTTATTTGAATAAAATAAAATAAAAATAATAATAAAAATCTTTTTAGGATAAAAATCAACTAAATAATAATTAATTTATTAATTCAAAATAATTTAAAACCAGGATTATAAAATAATCAACTGAAGAAATAAATAAAAATTTTTTATTAATAATTTTATGATAATTATTATCAGGATTTAAATCAACTGATTAATTAACTACCAGGACTTAATGTCAACTGAAGTAATTAAATATTAATTTTATTAATTTAAAAAAATTTTATTGTCAGGACAATTTGTCAACTGGAACAAATAAATTTTAATTTATCAGGAAAAAAAGTCAACTGAAAATTATAATAATTAATATTAAAATATAATTTTTTATTACTTCTAGGACTAAGAACACAAGTTCTCTATTGTTGTCAACTAGGAAAAATAAAAAAAATATAAATAAAAAAAATTCCAAATTACCAGACACCTCCCCCTGTAAAATGAGAAAATTAATGCCACTTACAGAGTGCTGAGTAAAAGGAAATACATAGCAGATGAAGAGTGCAAAGTGACCCACAAATAGTAATTTCAATAATTACCACAAAATATACAACATTTAGTCAATATATGAACCTAAATTTTTGAGCGTGGTTTGATTCCCGTTCGCAGCAAAATTTTTTGTCATGTGATGTATGACGTTCGTCATTTCATTGCTCTCTCATCCTTACAGGTACTCGAATGGTGATGGTCCCTTTGATTTTCCGGCCTCAAATAACAATGCGCCGTCGATAATTTGGGAAGGACTCCAATTTTCAAGGGGTCCTTTGGTCTAGAAGATTTATTTGAGGGTAATACGAGGATTTTAAGGGATTTAATGGACTCTCAAAGACAAAGTACGTATTTCTTAATCTAATTAATTGTTTTTACTAAAATTATAAGAGGTGTTTTAAATATTAATATATTTTATAGCTTAGAATTATGTTGATGTAAATACTAATGTTATAAAGTATAGAAATAATGATTTATTTATTGTGAATGTAATAGGTAAGTAAGGAATGAATGTTCTGAAAAGCACAAAAGTGAGGGCCTTTTATAGGCAAAACATGAGGGAATAAAAGACATGGAATTTACACCATCTACTGTAAGAATGTGAGAAAGAAGATGACTAAAAGGAGTATATATATGACATAAGAAAATAAATTAATTGGTACATCAACAAGGGCATCAATTTTATTAGTAATAAAGTATGAGTTCCTTGGACTGTCACAATTAATTACATCACAATTAAATTAATTAGATTAGTTTCACGGAATTCCATATCTCTCAATGAAGTAATATAATAATCTTAAGGTTTTTTTATTATAATTTTATTATTAATTTTTATTCCCAATCAACTATACTATTGAGCACGGTGTTAGGGAGTAAAAATGTATGGGACATTTATTTACATTAATTATTTATACTACTTAATATACTTAACTAGTTAGTTGTAAGTAATACATAAGTAAATAATTAATTGTTAGTAAGAAAAAGGGGTGTGGCTTCATCTCAGTAAAATAATTAATTATTTTACTGGGTAAGTCTAGTAGCCTGGCTGACACAATTCTTGTTTCCATTTCTCTTTTTGGGGTGATTGGGGGCGGAAGTGGTGAGGGCAAGACCCATGATGGAAAATAAAAATAAAAATAAAAATAATAATAATAATATCTGCAGGATAAACAATAAATTGATTTTTTTTTTTCACCAATTCTATTTTTTTTTTGTGCAAAATCACCAAGAGATATTTTGCTATTGCTATAATTAGAAACATAAAGAGAATATTTTCTAAACTGTAATGATGAACCAAAGCCTAGGTTAAGGAAAATATTCTACATGTAATAGTATTGATATTTATATGTATATTATGACTATGAATAGAGATTTATTTACGATTCCACATAACAGATTAAGCTTAGTAACCATGATCAATGACATGAAAGATCATAATAAAATGAGTATCCTTCACAGTAATGCTGGTTGTGGTGATTCAGTGATCATAATTTCAAGATTTTAATTTACTTGAATTGAATTCTGATTAAGAAACGAGTTTTTATTGGAAATTATGAAGAAAGTGTGTAATTAAGTTTAAGTATAATTGAATACAAATTATCAAGTTTATATTATTCTTTATTCTTGATATAAAATTACATGAGATGTTTGATTGTGATTTATTATTATTATTATTACTATTATTACAGTGACATCCAAAAAGAATGAAACAAAGACAATTTTTTTTTTGAAAAACTTTTTGACAGCTTCAAAAGCTTAATGACAGATTGCATTGACAGGTGCAGGAGAATTTTGCAGGCCAAGGGCAGTTTTTGCTCATTTAATCCCTTTTTCCCATTTACCCCCCTCCCCCCTCCTCCCCCATCAATCCATCAACCCTTCCCCTCCTTGTCCACATCTGACATCCTTGGTTCACCTTTAAGGTAGGTAGGTTTGTTTTAGTTTTATTGATTCTTTGTCTCACTTTCTTTTTTACTGTTACTAAAGTGATTCCACCATTTGTCACTCACATCTGATACCAATTTAATGTAAGTATTTTCTTTACTCTGTCTTTTTTTTTTGTTTTTTTTGCTTTCTTAATTTTTTCTTTTCTTTTCTTTTTTTCTTTTCTTTTCTTTTTTTCTTTTCTTTTCTTTTTTTCTTTTCTTTTCTTTTTTTCTTTTCTTTTTTTCTTTTCTTTTTTTCTTTTCTTTTCTTTTCTTTTCTTTTCTTTTCTTTTCTTTTCTTTTCTTTTCTTTTCTTTTCTTTTCTTTTCTTTTCTTTTCTTTTCTTTTCTTTTCTTTTCTTTTCTTTTCTTTTCTTTTCTTTTCTTTTCTTTTCTTTTCTTTTCTTTTCTTTTCTTTTCTTTTCTTTTCTTTTCTTTTCTTTTCTTTTCTTTTCTTTTCTTTTCTTTTCTTTTCTTTTCTTTTCTTTTCTTTTCTTTTCTTTTCTTTTCTTTTCTTTTCTTTTCTTTTCTTTTCTTTTCTTTTCTTTTCTTTTCTTTTCTTTTCTTTTCTTTTCTTTTCTTTTCTTTTCTTTTCTTTTCTTTTCTTTTCTTTTCTTTTCTTTTCTTTTCTTTTCTTTTCTTTTTTTCTTTCTTTTTTTTAAAAAAAAATCAGTATGGGATTTCAGCAATACAATCCTCAGCTAAAAAATATCCATTGTAATGGAAGCTCTCAAAGGTCTTTTTCACTTGGTGCAATTAATGCAAAATATTGCTCATCTATTTCCTGTACTTTCCTATTCTGTTGGCTGAAATTGTATAGAACCACCAGGGAAGTCATTACTCATCCAGACTGCTATCTAAAAAATGGTCAAGACTTAATTCTCAATCAAGAGAAATTTGAAATGCTCCAAGAGCTGGTGTCCCAAAACCCTACAACCTATAGTGCTGAGCTTTGTCATACTTTACTTGAAAAGTATGAGATTACAATTTCTGTCAGTCTGGATATCCCCAGGACTGAGTAAAAATTACTTATAAGTTATGTTAAACACATGGAATATAAATGGGAGCAATAAATTAGAGTACACAAATAATATACATAAGTAAATTTATGATAAAATACAAAAAATGCCATTATAACACCTTATATACACACATATATCCACCTTTTATAAGTTTTATGTACTTAATATTAGGTTATAATATTTTAGGGTAAGCTTAAGAACCTTAAATATAAGGCTACACAAATTTTTAGGTAAACTTAAAGCTGTTGTTTTCATTGTTTTATGTAAAAAACAAGAAATGCGCTTTAAATCACTTAAAATTTGAATATATGCGCTATAAATTTAATAATATTAAAAATGTGCTTTGACAGATCAATTTGTATTAATTAGGACTATTGATTTGGCTACTCAAATGTATAAAAATAACACTTTTCAAATTTGGTGTTTTTTATGCCAGAATTGGCTTCTGTGTACTGGCCACATACTTCCTGCATTTTTCCTGTGTGAATAGCTTCATTTTTAGCAAAATTAGCTTTTTCACACTATAATTACCCCACATTCTACTCCCACTGTGGGGAAACACGCTAAAATAGGCGATAGGCGCTTATTTAGTGTCCTACTTAATTACAAATGCATTGACCCTCTTTATATGCACTAATTTCATTAATAACCTCAATCTTGGCACTTTAATTCACTACCATGCTTAAATTTGCCTAAGTTAATCAAGGATTTACCCATGCAAGTGCCTTCCAAGGACTGCATGTAGTTACCCCACATCTCACGCCCTTTTTTGGGGTCTTAAGTGGTTTCTCAGTCAATTTTGTTTATTTTTGAATGGGGATTTCAGATAGTATAATGTCATGATTACCCCCAATCTTTCTACTGTTAATCCCCCTTATTATTGAGTAATTATTAGTCTATATTTTCCCTTTTTAGTCTTTTATTTTAATATATAATGCACATATACTCTCTTTTTTACTTATTCTTTATTTTTGATTGATTATCCCTATTACTACAGGATTTTGGCGGATGATATCATTATAATTATGTTACTGGTCACTCTTTATGTTTCTAGACATGTCTATTATATGGAATGAGGTGTCATTAACCATGTATAGAGCTGGTAAATCAAGGGGTCCATTGGGAAATTTATTGTGTATAAAAGGAAGGGGTTTTTGGTCTTGTTTTCTACATTATTTATCATTACAATTAAACATATAACCAATACAGTTTAAAATACATATCAATAGCACTTATAAGGTTTTTGAATAGTATCTGAATTATTAAATCTATTTTTCTACCAACTATAAGATTGTAAGCCATTTATAAGTAGTGAGAGTAAAATTACTGAGACCCTTATATTGAATTATATTTTAATACTTATTGAATTTGTACTACATTATTCATATAGGGCCATTAAAATCTTCCAGAAAACTGAAAATTCAAGCTAGTTCACATCTCTGTACTTGACCTCAGCCTGACAATTTCCCTTACTACCATTGAAGTTGAACTCACTAAGTGCTTCTACATGAGCAAAAAAACAAAGCCAAAAAGTTTAATCCACAGCAAGATCAAGTTTCCAGGGACAGTTATGTTTCAGTAATCACTTATGTGGATCCAACCTGGTTAGTTTTTACAGGTGTGTAGTTTATTGTGATTTTTTGGTTTACTATTTTCTTACTTTGTCTTCCCCGTTCAGATGAGTGCGGTGAAACAGCTAAATGTGTAAAGTGCAACCATGGGTGGGCCCATTTTGGTAAATCAATCCCATGTATTACCCATGATCATGGTACATGCCATTTTAATGTGTTGCCTGGTATAGCTAGTTCTGGTTTAGTTGAGTTGGTTGTTTGAGAATAAAATGTCAATTTTTTTCACTTTCAATATTTTTTGGAAAATATACTGGTGATTTTATTCATTCAATTTTCTTGTTTATCTTTTACTTATTTTTTTTCCCCCTACTAAATCCTCCTTGTCAGCTAGGCTCCTAGACTTATCCAGTAAAATAATTAATTATTTAACTGAGATGAAGCCACACCTTTTATTTCTTATTATATTTACTTATTTATTACTTGCAATAAACCAACTAATTACAATAAGTAAATTGAGTGATTATTTGAAATTAATAATAATGTCCCTTATATTTTTATTCCCTAACACCGTGCTAAATAACAGGATGAGAAAGGAATAAAATTATATTAAAGTTGTCAGGCTAAGGTCAAGTACAAGGACGTGAAATAGCTTGAATAGTCAGTTGTCTAGAAGATTTTTATGGTCCTATATGAATACTGTAGTCTTAATCCACTAAATTGTATAATAAAATCAAATATGAAGGTCTTAGTAATATAATTCTCACTATTCTTATATATGGCTTACAATCTTTATAGTTGGTAGAAAAAAAGATTATATAAATTCAGATACTATTCAAAAGTCTTATAAAAGTACTAATTGATATGTATTGTAATTGATTTGGTTATATTGGTTAAATTGTAATGATAAAGAATGTAGAAACAGGACCCAAAAACCTCCTCCTTTTATACACATTGAGTTCCCCAATAAATCCCTTGATATACCACCCAATACACAGTTAATGACGCCTCAAAACAACTAATAGACCTTCCCATCAACATCCCTAGTGTCCCATGACATAATTAGACAAGTAGCAACTGCCAAAATACTGTAATAATAAGGGAGATCCATCAAAATTAAAGAAAAAGACAAAAAGAGAGTATATGCGTATAAAACAATGATATAAAAGACTAAAGGGGACATTTTAAGGTTAATAATAGCTTAATAATAAGGGGGATTTACTGTAGAAATAATGGGGCTAATCCTGACATTATACTACGTGAAATTCCCATTCAAAAATAACCAAAAGTGACTGAGAAACCACCCAAAAACTTAAAAAAGAGGGTGAGATGTGGGGTAACTACATGCAGTTCTTGGCAGGCGCTTGCACGGGTAAATCCTTGACTAAAATTAGGCGAATTTAAGCGTGGTGATGAAATAAAGTGCCAAGAGTGAGGTTATTAATGAAATTAGTGCATATAAACAAGGTCAATGCATTATTAATTAAGCTAGGACACTAAATAAGCGCCTGTTGCCTATTTTAGTGTGTTTCCCCACAGTGGGCATAGAATGTGGGGTAATTATAGTGTGAATAAGCTAACTTAGCTAAAAATGAAGCTATTCACACGGGAAAAAAGCAGGCAGTATGTGGCCAGTACACAGAAGCCATTTCTGGCATAAAAAACACCAAATTTGAAAAGTGTTATTTTTATGCATTTAAATAGCCAAATCAATAGTTCTAATTGAGCCCAATTGATTTGTCAAAGCGCAATTTTGATATTCTCAATTTTATAGCGCATATAGTCAACTTTTAAGTGAAATAAAGCGCATTTCTTGTTTTTTGCATAAAACAATGAATATAACAGCTTTAAGTGTACTTAAAAATTATGTAGCCTTATACTTAAGGTTCTTAAGATTACCCTAACATAATCCAACTTAATATTAAGTACATAAGACCTATAAAAGGTGGATATATGCGTGTATATAAGGTGTTATTATGGCATTTTTTGTGTATTATCATAATTTTACTTATATATACTATTTGTGTACTCTTATTTATTGTTCCCATGTATAGTTCATGTGTTTAACATAACTTATAATCACTTTTTACTCAGTCCAGGAGATATACAGGCTGACACTCGCCCACCCAAGAAAAACAATAAAAAAATGATAAGTTATACATTTTATTTTATTAATTTGTAATTTTCAGGTATTCAGAATAATTCTGTAGCATTAAAGATTAAACTTTAAAGAAATAAAACATAATAAAATATTATGAGTACTGGTTTTTAACCTCCAGCTGGTTTAACAGAAATTTATTTCTGTTTAAATTTTTTAAGAAGGGTGGATAAATTAGAAATTTCTTTTTCAGGTATCCATTTATCAAATTCATTTGATTTCCCTTTAAATCTTAGTAAATACTCAGTTCCTTTTTCTTTAGTAAGGATTCTTTTCTTGAGTATTTTTTCAATCTCTGCTTTTTCCACAATTTCTTCAGGTTGCTTTTTAGGCCATCCCCTTCTTTTTGGAAATAAGTCAGGATCATTTGCATGGTAAGGTTTCAATAATGAGATAGGGAAAACTGGATGTTTCCTATCATATGGAGCATATAATATGACTTCCACTGCATTATTCCCAACCATTTTACTTACTACAAAAGGTCCTACAAAGGGATCCTTTAATTTAACATTACCTTGTAAGTTAAAATGTCGTGTTGATATGAGGACTTCATCTCCCTTTTTGAATTCAAATTCTTTATGAGATTTGTCCCACCTTTTCTTTTCATATTCAAATGCTTTTTGGATGCATTCTTCTGCATGCTTTCTACACATTTGTTGCATATGAATAAAGGATTTAGTGCCAGGGTGTATATCCAACCTTGGTAATTTATTTAAATGATTTACTGGGGTATTTGGTACATATCCCAGCCAGAGTTCAAATGGTTTCTTCTCTGTTACAGAATGAGTTGTGCTATTATAAGCAAATTCAAGGCCAGGAATTAATGTTACCCAGTCATGTGTGAATTTCTCATTGTCTTTGTATTCTAATCCAAAGGCACAATATCTTCTGATCATGTCTTCTAGAGTTTGTATCATCCTCTCAGCCAGCCCATCAGTTTGTGGATGGTGTGCTGTAGACAATTTTAATTGACAACCTGATACTTCCATCAAAGATGTCCTGAGCTCTGAAGTAAATTTAGGATCTCTGTCAGAGATTATGGCTTTGGGGAACCCAGCAGTATTCATCATCTGAGTCCACCATAGTAATGCCAAGTCTTTTGCAGATACCTCTTTATGGGTAGGGATAAACTTACACATTTTTGTTAATCTATCCACTATTACCCAGCAAGAATTGAAACTTTCTTTTCCTGCTAATGACAAGCCAGTTACAAAATCCATGTTTATAATTTCCCATGGAGCTTTTGGCTGCTCTATTTGTTGTAACAACCCAGCTCTCTTCCCAGTTAATCTTTTAGATTTCTGACAAGAGTCACATGTTTCAATGTATTTTTGTACATCCTCTTTCATGTTTATCCACCAGGCTGTATTTTTAACTCTGGTTAATGTTTTGTTAAAGTCAAAATGACCAGCTAAGATGTCATCATGACAAGTACTCAACATTAACTCTTTCATAGAAGGTGGTATTACTATTACATTGCTTAACTTTTTCCTGTAATATATATATCCATCTTCAATTGATAGTTTACCTTTTTCCAACGCATTTTTATACTTTGGAGGCAAGGTTTTAATTAATGCACTCATAGAGGCATTTGTTGGATCATTAAGAATGGTAGATAGTTTAGACAAATCTTTATCAGATAAATAATTTTTCAATATAGTTTGCATAAACTCTTCTTCTAAATCCACTATATAAATCCCAAATATATGTATAACCTCATTTTCAGGTACATAAGCTGGGTTGTCAGCATCATTTGGCAAAGGACTTCTGGATAATAGATCCACATTTGAATGCAATGTTCCTGCTCTGTGAGTGATTGTCATTCTTCCTCTGTACTCTTGTACAGCTAGTTGCCATCTAAACATGTGCCTATTAGGTGTTTTCATGTTTAGTAATGATTTTACTGCACTGCATTCTGTTATAAGTTCAAACTTCTGGTCTTCCAGATAGTAATGAAGTTTCTCCAAAGCCCATACCACAGCTAAACATTCTAGCTGTGTGGAACCATATCTTAATTCTGTTTTTCTTAAGGTTCTGGATATATAACAGATAACTACTTCAGATAATTTTCCATTTATTATCTGTTTCTGCTGTAAAGCAGCACCTAAACCTATGAAACTTGCATCAGTGTACAAGATAAAAGGTAGGGTGAAATCTGGCAGTCCCAATATTGGAGCTGACATTAAAAATTCCTTTAATTTATTAAAGGCGTGTTGTCTTTCATTATTCCAAATGAAAGCCTCATTCTTCCTGATTAATGTTGTTAAAGGGGCTGCAATGGATTGGTAATTTTTAATATATTGTCTATAATATCCACACATACCCAAAAAACTTTGAACCTCTTTTACATTTTTAGGTATCCCAATGTTTTTAATTGCTGCCAGCTTATTCTGGTCAACACAAATTTGTAATCCAGATACAACATGTCCAAGTACTTTCAAGGATTGAAATCCAAACTTACATTTCTTTAATGCAATAGTCATATTAATTTCATTTATTTTTTGAAAGACTCTTTTCAGGTGATTTAAATGTTCATCATATGTTTTTGAAAACACTATGATGTCATCAATATAGACCAATAGCCATCCTTCAACCATTTCCTGATGAAAAACACTATCCATCAATTTTTGGAAGACTGAAGGTGCATTCTTTGGGCCAAATGGCATTCTCACATACTTATATATACCCATATGTGTGGTTATTAATAAGTAATTTTTTGAATTTCTTTCCACAGGAATCTGGTGGTAACCCTTGTTCCCATCCAGACAGGAAATATATTTTGCTCCTTGCAAGGTAGCATGGATAGAAGCTATCCTTGGTAGAGGGTAAATATCATCTACTGTGTATGTATTCAGAGCTCTATAATCACCGCATAATCTTGCCTTATCTTTTTCATAAGAGATTAATACTGGTGAAATGACACAATACTTAGGTGTTGTGTCCACCTTTTCAACAATACCCATTTCCAACAGCAATTTTATATTGTCTTCAATATCTTTCCTTTTTGCAGGAGATGCTGGGTAAGGTTTCTTTTTTAAGCTGCCAGGAATATTATCCAAATCACAGCTTAGAGAGATTTTCATCTCATGGTCTTTGACCAATCCTAGTTCATTTGAACCATGAGCAAATGCCATAGGATATGATTTAATCAATCTCAAAATATCTTCTTCTTCAATTTTTGAGAGTTGAGGACTGAAAGAGCCCTTTGGGATTTCATTTTCCAATTCACCCACTTCATTGGTGGTTCTTCCACCTTGCAGTTGTTCTTCTCTAGGAGAAATGGCATATACTGAATTTTCAGAACATATTTTGAATTTTCTTTTACCATTCACGCCTATGGTGAAACAACTGTTTGCAGGATCTAGTTTAATGCCAAATTTTGTCAATAAATCATTGCCAATAATAAACCAATCACTACAATTATTATTATCCATTACTACAAATTCACAAACTGCTCTAACATATCCATTATTATATTTAAAGAATACAGCAGTTTTGTATTTGCCAATTGGATTTAATACTGAACCAAAACCCCTCCAGTTCTTTTTCTGAACAGGTTCTAGTTTTTCCTGGTACTTATTATCAAGTTTCATTAATGCATTAAGTGAAACTACACTACCTGCAGCCCCAGTGTCAATAATGGCATTCATTTCTTTTCCACATATGATAATAGGTGCTCTGATAGGTGTTATTTTGTAAGTGTCATGAGATACATCTTTAATTATTTCAGCTTCCTCTATGGAAGTTAAAGATGTGTCTGTATGAGGTATAGCATCATTCAGGAACATTATATCCTGTTCTAATACAAATATCTCATTTTCATCATCACTGTAAGATATGTTACTTTTGCAATCCTCACTAGATTCCACATTCTCATCTTCATGATTACTAGGTTCAGAATTCTGTGAGGTTTCAATAACATTTATTCTCTTCTTACACGTGTGACCCTTAACCCAAGGTTCATTACATTTGTAACAAGTGTTATTTTCTTGTCTCTTAGGGACAAGGGGAGCTGAAGGTTTTTTCTTTTCCACTGGTAACTTACTTGTAGTAGGTTTTACCACGTCAACACTTTGTCTGTAATTACTATACTTGGTTTCATACTTGTGGTTTAATAATATCTCATTGCATATATTAATGAATCCAGAGGTGTCTCTGATAGTTCCAGTTCTAGCTACAATAATGTCTCTAACTGATATAGGCAACTTGTATATTATTTTTTCTTTCCACTCTTCATAATCCATTTTTGGATCCATAGCTTTCATGATTTTTATTAAATTAATTAAGAAGACCATGGGTTTATCTCCAGCATTTGGATTATATCTGGCCCTTTCATACAATCTTTGTTGAGTGATTCTAAATTTTGGGCCACCAAATTGCCTTTCAATTAGTGCCTTCCATTCATTCCAGGAGTAATTAATTACCTCACTTAATACAGATTCAAACCATAATAAGGCCACATCTGTAAATAAAGATATTAACTTTGAAGTAATTTCTTCATCAGGTAGTTTGTATGAAAATTTTAGGTTATCAATTCTTTGTATGAATTGTTGCCAATCAGATTTTGAATCCCCTTCAAAAGAAGGGTACTGATCTAACTTAGGCCAGTTCTTTTGGCTAGTTTTTGCTTCCCTAACCTGAGGAATATTGAGTAATTCACTTACTTTAAAAAGATGATCATTTATTTCATCTTTTACTGATTTTATATTCTCAGAGCCCATGACACTATGTTCATGTTCCATCATTGGTTTATCATCAGAGTGTTTCATAAAAACTGGTACTCTTCCTACATAAGAGGTATTATCCTTTATTGTTTCAGTATTTTTCAAAATGTTAGCTACTTCAATTTCTACTCTTTGTAACCTATCTTTTATCACAGGTACATGAGTTAAGGTATCATTTACATTTGAAAAAGACAATTTTACACTTCCCTCTATGGTGGCCATAATATTCTGAGAATGTTCTAATTTAATTTCTAAATTTTTAATCTAAGAATTTAATCTTTTGTTTTAATTGATCAATTCATTATTTGAATTCTCAATAACTTTTAACTTATTGGCTGTTGTACTCAATGATTGTGTGATGTTTAATAATACACTTTCCGAATTATTGTTGGACTCTCTAGAGAATTCTTCCAATTTTTCAATTCTTAATAATAATTTACTAATTATTTTTGATTCCATTGGATTTTTTTTTAGAAAATATTCAATTTTGTCTGTTTCCAATTCAGAAGATTCATCATCAGGGTCAATTTTTAATTTATTTGATTCCATTTTTATATTAATAGTATTTTCCTGGTGATCAATAAAACTATGTACATTGTCCTCATTTAATGACAAGTCTAACATGTTATTTTCAAATGAATAATTTTTTAAATCCTTATCAATTATATCCAATAACTCTCTATCAATTTCATTACCTATAAGTAATTCATTGTTAGGATTATATAATTGATCTTGAGAAGATGGATGACTTACCACGGTCTTATTCCATTTCCCCTGCCTCTCCTTGGCTTTCCCCTGTAAGGGTGACTGCTGGATCCCTGTTGAGGAGGACTGTTGTAGTTTTGGGCATACCAATCCCACTTCCATTTGCTTACAGTTATCTTTTGGTCCTCTTCTGGGACTGGAGGTGCTGCTGTGGTATTTGGTGCCACTGGTTGTTGATGAGACCTTATATCCACTAGAGCCTGGTTGGCTTCTATAAAGCCCTGTGCCGCCCCTTTCTCCAGATTGTTGATCTGGTCTAACATATTGTTTACTCTTATTGTTAGTGTATTCAGTAGGGTTGAGAGGGAGTGAATTTGCTCTTGTAAGGTGTTTTTGGACTTCTTTATTGACATTTGTTTTAAGAGCTTTTCCTTTTCCTCCATGGACATTGGTGGGGTGTTGTTTATTGTTACTGGTGATTCTTGACCCTCCATTTGGATGTCCTGTAACAGGTCTTTCAGCTCTAGTTATTAAGTTATAAGGTTTTGCCTTATTACTTACAATGTCATTGTTGTCACACATTTTTACGTGGAATTTTAGAGAATTGAAAGTTTAGATATGAAAAACTTCAAAAAGGAGTTTAATCAGTATTTATTAATACCACTGAAGACAATTTTATTGCTTACTTATTGGTATTAAGTGAATCTTTAAGTGCCAAAAGTCAAATATGCTTTTATGTGGTCACTTGATTTAACTGGTCTACAATATGTAGCTGTGTATTTATATTTAAAAAAGAAAATTTGTTAGTAAGATTCTTTCCAAATATTAAATGAATTTTAAAAACCAATAAAAAGGGATTAAAAGTCCTGTAAAAAGAAAACAATTAATCAGTTTAATTGGTTATCATCTGCAAAGATCACAAATTTAATTGGTCTATTGACAGACTCTCACTAAGAACAATTATATGTTAAATTAGTGGTAAAATTGATGATTCAATATCACAATTTTATTATATAACAGGGCTTCTTTTTCTGAAATCACTATATAAGTGACCCCAACCTGTGGTAATTATCCAAATATTTCTATAGGGATATTATTTACATGTACCTTCTTTGAAAATTTCACTTACTGGATTATAACAGAATTCTTGAGGAAAGGTCCCCAATTGTCAGGCTAAGGTCAAGTACAAGGACGTGAACTAGCTTGAATAGTCAGTTGTCTAAAAGATTTTTATGGTCCTATATGAATACTGTAGTCTTAATCCACTAAATTGTATAATAAAATCAAATATGAAGGTCTTAGTAATATAATTCTCACTATTCTTATATATGGCTTACAATCTTTATAGTTGGTAGAAAAATAGATTATATAAATTCAGATACTATTCAAAAGTCTTATAAAAGTACTAATTGATATGTATTGTAATTGATTTGGTTATATTGGTTAAATTGTAATGATAAAGAATGTAGAAACAGGACCCAAAAACCTCCTCCTTTTATACACATTGAGTTCCCCAATAAATCCCTTGATATACCACCCAATACACAGTTAATGACGCCTCAAAACAACTAATAGACCTTCCCATCAACATCCCTAGTGTCCCATGACATAATTAGACAAGTAGCAACCGCCAAAATACTGTAATAATAAGGGAGATCCATCAAAATTAAAGAAAAAGACAAAAAGAGAGTATATGCGTATAAAACAATGATATAAAAGACTAAAGGGGACATTTTAAGGTTAATAATAGCTTAATAATAAGGGGGATTTACTGTAGAAATAATGGGGCTAATCCTGACATTATACTACGTTAAATTCCCATTCAAAAATAACCAAAATTGACTGAGAAACCACCCAAAAACTTAAAAAAGAGGGTGAGATGTGGGGTAACTACATGCAGTTCTTGGCAGGCGCTTTCACGGGTAAATCCTTGACTAAAATTAGGCAAATTTAAGCGTGGTGATGAAATAAAGTGCCAAGAGTGAGGTTATTAATGAAATTAGTGCATATAAACAAGGTCAATGCATTATTAATTAAGCTAGGACACTAAATAAGCGCCTGTCGCCTATTTTAGTGTGTTTCCCCACAGTGGGCGTAGAATGTGGGGTAATTATAGTGTGAATAAGCTAACTTTGCTAAAAATGAAGCTATTCACACGGGAAAAAAGCAGGCAGTATGTGGCCAGTACACAGAAGCCATTTCTGGCATAAAAAACACCAAATTTGAAAAGTGTTATTTTTATGCATTTAAATAGCCAAATAAATAGTTCTAATTGAGCCCAATTGATCTTTCAAAGCGCAATTTTGATATTCTCAATTTTATAGCGCATATAGTCAACTTTTAAGTGAAATAAAGCGCATTTCTTGTTTTTTGCATAAAACAATGAATATAACAGCTTTAAGTGTACTTAAAAATTATGTAGCCTTATACTTAAGGCTCTTAAGATTACCCTAACATATTCCAACTTAATATTAAGTACATAAGACCTATAAAAGGTGGATATATGCGTGTATATAAGGTGCTATAATGGCATTTTTTGTGTATTATCATAATTTTACTTATGTATACTATTTGTGTACTCTTATTTATTGTTCCCATGTATAGTTCATGTGTTTAACATAACTTATAATCACTTTTTACTCAGTCCTGGAGATATACAGGCTGACAAAAGTACTAAAGTCTAAAAATTCAAATTTCTTTATTTAAAAATCTAAAATTCTATGAATATAAAATTTTAATTCAAAATATTTTACACTAAGTGTGAAAATTAAAGGGAACTCTAAACCATATCAATTAATGCGATATCTTTTATTGACACATCATTTTAGAATACCTTTGCTATGTGCACATTCTTATTTTTGAAATGGTTTTCTCTCACACTCCCTTATGGATAGTTCTTAACTCTGTGTGTTATCCCTCTCCTTTTGCCTATAAAAGGCCTTCTCTTTTGTGTTTTTTTCATCATTCATTTATTTAACCATTTTATTAAAACATTATTAAATAAATTACTATTACTATTATTTGTCTTTTAGTATTTACATTATTGCAATTCTAAATTCTAAACTCTAATAATATTTATAACCCTACCTATTTTATTGAGTAAAGTAAAATATAAAGAAAATTTTTGTACTTGACTTTGAAACCATCCAAATCCATCATCCAATACTAGTATCTCCACCAAAATCTTCTAGACCAAATGGAGTCCCCCAATACTTGAGGCCCTTTCCAAATTGTTGACGGCGCATTGTTATCTTGAAGCGGGCAACTGAGGGACTGTTTGATGTTGTGGTATCTGTAAGGACAATTGGACAACAAAAACAACAAACATCATAGATCATGTGACTTATTTTTTTCTGCAACCGGGAATCAAACTGCGCTCCAAAACTTAAGTTTATATATTGGAAATATCCATATATATTCATGGTAATTATATTGATTACTATTTGTGGGTCACTTTGCATGTTTCATTGTCTATGTATATCTTTTTACTCAGCACTCTGTAAGTGGCATTAACTAGCTCATTTTACAGGGGGAGGTGTCTGGTAAATATAATATTTTTTTTTCTATTTGACCAAGATAGAACTATATTGTTCTTAGTCCTAGAAGTAATATTAAAATTAAATTATTTATTTTATATTATTATTTTTTTAATTAGTTCAGTTGACCTCTGTCCTGATAATTAAAAAATTATATTACTGCTTCAGTTGACAAATTGTCCTGGAAGTGAAATAATAATATTGAAAATTAGTTGAATTAAGTATATTAAAATTATTTCAGTTGATAATAAGTCCTGGTAATTAAATTATTTCAGTTGAAATTAAGTCCTGGTAATTAAAATTATTTTCAGTTGACATTAATTCCTGGTAATTAAAATTATTTTCAGTTGACATTAATTCCTGGTAATTAAATTCTTCAGTTGAATTTTAGTCCTGATAATTATCAACTTTTACATTACCAATTAATAAAGTATTTTATTATTTCAGTTGATTTATTTTAATCCTGGGTATAAAATTATTTTAAATTAATTAATAAAATTTTGATTATTATTTCAGTTGATTCTTTGTACTGAAAAAATTTATATTTTAATTATTCCAGTTGATTACAAAATCCTGATAATTACTTAAATATTAGAATTTTTTTTCCTTATTTTTCTTTAAATAAAGTAAAAATAATATCTGATTAAATATTTCTTTCTCTCAGTTCAGGTTAATTACAACTATGACTGACCAAGGTGCTTCTGCTGGCCATGATGAGGAACTAGATTTAATTGATTATGATGAATCTTCTTCTGTAAGTTCTCCTTTGACTACAAAACTTGCTCAAATTAATCAATTACTGGACCAATCAGGACATGAAGATGCAAGAGATAGAGATATTAGTGGAAACAACTTCTCAGGAGCAAAATCATTTAAGCAACCCCCCAGAAGAGCTTCCAAAAGGCTTCAAGATAAAAAAGATGCCCTTGAATCAACAAGTCAGCAATATCTCCTCACACATCAAGGATTTGAGGTCAGAAAATCTCAAGTTGAGGTCAATAACAGACTCTCTAGAAGACAAGGCAAGAAAAATAGAATCCTTTCTTCAAGAGAAGAGGAAACCTCCCAATCCCCCAAAAGCCCTTCCACAATTGGCCCCCAGCAACAAGAAAAGGTGGAAGTCTCAAAGTGGCAGTGGGATTGGCTGAACATCCAGTAGGATTATCTGTCCCAACAACAACAACCACAAGTACCTCAGGCAGGTCCCTCAAGAACCAACCAGTTCAACCCTCCAACTCTTCACCCTTATCAAGGAGGAAGAAAGAGAAAAAACAATCACATTCAATTCTTGCCCAAGCCATGGTAAGCCCCTCTATTGAATCTCAAGTACCATTTCTTGTTACTGATTCAGTTCCTTCAGGTAATTCTGGAAGAGGAGATGATACTGTAAGACCAGTAGAGGCTGAGAGTGGTAGACAAATTGTTCAAAATTCTACTGTTTCTAAGCCTTTGGTTTTGATTGCTACTTCAATGATAAATCCTGATATGGCTATTATTGATGAGACACTTTAACCTGAGTTTTATGAGAGTATGGAAAGTTATTCTGTTTCCCTATTGAGAAATACTCCAGATATAGCTAAAAATAATGATGAATATTTGAGGGATATTATTGCTAAACAAAATCATATAATAAACAACATGCAGTTGACTCATAAATTTAATAGTTTGTTAACTGAACATGTTTATTAATCATTGAGGAGTGAATTACAGAGAGTTTCTGATGATTTCTTTAATTACAAAGTAACTCATGAAAAGAAAGTTGCTTTATGGCAAAATATAAAGAATCTTTTGTCTAAATTACAAGATACTGTGTCCATCAGTTTCCAGAAGCTAGAGGGACATATGTTGAACTTTAAAAGATTGAGTGATCATTATTAATCTTTACAAAATAAGAACCAGTTATCTTTTGCAACCATCAATGAGAGTTTATCTAGTATTCCGAGAGTGAAGACTAGGTTAACAAACATTGAAGAGAAATTGAATTCATTGTTACATGATCAAAAGTTTTCTGACATTTCTTTGAAAGAACATGTGGTGCAGGATACCCCAATTTTACCTGTTCCTAGTTCATCCAAAGTGAAATTAGTTCCAGAAATGCCTTTTGATATCACTGAGGTTCCATCAAAAATTGATGATGTACCTGAATCATCCACAGAAGGATTAAACAATGAAATTACTGCCCAATTGGAGAAGTTACAGATCCTTCTCACTCAGAAACAAACTTGTAATAAGGAGACTCCTTCAAATCAAAATAATTGGCCAAAAATTGACCAGTATCTAAAATTTAATGGTGACTCTTCCTCTGATTGGCAGCAGTTCATTTGCAAGATTGATAACTTAAAAAATTCTTACAAACTCCCAGATGAGGAAATTGTGTCAAAATCAATTTTTTATTTACCAATGTAGCCCTAATGTGGTATGAATCTGTTCTATTAAATAAAAATGACTACTCATGTGAAGATTGGAAAACACTAATTAAAGCACAATTTTGTGGTTCCAAGTTTAGGATAGCTCAACAAAGACAGTATGAAGAAACCAGATATAACTCTTCTACTGCAAAACCTATTGAGTTCCTGATGAAACTTGTCAGCCTGTATATCCCCAGAGCTGAGTAAAAAGTTCTTATAAGTTATGTTAAACACATGAACTATACATGGGAACAATAAATGAGAGTACACAAACAGTATACATAAGTAAAATTATGATAATACACAAAAAATGCCATTATAACACCTTATATACACGCATATATCCACCTTTTATAAGTCTTAGATACTTAATATTAGGTTGGAATATGTTAGGGTAATCTTAAGAACCTTAAGTATAAGGCTACATAACTTTTAAGTACACTTAAAGCTGTTATTTTCACTGTTTTATGCAAAAAACAAGAAATGCGCTTTATTTCACTTAAAAGTTGACTATATGCGCCATAAATTTGAGAATATCAAAATTGTGCTTTGACAGATCAATTTGTCTCATTTTAGGACTATTGATTTGGCTATTTAAATGCATAAAAATAACACTTTTCAAATTTGGTGTTTTTTATGCCAGAAATGGCTTCTGTGTACTGGCCACATACTGCCTGCTTTTTTCCTGTGTGAATAGCTTCATTTTTAGCAAAGTTAGCTTTTTCACACTATAATTACCCCACATTCTACACCCACTGTGGGGAAACATGCTAAAATAGGCGACAGGCACTTATTTAGTGTCCTAGCTTAATTAATAGTGCATTGACCTTGTTTATACACACTAATCTCATTAATAACCTCACTCTTGGCGTCTTATTTCATCACCACACTTAAATTAGCCTAATTTTAGTCAAGGATTTACCTGTGCAATCGCCTGCCAAGGACTGCATGTAGTTACCCCACATCTCACGCTCTTTTTTGAGTTTTTGGGTGGTTTCTCAGTCAATTTTGGTCATTTTTGAATGGGAATTTCACGTAGTATAATGTCAGGATTAGCTCCTCCATTTCTACAGTAAATCCCCCTTATTATTAAGCTATTATTAGCCTTAAAAAGTCTCCTTTAGTCTTTTATATTATTGTTTTATACGCATATACTCTCTTTTTGTCTTTTCCTTTAATTTTGATGGATTTCCCTTATTATCACAGGATTTTGACGGTTGTTACTTGTCTAATTATGTCATGGGTCACTAGGGATGTTGATGGGAAGGTCTAGTAGTTGTTTTTAGGTGTCATTAACTGTGTATTAGATGGTACATCAAAGGATTTATTGGGGAACTCAGTGTGTATAAAAGGAGGAGGTTTTTGGGTCTTGTTTCTACATTCTTTATCATTTACAATTTACCAATATAACCAAATTAATTACAATCCATATCAATTAGTACTTTTATAAGACTTTTGAATAGTATCTGAATTATAAAATCTATTTTTCTACCAACTACAAAGATTGTAAGCCATATATAAAACTAGTGAGAATTATATTACTGAGACCTTTAAATTTGATTATATTTTACAACTTAGTGGATTAGTACTACAGTATTCACACCGGACCATTTAAGTCTTCTAGACAACTGACCATTCAAGATACTTCACGTCATTGTACTTGACCTCAGCCTGACAAAACTTGTGAAAGTCTTGAGGGAATTGGACCCTAATAAGGAGTTTGAGTTATGGAAGGACAGGATCCTCTATAAATTACCCATGTCTTTGAGACACTTGATAGTTGCTAGGACTGAGTTCTCAATAGAACCTTCTTCTTTCATTAATAGTTGTAATGAGATCCTTCTAAAAACAAGTATGATTCTAGAAGACTCATTCCTAGAACTCCATTGGAGAAACCCTCCAATTACCAACAGAAACCTCTGGAAAAGGTTGGTAAACCTTCTGCCCCTGTTGCACCCAAAAAGTATGCAAAAAACACTTGCTTCAAATACAGAAAGCCTTGGAAGAAAGGCCATGTTTGTGAAAAGAAGATCAATCTTGCTGAACAAACAGAGGAACATGATGATGGCACAATAGCACTGGATGATACTTCAAGTGATTGTGCCAGCAATATTTCATATGAATCTCATCAGGAAATTTTAATGCTGGAAGAGGATATTCATTATTTGAATAATATTAATATTGAGAATAATGATTTATCCACAGTAGAGGATTCTGAGATCATAAAAAAACTTGAGGAGAGCTCAATTATTATTGCCCCTCTCAAGGCACCAGTCTTGATCAATGGAAATAATATTGAGGTTATCTTAGACTCTGAAGCTGGAGGAAGTGTAGTATCTGAAAATGCACTTGCTTCAGTGGGCCAAGATTATAAATCAAAACTTACGCCTATCATTTCTGAGAATTGGAGAGGTTATGGCTCTGTTTTGTCCCCCATTGGTAAATACAAAGCCACATTATTTTTCAAATATATCCCTGGTTTTATAAGAGCTATATGTGATTTTGTTGTCATAAAAAATGATACCTTAAGCAGTTGGTTCATTGTGGTAAATGATATTTTAACCAAGTATGGCATAAAATTGGATCCTTCAAAACAATGCTTCACAATGTGGATGAATGGGAAGAGAAAATTTAAGATTTACTCCCCCAGAAAATTATTAACACCAGGTTTGAGCACATGTAATTCTGTAGTTCAATAGAAAGGAAGATCTACAAAAGAAATTCATGCCCTTTTGTGTGAAATTGAAAATGCTTCTTTTGGAGAACAAATTTCTGGTGAGGAAAAAGATTCCATCATTAAATTGATAAAATATTTTCCTATGGCCTTTGCTCATGGGTCACATAAATTAGAATTGGTAAAAGAAGAAATGAAGCTTTCATTATCTTGCCCATTAACAGAAATACCACCTAGCTTAAAGAAGGAGCCTTATCCTGCTTCTCCCACAAAGAGAAAAGATATTGAAGACAATATCTCTACCCTTTTAAAAATTAATATTATTGAAAAGGTAGTTAAAAAACCTAAATATTGTGTTATCTCAATTTTCCTAATTTCTTATGAGAAAAATAAAGCCAGTTTATGTGGTGATTATAGAGCATTGAACACTGATACTATTGATGATATCTATCCTTTACCCAGAATTGGCTCTATACATGCTACTCTACAAGGTGCTAAATATATCAGCTGTTTAGATGGTAATAAAGGATATCACCAGGTACCTGTTGAGAAGAATTAACAGAATTTTCTGATGATTGCCACTCATATGGGGATTATAAGTTTGTTAGGATGCCATTTGGCCCTAGAAATTCCCCCTTCAGTTTTTCAAAAAGTTACGGATAACACATTCCATCAAGAGATAATTGAAGGATGGATGATGGTTTATATTGATTATATTATCATATTCTCTAAAACATTTGAGGACCATTTTAACAGCCTGTGTAAATTATTCCATAAGATGGATGAGATGAATATGACACTTTCTTTGAAGAAATTCAAATTTGATTTTCATTCCTTAAAAGTGCTTGGTCATGTTTTCTTAGGTTTACAAATATGTGTTGACCCAAACAAAGTGGAAGCTATACAACAGGTGAAGGCTCCTACCACAGTTAGAGAGCTCCAGAGTTTTTTGGGAATGTGTGGATACTATAGACAGTATATTAAAAATTACCAAGTCATAGCATTACCCCTTACCCAGTTGACTAGGAAAGATGTTGCTTTTGTCTGGAACAGTGAAAGAAAAAGAGCTTTTGACACTATGAAACATTGTTTAATGTCAGCACCAATTCTTGCTTTACCTGACTTTAATCAACCATTTGTTTTGTACACTGATGCCAGTTTTACTGGTCTTGGTGCTGCCCTCCATCAAAAACAAGTGATAAATGATAAAGTATCAGAAGTAGTAATTTGCTATATTTCAAGAACCTTGAGAAATAGTGAATTGAAATATAGTGCCACTCAACTAGGGTGTTTAGAAGTAGTGTGGGCTCTAGAGAAGCTACATTATTATCTGGATTATCAGAAATTTAAACTTGTCACTGACTGCAGTGCCGTGAAATCCCTCTTTAATTTGAAAACACCTAACAGACATATGTTCAGATGGAAGCTAGCTGTTCAAGAATACAGAGGGAGGATGAAAATAATTCATAGGGCTGGTATTGTTCACTCAAATTTAGATATTTTATCAAGGCTACCTTTGCCAAATGATGACTCAAATCCTGCATATGTTCCTGAACATGAGATAGTTCATATTCATGGAATATATGTGGTTGATAAGGAGAAAGTTCTATTACAGCTTATTCTGGATTAATATGATAAGGAAACTGACTTAAAAAAGTTATGCCCCATATTAAATGATCTAAAGAATGCTTCAATACAAGCATCAATTAAAACCCTTCCACCAAAGTACCAGAAGGCTTTGAAAAAAGGTAAATTTTTAATTGATGAAGGATGTCTATATTATAGAAGAGAGTTGAGTAATGTTATTGTTATTACTCTTTCTATGAAAGAGATCATCTTGACAATTTGTCATGATGACATATTGGCTGGAAATTTTTATCTTGAAAAAACAATGATCAGAATTAAAGACACTGCTTGGTGGGTTAATATGTCTGAAGACACCAAATTATATGTTGATTCCTGTGATTCTTGCCAAAAATCAAAAACATTGACTGGTAAAAGAGCTGGATTAATGCAACATATTGAATGTCAGGCTAAGATCAACTAAAAGGATGTGAAATAGCTTGACAAGTCTGTTTCTAGAAGATTTAAATGGTCCTATATGAATACTGTAGTATAAATCCAACAAATAGTAAAATATAATCCAAAATAAAGGTCTCAGTAATATAATTCTCACTAATTTTATATATGGCTTACAATCTTTTTAGTTGGTAGAAAAATAGATTTTAATTATTCAGATACTATTCAAAAGACTTAAAAGTACTAATTGATATGTATTGTAATTGGTTTGGCTATATGGTTTAAATTGTAATGATAAAGAATGTAGAAACAAGACCCAAAAACCTCCTCCTTTTGTACAAAATGAGTTCCCCAATGAATCCCTTGATTTACAAGTCCAATACACAGTTAATGATGCCTCCATTCAACTAATAGACATTCCCATCAACATCCCCGGTTACCCATAACATAATTAGAAGAATAACAACTGCCAAAATGCTGTAATAATAGGGAAAATCCATTAAAATTAAAGAATAAGTTAAAAAGAGAGTATATGCGCATTAAACAACAATATAAAATACTAAAGGGAGAATTTTAAGGTTATTAATAGCTTAATAATAAGGGGGATTCACTGTAGAAATGATGGGGCTAATCCTGACATTATACTACATGAAATTCTCATTCAAAAATGACCAAAATGACTGAGAAACCACCTATAAACCCAAAAAAGAGCTTGAGATGTGGGGTAACTACATGCAGTCCTTGGCAGGCGCTTGCACAGGTATATCATTGAATAATTTTAGGAGAATTTAAGCGTGGTGATGAAATAAGGTGCCAAGAGTGAGGTTATTAATGAAATTAGTGCATATAAAGAGGGTCAATGCATTATTAATTAAGCTAGGACACTAAATAAGCGCCTCTTGCCTATTTTAGCGTGTTTCCCCACAGTTGGCGTAGAATGTGGGGGTAATTATAGTGTGAAAAAGCTAACTTTGCTAAAAATGAAGCTATTCACACGGGAAAAATGCAGGCAGTATGTGGCCAGTACACAGAAGCCATTTCTGGCATAAAAAACACCAAATTTGAAAAGTGTTATTTTTATGAATTTAAGTAGCCAAATCAAAAGTTCTAAATGAGAAAAATTGAACTTTCAAAGAGCAAGTTTAACGTTCTCAAATTTATAGTGCATATAATCAACTTTTAAGTAAAATAAAGCGCATTTCTTGTTTTTTGCATAAAACAATGAAAATAACAGCTTTAAGTGTACTTAAAAATTATTTAGCCTTATAATTAAGGTTCTTAAGGTTACCCTAACATCTCCCAACTTAATATTAAGTACATAAGACTTATAAAAGGTGGATATATGCGTGTATATAAGGTGTTATAATGGCATTTTTTGTGTATTATCACAATCTTACTTATGTATACTGTTTATGTACTCTCATTTATTGCTCCCATGTATAGTTCATGTGTTTAACATAACTTATAAAAACTTTTTACTCAGTCCTGGGGATATACAGGCTGACACTCGCCCACCCAAAAAAAACAATAAAAAAAATGATAAGTTATACATTTTATTTTTTTATTTGTAACTTTCAGGTATTCAGATTAATTCTGTAGCATTAAAGATTATACTTTAAAGAAATAAAACATAATAAAATATTATGAGTACTGGTTTTTAACCCCTCAGCTTGTTGAACAGAAATTTATTTCTGTTTAAATTTTTTAAGAAGGGTGGATAAATTAGAAATTTCTTTTTCAGGTATCTGTATATCAAATTAATTTGATTTCCCTTTAAATCTTAGTAAATACTCAGTTCCTTTTTCTTTAGTAAGGATTCTTTTCTTGAGTAATTTTTCAATATCTGCTTTTTCCACAATTTCTTCAGGTTGCTTTTTAGGCCTTCCCCTTCTTTTTGGAAATAAGTCAGGATCATTTGCATGGTAAGTTTTCAATAATGAGATAGGGAGAACTGGATGTTTCCTATCATATGGAGCATATAATATGACTTCCACTGCATTATTACCAAACATTTTACTTACTACAAAAGGTCCTACAAAGGGATCCTTTAATTTAACATTACCTTGTAAGTTGAAATGTAGTGTTGATATAAGGACTTCATCTCCCTTTTTGAATTCAAATTCTTTATGAGATTTGTCCCACCTTTTCTTTTCATATTCAAATGCTTTTTGGATGCATTCTTCTGCATGTTTCCTACACATTTGTTGCATATGAATAAAGGATTTAGTACCAGGGTGTATATCCAACACCAGGTCAAAAGTTAGACGACTTGCAGTCAAGTGGTTATTTAGTACCTGTGGTCTAACCTGAGTCAAACCTGTGTTGGAACTTTGGTGGGACAATTTTTCATCATGACACATAGCTCATAGCTGAATCATTAGGACCAATTTGAATTCTTCATATAGTGCTGTTTGCATAATTTCCAACAGGCAATATATCATACTTTGGTGTCTAAAAGGCATATATTGAATTCATAATGGATATTACAATGGTGATTAATAGGCGCCAGCTATACTACTTAATGACATTATACAGACAGTATCAGATAAAACACCACCAAAGCCACTAGGATTGAGAGTTCTTGAAGCATGTCCAATAATATCTTTATGAGTAATAATAACATTTTTAGACCATCTATTGTAGCACCAAAATGTTTTGAATCCTTCTTTGGAGAAAGGATTTTCTATTTTTTTTTCAACAGCATCATACAATCCAACTAGAATAAAGATTTGATCTGGGAACTTCTTTGACTCCCAAATTCTTAACACCACTCCAACCTTGTTGCCTTTTGATAATTTGATCTCAATATTCCCATTCCCTTGATGTTTTGAGTATAGTGAGAGGTATTTACCACCAAGGTTAAAGTATTAGAGATCAGTAATTTTAGATGAAAGAAATTCTAAAGCACCAGTCAATTTATCTTTTTCAAAAATATTTGAAAAACACTTTTTACCATCAATCTTGTTTAAATAATCCAGCCATAAAACATATTCTTCATGGAGTAGTTTAACAGTTGATTTTGAAGTCTTTTTTTTTCTATATCAAAAACATCTTTCATTTTGTTTTCAAATCGATTGTCATTCCTCTCAAGAAGAGATTGAAGCTGCCCAGTCAAGATAAACATTTTCATAAATGTTTTGTCCATTTCATCTAAAATAAAAAATATTAAAGTAAATAATTATGAGGAGCAAAAAGATTATAGGAGCACATACTTTTTTTATTATTGTGTGAGATAGATCCCAACATTCCATTTATACGCTCATGAGCCCAAGCTGCTGATGATGGTGCTGGCCCAAATCGTTGCAGAACTTCAGGAAAATGTTGGGCTAAGTGGACATTAGGTTTGATGTCAATATGTGGCCGAAATTCTTTAAGACATTTCATATACTCTTTTAGATGATCCTGAAGAGATACAATTTGTTCTTCATTTAATTCAAGGGAAGTTAAAAGGTTGATAATAGATACCAACAGGGAAAGACACTTTATCAAATTCTTCTCTCGAGATTCAGAATTTTCTATATTCCAAACTGGGAACAAAGCAACCATGTAATAAATTTTGTTTAATAAAAGCCATTCAGCTGCCTTGAGATTTTTTCCAGTCTCCCCTACATGGTGTGGAACACGGGTTAACCATGAGGGAATGAGTGTATGCCGAATAAAATTTTGAACAATCATCAATTCTCTAGGCCTTAGATTTAAATCAGAAGTTAAATCATTTGGTGCTGCAGCTGATCCCAAATTGATTTTAGGTCTAAAACGGGCAGAAAATTCCTGAAATGTGGACTCTAAAGAAAATATTTATTAGGAAAATGTTTAAGTAAAAGTAATTCAGTATAACTTACTTGAACTATCTACATCAGAGCTTGATTCTTCTTTCTCTGAGCTGGCTCCAACACCCTGTGGATTAGTACTTCTTGATGGCCCAACCATTTTTAGAGCATTTTGTGCCTTCTCCTGACCAATTTCATCATAAGATAGTTTTCGTTTGAGGTTTTTTCTCAATGGCGGTATCACTACACAAACTTTACTTTTTGTCTTTCTACTTTTACTTGAATCATGAGAAGTAGAATTTGAGGGGAATGATGGTAGTTTTGAATTTTTTTTTGTTAATATCTTAAATAAAGATGGATTAGAGGAGGATCTGGAAAATGAATGGTGACTGGATTTTGAAGAGAATGAATGGTCATCCTGAAAGCCTTTTTTTGAAGATTTTTTCTTTTCTTTTTGAATGTAATCACCAGCTGCTGTAATAAGAAGGTAATTTTTACTGAAGTCTTTGGCAATAACAAGAAGTAAGCAGTGCATAAGTTCTATTCCAACAAAAGAGACTGGTTGCCAATATGGAAGTTCAAGAAGAGACGAATATTGAAAACCTTCGTTATCAAAGATCTTCTTTCTTGCTTGGGCACTGGAAGCATTTTTCCATTTAATAGCTTGAGTTCGGTGGTTGGAATCAGTGCATGATAGGAACTCAGCAGGAAGTTTACCAGATTTCAAATCTTCTTTAGAAATAAAGCAAAATGAGCATGGATTATTTGAGCTATAGCTGGAAAAACCAGAGAGCTTCTGGATAGCTGGTAGGTCACCAATTAAAGGAAATATTGCAGCATGTATTGGTCTTCCTTCAGGATAACGAAATGTCTTTGAAAAAAAGCATCCTTTCCACAGCTTTTGAAGTTCTTCTAAAAGAGGTGAAATAACATGATTACACTGGTCCAAACTAGGTTCATGTGGCCCAGGTGTGATTCCTTCAAAGAAAACGTGTTGCTTTTTATATCGTAAATGTGGTGGAAGATTTAGACAAATCAAAATAATAGATCCAAATGACACCTGACTATGACCACCAATTTTATTCCCAAAAGGATTAAACCAATCAATATACAGGCTGAAAACAAGATTACCACTTTTATATCTTTAAATTCCTTCCAGACTGAACCATCCCAAACATCGCACATTTTTCCTCGTGTATTATGTGGCCTCCTTAATGAGTAATCCAGATTGTCCTCAAACCCTGGAAGAAGAAGAAGGCGGGCTAGCCAAGATATAAGAGATTGAGTTGTAAACGTTTGGACTGGAACTAAATCCAATGTTTGATTATCTTTTTGCTGAAACAATGGATGATTGCATTTCAACACAAAACTCTTTTTACGAGGTATGGCATTGAGAAAAATTTGACTACAATGGGCATGTTCAAAGTTGTATTCGTTAGCTGTTTTGAAAGGTTGATGAAAGCAATTTGGACAACATAGAATAGTTGTAAGTGGCGCATGTAGGTTGAGTCGGTTGAGAACAGTGTAAATGCTATGAGGAAGCTGTTTAGACTCATGCAGGAGTTTTTTGGCATCTTTATAAGTTTTAGATATTAAATTGATCTTGAAAAATTCAGCTTGAATCCGTATTTTAATTTGCCTATGTGATAAGTTTTGAACCAGAAGGCCATGTGCCAGATCAATAAGTATAAAGAAAATCAATGGTGATAGATGTGCAAGAGCAGGAGGAGCAAAGGCGGAGGTTTCAATTAGTAATTAATTTAAAAAGGAAGAAGAAGAATTTTTGAAACTTTTCAATTTTTTGACAATTGAGGTGATTGACTCAGCATCATCAGCATCAAGACTTAATGAGTGTTTTTGGCCAAACTGATGAGATAAATATGTTAAAAAAAAGCAAGAAATTAAAATAATTATAAATTTAAGTAAACTTTAGGTGCTTACCTCCTCAGTAGTGGGTAAGAATACTTCATTTGAAGAGCTTGCCACAGGAAAAAAAGAAGAAGAAGATTCTTGGTGAGAGCTACTTTTGGCCAGAGGTTGGTGCTCAGGAGCTGTGGATTGGTTGATCAATTGACTTTGTTTCCTAAAAAGCTGAATTTTATCTTGATGCTTGTAATATGCAGTTGTAGACATTGAAAGCCCCTGAACTATCTCACATTCACTATTGGTGAAAGATTTTTTATTGCAACCAAGCTCAGAGCAAGTGCAAACAACATATCTAGTAGGCATGTTCAGCAGAGAGTATGTTAAAATAATAAGAAAACAATTTTTAAGTGGTGGTATTTGGACAAGATGGAATAAAAAGGAGAAAATAATGTATTCAAATTCTAAAATAATTTTACTATTCAAAATGGCTATTCAATACAACTTCACCAGGAGGAAAGTTCTAAACAAAATCTACAGGTGAAACACTAAAGCAGATGGGAGAGAGAAGGGATTGTAAAAGAAGGATTATGGCATATAAGTAAAAACTGAGAAAGGCTGAGATTATCAATGTTGTAACAATTGGTGGGAAGATTACTAGGACACACAAGTGTATGTGAAGCAATACTTGAGTCTTTTCTAAGAGATACAATATTTTTAGAAATATGTCCATGATTTTTAGATCCTCTTATCAAGTTAAGAGTAATTTGATCAACTTGTGAGTAAAAATTTGACAATTCCTCAGAGCGCCAAGATGGTTTCCTTTTCCAAAGATTTCCTTCTTGATCTTCTTCAGTGTCAGAGTGGAAGCAAGGATTATCAAACAAAAAGAGATGTTTGGCATCAAGACAAGCTACAGCTGTTTTCCTACGAGAAGCATGCAACTGAGAAGACAATTATTAATAGAAATTTACAAAAAAAAAATTCTCGCTCACTTTCCACCTAGTATCCATCATTCTTCTTCTATTTAGCTTAGAAACATCTAAAGATTTACTGGTTGAAATTTTTCCTCAAAGCCATCATTCCAGAATTAGAGGCACAAACTTTATTATTTCTTCAGAATGATCTATGTGATACTGATCAAATGCCTGGTACTTATGGGCATAGAAATAGTGCTTTGTCAAGTGTTGAATGATTCTTTGATTCCAATCTCTGTGCTCCATGTTGAATGAGAGGCATAAGCGGGGAACCCTAACATTAATGGCATCTTGATGGCAAGTATGGTAAAAAACCAGGGGAATAGTTTTTTGGCATCCAGATGGTGATAAAGAAATTTCTTCAAGGGTGTACGTATTTTCAGGTGGTGGAGATAAATTAGTAGTAACTAGTTCATTTGAAAGAGATGATAATTCAGCAGTGGTTGGTGGAGGTGGGAAATCGTCCAGCTTTTGACATTTTCCCAAGACAAGTTTCATGAAGTCAATAACGGAAATGGTGGAAGCAGCCTTAGAACTTGGAACACCAATTTGGAAAGAATTTTGTTAAAGGCACGTGTGCTCTTGAAGCATGTGGTAGGAATCAAAGTAGAAGCTAATACAAGAGGTGAAAAAATTACTTTTAAAAAAAGAATGAAAGCCTTACATGTTGAAAGCATTTTTGAAGGTATTTTTTCTATAATCTATAAATGTGAAATGTTTCTAGATTATTAAAATGTAAGGGTATAATCACCTCCATATATATTATTTTAAAAATATTCCCCTTTGTGTAAAATTAACAAAGGAATACAACATAAAAAAATTTCCTTTGTATTTGTGACACAGTAGAAAATTTATAAAAAAAAATACATGGCTAAGCTACTTAATTGATAGTGGTCAAGTACACTGAAGATTTCAAAATTTTCTTACAGATAATAATAAAAAAAAGAAAGTTTAAAATTTAATGTTTCATTCAGGAAGGGCAAGACTAATAAAAAAAATTTTAGTTTGATGGTGATGAGATGGTAGAGTTAATGAAACATACTTAGCAGCATCTAACTTAATGGTTTTTACCTAGATCAACAATAATTAATAAGAGAGAATTTTTAAATGAATGTGAAAGAAATGGTGCTGACACGTGAAATATTTTCCTCAATAGTAGATTCAACAATATAATTGTATACATAAACTTCTTTTTCTTGGCCAATGCGATTAACACGACCAATTGCCTGCTTCTCAAAAGCTGGGTTCCAAGTTGGCTCCTAAAGAAAAAAATCTTATAAGTAAAGGTTCTTGCTAAAATTATAAATACTTACCATTAAGAACACATGAGATGCCATAGTGAGATTCAATCCTTCTCCACCTGCCTTGAGATTCATCAGGAGTACACCAGTCTTGATAAGTGAAAATGACTTGAGAACATTCTTGCGTGTACTTTCATTGGTTGTGCCATCAAATAGAATGTGACGTATTTCATAATCATCAAGTGCAAATGAAATACTATTTTTTTTAAAAGATATCAGTTTTAACAGCAATGAAATGGATTTAGGGATCCAGTATTAATTTCCAAAAAACCTACAACTTCAGGGTAGTAGTCCACTCTGAGAAAATAATGCACTTCAAATTTGAATCCTGTGAAATTAAGTTGTGAAGTGTTTTAATAAGGTGAACCAATTTTGGACTATCCCTCCAATTCATATGCTCAACAGATTTGATCTCTGAGTCATATGGCATTTTGGGATGAGTACAAAATCTGTGCAAACCGGTCAATTTCACTAAAGTTGATTGATCTTTTGAATGGAGATTGTCACTACTGCCAATTCCAAGAGATTGAAAAGTTTTTGAATGCCTTTCAGAGTAAAGACAAGCAAGGTCCTCAGTAAGCTTGATGAATATTGTATTTTCATGTATAGAGGGAGTAAGTTGATCATAAATCGTGTCTAGGCCAACTGATTGTTGGGATCGTCTGATCATTACATCACCCAAGATATCCTGGATAACATTTTTGACCTTTGTGTAATTTCCTTCTTTTGCATGCTGTTCCACATGCTGATTCCACCCAGCAGGAGTAGTGAATGGTGCAAGTCAAAGGAACCTGAAGATTGCATACAAATCTTGACAGCTATTTTGAATTGGTGTTCCAGTAATGCACAGCCGTCGAGAGGTCTTCAAGCCAAGGACTGCTGTTGAGGCCTTGCTTCTTGATTCACGAATGTGGCTTCAAAAAAAATTGGACTTAGAAGTGAAAAACTAAGAGTAGGAAAATTTTCAACTTACTGAGCTTCATCTAGAATAACACGAAACCAGAAAACATGATATAACCCCTTGCTTGTGTTGATATCCTCCAAGTCATTTATCACCAGATTGTAGCTAGTCAGAACTACATGTGAATCAGGCCAGCTGTTGAAAGTTTCGTGTTGTCCTCTGCCATGGTAGATAGTGATTTTGAGATTGATATCAGCTGATACATGCCGGATGATTTCATCTTTCCATTGCTGAAGCAAGCTTCTAGGAACAATTATTAAGGTTGCCTTTAGTCTTGGAGTGCTTGACTGTGCTTCAACAAGGTGGGAAAATTGAGAAGCTTTGTCTAAGGTGTTGAAAATTAATGCAATAGTGGTAACTGTCTTTCCTAGACCCATTTCATCTGCTAGAAAAATTGATTTGGAAGGAGGATTCTGGAGGAGTTCTCAGCTCAAATAATTTTCCCAGCTATTCTCCCCTGTCTGTCACCAAAGGTAAGTTTGGGTGCGGGATTCTTGAGAGAGCATAAAAGAAAGCGCATTCTTTTGGTGGGGTAGTAGTGTTGTATTTAAATTTTGAACATTGATTTCGTGTATAGGATGATAAGGTGCAGAGGGAAGTAAGGAATTGGTGGAGATAGATGGTAGTTGATTGCTTTGATTGAATAAATCTTGTATGGGACAGTACAAGTGAATTGATGGGTTATAGCCAGGTGGAAGAATAATTATGTTGGAGATGGATGCAAGTGCATGGGGGATGGTGACTAAGAAAGTAGAAATACAGAAAATCAAAATATTAATTTTTAAGGGACAGTCAGCACCCCTTTGGGGTAGCAATGTAGCTTCAACCCATAAAGGGGGTGAATCCTGCCCAGGAAGCCAACCCCCAACAGGAGCAACTAAAGTTTGATAACCTGGTTGGCCAAGTAGGTCATATAGGATTTGAGAATGAGTAGGGCACAGTTTACCAATGTTTATATGAGGTTATTGTGCCCTGACCCTTATAGTAGGTTTTTTATGAGAGAGATAAAGTGATACAGGTTGCACCACCAAACCTGGGAAGCTAAAAGAGTCAGATATTTGAGATTGAAGCAAGCCAATGCAGACAGGAGAGGTAGAAGAAGATGATTCCATCTTAAATAGAAATAAACTTTGAGAGAAAAGAAGATAATTCAGGAAGAAGTGGGTATTTACGCAAGATACAAAAATTTCATTTCCAAGCAGTCACATGATCTAAATAAAAACTAAATTTATCCATGTTGATTAAAGTTGTGCCAAACTCTGTAGGTCCAGATAAAATATGACAAAAAAGATCAGCAAGTGATATTAACTGTGTTAAACTTTTTACATAGATTTAAATCTCAGGAGGTACACATAAGTCATAAGAGATTTTTAAAATTAAATATTTTTTTATTCATCAATAATCTAAACAGCACTTGTAGGATTTATGAATTTAGTTTATCTCCCAAATAAAAGCATATATTTGGAAACTAAAAAAACAAGAATATATTGAATGTTCCACCTTTTAAAGTGGAGAAAACAATTTTTGGACTGAATAAAAGTTTCTATGGACACAGAACTACATCCATTAATTTTTATGTTTCCATTACACAGAATGGCAATGAGAAGGCAGGATCATGAATATTAGAAATATGACTTCATTTACAAAACTTCTGTTCTTACACTGTTCACTTCACTTGGTTAAATTATCTGTAGATCACAGCCAATGAGTATGGAAAATCTGATATTGTACAGAGCTTATAATTTAACTTGTGGGATCTTGTAAATACAAACCACGGATTGCACTTAATAGAGTCAAACAGGTGCTGGAAATTTCACAAGATCATTTATTTTCATTAATATAATGAATTATTTATATAAAATATAAAATATATACTCCTCCCCTTTATTTTCACAAAAACATTCCAAAAATTGAAACTACATTTTAATTCAATATATTTATCATCCAGTACATACATATGAGTAAAAAATAAAAATTAAACTTATAATATTAACACAACACTTGCACAACTGGAGGGGGGGTACACTAGTGTCCAGGGGTGCACCACCCAGCCCCTTGCAGGCAGGTGCTAAGTCCTAATCAAGAATTTCAAAATGTCACTCACTTCTTTTAAGTTAAATATTGTGACAAATTTCTTTATTAAAATGGACTATCATGTTTTACTTAAAAATTTTCTTATTAATAAATCTTTTGAGCTTTTTCAAAAAGCAACTTCTGTTGATATAACCTGTCAAGGTTCACTTTTGGTCTAGAAGCTTTGGTACGGTGTTATATGAAGATTTTAAGGATTACTTGGACTCCAAATAATTTAGTACATATTTTTTCAATCAAAGATGATTATTTTACTCAATTTAAAAGAGGTATGATTAAAATATTAATATAAATTATATATTAGAGTTACATATTGTAAATACTAATGCTATAGATTATAAGAATAAGTTTTGATTTGTTATTATTGTAATAAAGTGATGTAGTAAATGAATGATTCAAAAAGACAAAAAAGAGAGGCCTTTTATAGGCAAAGGAGAGACAAAGCACGGCAATCAAATTCTAAAAACAGTAGTATGAGAGAGAGAAAAGAACATTCCAGAAGGAGTCTTTCAAATAATAAAGTTATTCTAAAAAGAAGGCGTCAAAAAGATGTATTTACAGAGTATGTCAGAAATACATCAATATATTTAATATTTACTGTAGAAGTCAATTCTAACTAAGAAATTTGAATTTTTTGTATATATTTAATATTATTTGAATATTTAAATCTTATTTTATCTTAATATCTATTTTTTAATATAAAATTTTATTTTTTTCCAACCTGTCAAATGAGCACGGTGTTAGAGAAAAATATAAGGGACAAAATTATATTTTTAATTTTAATTATTTATTTAATTTTTTAATTTTAACATTCTGTAATTAGTTAATTTATTATAACTAATTTTAATGTAACTAAATTATAATTAAATAATAATTAAAATGATAAGGTGCCGCTTCATCCAGTAAATAATTAATTATTTCACTGGGTAAGTCTAGTAGCCTGGCTGACACTCCCTCACTCTAAAAAAACAATAAAAAAATGCTATGATTTTTTCTTTTTATACTTTTTTTAGTAGAGTAGGAAGATTAGATATCTCCTTCCCAGGTATCCAAGAATCATATTCAGATGATTTATTCTTGAATCTCAATAAGTATTCTGTACCTTTCTCAGCAGTGACTATTCTATCATTTAAAATTTTTTCAATTTCTTCTGTCTCAGTGATTTAATTTGGGGTTTTCTTTGGTCTACCCCTCCTTTTTGGAAATAAATCACTATTGGATGTGTAAGGTTTCAAAAGAGATATTGGAAAAACAGGATTTTTTCTGTCATATGGGGAATACAGAATAACTTCAACTGCATTATTTCCAATCATTCTTCTGACAAAAAATGGACCAACAAATGGATCTTTTAATTTGTTATTACCTTGTAAGTTGAAGTGGACTGTAGAAATCAACACTTCATCACCCTTTTTAAAAGTGTATTCTTTATGGGATTTGTCCCATCTTTTCTTCTCATATTCAAATGATTTTTCAATACATTTTTGAGCATGATTTCTACATAGTTGTTGCATTTGAAGAAAAGATTTTACACCAGGATGTATATCAAATTTAGGTATTTTGTTATTGAGAATTTGGGCAGGAGTATTAGGAACATATCCAATCCAGAGCTCAAAAGGCTTTCTTTGAATAACAGAATGAACAGTGCTATTATAAGCAAATTCTAACCCAGGAAGTAAGGTAACCCAATCATGAGTGAATCTGTCATTATCTTTATACTCAAGGCCAAAGGCACAATATCTTCTAATCATGTCCTCTAAAGTCTGAATCATTCTTTCAGCTAAACCATCAGTCTGAGGGTGATGGGCAGTAGAAAGTTTCAGATCACAACCACAAACATCCATCAGAGACATCCAAAATTCAGAAGTAAATTTTGGGTCTCTGTCAGAAATTATGGCTTTAGGAAAACCAGCAGTATTAAACATATGAGACCACCATAAGAAAGCTAATTCTTTAGTGGAAACATCCTTGTGGGTAGGGATAAATTTACACATTTTAGTGAATCTGTCCACAATAACCCAACAAGAGTTATAACTGTCTTTCCCAGCAATAGGTAATCCTGTTACAAAATACATGTTTATTATTTGCCATGGAGCATCAGGAGGTTCAATATGTTGCATTAATCCAGCTCTTTTACCAGTCAATCTTTTTTATTTCTGGAAAGAATCACAAGATTCAACATATAATTTTGTGTCTTCAGACATATTAGCCCACCAAGCAGTGTTCTTAATTCTGATCATTGTTTTGTCAAGATCAAAATGTCCAGCTAATATGTCATCATGACAAATTTTCAAGATGATTTCTTTCATAGAAGGAGGAATAACAATAACATTACTCAACTTTCTTCTATAATATAGATATCCTTCATCAATTGAAAATTTACCTTTTTCCAAAGCTTTTTGGTACTTTGGTGGAAGGGTTTTAATTAATGCTTGTATTGAAGCATTCTTTGGATCATTTAATATGGTGCATAACTTTTTTAAGTCAGTGTCCTTATCATATGATTCCAGAATAAGCTGTAATAGCTCTTCCTCCATATCAACCACATATATCCCATGGATATGAATAATTTCATCCTCAGGATAATAAGCAGGATTAGAGTCATCATTTGGTAAAGGTAACCTTGATAACATATCCACATTTGAGTGACCAATACCAGCCCTGTGAATAATTGTCATTCTCCCTCTGTACTCTTGAACAGCCAGCTGCCATCTAAACATATGTCTGTTAGGTGTTTTCAAGTTTAAAAGGGATTTTACTGCACTGCAGTCAGTGACAAGTTCAAATTTCTGGTCATCTAGGTAATAATGAAGATTTTCTAGAGCCCATACTACAGCTAAACACTCTAATTGGGTAGCACCATATTTCAATTCACTATTTCTCAAGGTTCTTGAAATATAACAAATTACTACTTTTGAAACTTTATCATTTATCACTTGTTTTTGATGGAGGGCAGCACCAAGACCAATGAAACTGGCATCAGTGTACAAAACAAATGGTTGAATTCCAGACAAAAGCAACATCCTTTCTAGTTAATTGGGTAAGGGGTAAAGCTATGACTTGGTAATTTTTAATATACTGTCTATAGTATCCACACATTCCCAAAAAACTTTGGAGCTCTCTCACTGTTGTAGGAGCTTTCACCTGTTGTATGGCTGCCATTTTGTTCTGGTCAACACATATCTGTAAGCCTGAAACAACATGACCAAGAACTTTTAAAGAATGGAAACCAAATTTACATTTCTTCAAAGCAAGTGTCATATTTATTTCATCCATTTTCTGGAATACTTTACACAGGTGTTTAAGAAGGTCCTCAAATGTTTTTGAGAATATAATGATATCATCAATATAAACCATCAGCCATCCTTCAATTATCTCTTGATGGAATGTGTTATCCATTACTTTTTGGAAAACTGAAGGGGCATTTTTAGGGCCAAATGGCATCCTAATATACTTATAAATACCCATATGAGTGGCAATCATCAGAAAGTTCTGAGAATTTTTATCAACAGGTACCTGGTGATATCCCTTATTACCATCCAAACAGCTGATATATTTAGCACCCTGTAAAGTAGCATGTATAGAGCTGATTCTAGGTAAAGGATAGATATCATCAACAGTATAAGTGTTTAGTGCTCTATAATCACCACATAACCTGGCTTTATCTTTTTCATAAGGAATTAGGACAGGTGAGATAACACAATATTTAGGTGTTTCAACTACCTTTTCAATAATATTCATTTTTAAAAGGGTAGAGATATTATCTTCAATATCTTTTCTCTTTGTGGGAGAAGCAGGATAAGGCTTCTTCTTTAAACTAGGTGGTATATCAGTTAATGGACAAGACAATGAAAGTTTCATTTCCTTATTAACTAATCCCAGTTCATGTGACCTATGAGCAAAGGCCATAGGAAAAGACTTTATCAAGTTAATAATGGAATCTTTATCCTCACCAGAAAGTTGTTCTCCAAAAGAGGCATTGTCAATCTCAGACATAAGGGCATGCATTTCTTTTGTAGATATTCCTTTATATTGAACCACAGAATTACAAGTGTTCAATTCTGGTTTTAATAATTTTTTGGAGGAAGAAATCTTAAATTTTCTCTTCCCATTCATCCCCGTTTTGAAACATTGGTTTGAGGGATCCAATTTTATGCCATACTTGGTTAAAATATCATTCCCTACAATAAACCAATTGCTTAAGTTATCATTTTTCATGACAACAAAATCACAAATAGCTCTTACAAAACCATGGTTATATTTAAAAAACACTGTGGCTTTGTATTTACCAATGGGGGACAAAACAGAGCCATAACCTCTCCAATTTTCAGAGATGATAGGCATCAGTTTTGATTTATAGTCTTGATCCACTGAAGCAAGTGCTCTTTCAGATACTACACTTCCTCCAGCTCCAGAATCCAGAACAACGTCAATGCTGGTTCCATTGATCAAGACTGGTGCCTTAAGAGGGGCAATAAAAATTGAGCTATCCTCAATGTTCTTTATGATCTCAGCATCCTCGACTGTAGATAAATCATTATTATCAATGTCAATAGTATTTAAATAATGAATATCTTCTTCCAGAATCAAGATTTCTTGTTGAGATTCATATGAAATATTGCTGGCACAATCACTTGATGTATCATCCAGTGCCACTGTGTCTTCAGCATGCTCCTCTGTTTGTTCTACAAGATTTATCTTCTTGTCCCAAAAATGGCCTTTCTGCCAAGGCTTGTTGCACTTGACGCAAGTGTTTGTTGAATACTTCTTTGGTGCAACAGGGGCAGAAGGTCTACCAACCTTTTCAAGAGGTTTTTGTTGGTAAGTGGAGGGTCTCTCCAAAGGGGTCCTAGGAATGAATCTTCTTGCATCATACTTATTGTTTAGAAGTATCTCATTGCAAGTATTAATGAAAGAAGAGGGTTCTTTGGAGAACTCAGTCCTAGCCACTATCAAGTCTCTCAGAGACATTGGTAATTTATAGAGGATCCTTTCCTTCCATAAATCAAACTCCATATTTGGGTCCATTGCCCTTAAGAATTTTACAAGTTTCATTAAAAACTCAAAAGGTTTATCAGTAGAAGAGCTATATTTAGTTTCCTCATACTGTCTTTGTTGAGCCATTCTGAACTTGGAGCCACCAAATTGTGCTTTAATTAATTTCCTCCAATCCTCCCATGAGTAGTCATTCCCATCCTGGAGAACAGATTCATACCACATTAGAGCAACATTAGTGAACAAAGAAATTAATTTGGACACAATTTCCTCATCTGGGAGTTTGTAAGAATTTTTTAAATTATCAATTCTGCAAATAAATTGTTGCCAATCAGAAGAAGAATCACCATCAAATGTTGGGTACTGGTCAAGTTTTGGCCAATTCTTTTGATTTGAAGGAGTCTCCTTAGTACTAGCTTGTTTCTGAGTAAGAAGCAGCTGTAATTTCTCTAATTGTGCTGAAATCTCATTGTTTAATCCTTCTGTTGCAGATCCTGGTGCATCATCAGTTTTTGATGGAAACTCAGTGTTATCAACAGGTATTTCTGGATCAAGTTTTATTTTAGATGAACTAGCCACAGGTACTTGTTGAGCATCCTGCACTATATGTTCCTTCACAGAAATGTCAGAATATTTTTGGTCATTTAACAATGAGTTCAATTTTTCTTCAATTGTTGTTAGTCTTGTTTTCATTCTTGGAAGACTAGATAAACTTTCATTGATAGTTGCAAAAGATAATTGATTTTTATGTTGAAAAGATGACAAATGGTCACTCAATCTTTTCAGATTTATCTTATCTATCTCTACCTCCTGGCAACAGGCAGATACAGTATCTTTTAGTTTAGACAAATCATTTTTTATATTTTGCCATAAAGCAACTTTCTTTTCATGGGTTGCTTTGTAATGAGACAATTCATCAGAGACTCTCTGTGCTTCACTTTTTAATGCTTGATAACCCTGATCAGTTAACAAACTATTATATCTCTGAGTCAATTGCATATTGTTCATTATATGATTTTGCTTGGCAATAATATCTCTCAAGTGCTCATCATTAATTCTTGCTACATCTGGAGTGTTTCTCAATAAGGAAACTGAGTAACTTTCCAGACTCTCATAGAACTCAGGGTCAAGAGTTTCATCAATCACAGCCATATCAGGATTAATCATTGAGGTAGCAATTAAAAGTAATGGATTAGATACATGAGATATCTGTCTACTATTCCCAGCCTATATAGGTCTCAAGGTTTCATCCTGCCTTCCAGATTTACCTGAAGGAACAGAGTCAGCCACAAGAAAAGGCACTTGAGAATCAATAGAGGGACGTACCAGGGTTTGCTGGGTATCACCATATTGGGCTTCCTTCTTCTTTTGCCTCCTTGATAAGGGTGGGGAGGAGTGGGGTTGGCCTGTGTGGGCCTTGATGGACCTACCTGAGGTAACTGATGCTGGTTTTGAGCCAAGTAGTCCCACTGAGTGTTGAGCCAGTCCCACTGCCACTTGGACACTTCCACCATCTCTTGGGATTGGGGAGCCAATTGTTGTTGATCCCTGGGAGGAAGAGGTTTCTTCTTCTCTTGGAGAAAAG